>OY728157.1:1713078644-1714328644 GCA_963277665.1 Viscum album
TACATACATACATACATACATACATACATACATACATACATAGATACAGACATACATACATACATACATACATACATACATACATACATACACACACACATACATACATTCATACAGACACACACACACACACATATAATTAGCCATGTTTTAAAATGCTGGTAAAAATTTAACTAAAATAGTCATGTTTTCTTAAAAATATTACTAAATTTAAAATATTTAGTTGTATTATGTTATATTTGTATATGTATAAATACATTTCAGTATTTAAAATTTAATATTATATATATATTTATATATTAATATACATATATTAATACATATATGTTTATATTTTATATTATATATATATGTTTATATTTTATATTATATATATATATGTTTATATTTTATGTTTATATATTATATATATACAAGTTTATAATTTATGTTTATTTATATTTTTATACTATATTATATATATATGTTTATATTAATATACATATGTATATATATATATATATGTGTGTGTGTTTATATATTATATATATATATATATATATATATATATATATTAGAAAGGGAATTCCCCTGTGTGGCATTTTCAAACCCTCCACACATGGAAACCCCCCTCCCCCACGAAGAGGTCACTCCTTGAGGTAGCGTTCTAGCCGGTGAAGGAGCCGTTGCCAGCCGAGATGGCAGAGCGTCCCAGAGGGTGACGGCCTGACAACGATGGTCCGTCAAGCGATCCGTCAGCGATTGGGCCGCGCCTCATTTTTCCTACCCAGATGAGACCGGGCGACCCGACAAGGCGGGTGGATCCCGGGGGAGAGGCTCGCCCTGAAAGCGGACTCCCAGGATTCGAACCCTGAACCTCTCAAAGAACAGCATGGATGTGTCACTCTTCTTCACCACCACACCACCACAGAAGTGGCGTTTATATTATATATATATGTACATATTAATTTATATTCATTATATGTTTATATTAATATATATATGTTTATATATATGTTTATATATATGTTTATATATATATATGTTTATATATATATATGTTTATATATATATATATATATATTTTATGTTTATATATATGTGTGTGTGTTTATAATATATATACATGTTTATGTTTTATATTATACTATATATATGTTTATATTACATATATATATGTATATATTTATTATATATTTATTATATATTTATATTAATATATATGTGTGAGTGTGTGTGTTTTTATATATATATGTGTGTGTGTGTGTAAATATATATGTGTATGTATGTATGTGTATATATATATATATATATATAATTAGCCACATTTTAAAACACTGGTAAAAATGTCACTAAAATTGCTACATTTTCTTAAAAACGTGAGTAAATTTAAAATATATACGTGTTTTTATATATAAATATATGTATATATATATTTATATATTTATATATGTGTGTATGTTTATATATATATATTTATATATATATGTTTATATATGTGTGTCTGTGTTTATATATATATCAATATAAATATATATATCTAAATATGTATTTACATCGATGCAGGGAAATGAGCTAAATAAATAAATATATTTTTAGCAATGTTTCATGAAAAACATCTCTAAATTAGCGAAATTTCCTAAAAATGTTCCTAAATTAGCAACGTTTTTCCGGAAACATCACTAAATTTAAAAATTAGTGATGTTTTTATATAATAGGGCTAAAAAATGTCACTAAATTATTGTTTTTTTTCTAGTGAGTTTTCTTCCTGTGGCTCTTCTTTCCACGTACAAAATTGAAAACATCATGTTCCATTACTTTCCCCTTGATCTTCCTCTTCTTGAAAGGGCTTGAAGAAGTTTTGGGCTTAAAGCTATTCACTTTCCCTTTCCATTTATTCACCATAAGAACAAAAGCCTTTTTACGCTTTGTATCCTTATCTACTTAGCAAAGAAGAGTGAGAGGATCTGATAGATACTTCTTAATGTTTTTCATATTAAAATTCACAACAAAACTGGATAATATTTGAGGGAGTGATGGAAGAATGAGATCAATGCCCATTTCTTTAGGTATTTTAAAACCTAGAACCTCTAAGAACTCAATGTAGCCAATGATCTTGACTACTTGAGGTCCAACTAGGGAATCCGCTCCAAGCTTGCTACGAAAGAGTGCTTTGGAAATCTCAAATCATTTCTGTCCAAATCTCTCCTAGTAATGACCATGGAGGTGCTCAAACATGCTATAAACATCCATGTTTTTTTGAGACTTCATGAGTTCACTGGAAATAGACAAAAGCATCAAACATTCAATGTCAACCGTATCGTTCATATGTTTCTCATAAACCAGGAACTCCTTTTCACTCACCTCTTTAGAAGGTGGATTAAGAAATGAGGATTCTAGCACATTAGATTTCCGTTCATGGTGTAGCACAACCTGAAGATATCTATACCATTCTTGGAAGTTACTTCTAGTTAGGAGGTTGTATTTATCCAATATTGACTGTAGGGATAATGTAGATGATGAGTTTTCCATTTTATTCTGTAATTAAAAGAGAATATTAATAGTACTTTGATTGATTACAAATTGGGTGATATATAATAAATTAATTGATTTTATTAAATCTCTCACTATTTTATCAAGTTTTAATAGCCATCACCATTGAACTCAGAATTTCTAGTTTCTCTGACATTCTGTTAGGTCTAAAAGGGGCCTAGATACCCTAAGAGGGGGGTGAACCAGGGTATGAATATTATTTTTTAAATTATTCCTACCCCAATAGATCTTGACCTCTTTATTATAAGGGTCACTTTGTTTGAACTGAAGTGTTAATTATGATCTCATCCTTTCCTTCTTTATCTGATGATGATGCTTTGAATTTAATGCAGGAACGAAAACACAAGGATGTAATGATTTTTACTTGGTTCACCCTCACTAGGCTACATCCAAGGAGCAAACAACGACAATGTGCCAATTGTACCAAATTCACTAAGTCTCACTGCCAATAATTAAGGTTCAATCTAGATCTAATCTATACCTAGGCTTAATACCTTTACAAGTTTTAGGGACTTCTCACTGAATTCCCAAGGGTCACTCCCTATGTCTGTTTATCTGGCTCACTACTGGTGGAAAGGATCACCTTCTTCCTCTTCCTTCGCTCACTACTCTTGGAAGGGATTCACCCATTGTTTATGGAATTGTAGTTCCTTTAATTATATCTAATGAATACATCCTCAGTTGTATATAGATGATCTATTGAAGTTCCACTTTCATCCAATAGATGAATACCACTTTACCATAGATGAACTGGGCAATGCCTTCTGAACAACTTTCACGATACTCACTACCTTCACGAAGATCATCTTTCATGAAGCTCAAATAGACTTTCACGAAGCTCCTAAATTTCATAAAGCTCACTTATCCTTCACAAATCACACATATTTTTTGAATCTCAACTAGCCTTCATGAATCTTATTCCTTTCATTAATCTTACTTAGCCTTTGAGAATTCCATTACTTTCGCAATGCTCGGAACATTCGTTTGGCTTTAGTCTTCATGAACTTCTTTGCATGAAACTACTTTTACGATGAATAGAAAATTTGATTAGCTTTTAAAACCTTTATAAACTTATTTACATATCACCTTCGTGAACCAACCTTTACAAACCACCTTCGCTAATCCATATCCTTAATATTTTCATTAAATATTTCTTATTTTCTGAAGGGGGTGGAGGCTTATTTATAGGCATTTACACCGATTCTAGAACCTTCTGGCCACATCATTTCCATTTTGCAATGCTCTAACTTTTCCACCATGATTCTCACTTTTTTGCGAAGCTCCATGGAAATTTATCATTCACGATTCTTTTCGTAATCACAAAGAATCTTTTGAAACCTTCACACCACCATGATGATCCACTCATGATGCTCCTCACCTTCAACATTTGTGATGCTCGTTGCTGCCATGTAGATCATAGTCAACATTCTTTGATCCTTTGAGAAACACCCTTCATGAATCCCATATTCATGAAACTCATGAATTTTCCATATTTACATATTGTCTTCAAGGAAATCCAATTTTATCAATGCTAGAGAAACTCCAAATTTTAGACTCCAAAAAATTGGAAAACACTCAGAAACGACGTCACCTTGTGTATGCATTTTTCTGTATCACTTCCAGGGAATCCATTCATTTATCTTGGATATTTTTCAACATATCATGTCAACAATATCTATGGATTTCCACAACATAACTTGGAAACTCACTTTGTCAATAAACACAATCAACCCCAAAAAATTTCAATGTTACCTTGAGAGATTTTTGCCCAAAAATATATCCCTTTGGGTTTGTTGACAACTCTTCACATTTTCATATTCCATTTAATATTATTCCATATTCTACCAACATTATATTCACATGATTTAGGTAGAAATTAAATATTTAATACACACATACTCTAATCCCACATGAGATATGCTCGTCGTGAGAAACAAGAGTACTATGAAAAGTTCATCAATGAATCACTTCATTCCAAAACTTGTCAACTAATTTCATCATGATATCCATATTTCATGATATATATCCTTTGATTGATCACTTTTAGCATCATAAGATTTAATACTCCCCCTATATAGCTGCTCCACCTGTCATCTTCTCCTCGTGTCTTGATTAATACATTTTATCCCTTTTAATATCCACAATTTCTCCCCCTTTTTCAATGAACCCAAAGGGCACTTCATTGTTGTCTCCAACAGGGTAAAGAACACATATAATCTCATTTAGAAAAAAACACCATACCTCAGGGTGAGGGGGTTCTACATCCACATTTTTTCAAGTGCGGGGAGTCGACTAAACTCCAAGATCTAATAGATTCCATTCAAATGCTTTTTTGAGTAAGGCCTTTGTTAGAATGTCCGCAACCTGTTGTTCTGTAGGAACATAATCCAAATTCATAAGCCCTTGATACACCTTCTCCTTGATAAAATAATACTTGGTTTCAATATGATTTTTCCTTGAGTGACAATCTGGATTTTTGCTAATATTTATAGAAATTAAATTATAGCAATGGATTGCAATCAGAGACTTATCTTATAGTCCCATATCATCAAGTTTCTACTTCATCCATAATAATTGCATGCATTCTTAAGTAGCCACAATATATTCAGCTTCTGCGGTGCTCAATGAAATGCTGTCCTATTTATTGCTTAGCCAAGAAATACACAATCCACCAAGATAGAAATCACCTCCTAACATTGTTTTCCTGTCATCTAATGATCTAACCCAATCTGTATCTGTATATCCCAATAACTTTGTCTGAGATTTTTCATTATACATCAAACCGAAATCCATCATTCCCTTAATATAACAAAGTATTTTTTTCACTATAATCATATAGATTTCATTGGGATTACTTTGATACTGTGTTTCTTGGCATGTTGCAAAAACAATATCAGGTCTTTTCACTATCAAGTATAGTAGAATACTAATTATTTTCCTATATTCTGTAGAATTAACTTCATTTCCTTCATCATCCCTTGATATTTTCATCAGAGTAGCCACCAGAGTCGTCATCTCCTTGGAATTATCCATTCCAAATCTTCTCAAAATCTCATTGGCATATTTAGATTGATAAATGAATGTGAAATTCTTTACTTATGTCACAAGAACCATAATCCATTGATTACTGTCATTGTTCACATATAAATTGTAATCAAACCCACCATACTAGAAACTGAACTTATTCAAAAAGCGATCTTGTCTTAAATACCATGCCCTTGGTGCCTGATTTAACCCGTATAATGCCTTCTTCAGCTGAAAAACTTTGTTCTCATCTTCATGAACAAGGAAACCATCTATTTTCTCAATGTAAACTTCTTATTCTAGAACCCTATTCAGAAATACTGACTTTAAATCCATCTGGAAAACCTTGAACTTTCTTTGTACTACTATGGATATGAATAATCTGATTGTATCTAGCCTTGAAACATGTGAAAATGTTTCATCAACATCAATACCCTATATCCGGGAGCACCCTTTGCACACTAGTCATGATTTGTTTCAAATTACCACACCATATTCATTCATTTTATTGAAAAAGACCCATTTAGTCCTGATGAAAGTCTTATCTATTGTCCTTGAAAAAATCTCCCATATCTGATTCCTTTCTATTAGGTCAAGATATTTGTTTATATCCTGAACCTAGTTCTCATATCAAAATGCTTCCTCCTTTTCATCATCAATATCTTCTTATGAATCATTATTTTCCACTTTAACTCCCCCAATGTTTCTTACCTCCTTATCACTATCATCAGGAAAATGTTCACTATGTTGTAGAAGATTCTGATCATTCTCTACTACAGTGACATCATTACTTTCAACTACTTTCCCAGAATCCTGTTGAACCATTTCCAATGTTCTATCACAACTTCTTGGTATCCTGAAAATATTCAGCTAATACCATATTATTAGAACAAAAATATATAATTATGAAATACATGAGTTTTTCTACTTCTCCCCAAATAGGTCTTCATGATTTCAGACAACATAAACATCCATCCTTTATATCCCATTTATATATTGCATCTAATTAGGAGATAGAATGATCCCCTATTATATGAAACTATTCTAGTTTTTGGGCACCCTATTTAGACCCACAAACATTCTTCTTATCCTGCATCATTTATTCTCATGTGGCACTTTTCATTGAGCCATCAACAGAACCTCTAAGCCTACCGAGTCAGAACACAATATAGTAAATAAGAGATAAATTTAATAACACCATCACTATCTATTGCACTTAATTACTTCCATGTATTTTAAGCAGCCATAAACCATTAAATCATTTCAAGGAATTATTCCATATTAATTCTTCAGCTCTTATGATCGATTTAAATTAGTTGAAATTCTGGAGCACATCAAATCACCATTTTTCATCCTTTGATGCCACTTCTCCTTGAATCATATCCCCCCTTGATCCCGAACCACTTGAAGATCAATTAATAGAATTTATACACATAGGGATATAGTATCCACTGGAATCCTCAAGAAGAGGATTGTGGTCAATCCTGATGGATCACCCCTTTGATAATTTCTTGAAAATCATTATACTGTTTTTGTGATTGTTCAAACTGCCCAACCAACTTCAACTATTCTAGAATATGACTAAGAATTATTTACCAACATGTTTTGTCTTCTTCTGATATTAGGGTTATGTTGGTTTGGCTTTTTTTACAATTTGGGGTTTAAGTATACTGGTACCAATTTCCTTCTTTGATGCTCCACCTAGATGCCATTTTTCGTGAATCTTTCTCTAAGAAGGAATCTCACAAATAGTATTCTACTCTTATTTATTCTCCCATGGGAGGGATCTTCCTCTTGAATTCACTTTTCATCTTGTATCATGAAAAATGAATTTCTCGAGACATTCTTTATTCAGTTTTCTTTCATCAGTTACTCGAGTAAAATTACTCAAATGTGTTGGGAGTGAGTCCTTCACTGAATGTACATTCTTCTTTCTTATAAATAGAGTAGATTATCCCTTTTTCATCTAGGTTTTTTCACATTTATTCAAATAATTCTGTTGTGAATGCTACCTAGGAGTCAATTGATACACCTTTAATTGAGTTTCTTTTGTATCCCCGAGACTTTAATCCTATTTTTGACTTATCATTTTGACTTCCAATGTAGGATTTATTGTTATACACCACTGTAGTTGGGGATATCCTTTTGAGTTCCCTTTTCTTCCCTGCTTTCTTCCTATTGCAATATCTCTCCAAATTCCCATGATTAGAACATATAAAACATCTCCCATTAAAAATAGACATCGTGTCATAATTTCTCGGTTGAGATATTGATATAGCTTGAGTTTTTCTTATGACATTGAGCTCCTGAGCTTCTTGAAAAATACTCATGGTGTATTCCATTCTTCCATAATAGTAGTATTTCATGGATACTTTCTTCTGATAGAATCTTATTTCAAATTTATCAAGATGCTTCTTCTTATTCTCAGATTTATAAATATTTCTATATCCACAACATGAAATATATTCCAAATCCTATGAAAAAAACTTGATGTATGACCATAAATCCCATAGAAATAGGACATTATATCATTAATTCCTGTAAAAACCTTTTTAGGTCTATTTCTAGTATCTATAGGATTTTCCCTATTTCTAGAACTATTCACAACTCTCATATTGTCATTCATGGGAGAGGGTTTATGATATCTAATACTGGGTTTTCTCAAAATGTATGACCATTGATATGAGAAAATATTTTCTTCTTTCTCCTCAGAAATAACATATTTTATTTTCATTTCATCATCACCTACTTAAGGATAATCAAATAGTAAATGAAAATCATCCTTCAATTTAGGCTTACCTTTGGCATTAGATTTCTCCACTTCTTTCTTCACCAATTCTAGATATTCTCCTAGTTGTTGAATCTTCATTTACCTTGATTCAAGTTGATCCTTAAGTTATCTCTTGATATTATTCCCACTACTCATCTCATCTTCCAATTATTGGGTGAGTATATCCAAAATGTCATTGTGATCCTTTATTTTAAATTTTTCATGAGTAATAGAATCAACACAACATGCATTATCTTTTTTTAGCCTTTGGTTTTCCTAAACTAGTTCAGATAGCTATGTAGCAAGATCATCATTCCTGGATTTGATATTCTGAATTTCTTCTAAGTTTATATTCTTCCACTTACCATCAACTTTTAGTTTTTATATCTTTGTATACATCTTTTTAAGCTCTTTATCTTGGGAATCATTCTTCTCCCTTAGATCAATATCCATTTCTAGAAGTCTTTTATTTAAACATTTCAACTTGTTGACTTCAATTTTCTACACTTGGATTTGTATATCTTTATATATATTTTCTTCAGCCAGTTTCTGATCCAATTTCTTTGTTTTGTAGAAAACTTCCAATTTTTTCCTTCTTTTAATTTCTTTATCATCAGTAGTACCAACATCACTTGAAATATCAGGTTCTTTATTCATTCCTTCAGCATTGTTGAATGAGTGAATAGTTTCACTATCTGATTCATCCATGTATTTCTTTAGTATATTGTTGGTTTCCTTTAATTGAATCACACTCTTTCGGTAGACACTTCCATAGTGAGGAATTCCACATGACTTCTTCTTCTTATTTGAAGTTCTTACCTTTTCCATGGTACACCAAGATAAGAGAATATTGAATCATAAACTTCAACAATTGATTGAACCAAGTTGGAGAAAAAAAATCTGATAAAATAAACCTTCCCTATAATACCAATTTTTAGGTCCAAAAGGGGCCTAGATACCCTAAGGGGGGAGGGGTGAATTAGGGTATGAATATTCTTTTTAAAATTCTTCCTACCCTAATAGATCTTGAAATATTTATTATAAGGGTAACTTTGTTTTCACTTAAGTGTTTAGTGATGATCTTATCCTTTACTTCTTTTTCTGATGATTATGCTTTAAATGTAATACAGAAAAGAAAGTATTAGGATGAAACAATTTTTACTTGTTTCACCTTCACTCGGATACATCCAAGTATCATACAATGGTGATGTGTCTATTGTACCAAATTCACTAAGGCTCACTACCAATAATAAAGATTCAGGCTAGTTCTTGTCTATATCCAAGCCCACTACCTTTACAAGGTTTAGGGTCTACTCACTAAATTCCCAAGGGTTACTCCCTATGTTTATTTCTTTATCTCACTACCAGTGAAAAATATCACCTTCTTCCTCTTTCTTTACTCACTGCTCTTGGAAGGGTTTCACCCACATTTTATGAACATTTAGGTCCTTTAATTATCTCTAATTAATACATCCTCATTTGTATACGTACAATCTGTTGAAGTTCCACTTTCATCCAATAGATGAATACCACTTTACTATAGATGTACTGGGAAATTCCTTCTGAACAACTTTCACGATGCTCACTACCTTCGTGAAGCTCAAATAGCCTTTCTCAAAGCTCTTACCTTTCGCGAATCTCACTTAGACTTCAAAAAACACACCTATTTTGTGAATCTCAAATATCCTTCACAAATCTCTTTCCTTTTATGAATCTTACTTAGCCTTCACAAATTCCTTTACTTTCACAATGATCAGAACATTCAATTGGGTTTAGCCTCCATAAACTTCTTTTCATGAAACTCCTTTCGTGATGCTCAGAACATTTGGTTGTATTTTACTACATTCATGAACTTCTTCGCATATCACTTTTTTAAACCACCCTTCATGAACCACCCTCATGAATTTGGAGGCTTAAGATTTTCATTAAGTGTCTATTCTTTTCTGAAGGGGGTAGAGGCCTATTTATAGGCGTTTCCACCAATTCTAGAACCTTCCATCCACATCATTTCCATTTCACGATGCTCCCACTTTTCCACCGTGATGTTACATTTTTCATGAAGCTCCATGTAAAATTCGCATTCGTGATGCTTGTTGTAATCATAGATATTACATAAAAACCTTCACACCACTACGATGCTCCACTCGCGATGATCCTCACCTTCGAAATTCATGATGCTTGTCCCTGTCGCATAGATCACCATAATATTTCTTTGATCCTTCAATAAATAATCTTCATGAATCCCATATTCACAAAAATCATGCCTTTGACATATTTTCATAAGGCCTTCAAGGAAATCCACTTTTTTCAATGCTATCCAAACTCTAAAATTTGGACCCCAAAAATTTGGTAAATACTGGGAAATGGAGTCACCTTATGTATGAAATTTTCTATACCACTTACAAGGAATCCATTACTTTTTCTTAGATCTTTGTCAACATACCATGTCAACAATATCTCTAGAGTTCTGCAATATACCTTGGAAACCCGTTTTGTCAACAGACACAATCAACCCAAAAATTCTGCAATGTTACCTTGAGGGATTTTTTCCCAACACATTCTAGTGGAAAGGTTCCATATTCCCCTTTGCATAATCCCAAAAAATATTGGTCAAGATACTTTAAGGTATTTAGGTATGAAAATTTTTACCAACTGTGGGCTTGCAACTCCTTGAACCATTGAGTGGACTCTCCTATCCTAAAATCCTGACTTGGATTTCCTCAACACTTACCTCCAAATTACAATAAGTCTATCAAGGGATAGTCCTCTTGATGTGAAATTTTTAATTCAACCCAAAAACTTCATAATAACTCCCTTTATAAAAGAAAGTGACCCAATAAGTGTTGGTCAAACACTTAGTTCTATTGAGTTTTATTCTTAATCAAGCAATGGAAGTCCAAGTCTGAATTAATATTTAATTAAAGGACTTTAATTTATTATTCATAAAATTTATCTCGTTTTATCCTTTACATTTATTGTTAATATTAAGTGGATTTTACTTAATTAATTAACCATACTAGATAAAATGTTTACACATAATTAATTTATTTAATTTCCATATTTTCACATTAATTCATTTATTTATGTGATCACAACCTTGCATCCATAAAATAAATAATTGCATAGAAAAAAATAAATAAATATTTAAATGACTCGTTCATGAGATTTATATAATGGTTGATTTAATGAGTGGACATTAAATCAACCTTTGACTTAGGGGAAATAACTCATATTGCTGGTTTTGGAATGTTTTACAGTATTCCACATGTCCACATGTGTATCACCTGAGTTGGAATCATAATGGTTCCATCTTGAAATACTTCCACATGCCTTGGGATGCTCTATTAATTATAATTATTTATTACTCACATGCAGGTGAGGGGAACCAAAGGATTAGTTAAAAGGGGATTACATAAATATCCTTTGACATGCAGGTCCTACATAATAATGGAGGGAGAGATGACTCATAGGCCATAAATTCATTTAATATTAAATAATTAATCCCCATTAAATAAATTAAATTAAAAATATTCAATAGATACATAGGTCTTGTTCAATATCATGAATGATCATAGATGCAACGAATACGCAAAAGTAGCTGGTTAGCATTCATTTATTTCTTCATTATTTATTATCAAGATGAACAAACTTGCATTAATTAATTAATAAATAAATAAATTCCCTTTCATCTTAATGATCATCTGAACATAATCGGAGATACCCATCATTTATGGAATTCATGAAAAATCAATGGCATAACCAATAATGACATATTTATTACAATAAATCAAGTAAGCATTTAAAATTATTTAAAACCATTATTAAATTTTCAAACACACAATGGAATTACAATCAATAAAATAATATTTTAATGTTTTAATTTTCTAATTTAATTTAATTTTAATTATTTCCATCAATGGGAGACAACACAATGTGTAAATCCAGCTACATGCCATGTATCTTGGTTTCTGTGTATCCAGGTTACACGCCTGGGTCTATAGTGTGTACCTCAGTCAGACTACATGACATGTATTGACAAGATAAACAACATGTGTTCGAATTTCCGTGTGTCTGGGATATATGCCTAGGTCTTCAGCATGTGTCTCTTTAGACTACATAACGTTTACAAGCCAGCTACACACTGTGTATCTCTTTGAGTTGTGTTTTTGTTTTTCCCACCGAGTCGATTGACGTGTTCTTAGGGCATGAGAATTGATGAGCTACATGCCGTGTACAACACATAAATGTAGTGAATATCATAAATTCTACAGATTTTTAGTCTCACATAGTTTTTAATGTGTATAATGACCACACAGATTGCATGATTTACGCCGCTAACCTGTATAGACTACACGACATGTACAGTGATACATGCCGTGTAATCCGAAGACCCGTGTACCACCCTGGCCGATCAACACACGACGTACACCATGTCTTATCACTATGTGGTGTGTCATGTATACCTTGGCACATCCAGATGTAGTGAACTAGGGTATATGATTTATATTCCCTGAGTACACTCCGTGTAACATTGACTTACCAGCCAAAAATCCAGTAGTTCTCGATGGAATCTCCGACCATTTTTCATTTGTTCTTAGAAATTTAAGAAAATAAAAACACTTGAATGAAAAAGATTAATATGTTGAAGTATGTTAATCCAAATTTAATTAATTAACAAATAACATGAAATGAAAATATAACCACAATTGCACATAGATCAACAATCAAATAAATAATTATAAATTTAAACATGACCGATCTGATACCACTTGTTGATTCCAGGTGCAGCGGAAGTGTGTAGTGGTGGGAGATATATTAAAATTTATTTTAATAATCATTGCCTAAAACTACGAGTGAAAATATTGCACATAAAATTTATAATTAATTTATTTAATATTATAAGAAATAAACACCTAAAGTTAGGAAATTTCTGCGTTGTTTAATATTGATCATCCAAAAGGACTCATTTAGATTGCCTTCATTGAATTTGTGAGGATCCAAGAGTAGAATCCCTCTAGCACTAATCCACATGTGCTCCAATGATCTCCGATCAATGCCATCGATCTCTAGGTGCTAGTGTGGTGAATCGAATGTCTTGAATTGTTCATTCTTGATCACTCATTCTTTGGTCTTGAATAAATATCTCTTGCATTCTTATTCTTGAGAGGGGAAGAGATGGAGGAGTCTAAAGTGAATTTATTATGAGTAGTAATTATCTATTTTTTTGATTAATTTTGGGACACCATACAAAATAGACATAACCATATATTTATTGATCTAGGATTTAGGCTAAAATAATAATTTAATTGCATGACAACCATTAAATAATATTTAACCTTTAATGAAACCTCATGCCACATTATAATAATAATATTATTTTGTGGTATGCACTAACTTGCACAAATTGATAAATAATATTTACTAGATTTTAAATAATTATTCATCACCGGACTCAGTCTTAGTTTGTTCACACTCCTCGGTATTTATTGAATACCCAAATAAATATTTTATTCACATACTGATGAATAAATATTTATTAAATATTCTATAAAATAAATAAATAAATTTTTATTCACATGCCGATGAATAAATATTTATTTAGTTTATTCAATCAATAAAACTTGAATAAAATTATTCATCGATCTTGAAAATAATATTTATTCCATTAATTAAATTCAAATAAAATTTAATTGAGATCAACAGAAACACTTAGTGTGTGACCCTCTAGGATTATTTCTCATTGGAATTAGGCGGGATTTCCTAAAGTCCAAGATTACTATCTAGAAATGGGTCAAGGAACCTAATAGAAAAAAATAATGTCATAACGATGATAACCACATACAAACTCTCACTATGTAATATAATTCCATTATCACAATATCTCATCAAGAAGGTTGCACGATGGTTTCGTCAACCTGTTTTCTTGATACGTCTTTCTTTGATTATCTAAAATAAACATGTTGATACACCTTGACCATAGAATTTAGGTGACAATTATATTCCAATCAAAGGTCCAAGATATCAACTCCTATAAAGATAAAAGAAAAAAAAAATCCTTCCTTGACTTATCCATTAATGACATGTCAATCATGATGCACCCAACTTACCTTACTTCCCACCAACATATGGAATGATAGTTTTTGTCAGTAAATCTAAGTGTGTGAGTCCTGGCATGAATCAATGATAATATTAAAGTCTAAGGATGATTACACATGCTCATAGATAGGAATATCTGATGACACCAAATCCTATGGAATTACTACTAGAAGGTTTGTTCTCATAATCCCCATTCTTGTAAATTACCAAGTGAGAACTCCATGAGAATAATACTCATCCACTTACGAGTACTCACACCCGATGGTCTAAATACTATGTATCCCATCTTAGTAAGTTATCCAACCATATAACTATATTAAGAATATTGTCATAGCACTTCAAGGTTCTCATTATAGTGGGGAAATTATAAGACCTTATCAATGAAAAAAATACTCTAGGACATTATTACATTAAATCCATGCAGAACAATAAACAATATGTAATAAGATGATAAATTAATATTCAATACATTTAATATACATGTTGTTAAGTCAATAAGGTTTTCCTTATGACTTTTCCATTCCTTCTTGTTTTGAAAATCACAAACACCTTATACTTAAGCAAATGTTATTTTTACCTTCATAAGGAAAATTTACTTCTTTAAGGAAATTTACCCTAACCTAGATTTTCTTATACATAGCCATATTTTCTTAAATACAAAAACCGGATTCATACCCAAAATCCCGAAGCCATATAATGTAAAGATTTGGAGCATTCTGTTTTTAGGATCAGAATTATGGATGTGAACTGTAATGCAGTTCCAATCCGATTTCTGGACTCCGAACTCTTAAGCAGTTCAACTCCGAACTCTTATGAAGTTCAACTCTGAACTCTTAATCAGTTCGACTCCGAAATCTTAAGCAGTTCGACTCTGAACTCTTATGAAGTTCGACTCCGAACTCTTAAGCAGTTCAACTCCGAACTCTTAAATAGTTCGACTCCGAACTCTTAAGCAGTTTGACTCCGAACTCTTATGAAGTTCGACTCCGAACTCTTAAGAAGTTCGACTCCAAACTCTTAAACAGTTCGACTCCGAACTCTTAAGCAGTTCGACTCCGAACTCTTAAGCAGTTCGACTCCGAACTATTATGAAGTTCGAATCTGAACTCTTAAGCAGTTCGACTCCGAACTCTTAAGCAGTTCGACTCCAACCTCTTAAGAAGTTCGACTCCAAACTCTTATGAAGTTAGACTCTGAACTCTTAAGTAGTTCGACTCTGAACTCTACAAGTTCAGATTCCGATCTCTGGTGAAACCAGACTCCGAATTCCTATAAAACAGAATCCGAACATTTCTTAACATAGACTCCGAATTTCATTTTGGTTAGACTCCGAACTTTTGACTTGCTTACACTCCAAAATATTGAATAGATTTTACTTACATATGCTTCATTTCAAAACGATGTCATGCATTCAGTTATACATGGTTTGTTATAAAACGATGTCGTCTATTCTATTTCTAATTAACCGTTGTTTGAGTTACACGTGTACAGGTCCCTCCGAATTTCATGGGAAATATGACCATTGGAGAAGGGAACCGACCGTTGGAAGTTTTCCTATAAATAGGAGCTCATTTGAAAGAGCTCAAAATGAAGGAAGTGAAGTAGAAGTCAATCGATCTAGAGAACACACACTGTTAAGGTGATTTCTAGAGAGAGAAGCTTTTCATGCCTTGTGCGTACTGAACCGCTCATTCAGATTGCTTTGTGCGACTCCGAATTTTGGTGATTACATTCGAGGACTTTCGGGGATAGGAAGACAGAGGTGCCGACTACCTTGAAGTTCGAGGGATTCCTTGCTGAGGAAGACAGAGGTTCCAACTACCTTAAAGTTTAGGGCTTGTGGGGATAGCAAGACAGAGATTCCGATCTTCGTATCGAGGGCTTATCCTGGTGTGGGTAAGACAGGCTTGCTTGAAAGTATAAATTAAGGGACCTTTATCCAAGGTTGTTGGATACCCTTCTCTTTGGGTTAAAAGATTCATATCTTGTTACTTGTTGTTTTGCTACTTGTTTTTCCACTACATATTGTATTTTAAGTAAAGTATAACCTTCTTATATTTCCTTACACTTGTACTCTAATTAGTTTAGATTCTATACGCTTTATGGTAGAATCTTATATTGTAAATCTTGGTTCCAATTCTCCAGTTGGTGATTAGAGGTGTTGTAAAATTTTCTTAGTTTAACTTTGTTAAACTTAGATCTTTCCTTGATTAAGGAAATTTTTAAAGTATACAATTCACCCCCCTCTTGTATATTGAGCATCTACATCGTTATTTCGATCCTACAATTGGTATCAGAGGAGGTTTCAGAAATACTTATACTCACGTATAGGTTTTTCTTGCTCATCTTTTTCTTTGTTCTTCATCCTTTCTTAGAAAGTTTACTTTGTCATTCCAAACTTTGCCATTCCGAACTTTGTCATTCCAAACTTTATCATTCCGAATTGTCATTCCGAACTTTGTGGTTATGAAATTTTTCTACTAACTAGTTTGGTTGCCAAGATTTTTTTTAAGAATAGCAGGAATCAATGTTGGTTCTATTGAAAATATAAACCCTATAAGACCACCAATCTTTGATGGCAATGACTATGAGTACTGAAGAGATCTAATGAAGACTTTTGTTATCAATACTGGAGTGTAAAATTTCGTTATGCTTACTGGTGATTATAAAATACCTGATAAGGAAGTTAGAACTTTCACTAACCAGGAAAAGAAAGAGTATCAACTCAATTATAAGGTACGCAATACTCTATTATGTTCAATGAATAGAAATATATATAGCCAAATTTCTTATTGTGAAGCAGCTAATTGTATCTGGAAGAATTTAGAAGTTACACACTTTGGAACTTCTAAAGTGATTGAAACTAGGAGAGCTATGCTTAGAGCTGAATACCATGGTTTCAAATTTCTTTATGGAGAATCAATCTGTAAAGTTCAATAGAGGTTTATGACTATAGTCAGCATCTTACAGTCTATGGGAGAAAAAGGGTTAGATGATGAAGCCCTTGTGGATAAGATAATTGATATTATGCCCAATGAGTGGGAATCAAAGAGAACAGCTATAAATGAGAACATGAAGGTCACTCAAATTTCTCTTGATGAGCTATTTGGAACTCTTCTCCAACATGAAACAAGAATGAAGAGAGATGCTAACAACATAAAAAAGAAGAATGGGAATGGTACTGTTGCTTTTACAACAACATCAAATCATATGAAAGCTAAGAATCCTGAAAAAGTAACCAGATCCAAATCTAAGAAAGTGGTTATTAAATCAGATTCTAGTGAAAGTGAAATCTCAGAAAATGAGTTAGCAAATCTTTATCAAAGAATGAACAAGATAGCTGGCCAGAGAAATTTCCAATCCAAATATAAGAAAAAGGAAAGGAAAGACAGGAAAGATGGAGAAGTCACTTGTTATGAATGCAAGAGAGCTGGACATATTAGACCAGATTGCCCTTTGCTCAAAAAGAAAGAAAGGAAAGAAAGGTATTCTGATAGGAATAGAAAGAAGTATTACAAGACCAAAGCTAAGAAAGTTCTGAAAGCAAATGACACCTGGAGTGCCAGTGGTGGTGACTCTTCAGACGAATCTTCTGATTATGAATCTTCAGGACAGAAGAATCTTGGTCTTATAGCCAGATTACCCATTGACAATCATTGTTTTATGGATAAGGTACGAAATGCTAAATCATTGACCAATGTTTCTTTAAATTCTAATGATAGTAAGTATTATAACTCTTTAGATGAATAATCCTCTTCTAATGAATAAAATACTTCACCTACCTATGAAGAAGTTTCTAGGTTTGCTGAACTTCTAGAGATTGAGACTTCTAAACTCAATAAAAAACTGGATAAGGAAAACTCTAGGAATTCTATTCTTACAAAAGAAATATCAGATCTTTCTAAAGATCTTGATAGGAAAAATGTTTATTTTTTAAATATTTCAAAGAATCTTGAGGAAGTAAGTTCTGAGAAAAACAAAATTTCTAAAGAGATAGAAAAAGTAATTTCTAAGAAAAGTATCTTCGAGCCTAGATTTAGTTCTAAATCTAATGATTTTGAAGATAAAAACTTGGTTATAAAACTCAAGTCCGAAATTTTTTCCTTAAAGAAGTTTTTATCAAACTTTAGCCATGATAAAGAAAATTTTGATAAAATGTATTCTCAAATATGACCTTTGAGAAACAAATCCGGATTTGGTTATACCCATGCAAAACCAACTTTTAGTAACAACTACTTTGTTCCACAAAGTGACCCATTTTGTACTAAGTGTCAATGTGGTGGTCACTGGGCGAAGAATTATTCTTCAAATAAAACCCAATCATTAGGTTTTCATAAAGCCTATTTTTCTAAGAAAGTGTGGGTTTCAAAAATTTTGTTGTCTAGAAATCTCGGATCCAAGCAAGTTTGGATTCTGAAAGTCTAATTATTTTCTTATTTTCAGGAAAATAAAGGAAGTACCAACAACAATACATGGTACATGGATAGTGGATGTTCCCGGCACATGACTGGTAACAAAATCTATTTTGAAAATATTATCAAAACGAAAGGAGGAAAGGTAACTTTCAGAGATAATTCTCAAGGAGAAATTGTTGGTATTGGTAATATTGTTCTTCTAGGTAAAACTTTGATTTCAAATGTTTTATTTGTTAAGGGCCTTAAGCACAACCTCATTAGCATAATTCAATTATGCGATGAAGGTTACCTTGTGAATTTTAGGAATGATAAGTGCTTAGTACACAATTCCAAGGAAGAATTTATTTTCTCAGCCAATAGGCAAGAGAATGTTTACACTTTGAACTTAGAAGACCTCAGTAGTCAAGACCTACCTTGCTTAAGTTCAAAAGAGATATCATTCTTCAGTTTATCGGAACGCAAGATCAAATTTATGATATTTTCACAAAATCTTTACCCTCCGATAGATTTGAATACATTAAACAAAAGTTAGGAATGATAACTGTAAGGTAATCATTCTTCATTAACTTCTTGTTGAACAATTCTCCTAACAGTAATAAACTCCTTCTCATAGGGGGAGTACATTTGAATGTTAGTGTAACTAATTTTTTTTTCGGAATCTATTTTTCAAAATTAGTATAACTAAATTTTTTCATAGTTAGTTTTTCAAACCTTTCGGAACTGATGTTTTCGGAATGGAAAATTTCTGAAACTGAAATTTCCGGAATGGGAATTTCCGGAACTGAAATGTTCAGTATTGAAATTCTCAGAATGAAAACTTCTGGAATAGAAGTTTTTCGTACTGTAACTTCCGGAATGGAGATTTTCGGACTGGAATTTTTGTAATGATTTTTTCGTGCTGTTTTTTTTAAAAAATATTACCAATTACGAACAATGTTTCTAGTCACTCCAAAAGCTATGATTTCCTTATTTTTAGTTTCATAATCAAATTTTTCTTGCTGGTATTTTCCTAGATTTTAAAAATACCAGATTCTAGTTTTCTTCAAATCTGAATGTTTTCTTAAAAAAAAACCCTCAAAAGATCGGAGTCAAGTTTTTCTTGCGGAATTGTTCTCAACCGTCAGATCAAATCAAAGCTTTTTAAACCGTTAGATGGATTTTGGAAGACCAACAGACACATCCATTTCCTATATAAAGGGGACCCCGAGACTCGTCCCACATTGGTTTTTCAAGCTTTTATATCTCAAAGCCCTACTGTTCTTCTTAAGGCCGGTTCCGAACTTTGCAAAGCCGATCCGAATCTTTCAGATTTCTTCACTCCAAATGTCTATTGAAGCAACATCTCAAGATATGTCAACTGCGAAACCAATCTCTAAGTGGTTAGTCTTTAGGGAAAGGCTAGTTCATCCAAATTTCTATAAGCTTGATTCCCTTATTTCCAAGAATATAAAGCTGAATGGATGGGAAGATGTCTACGTAGAAAAGTCAGATAAACAGGATCCAGTTTATACTGATTTGCTGACCGAGTTCTATGAGTCTGTTTCCTTCCTGATGGAAGATGGCATAGAGTGGTTTTCTTTCAAGTCTTATAGGAAGACTTATAAGCTTTCCTACACCAAGGCTGCGAGCTTGGTTGGTTTGTCATATGAAGGAGAAGCTGAATTCTACTCACACAAACTTCTCGATGTGCAAGGAAGTTTCAACAAGAAGAAGGCACTAAAGTGTCTTGGCCTTAAGGATGATTCAACTATCAAGATTTCTCATCTCACTCCGAACAATAGAATTCTTCAGCTTTGGGTGAAAGGCTTTCTGGTTCCAAGAAGAGGTGATAAAGACAATCTAAAGAAAAGTGATATATATGTCTTAGATTTTTTGGTAAATCTAAGAAAGATAAATCTAATGAGGCATGTCTTGGTTACGATCAAGAATATCAAACAAGGCAATTTAAGAGCTCAGATTATCATGTTTCCTGCCTTACTATCTAAGCTGATAGTTTGGTGCTTATAATCCTTCAAGGTTGCCTGCAAATCAAAGATCCGAAATTGCAAGCTCATGCTAGTCAGTGATGATACTCTCAAGAGGATAAAGATGTGGTTTTCCAATGAATCCGGAGAATTTTACCCTCTATCTGTGGAAGAGGTTGAGACAGCTCAGAAAGAAACACACTCTCCAGAACCATCCAAAAAGCAAAGGAGGAAGAGAAAGGTTAAGGAAGTCGTTGCTGATGAAGAAATTCCTCAGGCTAAGGAAACTCAATCTGCTCCCCCAAGCCGAAGAAGTAGAAAACATATACGGATGAAGTGGTATCCAAGTGGAGGGAAGATAAAGAAATGAGGAAGGAAGGGGATCCTCAATTTGGACTAGACCCTACAGAGGCTAAGGCCTTAAAAGAAAAAGCTACGGAGGAGCTAGAGAAACAAGCGAAGGAGAAGAAAATGAAAAATAATATGTCTGAAGCTGAAGTGGTGCAATCTTTGCTAAAAGCTACAAAGTTGGCTTCTGGAATGCTTCCCATTCTGGAAACTTTTGGTGCTGAACCCTCTTTACCAGAAACCCCATCCAAGAACTATGTCTCTCCGGATAGATCCAAGGGTAAAGAAATAGTTGAAGAAGCTGAGAAAGAAGTTGCTAAAGAAGTTGAGGAAGAAGAAGAAGAAGAAGAGGAGAGTGAAGATTTGGATACCCTGATCAAGAAAGTATAGGACTATAAAGATAAGGATGAATCCGCAAATTTAGTTACTCCAGGAAAGGGAGATGAGGAAGCTAGCAAGCAACAATAAGAAGAAGAAGAAGAGAATGTCTTGTATGATGAGGAAGAATCTCATGAAAGGAATTTTCTTGAGTAAGGAAAAGAAAAACAAAAACCAGATGAAGACCAGATCGTTCAATTATCTAAATCTGAGGAAGTATCCCTTAATAAGGAACCTATTCCGAGAGCTGATAAGGGGAAGATAACTCTCATGGAGACACCTATAAAAGATGTCATCAGGAAGAAATAGGTTGGTGGCACTTCAAGAAGAAAGTTGGTGCAAGCTGAAGAAGATCAGTCTCCAAGAAAAGTTTCTGATTCGGAATCATCATATCATGGGCATGATTTTTTGGTTCAGTCTCTGAGAAAGTTTGTGGACATAATTCCGATTTTTCCAACAATAGATTCTAGATGCCAGATGCTGCAATAAAGTATGAATCAGAAATCGGATTCTTTATCCATGGTCATGGATAAGTTTGTGAAGTTGGAAGCTGAACAAAAAAATTTTCTTATTGATTATGATATTCATAGAAAATATTTTAGTAAGATAAACAAGTGGTCTAAGAGAGTTGATGAAGATTTAGTTCAGTTTGAGAGTTTCCAGGCTGAAGTTCAAAATTCTTTTGAAATGGAGGATAAAAAGGTTAACGAGATTTATGAAAAGCTGACCCAAGAGGAAATTTCTTGGAATCAACAGGTCAAGGACCTGAATGGGAAGCTTAAATCAGTATCTTAGAATTGGAAAACTGAAAGAGATTTCCGGATTGAGTTTCAGCAGAAGATGGAAAAGCAATATGAGATAATAAAATTGTAGAAAGAAGCTTTGGAGGCTTAGGCAGAAGCTTTAAAATTCCAAGAAGAAAAGGTAAAATCCTTGGAGAGGCAAGGTGAGGAAGACCAAAGAGACTTAAAGAAACTCAAAACCCTGTTAAAGAATCTCATTCCGAAGGAAAAGGAAGACAAATGAACTCACTCTGATCTTTTGTTGTAATTGTCTTTCTTTGTAATTTTTTTCCAACTCTAATGAAATGATTATTTGGTTGGTTGTATCTTTTCATATACTAATGTTTCAGGTACCATACTTTGTTTTCCATTCCCTTCAATTATTTTTGAAAATCACAAAGGGGTAGAAGGAAAAAGAACTACTCCTAAGGAGGATAAAGGAAAAATTTATAAAAGAAATATCCTTAAAGAAAGGGGGAGTTTCCCACTATGAAGCCTTTTCATTATTACAATAATGAAAACTCCACTATGAAAACTCAGAATACAATCCTTAGAGTTTTAATGCCTAAGGGGGAGTTAGTTGTATTCACTTTCATCCATGAACAAAGGGAGATAAGTGTTTAATTTCAAAGTCTAATGAAAATTTTCAAGTCCTTATTTTCTTTTTTGTAAGGATGTTTGTGCTTTCCAAAAAGGGGGAGATTGTTAAATCAATAAGGTTTTCCTTATGAATTTTCCATTCCTTCTTGTTTTTAAAATCACAAACACCTTATACTTAAGAAAATGTTATTTTTACCTTCATAAGGAAAATTTACTTCTTCAAGGAAATTTACCCTAACCTAGATTTTCTTATACATAGCCATATTTTCTTAAGTACAAAAAACAGATTCATACCCAAAATCCCAGAGCCATATAATGTAAAGATTTGGAGCATTCTATTTTTAGGATTCGAATTCTGGATGTGAACTGTAATGCAGTTCTAATCCAAATTATGGACTCCGAACTCTTAAGCAGTTCGACTCTGAACTCTTATGAATTTCGACTCCGAACTCTTAAGCAGTTCGACTCCGAACTCTTAAGCAGTTCGACTCCGAACTCTTATGAAGTTTGACTCCGAACTCTTAAGCAGTTCGACTCCGAAATCTTAAACAGTTCGACTCCGAACTCTTAAGCAGTTTGACTCTGAACTCTTATGAAGTTCGACTCTGAACTCTTAAGCAGTTCGACTCCGAACTCTTAAATAGTTCAACTCCGAACTCTTAAGCAGTTCGACTCCGAACTCTTAAGTAGTTCGACTCCGAACTCTTATGAAGTTCGACTTCGAACTCTTAAGCAGTTCGACTACGAACTCTTAAGCAGTTCGACTCCGAACTCTTAAGCAGTTCGACTTCGAACTCTTATGAAGTTCGACTCCGAACTCTTAAGTAGTTCGACTCCGAACTCTACAAGTTCAGATTCCGATCTCTGGTGAAACCAAACTCCGAATTCCTATAAAACAGAATCCAAACATTTCTTAACATAGACTCCGAATTTCATTTTGGTTAGACTCCAAACTTTTGACTTGCTTACACTCCGAAATATTGATTAGCTTTTACTTACATATGCTTCATTTCAAAACGATATCGTGCATTCAGTTATACATGGTTTGTTATAAAATGATGTCATCTATTCTGTTTCTAATTAACTATTGGTTGTGTTACACATGTACAGGTCCCTCCGAATTTCATGGGAAATATGACCGTTGGAGAAGGGAGTCGACCGTTGGAAGTTTTCCTATAAATAGGAGCTCATTTGAAAGATCTTAGAATGAATGAAGTGAAGTATAAGTCAATCAATCTAGAGAACACACGCTGTTAAGGTGATTTCTAGAGAGAGAAGCTTTTCATGCCTTGTGCGTACTGAACCGCTCGTTCATATTGCTTTGTGCGACTCCGAATGTTGGTGATTACATTCGAGGACTTCCGGGGATAGGAATACAGAGGTTCCGACTACCTTGAAGTTCGAGGGATTCCTTAGTGAGGAAGACAGAGGTTCCAACTACCTTGAAGTTGAGGGCTTGCAGGGATAGCAAGACAGAAATTCCGATCTTCGTATCGAGGGCTTATCCTGGTGTGGGTAAGAAAGACTTGCTTGAAAGTATAAATCAAGGGACCTTTATCCAAGGTTGTTGGATACCCTTCTCTTTGGGTTAGAAGATTCATATCTTGTTACTTGTAGTTTTGATACTTTTTTTCCGCTGCATATTGTATTGTAAGGAAAGTATAACCTTCTTATATTTCCTTACACTTGTACTCTAATTAGTTTAGATTCTATACGCTTTAAGGTAGAATCTTATATTGTAAATCTTGGTTCCAATTCTCCAGTTGGTGATTAGAGGTGTTGTAAAATTTTCTTAGTTTAACTTTGTTAAACTTAGATCTTTCCTTGACTAAGGAAAATTTTAAAGTATAAAATTCACCCCCCTCTTGTATATTGAGCATCTACATCGTTATTTCGATCCTACACATGTAATAAAAGTAAAATCAATTGGTACTAGGACACCAAATCTAACAACACGGTGGTATAAAAGATGACACAAGTAGAGGAGTCATAATAATAAATAAGAAACAATAAAAAATAGGTAAATCATCCAATCACATAATGAAAGGAAGGAACCATAACGAGTGTCATATGAAAAATGATGTCATGTTTGTATGCTATAAAAAATAAGAAAATAGGAATACATGGTAGTAAGATGATAAAACATTCTATATTAAAAATAAAAAGGCCAACAATTATCTCCAATGACATAATGAGCATGTTCTCGGTACTTTGATACTATACTCCACCATGATACTGAGAATCAGTCATTGGAAGCTAGGCCCTTACCTTTTTCCATACTCAAAACCATGAAGTCTGTTCAGGTATCATTGATGGCCTGAACAAGGTGTGAGATATATTCAATAATCCACCATCAATAATGTCTAGATATATACAACCTATGGTTATAATATGAGAAGTGTGCAGATATAGTAATGGTAAAGTAGTAACGTAAACTATAAAGGGTTGACTCTGGTTCCTGATGGATACCAAGATAACACTTCCTACTTCAACCCGTGCCGGGAACACATCTTAACAAATGTCACCATTAACATATACATATACACACATATATATATATGCATTCATGTATATATATGCACTATATATTTAATAATGTTTATATACATATATATAGATATGTAGTGCTAGCTAGGAACTGAGGTGTAACTCAGGAATCCGTTTCTAGTAACTAGAGTCTTATAAGGTAGTAGGGGACACCATGTCTGAGTATCATACATCAAAAGTGTTTCTATTCCCAAGTATCATGATATATGGGACACCGTTCCCAAGTATCATATCAATAGGGACTCTATGCCCGAGTATCATGGGTATATAAGGCAACATGACCGAATATCATATCAGTAGGGATGATATGCTCAAGTATCATAATAGTAGGGATTCCATTCCCAAGTATTAAAAGAAATAAACAGTAAAATAGGCTTTAATATGAGCCATTAAAAGGTTTATAATTCATTATCATTCCATTCAACAAGGGCATAACCATTGTTTATGTAAAATCACAGGAAGTGGTCATACCAATCACTATCCATTTAATTCATTATCGTTGTTTCATATATATGGTAAGATAAAACCACTTAGAAGGTGGTTTGGTCACATAAGAATTTATAATATTAAGTGGAAATTCCATAAGCACACCTCTAGGGGTGGAATTAGTCGATAGGGACCTATTCCAATAAGAACAAGGAGGCACAAGGTCATTTCTATCCAGGCTAATAAATTAATCAATGGAAAAGAATATTTTTATATAAATGCACATAAAATATGGTGTGCAACATCATGACACATAATATAAAGAAACATGACATGAGGGATAATTACTATAATACCTACCTTATTCCCATAGTATATGCCTCATCCAGTATCAACCCTTGGTTCGACCTAGATTAAGAAAAAATAGAGAAATAAACAAATTCCCTAAAAATAGTCTATATTATCTCACACCAAAATAAACACTACTGGAAAATGGGTCTATCCCAATGCATCTATACCCATATATTATAGAAACTATGGTTATAGATTAATTTAAATATGTATATACCAAAGTTTTACATAAAATGTTAGTATATGCAAGCTATCCCAATATTTTTTAAAAAACCGTTGGGATAGATTCCCTCATATTTGTCTGGCCTCCCACCCATCTCACTAAATACCAATATACCCCTTCAATTGAGACATATTCTCCCCTCACCTGAGAAATGATGGGAATATACCCTCCTCCATCTTTCTCTCCTAATTCAGTGATTTTTTAATTCTGATATTCTTTAACATCAGATTATTGAGTTCCAAATCCATCTTATCTTCTGATAACTATTGTTTTCATTTTTATCTATGCATTAAAACCTAACCAAGATACAATTAGGTTATTATTCTTCTATATTATTTGAAAGAATGTTCTTTTCAGGTGATTTTTTATTTTTGGGATTTTGGTTTAATGATTATAATTTGGATGAGACTTCAATATTCTATTGCTGTATATTTGGGATCTAATTGATGGTTATATTATGGGAAGTGATGAGTCTTGGTTTAGGTTTACCTCATTGTTTGGGAGTAACTCCTCTTTTATGTGTGGGTTTTTGGTTGGTGGATGTGTTTAGGTATGAGGTCCTGATGGTTGTGAATGAGTGATGGCCTTGTGTACACATCTAAGTAAAACTAGGGTAGATGACCCTTATATAGATTCTTTAATAGTCTACTCTTACCCTTATGCATCCTCCATGAAATTATTTAAGTACCTTTATATAGGTGTCCAATGACTCTTATGTAGTCTTTATAACCTCCATCAAGAATCCTTCATGCAATTCATGACACATATTGACAAGAAAACTCATCACCTCATCAGTTATATAAGATTTACATAATTAGAGATTTAAATATCCACCTTAATAACTATCAACATATTCCATTTGAATTTATTTGATAAATATAATTTTGAAATAATACAATTAAACATCCATTGAAACTTCATCTATTATAACACTTTCATATATCATTTGAATTCATCTTTTTAGATTATAAAGAGTGAATTCACCACTTGGAAATGGGATGTCCACAAAACCTCTAAGACTAATGAGTTGGATATCACTGTAGGAAACAAGGTTCAAAGTTAAAAATGTCAATACTGTCCATATTTTACTATAAATCAATAAACCATATTGAAACTTGAGTAGTTAAATATTCCTATGATCTTAAATAACTTCTTAGAAAAACTGTTAATACATAAATTTTAATGCACATTAGTGAAGAACATACCAATTAAAGATCTAGTTGACACCACTAACAATCCATTTCTTCAAATTTTGATATAATGAATTATTTTTTCAAATGAGGTTAAGTATATTTTATGATCCAATATTTATCTCATCCTGATTTTTTGAACCTCTAGACACCACTTGTTGAAACCAATTTGTTGGTAGAATTATTCTTCCAACTAGCTTTCGAATATCCTGAAAAATACTCAGATGATACCAAAATGTTAGCTTATAATAAATCACTTGAAAGGATTTCCAAATAGCCACATTTCATTAGTAAAACTAAAACCTAGATTTGAAACAAGAATCACTCCAAAATAGGATTGAAACCCACTATATATTTAATATTTCAGTAGATTCATATATATTTCAGCATGTATGCTCAAATTCACAATGTTCTACACTTAATTCATTATTTGTGTAATTTCATAATTATCTATAAATTTCATTTCATCACGCACTCTTGTATTTTTAATACTCCTTTTAATTCATACATGGTGAATACTACCCATGGATTATATCTTCTCCTTTATCTCACATCACTCAATTTATCATGTTTAACAATAAAGTAAAAGGGGAGAGGGGTACCTTTGATATCCTCATGTTAATGATTGTGGTTTTTCTTGACGAACCAACTCTTTTATTCTAATCTTACTCCAAGCCTTTCTAGTGGATATATTTTTTTCAAAACCACTTATGATGATTCCATTTCATATGCTCTCTATGAGATTCTTTATCCTTCTTAGCATGGGTTCCTTCACCATTATGAGACTAATCCCACTAATACTTGTCTCTTCTTTTGATACATTTTTCTTACACTCTTTAACATGTTTCCTCTTCCAATAGAGGGTTCTTCCACCAATGTTGACCTCTTTCCTTATGGAGTGATATGTGAGATTATTAAGGCATAATTTTCACTTTTCCTCTTATTTGATATCCATAATAGTCACTTCAGACTTATTATTCCTTAGTGAATCCTTATTTAAAGACACTTCATTCACAATTTATGCACACTCTATGTGCATGTAGACCCAATTTACTTTAATTTTGGTAGTTTAAAGTTATTGTTTGAGTTAGTGGATAATCATTAGATATTATTCAGGCTTATGAAAGGAGACAAGTGATACATTTTCCATTCCAATTTGAGATGTGTATTTTTTTCTAAAAAATTTTGTATTACATTTCATATATCATACAACTTCAGGATTCCATACCATTTATCAAAATCTTAACATATTTTTATTATTTTATAAATCTTAGTTTCTATGATATTAGTATTATATGATTATTTATATCTATATCAATTATGGTATAATTTCTATGATATTATTATACCATGTTTTTGTGGTTTTGATGTTAGGTGACCCATTGTTGTTATTATTAAGTAAAATTTTTCCATCATAAAACAAGTGCATTTAATTGGATCAATTTCATATTCAAAACATGAAAGTTTTAAAAAAAAAATTGTTGGTCGGAGTGGACACTCAAGAGGGGGGTGAATTGAGTTCCAATTAAAATTTCTGCTAAAAACAATTTCTATTAAAATCCCCCAATTTCAAAACAAATTAAACTGTAGTGAATTTATACAGATTATAAAGGTTCAATTAGTTTCTCAAAGATTGATTAATTATCAGTTAACTTAATCTTATGATTAAATTAACTTTTGAAACTAACTTACTGGTTTATAATAAATATAAACACTTGCGAGTTTAACTATCAAAGTAGCTTTGAAAATAAATAATATTTCAAAGTAATAGCAGCGAAATATGAAATAAATGTATAAAGTATGGATATAGATTTTAAATAAAAACACAAGAGTTAACCAAGAGGTTCAGTCTCAAGCCGAAACTTAGTCCTCTCAAAATTTATATAAATTGATCCACACCCTGGATCTGGGTTAACAACAGTGATCACACTGTTCAGGTCAAGAGACCTCTACCACAGTTATATGTGGGATAAAAAACAATAGCTCAAAGCTGTCCAGGTCACACTCGACCTCTACCACTATCCACAGTGGGAAATAAAGGATGTAAAGATTGTGAGTGGGGATTTACAAATCCTCCAGTTAAAGTTCAGGAGATAGTGTGTGTGTAGTAATTAACAGGCTACACACACTACTCGTAATGCAATTTCTAAATCACTTAGAGAAAGATATAGAGTTTAGAAAGGCTCTAGTGATTGCAGTGCAGCTCTGGACTCCTTTGGATTTGATCAAAAATGGTTCTGAGTCCTTCTCTGGTATTTGACTGAAAAACAGAGTATAATTTCTTCTTTCAGTGCTTCCAGGTTCAGCTTGGTTATCGGCTCAGAAAATGAAGTGTTCTGTGTAGTTCTTCTTTATCATAGATTGCTCGATGTATGCTATGTGTTCTGGAGTCTGGTAGTAGTATTAGTCTTGTGAGTGCAAGTTCTCCAGTTGTTCTTGACACGTTTTGAGCTTGATCGCAAGTGTGTTCCTGTGTGCTCAATCTCTTCAAGTCTCTTGTCTTAATTCACTTCCTCATACACGTTGTCTTGTATGCCTTTATTATGCTGAGAAGAAGGAATGATTATGTTTTTTAATCGTACTTGGTACGGTTTCCTGAAATGGCAACATAAATCATTTAATAACATTAAATGCATCAAAAGTAACAAATGTAGCCATTAGTGTAATAAACAAATAGGGTCTAGGATATAGGATTTGACTCCGCAGTTCATTATAGGTAGCCGTTTGTTTGTAGACGTGTACGGTTGACTCTGTGAAGGATCTTCCATCGGTAGCTCTTCAAACTCTTATCGGTGGCTCTTATTGGTAGCTCTTATCGGTAGCTCAATGAACTTGGTTCCATCGGTTGATCTTGACTGTCGGTAGCTCTATGCATCGGTAGCTCTGTGCATCGGTAGCTCTGTGCATCGGTAGCTCTGTGCATCGATAGCTCTGTGCAGTTATGCACATCGGTAGCTCTGTGCAGTTATGCACATCGGTAGCTCTATTCAGGTCAGTGATACTTACACTTGACTGTCTTATGAAAAACACATCTAATTCACTTAGAATCATTTCAAAACTTATATAAACATGGAAAATTGGGATTATCATAAATCAGAAATTATTTTAACATTATTATTAACTTGATCATCGATTTGAAAGAATTAAAGTGTAGATCGACAGTAATTGTGAATATCATAATATATGAACACATAATTGGGATTTTCAAAACATATGAATACAAGATTGGGATTATCAAAACAGGTGAGGTTAACAATCTCCCCCTTTTTGATAATCACAACTTATGATATGGCCATTTTAAAATAGTGAGAATATAGTATTAGATAGTATGACATTAATATTCAATTTTCTCAAAGAAAAAAGTATCATAGGAAAGAGGAAATAGTAATAGAAATATATAGATCAAAAAGTATCATAGGTAGAATTAAATACAATAGTATCAGAGATAAGGTTTGAAAGAATTTGTACCAAAGAAGGAAATGTAAGAAATAGTATCAAAGGCTCCTCCTTTGATCATATTTCTCCCCTTTTATATTTCTCCTTTTATATGGATCCTTTTATATTTCTCCCCCTTTTTGATAATCAAAAAGTGGGAAATCAAACATAGAAAACTGATAAACTGAGACAGTGGAAAGAAAGGCATTTGTATTAGACCAGACACAAATTACATAAACAGAATAGAAAAAAAAAACAAAATGATTCCTATCAAACATCCTTGCCACTTTAGCAATCCACATCTTCAATGTGAGCTTTTCCCTTGGGATCAGAAGAGAATTCAGGTGTTGAGGATACTGGGGAGGACTTTGGAATTCCAGAAATGATCAGAGGAGGCTGAGCAACTGATATAGTGCCAGGCCTATAATGGGAAGTCCTTTGAGTGATCATAGGTGTGAGACTTCTTATGGCTTGAGCAGGAGTCAGCTGAACTGGAGATGTAGTAGAGGTATAGGCAGGCAAAGCAGGAGGTACAATGACCGGTCTGGCATCCACATGCAGGAAGGGCAGCAACAGGTTTCTGAAATCCATTATAATGCTTCCTCCTCTCTCCATTGCAGACACAAAATCATCTCTATTTTCAATGAATTTATCCAAAGCAGGAGTAAGCTCCCTGAGCTTACTAACCTGCTCTCTGAAGGCCTGAGTCACTGGAGGTAACTTTAGATTCTCAAGCAGAAGTTTGAAATGGTTGGTCAGTTGTTGCTTGGTATAAACCTTTTCAAAATAAGTATCCACCTTATTCTTGATTGCCTCTTGAGAAGCAGAGGCCTCTCTCATGTAGTACTGGATGATTTTCATTATTTCTCTGGCTGAATCCCTGGTAGACAGCACAACTCGACTTAAATCTGATGAGTCCACAGAGCCACTGGTTGAAATAGAACCAAGCTCCTCCTTCATCAGAGCACGAAATTGATTCAGATCAATTGTAGTTTTTGGAACTAGAGGACCAAGAGAGAAGGATACAGTTTCTTTGAAGCTTGTGGTCAACCCACTAATCAGATTTTGCATTTGAGAGTCCTGATCTTTGACATGATCCTTCACAGATGTTTTGAAAGCTTCAAACACCGAGACCAGCTGACTTAAAACACTCTTCACATAGGCTAAATCCTTATCAGCTTGAGATTTTGAACTCATGAAAGAGTCTAAGGAAACAACAGATATCCGTAGAGCTTCAAGATCTGCTTCTAGCCTAGAAGTTTGAGTCTGGCACTCCTTGACTTCTTCCATTAGCTCACCCACAAAAGTTGACAGATTGCAACCAAGAGAAAGCTCAAAAGACCTTTCTAACATCTTCATTTCTTCACCAAAATAGTGCTTTATCTCAGCAAAAGAGGCACTGAAGGATTCCTTCAGCTCATGCTTTAGGGATTCGAGGTCAGACTTTGTAGCAAAATTAGTAGGAGCAACTGTAGTAGATACTCTTTCAGAAGCTAAATTGACTACAGAGTCATCCATGACTGATTAAATCGAGGATACTAAAAAAGATTCCATTGTCTTTACTTCTTCTACAAAACTGACTTTGAGATTTTCTTTCAGCACATCTAAATCATGTACTCGGACCACATCAACAGGTAATAACTCAGAATTGATGTCATAGCTGATCGTTGGTCTATTCAAAGATACTTCATTATCCGAATCAGGATAATCCAAGCCAAAGACTATAAAACCTGGGTCTTCTACCTAGTCTTTAGACTCGATAGTCATTGTAACATTTCCAAACTTGGTGTGATGCTCCCCCTCAATGGGTTCATTCTCATATATAGCAACTACATTCTCTGCTAGTCTTTCTTCATCAGAATCTTCCACAACAAATTCCATCTCTGCAGTAGCAAGATGATTTTCTGGAATAGGTACAACTTATCCTCTTTCTATTTCTTCATCCATAGAAGGTACAACTGAGCTTCCAATAACTGGACTCAGACTCAAATCAGTAGAATCAGATGATTCAGAGACATTATTTTCTTCCTCTACATGCTTAGAGACCGACTGATCTTTTTAATTAGCAGGTGTCTCCACTTCTGCTAGCACTTCCTTTTATAAAGACATAACTTCAGCAACAGGGCTTGGAGGCAAGTCAGGATCTCCTCCCTCATCCATAGGAGTTTCTTCCTCTTCTTCTTCTTCTTCTGACTCATCACTGTACTCAGGTTACTCTTCATCAGGTCCTAGACCTGGATCTCTTTTATCCTTTGGCCTTGAAGGATAATCCACAGGATTGAACTTATCATATACCTTTTGGTCATCATTGACCCATTCTCCTCTCCACGGATTACAATTAATCTTCATATATTTGCAAACTGTAGTAGTGATACAAAAGTTTCTATTCACTACAACTGTCTCATCTTGAGACTCAGCTATCCCTTTCACTTTGATCATTACAGAAATCAGCTTAGCAAAGAATAGGGCGTTAGTCTTTGATTTCGGCCTTGTCATATCTTCCATTTGACTCATCACCAATCTACATAAATTGACTTTGACATCATGTCTCCAAAGATGTAGGAGATAGATATCCTGATATCTCAAATTAGCAAAGTCTCTTCTCCTTGGTATCAACACATGTTGAACAAACTTGAAAAGTAATCTGTTCTCTCCATCCATTTCTGCAGCAACCACTTGCCTTGGAGTTCCATCACCAGTCAGTTCTTTCAACGCGATCTCATGATAAAAAATTTCACTGGTAGGTGGCATTGCTCTTGATACATATTCAGACACACCTTCATGAGGAACTTTTAAGCAATCAGCCCATTCTACTGATGAAAATGATATCACTTTACCATTTACAAATGAAGATACTCGGTTCTCATTCTCTAGCTTCTCAAAGCTTACGAATTCGTAAAATTGTTTTACCAACTTTGGGTAGTAGGGACCGTTGTTATTTGAAAAGAAGTCTACCCATCTCTGAGCTTCCAGAACTTCGAGCACCAAGGACTTGCTGGGCAGCAACCAGTCTACACACAGCTTTTCTTCGATCACAATAGCTCTATTTTGCAGATGAGGATTTACTGGTCTCCTTCCTGACCTAGTTCTAACAGCACTACTCACTTCTGGCTCGGACTTCTGCCTTTTTGCTTTAGGCTCAACACAGTCCTCTCGGATGACAGGAATTTTGGTTTTTTCCATCGCTGGTTCGAGGGATCTCAGGTTTGCAGAGGGTTCGGGTTCTAAGGTTCGAAGGTAAAAGGTTTTGGGTTCAGTGGAGTGAGAAGCGGCTTAGACTTAGTTTTATCATTTAGGAATCATAATTTAAATGAATAAAAATTAAATTAAATAAAATAAAAAAGGGAAAAACAGTTCAGATTCTTGACGGAAGACAAAAAGATTTAAAATAGCACTTTATCGGTGATGATTTTTGTCGGTGAGGATTTCTATCGGTGTGGATTTCTATCGGCGAGGATTTCTATCGGTGAGGATTTCTATCGGTGAAGATTAAACATCCCCAGCTCGTGCCTAATGTAACATAACCTATCCACACTTAAGGGTTTTGTGAAAATGTCGGCCAATTGATGTTCAGTGCCGATAAATTCAAGAGAAATATCACCCTTTTGATAATGATCTCTCAGAAAATGATGCCTTACATCAATGTGTTTGGTTCTTGAGTGAGATACAGGATTCTTCGAGATGTTTATTGCACTAGTGTTGTCACAGTTAATCGAAACATGCTTAAAATCATATCCATAGTCCAAGAGAGTGTGTTTCATCCACAGAATTTGTGCACAACAACTACCAACAGCTATATACTCTGCTTCGGCAGTGGATAGAGATACAGAATTCTGCTTTTTACTACACCAAGATACTAAGGATTTTCCTAATAAATGACATGTTCTTGAAGTGATTTTTCTTTCTGATTTGCAACCAACAAAGTCAGCATCTGAATAACTCATTAACTCAAAGGATTGTCCTTTTGGATAAAATAAACCAAGGTTAACAGTATGTTTGAGATACTTGAAAATTTTTTTAACAGCAAGAAAATGAGATTCTTTCGGGTTAGCTTGAAATCTTGCACACATACACACACTGAACATAATATCTGGTCAACTAGCAGTAAGATAAAGTAAACTACCAATCATACCCCTATAATTGGTTTGATCCACTGGTTTCCCAGTTTCATCTGTATCCAATTTACAGATTGTACTCATAGGAGTTTCACTCTCCTTAATACTATCCAAACCAAAACGTTTTAAGATATCCTTTGTATATTTACTTTGATTCAAAATAATACCATTTTCATTTTGAAATACTTGAAATCCAAGAAAGTATTTAAGTTCTCCCATTAAACTCATTTCAAATTCATTTTGCATACTTTTTGAAAAATCAGTACATAAAGAAGGTTTAAAGGATCCAAAAATAATATCATCAACATAGATTTTTACAACTAAAACATCTTTAGAAATTCTTTTAATAAAAAGAGTTGGATCAGCAATCCCTTTAGTAAAACCTTTTGAAATAAGAAAATTGCTGAGTCTATCATACCAAGCTCTTGGAGCTTGTTTTAAGCCATATAAAGCTTTAGAAAGTTTAAAAACTTGATTTGGAAAATGGGGGTTTGCAAATCCAGGAGGTTGTTCTACAAAAACATCTTCAATTATAAAACCATTTAGAAATGCACTTTTGACATCCATTTGATATAACTTGAAATTTAGATATGCAGCATATGAAAGTAAAATCCTAATGGCTTCTAGTCTAGCTACAAGTGAAAAGGTCTCCTCATAGTCTGTGCCCTCTTCTTGACTATATCCTTATGCAACTAGCCTAGCTTTGTTTCTAACTATGTTTCCTGATTCATTAACTTTATTTCTAAAAACCCATTTAGTGCCTATTGTTAGTGTGTCCTTAGGTCTGTCAACTAATTCCCAGACTTTGTTTCTTTCAAATTGATTTAGCTCTTCTTGCATAGCCATTACCCAGAATTCATCAACGATAACATCATCAATGTTTTTGGGTTCTAGCTAGGAGAGAAAAGCTTGATGTTCAACCTGATTTCTTAGAGAATCTATAGTCCGTTTTCCTCTATGAAGATTACCAACAACAACATCCAAAGGATGATTCTTTTGAATTCTTGTTGATCTAGTAAAGGTAGGAATAGAAACTTCAGGTTCATCAGTAGGTTTAGGTTCGACCGAAATAGATTCTGGAAAAATTCCAGAACTGGAAGTTTTTATAACAGGTTCTTTGGATTTATCATTAAGGTCCAGAACAGACAAATCTTCTTCAAGATTCTCAAGAGAGATTTTAGGCTCATGTGGATCGGTTTCATCGAATTTGATGTGAATAGATTCTTCCACACATTTAGATTTCTTATTAAACACTCTATAAGCTTTACTTGAAGTAGAGTAACCCAGAAAAATTCCTTCATCACTTTTAGAAGCAAACTTGTCCAGATTATCCTTTGTGTTAAGAGTAAAGACTTTGCAACCAAAAACTCTGAAGTAATTAACCTTAGGCTTCCTATTGTTACACAACTCATATGGGGTTTTCTTAAGAACAGGTCTGATCAAGACTCTATTGATAACATAAAAAGCTGTATTTACAGCTTCAGCCCAAAAGTAAATAGGCAGTTCATATTCATTGAGCATGGTTCTAGCTATTTCTTGAAGGGTTCAGTTTCTCCATTCTACTATGCCATTCTGCTGAGGTGTCCTAGGAGCTGAAAAGTTATGAGTGTAGCCATTGTGTAAGCAGTAAGATTCAAAGTCTTGATTTTCAAACTCACGGCCATGATCACTTCTCAGGGTCTTAATTTTGAGTCCACTAAGATTTTCTGCAGACTTGGAGTATTTAACAAAGGAAGAATAAGCTTCACTTTTGTGAGCTAAGAAATATACCCAAGTATATCTAGAGAAGTCATCTACTAGAATATAGAAATAGTGATTCCCATTTAAACTAGAAAATCTTGATGGTCCAAACAAATCCATGTGGACCAACTCAAGTGGTTGAGAAGTTGAGACTTCTTTTTTTGATTTAAAAGAAACTTTGTGTTGTTTTCCCTTTTGACAAGGATTACACACTTTTTCATTTGGGAATTCTAATTTAGGTAAGTCTCTAACTAAGTTTTTCCTAGACAGTTTTCTAAGTGAGTGAATATTGCAGTGTCCTAATCTTCTGTGCCATAGCCAAGATTCTTTATGAAAATCATTCAAACAAGGAATATTTTGTTTAGCTAAAGAATTTAAATCAACAGCATAAACATTTTCATTCCTTAGAGCAGAAAATACTAAAGCATTTTTGGAGTTAAAAACATCACAGGAATCATTTTCAAACTTGACATTGAAACCATCATCACATAATTGAGATATACTAAGCAAGTTATATTTAAGTCCATCAACAAATAAAACTTTAGAAATTAATACTGAGTCAGTGTTACCAATCTGGCCTAGGCCGATGATTTTTCCTTTAGAGTTGTCACCAAAGGTGACATGACCTCCATCAACCTTTATTAAGCTCTTGAAGCAATAATAATCTCCAGTCATGTGTCTTGAGCACCCACTGTCTAAATACCATATCTTCTTGTGAAAACTCTTCAAACAGGTCTCCTCAGAAGTATTTGTCATGAAACACATGTTGGCTTGATTCCTTTCAGAGTCCGAAGATTCGGCTTCACTTGTGCTGTCTTCTGAAGCACTCCAGGTAGCATTCATAGCTTTCTTGTACTTATTGTCTTTGTAATCATATTTCTTTTTGAATTTTAACTTTGGACAGTCTGCTTTGATATGTCCTTTTCACTTGCATTCGTAGCAGATAACTTCATCAGTCCTGTCAGCTTTCTTCCAATCCTTTTTCCATTTGCCTTGTTGATCATACTTTCCTTTGTAATTTTTTTTCCTAAAGAATTTCTTTTTCCTATAAAACTTCTTGAATCTCCTGTCTATATGAGCCATTTCTGCATCACTTTCATACTCTGAGTTTTCACTTGTTGAACTCTCATCCTCTATCTGTATTTTTCCTTCTCCTTACTCTTCAAAGCAGTAGACTTGAAAGCTATAGATTTTCTTTTCGGTTCATCATCTTCCTCTTTTTTTACCTTGAGCTCTTCTTCATACATCATCAATTTTCCAATAAGATCTTTGACAGGTAGAGCAGCAATGTCACATGATTCTCTGATTGAGACAGATGTGCCTCTCCATCGGTCTGGTAGACATCTCAAGATTCTCATAATTTGTTCCTTTGCTAGAATAACTTTTCCGAGTGAATTCATTGTGTTGACTATCTCATTAAACCTGAGATACATGTCAGAAATAGGTTCATCAGACTTCATTTTAAAATTATCATACTTAATAGAATAAGTGTTCAATCTCATTTCTTTAACATTATTTGTTCCTTCATGAGAAACAGCCAAGGTATCCCAAATTTCAAAAGCAGTTTTACATGCAGAAATTCTGTTGAATTCTTCATCTCCTAGAGCACAGTACAGAGAATTCATAGCTTTACAATTATTATTGTAAGCAGTGTTTGTAGGTTCATCCCAAGTAGATCTATCAATAGTGGGAATTTTGTATTCAGATTCAATAGCAGTCCAAATATCAAAACTCATGCTTTCTAGATGAATTTTCATTTTAAGTTTCCACTGAGCATAGTTATTTCCATTAAAGAAAGGTGGCCGGTTAGTAGCAGCACCCTCAAGTCTATTATCCATTGTAAACACAATTTAAATAGATAAAAATTTAGCAATAACAGAAATTTTAAGAACTTTAAAATACAACTAAAATCATAGTTGAAAAGCAGAGAGTAAATAAAAAGTTTTGCAAAACACACAACCTCTGATACCAAATGTTGGTCGGAGTGGACACTCAAGAGGGGGGTGAATTGAGTTCCAATTAAAATTTCTGCTAAAAACAATTTCTATTAAAATCCCCCAATTTCAAAACAAATTAAACTGTAGTGAATTTATACAGATTATAAAGGTTCAATTAGTTTCTCAAAGATTGATTAATTCTCAGTTAACTTAATCTTATGATTAAATTAACTTTTGAAACTAACTTACTAGTTTATAATAAATATAAATACTTGCGAGTTTAACTATCAAAGTAGCTTTGAAAATAAATAATATTTCAAAGTAATAGCAGCGGAATATGAAATAAATGTATAAAGTATGGATATAGATTTTAACTAAAAACACAAGAGTTAACCAAGAGGTTCAGTCTCAAGCCGAGACTTAGTCCTCTCAAAATTTATATAAATTGATCCACACCCTGGATCTGGGTTAACAACAGTGATCACACTGTTCAGGTCAAGAGACCTCTACCACAGTTATACGTGGGATAACAAACAACAACTCAAAGCTTTCCAGGTCACACTCGACCTCTACCACTATCCACAGTGGGAAATAAAGGATGTAAAGATTGTGAGTGAGGATTTACAAATCCTCCAGTTAAGGTTCAGGAGAAAGTGTGTGTGTAGTAATTACCAGGCTACACACACTGCTCGTAACGCAATTTCTAAATCACTTAGAGCAAGATATAGAGTTTAGAAAGGCTCTAGTGATTGCAGTGTAGCTCTGGACTCCTTTGGATTTGATCAGAAATGGTTCTGAGTCCTTCTATGGTATTTGACTGAAAAACAGAGTATCGTTTCTTCTTTCAGTGCTTCCAGGTTCAACTTGGTTATCGGCTCAGAAAATGAAGTGTTCTGTGTAGTTCTTCTTTAGCATAGATTGCTCGATGTATGCTCTGTGTTCTGGAGTCTGGTAGTAGTAGTAGTCTTGTGAGTGCAAGTTCTCCAGTTGTTCTTGACACGTTTTAAGCTTGATCGCAAGTGTGTTCCCGTGTGCTCAATCTCTTCAAGTCTCTTGTCTTAATTCACTTCCTCATACACATTGTCTTGTATGCCTTTATTATGCTGAGAAGAAGGAATGATTATGCTTTTTAATCGTACTTGGTACGGTTTCCTGAAATGGCAACATAAATCATTTAATAACATTAAATGCATCAAAAGTAACAAATGTAGCCGTTAGTGTAATAAACAAATAGAGTCGAGGATATAGGATTTGACTCCGCAGTTCATTATAGGTAGCCGTTTGTTTGTATACGTGTATGGTTGACTCTGTGCAGGATCTTCCATCGGTAGCTCTTCAAACTCTTATTGGTGGCTCTTATCGGTAGCTCTTATCTGTAACTCGATGAACTTGGTTCCATCGGTTGCTCTTGACTGTCGGTAGCTCTATGCATCAGTAGCTCTGTGCATCGGTAGCTCTGTGCATCGGTAGCTCTGTGCAGTTATGCACATCGGTAGCTCTATGCAGTTATGCACATCGGTAGCTCTATTCAGGCCAGTGATACTTACACTTGACTGTCTTATGAAAAAAACATCTAATTCACTTAGAATCATTTCAAAACTTATATAAACATGGATAATCGGGATTAGCATAAAGCAGAAATTATTTTAACATTATTATTAACTTGATCATCGATTTGAAAGAATTAAAGTGTAGATCAACAGTAATTGTGAATATCATAATATATGAACACATAATTGGGATTGTCAAAACATATGAATACAAGATTGGGATTATCAAAACAGGTGAGGTCAACAAAATTGTTTCATAAAGACATATATATTTAATTGGATTATGTAATAATTGTTTTCCCATTCCATGTATTATACTTTGTCTAGTTATTTATTTGTAGAAATTTCTTATAGAATATGTTATTTCTCTTATTCTATGTTTTTCTAGATACTAGTATGCTTTGATTACTTTCATATTAACATTGATTTTAATGAATTTTATAATTATGGTTTACATTATTGATTTGAATAAAATTTTTCCCCTATAATAGAATGTATAGAAGTTGGATGTATCATACCAATAATATTTCAACTAATTTTCAAAATAGTTTGGATATTTTTTTTAGATTTTTCATTTAAAAACGATTCAGATAGAGGTATTATACAATTTTTATGTCATAATTGTGTCGGAAGACCATGGTTAAGTCAAGAAGAAGTTATCTACCATATAAAAAAAAGCTATATTTCAAAAAAACTATTATGTTTGGTATCACAATGGAGAGACTATACAATATTATACTATTCATGAATGGAAAGAAAGAAGTGGTATGAAGAATTTGATATTTCAGTGGTTTCCTTTTGTGCATCATCATGATAGAGATAATATTCTAGTGTAAGAAGAAAATGATATCAATACACATGAGAAAAAGAATAAATATGATGACTTTGAGAGAGTGAAAAAATTAATGGATGATACCAAAACTCTTATATATCAAGAATGTACTAAAATGATAAAGTTATAATTTTTAATAAGGTTATATCATAGAAAAACCATGAATGGAATTTATAATACTTCTATTTATTATATTCTCACCTTTTTAAAGGACTTTCTTCCTGATGGTGTATACATTCCCAAAAATATTATAAGTCATGGAATCTAATCAGAAAACTTAGATTTTATACTAATAAAATTCATACTTGTCTGAAATATTGATGTTTATTTTGGGAGGAAACAATAGAACCTAATAACTACAAATAATGTGGAACATATTGATGGAAGGAAAATTCAGATGGAACACCATATCATGTTCCACAAAAAATCATGTGAAACTTTCCATTTATTTCCAAGATTCAAAATCTATTCATGACTGCAAAAATATCAATCAATATGCGATGGAATGATGCTGAGAGAATTAAAGATAATTATGAATTGGTTCATCTTGTAGATGGATTATCATGGAAGGAATTTTATACACAACATCATGTTTTTTTAGTTGAGTTTCATAATGTGATTTTGAGTCTATCCTGTGATGGTTTTAATCCATTTGGCCAGATTATTACTACTCACAGCATGTGGACAGTTTTTATTCATGTTTATAATCTTCCTCTATAGATGTGTATGAAAAAACCTTTAACTTTCTTGAGTATACTAATATCTGGACATTATTATCCCAAAAATGATATATACATATACTCACCACCTTTAATAAGAGAGTTGAAGTAGCTTTTAGATATGGGTGTCCTCACATTCAATGCTTCTTCAAAAAATATATTTCAGATGCATTCCATCCTTATATGGAGTATAAATTATTTCCTTACTTATGGAATTATGTTTTGTTAGATCATGAATGGAAAACTATAATGTCCTATTTTTTTTGAAGAATACACGATTGAGAAGACTTAAATATCATCATAGTTTTAGTTCATGGGTCATTGATGATTCTTGCCAATGGATCATCAATACCGAAAGAATGGCCGAAGGTTTGATAATACTATTGACAATGAACATCCACCTTAATGTATGTCCGGAAATGATGTGCTTAATGAATTGAAAGATTTCATTTTTCATTAGAGAAAGGTCAAATGAAATCTAAAAAGAGGAATAATGTTAACACTAAATCCACTTACAATTGGAAAAAGAAAAGTATCTTTTTTGAGTTTCCATATTGGTCTACCAATTTGTTACATCATTATTTAGAAATAATGAACATTGATAAAAATATATGTGAAATGTTACTTTCAATTATTCTAAATATCAAGGGGAAGACCAAAGATGACTTACAATCTCACCAGGACTTTTTGGATTGGGGTATTCAACTAGAACTGCATCCTTTGTGAATCAGTGAAAACAAATGGAAAACTCCTTATGATTCTTATGTGATGAAACCTTTAGAGAAAAATCAAAATTTGGAATTATTGGAGAATATAAAGGTTCTAAATCACTATTCCAAAAACATATCTAAATGAGTCAATATAAGGGAGTTTAAATTAAAATACCTAAAAACTCATGATTATCACATCATTCTTCATGGATTGATTCCAATAGAAATATGAAATTTACTATCCAATAATGTAAGTGTAAAAGTGATTATATTATTCTATTTTTTATATACCTTTGTGCTAAAATGTTATCCAAGTATTTCTCGATAAAAATACAGTAAGGGCGCCATTAATTTTTTGTGAGTTGGAAAAAATATTTCCTCCATCATTTTTACTTTCATTCTATATTTAACAGTTCATCTTCCAACTGAAGAACTTCTTAGTAGACCCATTGATTTTTTGTTGATTTATCCTACCAAAAGAAATATGTACACAATAAAATATTATTTCCAAAACAATAATCATCATGAAGGTTCCATTGTGAGAGGTTATCTGGCATAATAATGTATGGAATTTTTTTAATGTAGTTGTTTGATGTGAGTATAAGACATAATAAACCAATGATAAATGAAGATGATCAGTATGAAGAAATTGAGCACTCATTTCCATATCTTCCCTAATTAGAAGGAACTCCCAGGTTATATACATTGTCTACATTGAGCCTTGAAGAGCAGGATATGGAACATCACACAAGTTTTTGTACTGTGATTTGTTCAATGACTATATAAAGTAAGTAATTTGAATATTTATATGTTATATCATACTATGTCATTTCAAATATACGTTAAAATTTTATTATCATTTTATGTAGGGAGTATAAACAAATTATAAATATAGCTCATTGATCTTTTCCTTTGAGAAGGAGAGAGACTTTTCATAGAAAATAATTCCCTATTCGGTTGAAATAAAATGTAGGAACATTAATTTAATTTAATTAAAAAAATATTTTTTTAATTGTACTATTCATATATATTTTAGGTATTGAGTTTACCTTTTGACTTCGTCTCTCAATAATTAAGTGCGTTGGATTCTAGTCCCAATTCTTCGGTTCTTGAATGAAAATATTTAATAATCAATGGGTATAAATTTTTTACAACTAATTGAGTGGTGAAAATGATAAAAAACATGATGATGTTATGTTAACTACAACAACAGACCATTATTCCATTGCATCAGATAGTAGAACATGATATGAAAATTTGTCTTATTATGGACTTGTTGAGAAAATATTGTTATTGTATTACTACTCTCATGGTCAATTCACTATGATGGAATGTAAATGGTTTGATTCAATGACATGACATGGTACATTTATTGATGATTATGGATTCATAGCTATTTACATGACTTTATTTCTGGATATGTAACACCCCAAGCTTCCTCGGTATGTTTCCTTTCGAATAATGCAATGACGTGCATTGTACGCAACTTCGAGATTTTAACACACCACCACCAATCAAACAAGCCGTTATGAATAGTAATACCTACTTTTTGAAATTATATATATTTTATATTTCAAAATGGACTTCATTTTTGGATTCGGAATATCGAATTTAGCCTAAGGTGAAATTTTGGTACTTTTCGGATAACTTTCATATTTTGATGAATAGTGAAAATTACTAAATTTTAATTAAAAACAACTTTTTTAATCAAAATAATTAATAGTGATAAATTGTGAATTTGAGTGGTTTTAAAGTATATTTAGAATATATTTTTACCATTTAATATAATGTTGGTCATTGGACACAATTTTACAATTAAACCGAACATAAACAAGTGTCAATCTTTTGATAGTTATTATCTCTTTAAAAACACGCTTTTTGTTTTGACAGCGGGAATTAATTTTAAATTAATTTCTGCCACTTTTGTGTTTTGAATTTAGAAAAATGGATTCCATATTTGGAATCAGGATGTCCAAATTGTTTAAATAGGTAAATTTTATTTTTAGACATTTTGAATAATTACTGCGGTAAATATTTTATTTACCATGGTTAAGGGTAAATCCGGTAAATAAGGGTTAAAAAAATAATATTATAATAATACTAAATTACCCTAAAACGTGTCCTAACCCTATTGGTTGATATATGGTCGACCATGGGCATCTTTGGGTCAATTTTGGGACCCCATGGATCCACTTGTAAGTGATAATGACACTTTATATTAATTAAGTTAAAATGAATACAAAAATGACACAAGCATATATCTTTTAGTAAAACAATTGTTACATAGGGTTATATATGTTGGATTTTAGATTATAAATATTCATTAGAAATATAAAAAGATTTCCTACATAATGATATTTTATTTATAATTTTTAGACATTAAATAATTTATTTTATTTATGACACAATGATGATGCAGTAATTACTATAATAGTGAAAAATTAAAATAATCGATATTATAAATACCCAAATAAATATAATATGAAACTTTTAATGAATTAAACTAATTTTCTAGGATAATATGATATATTAGGATTGATTTAATTGAATTTGTTCGAAGTAATCAATCTGTTATGAGTTTCACAAAAATCAACTAATGAATAGTGTCAAAATTGACATAAAAGAGTTCTTAAAAAAAATATTATATTATTAATTGATATTAAATTCCTAAAAATCTAAGGTTCGGCCAATAGACTTATATCATGATAGGTTCATAATTAATGGACCACTTGGGGGTCTCTTGGATGTATATAGTAAGTTTATTAACCATATTATATAAAAATACAAAGAGACATTGTAAAAGTGAAACTAATTAACTTAGAGTTAATACTTAAAGATAAGGTTAATATAAGTACCCAAACCTATCTAAATTATAGTGGATGAGTTGTTTTAGACCCATCCCCACCTCAAACTTTGAATAGTCAACTTTGGAGCCATTGGAAACCGAATATGAATTTATTATAAATTAATATTTCTAGCTTTTCCAAAGGTGCCCCTCACCCCTCTTATAAAAGGGCACTCCTCCTTCTCATTTCTTCACACCTCTCAAGCCACTTGGCTCGTCCAAACTCTGCCCAACTAAGCTACCCACATCCCTCTCCTCCTCCTTGAAGCTTCCACTTAGGCAGAAAGCATTTCAAGAAGTCCTTTGGTTCCAACCAAAGTGAGTTACCTAAATTAAAGGTAACGTTTTCTCTTAAATTATTTTCAATTATTTTGCTTCTCCAACCCCCAAACTCTTTTTATTTCCTTTATTTTGTAACAAGACCAGTATCCACAATATACTAGGATGTTGTTATAGGAAGGATTCAAACTACACATACACACAACTCCATCTAATGGATGATGAACATAATGTTTCTGTGGATGGAAAACTAACGCCTCACGAAACGATGATTGTTCAAATACATCTTACCGCCTCTCATGGTGGCCATTATGATGGCACTGTAATTAAATATGATATTAATGATATATATTTTATATATAAACTTCTGTAATTCCATTTTATTTCATACCATTATTCGTTTCATGTTGTATATACATACGATAATTTCATTTGAGGAAGTGCGGACTACCACCCCCTTAAAATGATATGACTCGTTCATACCACACATGGAACGTATAAAGAATGGTGTTAATGAAAATAAGTAACATATATAAAATATTATATTATACTGGAATAGTAATATACCTATTTATCATTTGGATTCAATTCTTTTAAAATGAAAAATTAAATGGAAGTAGCGTTCATGCGTACGTACGGACTACCGTCTCCACGAACGCGGTGAGATCCATCCTCCATCGTATCCATTAAAGTATAATTATAATTTGATGATTTAAAAATAGTATCTAAGGACTTGATATCATTCTGGATATGAATAATATACATCCCATTAATAACGAATATGGCTCACATAACAAAGAATATAAAGTAAAATGAACCCGTTAACACCCGAAATGACGATAATTCTAAGATATTATTAGCAAATCAATGTTAAAAGATCATATATGATATCATATTAAAGTAAATGATTCTTGTATTATTCAATAACAATTATTTCACCATTATACAGGAGGTAAACCTACCATCGACCAAGGAAAAAGTACAAGGTAAGGGATTCTCTTATCTCACTTTCAATTCCGTGAGATTTCCATTATTCGCCACTAAATTATTGAAAGTGGTGTATTATGTATGGCCATTTGATATATATAATAATGATTCTCTTTATATTCATGTTATTCTATAAATCATTTGGTGGTTATTAACTTTTGGCCATACGACTCAGTCGATTAACGTGGTAAGGGATTTTCTTATCTCACTTTTAATTCCGTGAGAATTCCATTGATCACCACTTAATTATTGCATGTGGTGTATGTGTACTTCCCATGATTGTATTCATTGTGTTATATACTTTTATTTATGGGTATTTACATCATCATGGTATGATACTTCTTTCATGGGTGTATGTTTCTTAAGTTACCTAATCATAAGGGAATTTGAGATTTCAATTTCCACTCTTTTGGCTTTACGCATATTTCATTGATTATACTGCCCCAAGATTATGTGTGGAATCACTATTCATTTGATTATGTCATAATTTCTACTCCCCTTCCTGTGGATATAAGTTTGATACACATAATCACTCATTGGTAATTCTCAAGTCATTGATATTAATTTGATAAGAGTAATTTTAACTCATTCACCATTTGTTGAGTTAAACATCCAATTCGTTGGTGTTGTTTTTACAAGAATATGTGTGAATATCCTTTGATTGTTTTACACTGAATATCCAATCATATTTAGTGTATTTATATTTGTCACACATAATTATGTCGTTGATTTATCCTTAACCTAAGGATACGGCCTTTATGAGAGATTTCATCTCAATTTACAATCCATTGAGACTTCTTTGTTGATATACACCAAATCACTTTTATGAGGTGTATATAATGTACTTTGACATAGAATATCATGATTCCCTTTATTCTCATGATATTAAAAAGTTTTGATTACCTCAATTATTTGTATTCAAGTGTCTCTTTTGGTTAGAATCTATAACTAAAATACCATTTTTAAATGTTTTAAAGACTTATTCATCTAAACCTTTCTCATTAATGTCCATGTTTTAAAAATGGTTTTGAGGATTTATTTATATGGGCATTAAAGTTTAGAAATCAAAACTCCTTTTAAAAAGTTTCAAAGTGATATGGGACACTTTGATTCAAAAATCTACTTTTAAATGGCTTCTTGACAAATAGTGTGGCTTTTAAATGTTTTCAAGAAAATGGGGATATTTCTCTCAAATAGTTTTGATGATTATCTATGTCAACATCCTTCATTATTCTTGATTGAGGTTAATGTGATACAATATAATCTTCCATATTGTATCAAATGAGTTATGTTTGACTGTGGATGTTCTATTTTTATACCATTCATGGTTTGTGATTAAAGTATTCACATTTCGTATGCTAGTTTTAATACGAATGTTTATTTTATGCTTAAACCTATTCATATGAGGAATGCATTGGACTTAATAAGTGATGGGTGGAGCCCGCTATAGCTCCTCGATGCATCGGTAGGTCTCATGAGACAAACTAGTGTCTTGGCACAAGGCCTTGGCAAAATCTTATTTGCAGTCTTGGCACGAGGCCTTGGCTATGTGGTTATGATAGTCTGGAATTATGCATTCCATCATTATGAAAGTGGTTATTGATATTTCATGTGATCATTCGACTAGTAGAATATCCATGTGAGTAAGTAAATGGCATTATTTCATTTTACCTTTGCCATTTTATGCTGAAGTTCAAGTTTAAAAGGCTTTTGTTTTAGTTATAAATTGCCTTAAGTGTTTATGCTTATTTATGAAAGCTTCTGCTATAATGTTGTCCTTACTGAGCATCCGAGCTCACCCCTTTCAATGTTTTATTTTTTCCCAGGATTATGAAGAAGTAATTTATGAATGACCTGCAGGGATAGTATGAGGGGATATGAAGACAAGATGTTTTTTTTATGGTGTAATGTAAAAATTTATGGATGTATCTAGTTATTCCAAGGCTACTAAACTAATCGGTCTTTCGAGACTTGATCTTTCTCATGATCATGCCAATGTTATGTAATAATGCACCGACTCTGGGTAACTAGGGTCGGGGCGTTACAGGATACCAATGAACCATATATTTTGGCATCAATGGAAAAACAAGTTTTTTATGTGAAAGATCATTTGAGACCTAATAACTGTGTCATTATTGAATTAATACCAAGAAATATTTTTTCAGATGGTGGGGATGAAATTAAAACCATTGATGCTCCCATTGGTGTTGAACAAAATTTTGTATTTGATGAATCAAATTGTCCCTTTGTGAGAATTGATTTTGAACCTGAAGTAGTGGTGGCTAATATATAGAAGAATCCATATATGTTTATAGTTCATTCAATTTACCTTTATGTGGGTTTCTCAGGTTGGTAATAATATAACTAATTTAATTTAGTTTCTATTTGTAATGATATGTTTTATTATTATTTTTTTGTTACATTTAATTAGATTTATTTCAATTAATAAAACTAAGTTTAAAATATATTTTTAAAAAATGTATAACTTGGTTTTGAAATATAGTTGTTAAAACATGTTGTAACATCTCAGATTTTCCATTTATTATTTTTATAAATTATATATATTGATTTTGAGACTAGGTGTTGTGACGACGTGTGATTCCTAGGCCCGATTTTTCTGGATTTTTTTTAAAAATGTTAAACTTTTAATAGCACACACACACACACACACAGTTTTCTTAAAAAAGTTGAATAACTATTAAATGGGTGCCCAGATCAGAAATCCTATAGCACCATTGAGATCAGAGAGGTGAATTTACCCTTGGCATGACTTAACTTTGGTTAGCGCGGGTCTTCTGTGGAAAATCTTGAAAAGGACATAATCGTCATTAAATAATTTAAATAAATTATTGTATGATGCAACAACACTTTTATTTTTATTACACCTTTTTAGGAATTTAGGGTGATCACCATAACCCTAAAATTCTTCTGAGACATGCAGAAGAACTCTCTTGACAAATGATGATAGATAGTGGATCAACGATTGATGCGCAGCCGAATCGAAGGAATCTCGCTGCCGCTGATGATGATGCAACGATCCTTCGTCAGTGAGTGATCTGAATCAAGGTAGGGTGGTTGATTTATTTTCCATTTTCCCCATTCTTGATTTTCATGATGAAAGTGGGTTAATCCATGAACAAATTGATCCGTGTTTTGATCATTGCGGGTTGGTTATTAAATTGTGGGGATTATTTATGAGAGTTTTCAAGTTTGATCTTCATCCTCATTATAATGAAAATAGATTGATGCTGAAACTAACAAAGGTTAAGGTCCATTCATCAAGGTGTTATTCATGATTTTCTCTCCTATGTTCTTGGTTTTCTTCACCATTGTACCCTCATGGTCACATATCAACTTGTTGGGAGGCTCCGAACACAATCCGACCCCAATATTAGAGGAAAAACAAAATAGAGGCCAACTCCGTGTATATTAGGACCCAAGCATCATAGATATGACTTAATTTTAGAAATATGAGCATCATAGGTGGATTGGTGGTCAATGGAAGGGACCATCAATGTGGTTTTAGTGTGACATTTCAGTGAGGTGGTACGACGACCGCGGCGTCAGCCGTAGAAGACGACATCAGCGATGGTGTGAGCCACATGGGACATAGCGGAGTGGGCCGAAGAGGAGCGTGGCATGGGGTCAGGGGAACAGAGGAACCATGAGATGCGGTGATGATGATGACCATGTGGGACATGGACGATGATCGTGTAGGATAGGCCAGGTGACCCTCACATGAGTAGGCCGGTCTAGGGAAGACTGTCTGGGACCAGGTGGAATGGGTTGGGCCAAGCGAAGCAGGCTGGCCCAAGTAGTGTAGGCCAAGTCAGACCCAGGTCGGACTCGAGGTGGTTGGACCAAGCCACGATCAACCATGGCAGTCACCCTTGAACCATGGTCGATCTAGTTGTCATGCAACCATAATATTTGGGGGCACGGTCGACCGCGACGGTAAACCATCGTGGTCAGTGGACTGACTGTGCGGTTGGTTCATAGGCCCAATGACCCCCCATCCTTTGAAACCTTAAACCCCCATAACTTTCAAATGGTTCATCCATTTGATGATACGCCTACAGAATTGGGACCTTGACAATGAGACACTCCTTTTGAGATAATGTGGTGAGTTTTTAGCTTGGACCAGTAGAGGTTGAGAAATTTCCCTTTGGTCCTTTTATCAAGGGTTCAGTATGGTATTATGTCCACATCACTGAACTATAATCCCCTCCAGAGGATGAGCCCCAAATAGAGTCAGGCATCCCTCCCCAATACTGGAGTGCGATCCTCTACCACCCATAGTGGAGTTTGTAGAGTTGCGTAACCTCCGCGAGTAGTGCATTGATCCTACACCTAGTGATCCACATCGGTAGGGTACATGGTATCCCATAAAGTGTTTGGGCTCAATCCGTGGTATCCCCCAGGGTGTCCGAGCATGATCCCCTATGTTGAGAATAGATCTAGATTGGGTACGTGGTATTCCCCAGTGTGACTGGGCGCGATCCGTGGTATCCCCCAACATATCTAGGCACGATCCCCTCTCTATGTATCATAATATTCCTCGAACAATATGTTATTATTTGGATAGGGCCCAAATGATATATACCTCTTTGTGAGTGTCTCTGATGATATAATATTTTGAGGAGTGAGTTCTCCTGGAACGAGCGTACTTTGAGTAGAATCCTGTGGATGGAAATTGGATATGGATTACCTCTAGGATATGAGTCTTGGATTGAGTATATATATATGTTCTTGCTACATGTGTGGTAGAAATATACCTGTGTGGAGATGACTATGTATTTTATTTGAGGTATTTTTACTTTGTGGTTTTGGGGTGTCCTACTGAGTATTGTTTTACTCACCCCTACATGGACTTTGCCTATATGTGTCATGTCTTGTGCATAAAATCAACCCTTTGACAGTAACCTAGGTGGACCAGAACCTGGTGATACTTAGCAAGGCTAGAAATAAGGGGTGTGCTCCTGCGACTTTAGAAAGTAGTCCCAGTACCATTTCCCTTAGGTTGGATCAGGTAAGGTTTTCTACGGATGAGTTTGAGGAATTTTTGAATTCACTTTCCTAGGCTGGGATGATGCAAGAAACACATCACCATGTTTCATTAGTCTTGTTTTTGGACTCTTTTGGTGGGATTGTATTTTGGACCTATTTACTTTCCAGTACTTTCACTATTTTACTTTGGTTGCGGGATATAATGGTTTTCATTCATTGTTTACTTAGTGTTTTTATATTTAAGCCTTTTTGGATTGGAGATGTGTGTGTGTGTATAGATACTTTAGGATAATTCCTCCTATTTGTGGGATATTCCTACTCGGTTCTATTCACCAACCCCTAGCCTATTGGAGGTGGGATTGGGGTAGTCACGACACGGGCCCCTATGGGATGGGTCATGAGAGAGTGGTATCAGAGGAGGTTGGTTATACTTTGAGACTAGAAGTATGTGAGGTTAGTTTGGGGAAACTATGTTGAGTGTTTCAAGTTTGGATTTTAGGACAGGGACTCTAGTGTTGGTGTGGCGGCTGATATATCCATACACAAGAACTCTGGGCACCTACTTTTTGACTCGATACATGAAAACACTGGTATAAAGGAAAATAATGGTACATGCATCATATAAAAATGGTTTTGTTTTCCATGACCTTATTGAGTCATCTCTCCAGATATACTTTATTGAACATGGTACATCTTGTTTTATTTTAAGATACCTCCACATAGATAGCTAGTTGAGATTCCACTGTGTGATCACCAGGATGATTTTCCTAATGAAGAGGGATCAATACAAGGGCTTGTACTAGAGATGGAACCTATGATTGGTTTAACAACTATACTATAACCCATCAAGTAGTAGTTACTACCAACAATACCAGATGAGGATGCATTAAGGCTGAGTACATTGCACGATTTCCATAGGCATTGACCTCCCAGGTTTCAAGGTGAGCCAGACCCCCAATTGGATAAGGATTGGCTGAAGGTAGTCACCTGTGTTTTCTGCCTTGTGAGGATTCCTTCCGACCAAATGAAAGTCCTCATCATGATCATTCTTCAGAGCTCTACGAGGTGATGGTGGATCTTGGTGACATAGTCTCATGACGAGACAACTCTCTCCTGTACATACTTTGAGCGTCTATTCAGAGAGGAGTTCTATCCAGCCACGTTGAAATTGGTTTGCAGATAGAAGCTTATGTATCTGCATCAGGGTAGAATGACTGTGGCGGAGTACTCAACAAGGTTTACTGATCTTTCATGCTACTCTATAGATATGGTACAAGACTATTTATTTAAAGGTTAGAACTTAGAGGAGAGATTAAGCCGGGACATTAGGGTGTTAGTGGTATCCCTTTGAATTCCTACCTTTTCTAGCATACTTGAGTGATCTCTGCTAGTGGAGAGTTTTCTAGTGGAGAGGACACCGGAAGTGAGAGTTATAAATGGGCACCGGGTAGTTGAGATCTCAGAATAAGGAGGATGATGATAGTCACAGGGATCCAAGTGGGTTAGGTTCCTTAAGGGATGATCCCAGGATGTAGGTTCAGTGGTGTAGGGATCCTATGGTGGCTCAAGTCATCCCAAAGATAGATGGTGTTACACATGATGCGATCAGGGACATATGGAATGAGATTTACAGACCTGCTGTACAACTAATTGGGGGACGGTTGAAGGACCAATGAGGAAAAGGCAGATATAAGAGTAGGGTGGTCCGTAGGGAGGCGAACATGGCAGAGGTGACAGTAGGGATGCCGGAGTTGGTCATAGGTTCAACCCATTACCACCACCACTCCCAGGTGGTCCATGCTAGGTTCATGGAGCTGGTGGACAGGGATGAGGCCAGATAAAGGTGATAAAGGCTTGTGACCCAGGGGATCCAGGGATTATTTGAGGTATGATATATGTATTTTCCACTTTATCAACAGTTTTGATAGACACGGGTTCTAGTCATTCCTTTCCCGACACAAACCTTTTTCGGGACTCAGAGATTCTAGTTGAACTATTGACTCAACCTTTACGCTTAGAGACTCCTATAGGAGAAGATTCTATGATCACACACTGGCGCTGACAATGTGACCTAACTATTAGAGGTGAGATTTTTAGTTGGGATCTCTTGGTAGAAACATTAAGGCCTTATGATTTCATTATTGGTATGGAATGGTTATCCATAGTTCATGCTCAGACTGATTATTTTAGCCATAGTGTGTGGTGCTTCTTCAGTGATGGAACTAGTTTTTCCTTTTTGGGTGAAAATTAAATTTATTCAGTATAGGATAGAATCACACATAGGATGGTGAAGTTGATTACTCATCAGTTGTGTTTCCTTATCCTCGGTGTAGTGGATGACATGATTCCTCAGTTTCCTACTATGGTGGAGGAGTATGAGGATGTCTTTTCTGAATATGTTCTAGGTTTACCTCCCCATAGGGAGATGGACTTCTGCATTGATCTACACTCCAGGATGAAACCAATATCTACACCTGCATATCGGATGGATCCCATAGAGATTCATGAGATGATGGTGTAGTTGGAGGAATTACAGAGGAAGGGATTCATGAGGCCCAATGTTTCACCCCGAGTATCCCCAGTTTTGTTTTCCAAGAAGGTAGATGAGAGCTTGAGGTTATGTGTGGATTACCAGTGCCTGAACTAGGTGAACATGAAGAACAATTATCCACTACTAAGGATTGATGACCTCTTTGATCAGTTGAAAGGGGAAATATGGTTCTTGAAGATCAACCACATATTAGGATATCACCATCTACAAGTTAAAGATGAGGATATACCAAAGATTACCTACAGGTGTCATTACAGTCACTATGAGTATTTTGTGTGAAGAACACCCTAGAAGTGTTCATGGGACTCATGAATCAGATATTTCATCCTTACTTAGACTGGTTCATGGTGGTCTTCATCGATGAAATCCTAGTGTACTCGGTGTCTGAGGAGGAGCACATGAGACACTTGAGGATGGTTCTAGACATGCTCTGAGAGAAGTAACTCTATGGGATTATCTCAAAGTGTTAGTTCTATATTTGAGATGTCCATTTTCTAGGTCACATCATTTTAAAGTATAGAGTTCCAGTGGATTCAATGAAGGCTGAGGTAGTGATTTTTTGGGATCCACCCAAGAGTGTTACCGAGGTACATAGTTTCCTTGGATTGGTAGGGTACTATCAGAGGTTTGTTCCCAACTTCTCTAGAGTGGAATCATCCTTGACGGCTTTGACATGAAAGGGAAAACCTTTCTTGTGGATGGAGAAGTTCCAAAAATGCTTTCATGAGATGAGGAATAGGTTGAAAATCTCTCCCATCTTGGGATTTCTAGAAGAGGGCATGAAGTATGTGGTGTTTTGTGATGCATTAGGGACCCGTCTTGGTTGTGTCCTAATGCAGGGGGAAGTAGTGATTGCCTGTGGTTCATGCCAATTGATACTGCATGAGTAGAACTATGCAACCCATGATCTTGATATAGCACTGGTAGTCTTCTCGTTGAAGATGAGGCCACACTACCTAATGGGTGAGTAGTTTATCATCTATTCTGATCACAAGAGTCTCAATTATATCTTCTCTTAGAAGGATATGAACTTGAGATAGAGGCGATGGATAGATTTCCTCCAGGACTATGACTTTTAGATTGTATATACTCCTAGGAAGGGGAACATGGTGGTAGATGCTCTCAGTAGAAGATCTAGTCTGCAATGATTGAACTAGGATTCAGAGTAGTTAGCCTTGTTGAAATTATCATTTGTGGATAGATATGGAGAAACTTACCTCTAGTTGATGGTTTCAACCCCTCAACTCTTACAACGAGTTAGGTAGGCACCATTTGGGGATATCGACTATGAGACCCTATGTGCTTAGTTATATATAGGGAATTATCCTAACAAATATTCTAAAGGTGGGGAGCATGTTGTTATTTTCATAGGGTGCACAGTTATACCATTGGGATTGCTAGAGGAGGTTTTGAGGGAGTTCCATACACCCCATTTGGCGGTACATCTAGGTGTGGAAGAGATGTATCAGGACCTATGACTCCAGTTTTGGTGTCCAAGGATAAAAAAGCGAGTTGTAGAGTTTGTCTCATGATGCCTCACTTGTCAGCAATTGAAGGGTGAGCACCAGGTTCCAAAGGGTTTATCCCAAACCCTTGAGGTGCCAGAATGGAAGTGGGATGGGATATCAATGGACTTCATGATAGGTTTCTCACATATGTCTAGGGGAAATGATTCTATACAGGTGATCATTGAATGAATCACCAAGTTGGACCACTTCCTAGCTATCCGAAAGTAGAGTTCAGTAAAGATATTGGGATACCTCAACTTGCAAGAGATAGTTTGACTCTATGGAGTTCCATCGACTATAGTTTCAGATAATGATGCACGCTTTACATCCTGGTTGTGAAAGGGATTATAGGAGGCTTTTGGGACTCAATTATGCTTGAGCACAATGTTTCATCCCCAGATGAATGACTAGACTGAGTGCACCATTCATATTCTAGAGGACATGCTTTGGGCGTGCATGTTAGATTTTTACCATAGTTGGGAGGATCACCTACCACTGGTGGAGTTTTCATAAAACAATAGCTATCACTCAACTATTGGAATGAAACTGTTTAAGGCCTTGTATGGGAGACCCTTCTAGTCTCCACTTTAATGGATCGACCCAGGAGAGTCAGCTCTCATAGGGCCGAAGTTTGTGAGAGCTACCACAGAGAAGGTGTAGATCATCCAGGAGTGGATGAAGACTGTATAGAGCTGACATAATTCTTATACTGATAGATGGTAGAGGATTTTGGAGTTCTAGGAAGGATACCTTGTATTCTTTCAGGTCTCACCTCGATGGGGATTATGGAGATTTGGTAGAGGTGACAAGCTCTCTCCGAGGTTCATAGGAACTTTCTTGATACTATGTAGAGTTGGAGAGGTGGAATGCCACTTGGATCTACCTTCACAGTTAGAGAAGGTACATAATGTCTTCCATGTGTCGTAGATGAGGTGGTATGTGCATGAACCATCACACATCATTGACTGGGGTGATGTGGACATCAAGGATATAACGACTTTTTCAAAGTAGTCAGTGGAGATCGATGATCAGTAGGATAGGATCCTTCTTGGGTGGTCGATTCTTTTGGTGCATGTTTGGTGGCAACACGGGAATCTCCAAGAGAGCACATGGGAGTAAGAGGCTCAGATTCATGCTCATTACCCTCATCTATTTGAGTAGTCTTTGTTTTGGATTTTAGGGACTTAAAGACCCAAGGTGGGGAGAATGTAACATATCATATTTTCTATGTATTATTTTTATAAATTATATGGATTGATTTTGAGACCAGGCACTGGGATGACATGTGATTCCGAGGCCGGATTTTCTCAAAACAATTGTCAAAAAAATGTTAAACTTTTAATATCACATGTGAACTATCTTTCTAAAAAGTATAATAACTCTTAAATGGGTGCCTGGATTAGAAATCCAAGGGAAATGTTGAGTTAGAGAGGCGGATTTACCCTAGGCACAACTTAAATTTGGTCGGTGTGGGTCTTATGTGGAAAAGATTGAAAAGAAAGTAATCATCATTAAATAATTTAAATAAATTATTTTCTGATGCAAAAACACTTTTATTTTTATTACACCTTTTTCAGGAATTCAGGGTGATCACCATAAACCTATAATTCCTCTGAGACATGGAGAATAACTCTCTTGAAAAATGTCGGCAGATTGTGGATCGATGATCGACGAGCAACCAAATCAAAGGAATCTTGCTGCCGCCGATGATGACACAACAATCCTTTGTTAGAGAATGATCCAAATTGAGGTAGGTTGGTTAATTTCTTATTCCTTTTCCCCATTATTGATATTAATAATGTAAATAGGTCAATACACAAATAGATTGATCCGTGGTTCAATCATCGTAGGATGGTTATTAAATTGTGGGGATTATTTTATGGAGTTTTCAAGCATGATCTTCGTCCTCATTCGAATGAGAACAAATTAAAGCTGACATGAACAAAGGCCAAGGTCCATTACTCTAGGTGTTCTTTGTGATTTTATCTCCTCCTGTTCATAATGTTCTTCGCTGTTGGACCCTCATGGTTGTGGCTCGACTTTCTAGGAGGCTCTGAACACAATCGAACCCCCAGTTTAGAGGAAAATCAAAGTAGAGGCCAGATCAGTGGAGATCAGGACTCGATCATCATGGATATGACTTAATTTCAAAATCTAAGCATCATAGTTGGCTCAGTGGTTTGAAGAATGGACCACTGGTGTGGGTCCGGTGCGGTGGTCCGATGAGGTGGCCCGACAACCATGGAAGACGACAACAACGACAATGCAAGCCATGTGGGACACAGCAGAGCAGTCCATGGGATGCGGCAGAGGAAAGATGGGGAGGCGGAGGAGCAAAATGAGGGGCTAGAGACACAAAGGATTCACGAGATGTGGCATCAGCGATAACGTGGGATGTGGCCGATGACTGTGTGGGACATGGATGACGACCGCGTAGGCTAGCCCAAGCGGCCCATGCATGAGTGGGCCAATCTAGGGTAGACAGTTCATGCCCAGGCGGGATGGTTTGGGCCATAAGAAGATGGTCTAGGCCAGATAAAGTAGACCGACCTAGGTGGAGCAAGCCGGGTCAGACTCGGGGTGGCCGGACCAGGCCACAATTGACCACGACAGTCGCCCATGAGCTACAGTTGATCCAGATGCCACATAACCATAATAGCTAGGGGCATGGTCAAATGCGGTGGTTGACCGCCACAGTCAGTGCAATAACTGTGCGGTCGGTCCATGGGCTTAGTGACCCTCCATCCTTTGAAACATCAAACCCCCACAACTTTCAAACGATTCATTTATTTAATGAGCCGTCTACGGCATTGGGAACCCAATGATGAGATAATCCTTTTTAGATGATGTGGTGAGTTTTTATCTTGGACTAGTATAGGTTGAGAGAATTACCTTTGGTCTTTTCCTCGAGGGTTCAATATAGTATTACATCCACATCACTAGACTATAATCCCCTATAGAGGCTGATTCCCAGATAGAGTCAGGAATCGATTCCTGGGATTAGAGTACAATCCTCTATCACCCCTAGTGGAGTCTATGGATTTGCATAACCTTTTTGAGTAAGGAACTAATCCTCCACCTAGAAAGACACATTGGTAAGGTACAGGTTATCCCTAAGAGTGTCTAGGAGTGATCCATGGTATCCCCCAGGGTGTCTGGGCATGATCCCCTATGTTGGGAATTGATCGAGATTGGGTACGTGGTATCCCCCAATGTGACTGGGCACAATCCACGGTATCCCCCATCACATCTAGGTGTGATCATCTCTCTGTGTATCATAATATTCCTTGACCAATAAATTCTCATTTGGGAGGGCCTCAAATGAGATATACCTCTTCATGAGTATCTCCGATGATATAATGGATCGAGGAGTGAGTTATCCCAAAACGATCATGCTTAGAGTAGAATCTTGTGGATGGAAATTGGTTGTGGATTACCTCTAGAATGTGAGTGTTAGATTGAGTATATCTAGATGTTATTGATACATGTGTGGTATACATATACCTGTGTAGATATGACTATGTATTTCCTTTTTGGTATTTTTCCTTTTTGGTTTTGGGGTGTCCTACTAAGAATTGTTTTACTCACCCCTGCATGGGATTTGGCCGTCCATGTCATGTCTTGTGCATAAAATCGACCCTTTGACCGAGTCCTAGGTGGAATAGGACCCAACGGTGCTTAGTGAGGCCATATAGATGAGGTGTTATCCTACAATTACTAATAGCAGTCCCAGTACCATTTCTCTAAGGATGGATCAGGTAGGGTTTTCTGTAAATGAGGTTCAGGAACTTATGCATTCACTTTCCTAGACTAGGATGACATGAGAAACACATCACCATGTTTTTTTAGTATTGTTTTAAGAATCTTTTGGTGGTATTATATTCTATACTAGTTTACTTTCTAGTACTTTCACTGTTGTACTTTGGTTGTGGGATATAATGGTTTTCATGCATTTTTGACTTAGTGTTTTTACATTTCAGTATTTGTGGCTTGGATATGTGTGCGTGCGTACAAGTACTTTAGGATATTGCCTCCCATTTGTGGGATATGCCTACTCAGTTATAGTGACTACCCCTAGCCTATTGGAGGTGGTCTTTGGGTAGTCACAGATCAAGCCTCTCTAGGACGGGTTGTGACACATGTTATGACATTGTTTATGAATTCTTTGACTTCTAAGATGTATGAATAATTTTTAAAAAATATTTCTAAAAAATGAAAATTTAATTATTATATAGGTTATGAAATATATTGATGAAGTTAAAAGGAATATATTATTTGATAATGATTGATGGATGAGCAAGCTAGGGTTTTCTACTCTAGTTCCCTTAGTGAGTATAATAATTGTAATATTTTTCTTCTGAATTACATTTAATGTAATGTTATTATTCTTTATCAAAAATTTTTAGGGACATTTATCTGGACCAAAGTTGTCTTCTCCTCATCCTACTAGTATGGATATGAGAAGGGGTGCTCCTAGAGATACATGGAGCACCCATTGTACCTATTTATATCCTGACATTCCAGTGGAATCCCTATATTCCACACCTTTTCATACTCTACTTGAACCTCTAGGGATGTTACCACCCATGCCTCCATCATCATTTCATTTAGTCTCTTCTTCCCATAAAATGTCTACAATACCTATAGGGATATTCCCACCTATAACATATCCGTATACTATGATGTATCACTAAACCTTATACCCTTATCCTAACATGTCTATGCCACCTCCATTTCCTACTATCCATCCTGGATCTGATGATTTCGTTACTTTAGATTCCACTCCAATGCATGAAGATGACCAGTGCATGCATTGGAATGGGTGCATCCTTTAGAGGCTACCGACGCAAGACATCCCATGGATCCATCATAGTCTAATGAGCATCCTGCATCAGTTTTTTTATTACAAGTGTGTCAAATTATATTACATCATTTTCCCCCTATTTTAATGTGACTTAATTATTTTTTTCCTTTTATCTTATTTAATGGGATTTTCTAATAGGTGATGTGGGAGTACCCGTATGGGTGAAGCCTGGAATCACCAAACAAAAATTATGGTGGATTATAATGAAGATAATCAAATGATAGGTGAAAATTACAAATAGTGTTGAAGTTTTATGGGAACTTTAGATAAGTACAATAATATCCTTCTAGTGAAACCAGTCATGTCGAGGCATATCGGTAATAAAATAAAAGAGAAATAATGGATGGAGATATGGGTATGAAAATATATTAAATTGATATCTATATTATTTTTGTTTTTATATGAATTAACATTTTTTTTATAGTGTTAGTTTAACTTTACCAATGGTGAAGTTTCTAAGGTCGCACAGTTGATGGATATTGGGGAGTTGTGGTGATCATATATGCATGAGTTTTATATTGGTTAGAAGAGTATAGTTGGTTCTGATTTAGAGGGTGTAAAAATATTTCTTGATAGTCTAACAATAAAATATTAAGAAATAATCACATATTAAAAGAGTAATGAGTTTAAGGTATTCATAATCTTTAATGGGTTTCATTGAAAATTTAATTCTCATTAATTGTATTGATTTTTTGTTTTTAGGATGCGTCGAAAAAAAGATGTTATGATGCATTTTCACACTTTGAGGCACACTAAAATGTATGAACATGAGAGGCAATGGGTAATTTAATATGAATAGAAATTATATATATATATATATATATATTAGTGCTGAAGTGGTCATTTCATTTTATTTTTATTTTAAATAAGTATAAAAACATAAATAGTTATATTTTCATGCTTCAATTTAATACAAAAGATCAAAAATTTACCATTTAGCTAGATTTTCATGCTAAAATTTAAGTTTTCTACCACATTGTATACAGAAAAATATTATTTTCAATGAAAAACATTGAGAAATAAAAATTTTACCAATAAAAACCAAACTCCATGGTAAAACATGTATAAAAACCCTCAATACATCAATTCAATGTTTATTAGGGTTAGAGGGATTAGAAAATGATGAAAAAAATATGAAGTTATAGAAAGAATAAATGTTGAATTAAACAGAAACATTAGTTAACTCAAGAGATACCACCCAAATCTGGATGGAATAAACAATAAAATGTAGAGGAAGGAAGCACCATGTCTAGATAGGGATTTGGGTTTCATGAGGGATGATTTATGAGGAGAAAGGAGGTTATAATTCAAAAATAGAATAAATGTAATTTCAAAATATTATGTGTCATGGTAAGTCTAGATAGTTTAATTTAAATTGAATAAAATAGATAAAAACCTAGAATAATTTAACTAAATAAAATCAAATATTACATACACAATTAAAACGAAATTAAACCAAAATAAACTAAAAAATATTGAATATAAACATATAGAGATAGTTAAAAGTTAATTGAATATGGTTAAGTTAATTGAATATGGCTTACTGAAACTAAACTGAACCTAATACAATGGAATATAGAAGAACTAATGTTATGCTATGTAATCCAATCCTATCCAAACTAAATAAACCTGCGATGAAAAAAAAAACAGAACAAAACCTATTCCAATCAAATGAATCCAAAAAAAATAAACTAGAATGTATCGAACTGAAGGAAACTAACCTAACTCAACTTGAATTGATATAAACCCCATATAACTGAATTAAATTGAGATAAAACTTATTTAACTAAATTAATCAAACAAAAAAAATTGAATTTAATTATATTAACCCAACCCCAACTAATCATAATTGATTATAAAGTAATTGAATGTAATAAAAAAATTGAAATAGTACCTACCCTAACCAAACATAAAAAAAATCAAATCTAGATGAGTTGAAACAAAAATAATCTTACTAAATATAACTAAACTGAACCAATTAGAATGGATTAAAACTAAATTGAATCTTAGAGAAGTTATTTAAACTAAATTCTACTGAACTAAACTAAAAACAATTAGGCCAAACTAAATGTATATCCTAAGAACCAATCTAATAGTTCCTAAACGGATGAAAAAAAACTTGTTTGAAGAAAATAAAAACACAAAAAACTCAAATAAAGTGAAAAATGTGATCATTAAAAACCAAATTGAATAAACCCAAATGGAAAATAATCAAAATGATCTAGTATTAACTAAATTTATCTTATTTATCCCAAACAAACTTGAGAATATTTGACCAAAAAAAAAAAACATAGACAACTTAAACTTAACCCAACTGAATGGAAATAAATGATCCAACTCAAAATAAAACAAATCAATATAAAATGAATCAAATTAAACAATAATAAATCAAAATTATTTTATATGAATTGAATTGAATTAAAAAAATCAAATCAAATCGAATCAAACACCAAAGAATCCAGCTGAACTGAAACCAATAGAATTAAACTAAATTGAATTGAATTTATCTTAGTTGGATATATTCAAACATAACTATATAGTACTTACATGATCTAAACTAAATAAATCTAAACTAATAGTAATTGTATAATAATGAATATACATGAGAGGACCTAGTTTGAATTTCATAAAAATGATACTATCTGACCTTAAAAAATAGGGACTGTACTGAAAAAAACTGAACCAAATTGGTCTTAATTGAATCTAACCAAACTGAACTAAAACAAATCAAATAACTATGAATATAATAGAATTTAAAGAGACAAAGTATAAATGGATTGAATAAAATAGGACTAAATCAAACCAAACCTGCTACAATGAATCTAACATAATGATAATTTAACTGAATATAATCATGTTAAAAAAAATAAATGAATTGAGTAAAACCCAATTCAAATAAATTTAAAGATACCAAAAAAATTTAATTAAAAAACATTAAACCAAACTAGATCAAAATAATTGAAACAACAGGAACCCAAAAATTACATCACAATGTTGGAAAAAACTATATCTTCTTAAACCACATTGAATAATGATAATAAAAAAAATTAATTGAATAGAACCAATATGAACAACAATGAATATAAATGAAGTCAAATAATACAAATTGAAGCAAACAAGACACTACTAAACCAAATAAAAAAAATTCTAACATAATCAAATTGAAAAAAATTCTTACATGAAAAAATGAAAAGAAATAGGATCGAAAAATATGAAATTTATTGAAACAAAATTGAACCAAATAATTTGAATCAAATGAAAATTTACTAAAAATAACAAACCAAACTAAAGGGATCTAACCTAAAGTTTATGTACATAAATTGAATAAAATAATCAACCAAAAATATCATAACCCAACCAAACTAACTTGAATCGATCTAAACCCAGTTGAATTGACCTAAATTAAACCAAACTAACAAAAAAATAGACTTGAGTTGAAAATATATGAACCAAACTCAAAAAAATAAAAAACAAACACTATATAAAATAATCTAAAGTTGAACTAAATTGAATTAAATAACAATAAATCAAAATGACCAATACCAATCCAACTTGAACCAAAATGAACCCAAACTAAACTAAATTAACATGAACTAAAATAAAATGAATGGAAAAAATATAAAATGAACCATACATTGAAAATACATAACTAAAACAAAATATAAATTAATTTAATTGAACATAATAAATTGGAATTGTAATGAAATAAATAAAAAAAATTGAAGTGTACCAAATTAAAGTAATGTGAACTAGACCAAAGATAAATAACCAGTATTTTAAAAAAACTATACATAACATAACAAAGAAAAATCGATCCTAGATGAAAAAATCCAAAAAATGGATGGAACCACATCCTCTTGAACTAATATAATTTGTATAAAACCTAACCAAACTAAGATGAATTATGATGAAATGAACTGAGATAACCAAAAGTGAACTAAATGAAACCAAACCCATTATAATTTTACCAAACTATTCATGAAAATACCAAATCTAAAAAAAACCGTACAAAAATAAATCCCATAGAACTGAAAAAGTGACCCACTAAATAGAACTAGAATAAAATGAACATATTACCAAATGAACAAATGATCAAGTTACCAAACAACCTAACAGAAAAATGATCCTAACGACCAAATGATAAATATCACTGAGTGTCCAAATAACCAAATAATTTAACACAAATAGAATTGGACCTAAATGAACATACAAGAGGAATCAATATCATAACATATTTATAATTCTAATTAGTATGTATTGATTATGTTATGCCACTATTATTAAATTTATAATTAAATAAATATTTTTATACTTCTTTATTTTATTGATTTCTTTAACAACTAAAGTTTTAATTCATTCTAAGCTTAATAATTTCTTATTATTGAATAATTTAATATTATACCAATCAATGTCAATTTCATCAAATGGAATTGGGTATCAAAGGTCATGTTCCTCGAGAAAAAATATTTTTCTCGAGTAGGAGAAAAAATGATGGAAGTACTGTAAATGCATAGACACAAGAAAAGATTGTAAGTATTTTTATTGATATTTCAAAATTTTATATGTAATTTATAATTAAATATCATGTTTATATTTTCAATAGTGTTCCCTGTAGAAAATTGATAAGAAAGAAGATGAAAAATTTGGGCCAAATGATCATTTGACATGGGTATTAGGTGAGGAGCACCATGGGAGAGTCCAATGTTGACCCAAGAAAAACATCATCCCCACTAGGTATTATCACTCACTGGGCTCCTCTCAAACCTCTAACACCAACGAGATGAAAAATCCTCATGCAGAAGCATCTAAGGCCAAAAAATAGCTATACAGAAGCATGAAAGAGGTAAGATGGTCACCAAACAGTTCCTAAAAGCTATATCAATTATTTTCCCATAACTTACATCAGAGGCTGCTAATGTTTTTGACTCATGTATGGAAACAATGGTCTCTATATATAATTCATCAAGTGATGTCAATGAGGGTATTAGTGGAAGTTAAGGTGATAATGCTGCTTCCAGTGTTGTTGTTGTCGTTGTTGTTATTGATGATGATGATAATGATGATGATGATGCTAGTCCTCCAGAAAACGATGTTGGTGATAGTTAGGTCTACTAGGTCGAATACCCTGAGAGGGGGGTTGAATCAGGGTATGATAGTTTAAAACTTTCTCCTTTCTGGATCTTGTTTTCTTATTAGAAAAAAAATTAAATTCTCTCTTCCTACTATATCAATATATGATCAAATATGAAATCATGAATAGGACACAATTTTTTTACTTGGTTTTCCCTCACCGGGCTACATCCAAGGAGCATACAATGGCGATGTGTCGATGTATGAAATTCACTAAGGCTCACAACTAATAATGATTACAATGTGCAGGATATATCTTCTATGCCTAGGCTCACTACCTTTATAAGTTTTAGGGTCTGCTCACTGCATTCCCAAGGGTCACTCCCTATGCCTCTTTCTCTGGCTCACTGCTGGTGGAAAGGGTCACCATCTTCCTCTTCCTGCACTCACTGCTCTTGGAAAGGAATCCACACATAGTTTTTTTGACTTCTAGGTCAAACAAAATTTATGGACATGTAGGTCCCTTCATTTTCATGAATTCCTACATCCTCAACTATAGGTAGATACACCGTTGAAGTTCCTTTTACACCTGTAGATGAAGTCCACCTTCATGAGTACTGCTAGGTACCAGAAAATAATTTCAAAAACTAATTTAAAGATTTCATAAGATTCCTTGTGAAAATCGCGAACCACCTTCCTCTCCCACGTACTGAGTAATAGGTTTGGTACGTAGAACACATCCTTCGCTTACCACTTTTGCAAATCTCCCTTCGTTCGTGTACTACCTCTGCCTTCGCTATCACGTACCACCTCTTCATACCAACTCCGTGAACCTCCTATGTGAATCAATCTCTGCCCGCAAACTGTTCTCTGTTCGCAGACTTCCTTTTCTAAAAACCAGCACACCACACCTTATTCCTCTATGTACTGTGTCCTATGAGGGTTACATTTCTCTAAAAAAACCTTCATCAGAATTTATTTTGCATGAACCACTTCATCTTTCGCAGAACTCTCCCTCACAAACTTCCTTTGGACTTTTCTGAAATACCAGATCAAAAAGATATTCTCTGATGATATTTAGTCTCTCGTCTAATTGGTTGGATTAGATATTACTATATAGTCAAAGATATCTGCAATATCTTCTAATCTAAGATTTACCAAATCTTTGATTTGGTACAGCCTCCACTGCAAACCGATACTCCTACCACCATGAACTGCAAGCCTTCTTGAGAACCATTTTTCATACGCTGTCCGCGTACTACCTTTTCTCCTACATGGTCGATCTCCTCAGCCAATGACAAGCCATCTGTGTACCGCACCACTTTCCTCCACGAACCATTTTTGGTTTTACAGAATGCTCTCACATACTGGTCACGCTTCCTGGTACACAGATATGTACCCTTCCCAGACATTGTATGCGATCCATGTCCCAGTTCCACGTTTCTCTTTCTTTTCCAATTTCTTTCATTGTTCTTCACACCATCTAGTAATGTGAAGAAAACCATACATTTCCAAATACAAATTCGCAATTTTGAGGCCCAAAAATTTGGTAAACACTGGGAAATTGTGCCAGCTTAAAAACCTATCTTCGGCAAACACCAACCATACTTATTTACAGTCATTTGGATTTGTCAAAAAACACAATCACACCCAAAACACATCGATAGGACAAATCGACTATCGATGTATTTTTTTACCAACAATGTCGATGGTGATGAGGATGTTGGTGATGGTGATGAGGAAGAGGATGTTGGTGATGGGGGAGATATTAACCCCCTCTATTTTTGAGTTATAAGTAAAGAGACATGTGGATTCTATTTAATGAATTGAATTGATCAATTTTGTGGATGTATATATATTTTATAGTATTTTAAATGGTTTGAAAACTATCAAAAGTAGCTGGTTGAATTCTAAATATACAATATATGTATTCCATTCAATGTGTACTATGGTTTTTATTTTGTTTACAGGTTTTGGATGGGTTTGATGAGCTATTTCTGCCACCTTTTAGGGATAGGTAGCTATACCAATGTTTCTTCTAACTATGGGTATAAATATATACCCACAAATATCATTAAACTATAGGTATTATGAATACATCGTAGGCTATACCCACATTTTCTATAGAATCTGTGAGTATATCCTTATACTGACAGCTTAAGCACCCACAGTTCTATAAACCATAGGTAGAGGCTATACCCATGGTTTTATGGGCTATACCCACGGTTGAAAACGGTGGGTATAGGGCATATTTCTAGTATTGAGTAAAGAATATGATGAGATAAACCATGAAAGGAAGGAAGTGGATTAAATATATGATCGGTGGAGATCTAACACAATATATGACACTTAAATAAAAAGTTGAATGAAGAAGTGGGATCAAAATATATATAATATGGAAGAGGATCTATCCCAATGTGAGAGGATTCCGGAGTAAGAAGAAAGAAACGTGGTTTTAAGTTTATAAGGATGAAATAGAAAAAAGGTAAATTTACCCTTTTAAAAGGGGTCACATAGTTTGACCACATGGTTGGCTAAACCATGCACCGACTGTGTGACAAGAACTTACCCAATACACCCCTCAAATAGGCTAGGTGCATGGTTAGACTAACTATATAGAGCCCATGAAAAACACCTTTGTAACAAGACCAATAGCACTCGCATGGCTGTGTGACCTAGATGCATGGTTAGAAAAAACCATTAGACCCCCTACTATGAAATAGAGCACCCTTCATGGTTTAAAAAAATTATGTGTATTGGGATACATGGTTTATACTAAATGTGAGACCCACCCGTTTCCTCCAAATATCAGAGTTATGGGATCCAAATGATCCTTAGATACCCTTGTAACCTATGTAAACTCATTAGGTATTACCAAAAGGATAAAACTAAAGAATTAAACTAAAAAAAGTTTCTATACCTCATAGAAAATTTTAGATCATAGATCCTTCACCCCTTAAATAAACTCATACCTGAGTTCCCCCTCCAATGGCAGTAAAGATTCATTTGAGAATAACTCCAGCCACTGAGCACATACATTGGCCTCCCTCTCCAAAGTATCATCCTATATATAGCTGTTCTTTCAGAAGACCCATACTAGTGGGATATACCTATCTTAGATATCCTTCATGCTATAATCAATGATATGAATAGGGTACTCCTCAAAATAAGCATCATCCTCCAATTCAACATCATCGAGATAAAAAATATGAGATGAGTCGGCATGATATCCGTGAAGCTGTGATATGTGGAAGACATCATGAATTGATCAGTACCTCTAAGGAAGAGCTATATGATAGGTCACCATCTTGACTATATCTAATATGTAAAAATAAATGACATAACTAGGTGATAACTTTCCTTATCTTTGGATCCTTATATACCCCAGTCTAGGCAAAACACACAAGAAAACTCGATCTCCTACCTCAAACTACAGAGGCCAGAGATGTCAGTTTGTATAAGACTTCAATATATATTGAGTTGCAACCATTTTATTTTTGATAATATGTACCTAATATAAATTCACTTGGATAAGATGAGGTCCTATTAGCATTTCCTATCATAATTCTAACCAGCACAAGGGTGAATGACATGACCTACCATATATAGCCTCATAAAGAGTCATATGTATAGTAATCTAAATGATTTTATTGTTGGATAACATAATTAGAGGTATATGTTTATCCCAAGGACCTAAAAAATCAAGGACACATGCCTAAATCATGTATTCCAGTACCTGAATCATTCATTCTATTTGGCAGTCGGTATGTGGGTGAAAGGCTATGCTCATAAATTGGGTCCCACGAGTCTTCTGTAACCCTAGTTAGAACTTGAAATAAAATGAGAATACATATATAAAAAATGGTATGAGGGGAACCATGTAGTCATATAATCTCATGGATGTACAGTCTCCTCATATCATTCATTGATAAGGTCTCCTAGATGGAAAAGAAGTGGGCTACCTTCATCAACCTATCCATGACTACCCAAACCGCATCACCACCTCAAGGTGATCTTGATAAACTAGTAAAAAAATTCATAACAACATTATCCCATTTATATTATAGGATGTGTAATAGCTGTAATAATCTATTAGGTTTCTAGTGCCTCACCTTCACCTGCTGATAGGTGGAACACCTAGTGATAAATACCGTGATACGACGTTTCATCCCAGACCACAAATACTGGCAGTGCATGTCTTAGTACATCTTAGAAATCCTTGGGTGTAATACCCACTATGAAGTATGATATTCTCATAGGAGTTCCTCTAACATGTATGTAGGAACCTAGATATTCCCATGAAAAAGTATAATCTCATCAAAATTGATATACCATCCTAGTAGTGGACCCCCACCTAAAATTCTCTCCATTAGGACTAATCCCTTGGGATCAGAGAACTACCTTCTATTAACTATATCTATAAGTGATGAAGTTACCACCAAGTATATAATAAAAAGATTCTTGTGACTATACCAAAACTCGATATTCATCTCAAAAAGAAGTTCCATCAACCTCCATTCATCACTAGATTCCTAAATAGCTTATGTGAGAGTCTTCAGACTCAGAACATCAGCAACTGTGTTTCCCTTCCCAAGCATATAGTCAAGCTAAAATTCAAATTAATGAAGGTATTTGACCCACCTTATTTGTTTGAGGTTCAATTCACACTATGTAAAGGTATTTTGAGGATTTTTTGGTCCATAAACACCAAAAAACACTCTCTTAATAAGTAATTCTTCCAACAACACAAGGAATGAATGATAACTGCTAGCTCTAGATCATGCATCAGGTAGTCCCTCTCGTGAGGCATAAACTGATGAGACCCGTACACAACTAATCGATCCTCCTACATCAGAACTATTCCTAGCCAAAAATCTTATTCATCAAGAAAAACCATATAGCCTCTATCCATCTCTAGAAGAATCAGGATCAACACTGAAGTCAATATTCCTTTCAGCTCCTAAAGAATTGTCACACACTTCAAACCACAATAACTTCACACCCTTTTTAGTCAAGCTGGTAGGAGGTAATTTAAGGCATGATAAGTGATATATAAATAATCTATAATAGTTATATATCACTAAGAAACTTCGTATGTCAAATAATTTCTTGGGATGTTACCAAGAAACAATAATCCTCACCTTATCTAGATCAACTAATAGTCCTGTCTCTGAGATAATGTGACCCAAAAAGTGAAATTTTTGATCCATAAGTGGAATTTTGTGATCTTAACACACATTTGGTTCTATCTTATTGTATTAAATATGAACTCAAGATGTTTTCCATGGTTGTTTCAAGTATATAAATACACCAAGATAAAATTTATAAAGACTACTACAGACAAATCTAGATACGGGTGGAAAACTTAATTTATCATGACCATAAAGACTACAGGCTCATTCGTGAGGCCAAATGATGTGATCAAATACTCATATAAACCATACTAACTTTTGAATGTCATATGTGGTATATCTGAAGGTCTTACTCATACATGATGGTATCCTAACCTCAAATTGATATTAGAGAAAACCATTTCTCCTCGGATCTGGTCGAAGAGGTCATCAATACGAGGTAGTAGATACTATTTCTTAACCATAATCCATTTCAACTGATAATAATCCCTGAAAATTATGAGGTTAATATCCACATTCTTGGTGAAAAGGACAGGTGAACCCTATGGTGAAGTGCTGGGTCATATAAAACCCTTAGCCTGAAAATCCTCTAGATGCCTCTTAAGCTCCTATAACTTAGTAGTATCCATCCTATAAAAGAGTAGTGGATACCAACACAACTATAGGAACTATATCAATATAAAATATACCTATCTTTCAAGAGGTAGTCCAGAAAAAGTCTTTGGGGAAATATGTATATGAATCGATCAACTACTAGAGGGAAATCAAATTGATGCACTCCCAGATCGTCTATAAAAAGGATAGAAATATGAAATGTACCTCCACTCAATTCATGATGTTTTGGTCCATCTTGAATCACCTGGACATTCCATTCACCCTTAAGTATATAACTATAACCCTCTGATGATGTAAAGAATACCCTAAGGTGATAGTAATCCATGTAGGCATGGTAAGGAACTAACCAGTCCATCTTGAGAATAATGTCAAAACCATCCATCTATAGGATGAAGAGGTTCCATAGAAAACCATGTCCATTTATCTAAAGTAGGAACTCATTACACTGGTGTAAAGTCTTTGAACATATACCCAAAGGAGTGTAAAGGGTCATCACAACACCAAAGTACTGCATTTAAAGTCTGAGACTTTCCACAATTTCCATAGATATGAATGAATGCAAAGAACTAGTGTATAATAAGGTATAAAATAAAGTATAAGATACTAGAATATCGCATATAACTATATATTTCCTTATGATATAATCCTTTATAAAAGGATACACTACATAAATATGGTCATATATGCAACCCTGAGATACAACCAAACTACCCTGAGTAGTTTTGCCCTGCTGGTACTATACATCTGAAGCCTGGCTACCACAACCATGACCACATCCTCTATCTGAATGAATGATATTATTCCTGAAACCTTCTCAAAGAGGTACTACTGATCATTCTTCTGTAGGTAGAGCTACTATGAATCCTCTCCCACTAGGCACAGGTGGGAAGGTCCTATGAAAACACTAAAGATGACCTAACCCGCCACAACTGAAATACTTGATATGGTCTTTAGGATACCGAGGCTTCTTATGCCTTGTATTTACACACTGGTAACAAACCATGTAACCATCAGTGGGTATAATCTGGATTCTATTGTCCCCACTTACAGTCTCAAAGTGATGTTTTTGATAGATAGTGGAACCACTTCCCTCTCTCGGTTTTGAACCACCCTAGCCCACACCATCATCTTCCCTTACATTTCACTCAGTGATGAAGACCTAGTTTACTATTTCTAAAATGGTGGTCAACTGAAATATATTCACCTAAGATCAGATGACATATTAAATCCCATCATCAAAACGTCTTTCTGTATTCAACTCGTCACCAATGAGAATCAATGCGAACCACTGGAGCTCCGTGAACTGAAAAAAATAATCCATCATGGACATAATAACCTACTTTAGATTCATAAATTCTCTATATTGGTCCACCCTTAGCATATAGGAAAATAAATATCCATAGAAGACTGTCTAAAATCCCACACAAGCCATACCCTACGAACAATTTTCTTGGGTGATAACATCCCACCATCGATTGGTAGAATCTCAAAGCATATACATAGTGATATTCACTATCCTCTCAAGAGGTGTCTCAAGGTGCTAAAAAATAGTCATAATGGACCCCATCCATGACTCTATAGCCTAAGGGATACAATCCCCCAAAAACTTGTATGGATGATGCTACTGAAATTTTCACGTCAACTCTGCCATAGAAAGGAGAAGGTTTCAGGGATCCCTTCATGGTATGCATGAGGATTAGGAATACCTATAAAAATCAGGCATATAAACCCAAGTTGGGTATAAAAGGAGGTGTCGTAGGTGGAACTATGGGAGACATCACTGGTGGATTAGGTCCCACCACCTCCAGATCATGATCATTGACATATTCCAAAGGCACAACTCGAGGATGTTGTGGCATCATAGCTCTACAATTTCCAAACACACACGTAATATAATATTTAACAATATACATGATCAATGATAATAGAAAATAAAAGGTGCATAGCCTTCCTATAAATGAGTCAGACCTCTTTGGATACTTTTAAATATAGGTCTAGGTGATAAGAAATGTCAAAAATTCATAAGAGACAAAGATTACTACCCACTACTAAGGTCGAGTTAGGTTCAAGTTCCCTATTATAAGTCGGGGTCTCGGTAGAAAAAGTTTCAATTTCAAGTTATAAAGGAAAACACCCTTTAATTTGAAATTGGAATCCCCATTTAATGGTGATTACTTCATTTTATAATTTAATTTCATTTAAGTTTGTACTCATTTATATAGTAAATCTTCTTACATGGTTGAATTCTATAGATCACCACTTAAAATTTATAAAGGCCCATACACTTTATAAATTGAAATATGGAATCCATTTAATCACAACCATGAACACGTTCCAGCCCATGCGACCAATGGTCCTTGACTCAACATGCCATAATTGACTACTTAAGGTGTAAGCATAAATCTATTCAAGAAAACACTATTTGGTTGATGTAGGAACTATATGTAACCAATTTTGTTTCTCATTCCACTATAAGAAATGTTAGAACAATTTATATATATAGAATCCAAGGAATGCATAAAAACCACATGCAATATAAGAAATGAGATGCACCTAGATGACTTGACATAATTCATGACATTTGAATATCTACATGCCTATGATGAAGTATGAATCAAAACTTCCTTTCCATACTGAGCCAAGTGTAATATAGAATCCACAATCAAAATAATAATAAACATCACACATCATGTGCATCACTCAAGGGTAAAATTAAAACAACTGTAATAATAAGAATCCAAAAATAATAATTCCCATACTTCGTAATTTAGATTTTCTCTGTACATGGGTTATCTACTTGATAAGTGTATTCCATGCATATATTTTTGAGTGTTTTAATGTATTGATTTTGTATTTAAATGAATAATATTTCTAATTTTGGTGTTAATTGACTTGTTTTAAGTTTTATGGTAGTAAATGATGAATTTTTGAAAAAGGAACAAAAAGAGAAGAAATTATGAGCTAAAAGAAACTTCATGTCATGAGTGAAGTGAAGCAGCATGACAAAAAATCTTTGAGAAAGAAGCAGAGGTGGAAAAATGGAGCAACATGATTACACGTCATGTATTTTTTAAAAGGAATTAGTCATGGAGGATAATTCATGAAGTCAATACACACTATGAATGACCATTACACGTCATGTAGATACATTACAAGATGTGACATTTTCTAGGACAAGATTCTGGAGAGGATTATGCCAAGATTCACAACGACTGAGATTTGAAGGATTATATGTCATGTAACCTAGTTACACATCATGAAGATGGTAGGAAACTGGAAAATAAATGCGACGTGGCCGAGGTTTTGATGATTTTTCCTATAAATATATCCCCTCATCGACACATTTAAGGGAATATAGGATAGAAGAGGCCAAGCAATGATAACAAAAGGCTATAGAATAAAAAGTGAAAATTCGAGGTCTTTCTTCACCACCATTCTTCACCACCTTTCTTCTTTGGGTACCCATGCTGCTCATTCTCATCATGAATAACATGAGTGAGTATTTATTTTATGCTAAGCGATGTGATTATAAGGGGATTCTATGATTAGGGATTAATTCTATTTTATTATTCACACTTTGGACTGCTATAACTCAATTTATCAATTCCAAATATCTTTTTTTGAAATTACATGACCATTGCTTGTGAATTGAGAAGTTTTATTCTATTTCATTAATTAATTAGCCTATTTTGTGTATTAACATTATGAAATATAGGTTATTTATGTTTAAATACAGTTTTGGGTCAACTACTTTTTCATTTTCAACTAGTAGATAACCATTACAAAGGTGAAAAACATTATTAAGGCAGGATACCAAGACCAAGGATCCTTGCTGACCCAATTCTGACACCAAAACTAAATATTCACAAAAATTTAAAAATTAATTAACCTGGATTGCCTCATCTCTTGATTCAAAATCCTATCCTTGATGATACTATTTCTTTCTTAAAAAAATCAATCAATTTCAGTTTAATTTTATTAATTAATTTAGAACATACAATATGTCCCTATGGTTTTAACACTTGAATTTTCTAGATACTAAATTTTTAGTTAGTTTGTTTGAGTTTTAATAAATTACTAAATTTGGTTAGACCTATAGGAATTAATGATTCCCCATAGGCTATCAAATTTTTGGCGCTGCTGCTGGGGATGGTTGCCGCTATGTTTAAGTTAATTAAGAATCTTAATAACTGTTTTTATTTTAATTAATTATTTTATATTTGGTATTGTCATGCCGTTGTTTTAGGTACCAATATTTTGAATGACTACTCCACTTGTGGGAAATAAAAAATTTAAGATACTGCATTTGAAGCAGAGTTAGAGAAGACAATTTGAAGGAGCCGATCATGAGCTGATCCAACCAATAGGACCACAGGTCCCAGGAAGGAATTTAGATGGGTAAGAACTGATAAATTTTGTAAGAACCTCGAACATGGGATTCAATCGGAGCATTATCATACCCCCCATCACTTATCAACACTTTGAGATCAATCCATTAGTCATCTAAATTATTATGCATTCCCTATAATTCGTTGGGCTACCTCATGAAGACCCAATCTCACACCTCATAAGTTTCTTAGAGATTTGGGACATGTTCCAATTTCAAAACGTCACAAATGATGTTGTAAGATTATGCCTGTTCATATTCTCATTGAAAGAAGAATCATGGGAGCAGATCCAAATTCTGCCTCCATATTCAATTACCACTTGGGAGGAGCTGGTAAGGAAATTTTTAACAAGGTTTTTACCATCTTCAAATTATATGGATTTGCGGGTAAGTATTTTAGTTTTTGAGTAATTAAATTAAGAGTATTTATATAATTCACAGGAAAATATTAAAGGTTTAATAATATGATTTCCTTATCACGACATCAAAATGTGGTTATTATTCAAAACATTCTAAAAAGGTTTATTATAGGGGAATTGTTTGATTTTTTATGCTACTATAGGATGTTTTATTATAAAAAAGTCACCATAGGAGAGTTATGAATTGTTGGATGAGATGTACAATAATAGTTTTCAATGGTATCCAGAAGAAGAGAGAACACAAGGAGTGCATATGGTGGAAAATAGATGGATAACTCCTCAAATGAAATCTATGAACAAAAAGATGGATGCAAGGATGGACAATCAAAATCCCCAAGGTATGTATTATGAAGATGTGAATTATTTAGATTATAATCATCAAAATTATGTATAGGTATGGATTCCACAACAACCAAAACAACAAAATCCAAATCAAGGCTAAATATTTTATCCAATAAAACAATATTTTCAACCTCAACACCAAGATCCAACACTGACCAGTCAAGTCCATTCACCAGAGGAAACCCTTGCAACATTTATGACCAAAATAGAGGTTTCACTAAAAGTATTGACTGCATATTCAAGGGATCAAGTATATGTAATCAAAGAATTGAAAAATTACTCACAAAACCAAAAAGTTTCAGTGAGGAAATTACATTGTCAATTCGATCAAATCATTGAGAAATTTATAGAAAGAAAAAGAGTAGAGCTTCCAAGATTTATAGAAAAACATCCCCATATAGATGTGAAAGTAATATTGCTTCTAAGTAGAAATAAGACATGATGGGCTGACATTTAATTTTTAGGAAATAATAGACAACAACCAGTATAATAAAGTAATGAAAATAACCAAGAATCTTAGGACAATAAGGAAGAGGAAGCACCACCACAGTACCAACCACCCCTACCATTTCTATATCGGGTGGAGTTGATGAATATTGAATAAATAAAATAGAAGTTTTTAGAGATGTTCAAAAATATACATATCAATATCCCATTTTACAAGGAAATTGTAAACATGATAGTCTATGAAAAGTTCATGACGTATTTGGTGATGAACATAAATAATCTTGAATAATTATCCACCATTCCACGGGTAGGAGAAAGTTCATCAGTTTTTTCAATCATCCTACCAAGGAAACAACATGATCCAAGTAGTTTTTACATTCCGATTACTATTGGTACTAAGGAGTTTGGTAATTATTTATGTGACTTAGGTGCTAGTGTAAACATAATGTCATATTAAACATTCAAGAGCCTGGGATTAAAGGAAATGAAACTAACTTGAGTCATGATCCAACTAGCTGATTCAAAAGTAAGACTTCCTCAAGTATTACTTGAAGATGTCATTGTCAAAGTAGATAAGTTCTATTTTACAGAAGATTTTATGGTGATGGAAATAGATGAAAAAAATCTCATAATAATTATGGGAAGACTATTACTAGCTATAGGAAGGCCAATTTTTTATTTTCATAATGGAGAGTTGAGTTTAGGAGTTGGAGGATTAGAGGTGAAGTTCAATTTTCACCGAGTGATGAAAAAATCAAATGAACCGGTTGAAGAATTTTCAAGAGATAATTTGCTAAAAAAGAGGACACTATTTTCAATGGAAGAAGAGATAAAGTAGAATCTGTATAAAGTGAATAAGAAAGTAAGAAAAATATGAATAAATATAAGAAATTTCTGAAAAAATATAAAGATAGTGGAGGAACATTCACCCAAGAGGAATTCAAAGAAGGATAAAAAGTTTGGATAGTCAATGAACTACCATTTTCTTTTTCAAGAAGGTACAAGAACTACTAGATTGAGCCTATGGATATTGAGAGAGTTTTACATAACAGGAGAGTGAAATTATTTTAAGTTAAATGGAAAGGATATATCTACACTAAGGACTCAAGGCTTCAAAATTTTGTAGATCCGGATCAGGTAACCTATTTTATATCAAAAACCACCTAGAGTTGAATGAGGTAAGTTCGAGCCAATGATGGTAAAAAACAACACTTCTTGGAGGAAACCCAATTTTTTAAGTATTTTTTTTATTTTCTATTTTTAGGAGAAATCAATGATCCCTAAATATTTTTAATTTCATTTTTATGTCATGTTCTTTCACTTGTGTTTTTTTATTTTTACAGGACTATCACTACTCCCTGGAACAACCTCATTACCAAATTATGATACATCCTAGTTTCCTTTATACCACCTAAAAATAATAAGGCAAAGAAAATAAACCTTTAATATGACTTTGTGACATCCTGAATCGGATCACTTGATAACGGTAGCCAAACTGGTGGGCCACATAACCTCAAGCATGTCTTCTCATACGCTAGAGGCTGCTGACTAGTAGTAAGAGTCTATAAAGATATAGTGGAGAGACTATACCATCTCATGTTAGAGTATCACAATGGTATAAAAGATGAAATAATCAATGGATCCATAATAATAAAGAAGAAATAGAAAAAATAGTTAAATAATAAAAGCACACAATGAAAGGAAAAACCGTAACTAGTGTCATATACAAAATGATGTCATTTCTTCATGCTATAAAAAATGGGAAAATTAGAATACATGGAAGTAGAAAGATAAAACAAGCTATACTAAAAATAAAAAATTACAAAGACTATCTTAAATGGAATCACGAGCATGCGCTCGGTCCTATTCTCCTGTACTCCATCCTAATACTGAGAATCAAGAATCAGAATCTAGGAACTTCCATTTGCTCATACCTGAAACCATGAAGTCTGTTTGGGTACCATCGATGACCCAAACAAGGTGTGAGATATACTCTGTAGGATACCACCAATGGTGTCTAAAGATATCTAGCCTGTGATTATAATATGGTTAGTGTGCATATATATTAATTGTAAACTATTAATGTTAACTTTAAAGGTTCGAATCTAGTTCCCGAAGGATACCAAACTGACACTACCCACTTCGGATCATGCTGTGGAAACCTCTGAGTAGACGTCACCATGAACATATAAATATACATATGCATGTATGTATATATATTAACTATACATGTAATAAAATTTATATCCATATATATATATATCGATATGTAGTGGTAGCCCGAACTTGAGGTGTAACTCATGCATCCATGTCTGGTTACTAGAGTCTTATAAGGTAATAGGGGATTCCATGCCCGAGTATCATACATTATAAGGGTTTCTATGCCCAAGTATCATGATATATGGGATTACATGCACAAGTATCATATCAATAGGGACTCCATTCCCAAGTATCACAGTTATATGGGATTCCATGTCCGATTATCATATCAGTAGGGACACTATGCCCAAGTATCACATGTATATGGGATGCCATGCTTGAGTAACATATTAGTAGAGATGTCATGCCCGAGTATCACAAGTAAAAATTAGTAAAATAGGATTTATTATGAGCCAATAAATGGTTTATAATTCATTAGTGTTCCATTTAACAAGGTAATAACCATTGTTTATGTAAACCCACATGATGTAGTCATACCATTCACTATCCAAATAATTCATTATAGTCATTTCATCTAGATGCCAAACCAAAAAATATTAGGATTTTTTTGGTCATATAATATTCAAACAGGTTGGGGACCACCCTCTATATTAAAAAGTGAAATAAAAACAAAGATCCCTTTTGAAGGGGCAAGAGAGAACCCATTACATGCTAGAAAACCAGATCCCTTTTGAAGGGGTTAGGGAGAACCCATTATATGCCCGAAGGCTAGACCCCTTTTAAAGGGGTTCTGAGAGAACCCAATACATTCCCAAGGGAAGACAACCTAAAATTTGTGAAAAAAACCCCTAAAGGTGCACCATCGCCATTCCCAAGGTGCATGAAAAAACCCATTACAGGAAAAACCACCTGAATAGTGGGTTTCAGAATGTTATTCCACCTCCAAGAAAGTGTCTCCACCAAGAAGGCACCATCTCCTATTTTCCCATCATTCCCAAATCCATCACAGCTAGATCTATGCACCCAACCATTCCATAGGGCCATCGTACAGTCAAGGGAAAATTCTATAAGCACACCTCAAGGGGAAACATTAGTCTATAGGGACCTATTACCATAAGAACAAGGATGCAAAAGTTTTTTTTACCAAGGATAACAAATTAATCAAGTGAAAAGTTTATTTTTTATGTCAACACATGGAAAATACGGCGTGCAATATCATGATGAATAATATAAAGCAACAAGACTTGAGGGATAATTGCTGGACCACCTACGTTATTCCCACAATAGATTATTTGTCTAGTATTGGCACTTGGTTCATCTTGAAATGAGAAAAAAATTGAGAAATAGAAAAATTACCTAGAAATAGGGAATATTAGCTCCCACCAAAATAGAACAAAAGATAGTGAGATAAACCATGAAAGGAAGTGGGTCTAAGCTCTTACCAGTGGTGATCCAACATAACAAACAACACTCAAATCGGATGTTGGATGAGGAAGAGGGATCCAAATCTTTGGAAGAGGTAGGAGTAACTCTTCCAATGTGAGAAGATACTGGATTAAGAAGAAAGAAAAAGGGGTTTAAATTTTATAAGTTAGAAATAGTGAGAATGTAAATTCAACCTTTAAAAATGTTTCACACAGTTTGACTACACAGTTGGTCAAACCGTGCACCAATCGTTCAACATGAACTTCCCTAATACACCTCTCATATGGGATAGGTGAATGGTTAGACTAACTGTGTGAAAAATATGAGAAAAAACATATACAATGAGACCAAAAACACCCACTTAGTTTTACTTCTTGGGATGCATGGTTAGAAAAAACTATGCAACCCCTTGTTGTGCACTGGAGATCCCCTTATGGTTTTAACAAACCATGTGGACTGGGCTTCATGGTTTATACTAACCACGAAACCCATATTTTTCCTCCAAAACTTGGGGTTTTTAAGCTTCTATGAGCCTCAGACACCCTCATAACCTTCATAATCTCATTAGGCATTACCACAAGGATAAAACTAAATACTTGAACTAAAAACAAAATGTTTCACACCTCATAGAAATATGGGATCTTACACTAATTATCTCAACAATTTTATGTTAGGACTATGTATTTGGTCCAGGAATATTATGTTTTCATTAATTTTCTTTTTATTTTTTTACTATCTATATGTTTTGACCATGAAATACAAAAACACGATGTAAAGGAAGGGGATATATAATTTAAACCATATGGGTCCTGAATAATAATATTACTAATAATTTAATCCCTTTATTATGATATTGTTAGGGTATTGGTCACCATTTAACTTTAATTTATTTTATATAAAACTCTTGCTATTAACTTATTCTTTGCTTAATATTGTATTAAATTTTCAATTGATCATCTTAAATTTTTTTAATCTCACTCTAAGGGACCATTTGACACCACTTATTAAATAAATTATGATAAGCTATGTGATAATGTTAATTATTTTTCAACTATGACTATTTTTATTTAGGTTGTTATTTATAAATATCGATTTTATGAAAACATGGCGAATTTTAATATTTTATTGAATTATATATTGGTAAGAGTTAATATGTCAATACAAATAAAAATCTTCTTCTTGAGGCTATATAAAATGAGAGTGGAAACATGGTCTCAAATTTATTAAGATTTTTATTTTTTTTCACTTTTGAGTTTTGTTTATTCCCAAATTTACTCTACTGGTATAAGTGATCATTGAAGTACAAGTAGGGATCGAATCCATAGGGACCAAAGAAGAAACCTAGAGACACTTACATTCTATAGAGGATTGGCTATGAAGTTTCTAACCATCAGGTTTATTTTAATGTGGAAAACATAATACTAAAGTCACTAATACAATAGATTAAATAAAATAATAGAATGCTTAAACATTTTAATGGAAACAATTAAATAATATGAGTCGGTTCTAGGTTGTCTCTATGGTAATATTAGATGTATTTGTTTTCTTAAAAAATATCTGATCACTAATTCAATATGTATCTAAACAATGAGATAATTCCACAAAATAATTAACCAATTTAATCCTTACAAAATTTCAAGGATAATAATTAATTAAATTATAAGATCATTTAAATTATAAATCCAAGTAATTATATTATACTATCACTCACAACTTGTCGTTGTTAAAATTAGTGAAGATGAAGAAGAAAAAAACTCATTGAATGGATCTCTTTAAAATAATGAACTAATTTATAATATTAAATAACATGAAATAACATCCAATACATAACCTTTACACTCCCTTGGATCAACCCATAAGAGGGTTATCCCTCCATTTATGTTATTCTATCAATGGAAGTGAAAAGTAGACTCATGGGGGTGGAATTGATGAAGAAAAAAAATTGAAATTATGATCACTCCACTGTTGTGTGAAGAATTTTACAAAAAGAAAATGTGAATATATTATCTCCCTAAGGAAATGGTATCAAAGTTATATGAATAATAATATAAAATTTTTAGAAGAATATTTTTTATTAAGAAACTAAAGTGATACGAAAAACTTACATGAGAGAACTTGAACATGCGATTAAAAATTAATAGCATAACATTACAATTGAAATAAAAACATGGATCCAAAAACCCCTTCACCAAACCTAAATTAAATAGTCAAATTAATTTCCTAGGGTATATACCCCATAAATTAATTACTTACCCCTTAATTAAGAGAGTAAAATTTGGGTGAGAAATCAAAGGAGATTTGACTTTTCAAAGTTTTTAATAAAAATAGAACCAGATTCATCCCACTTTTTTACATGTGAATTATACATTGAAGATGGCTGAATATAAAGGGGTTATAGAATAGAAATATATTCTTCCAGGTGTTCTATAATATCTTCCAAAATTTCATTCCAATTAGATCATCCATTTTGAAGTTATGCTCGAAATGGTGGGCTAATTTTATGGGCCATAAAATCTATACCACAAATTAAATGTCAACTTAGACTCCCTGTATCTCCTTGAAAACTTTAGAATTAGCTCCGACCATAGTTTAATGAAATGATCCCAATAATTTTATCTTTATATAGTTAAAATTTTAGTTCAATTGGGGTTTAATTATGTCACACCCAGACCTTTAAAATAAGTTTATTTTATTATTTCTTGGATTTGGATTTTCTCATTGAGATTCAGGTTGAGTACTAGTCTAATTTTTTTGAAGTTCAATAATTTTGGTGGGTTTCAGGACAATGCACAGGCACCGTAAAGTTAGCAGTAACTGTGCGGTCATCCTAAGTGACCGTGTAGTTTCTAGATATTTAAAATAAATAAAATTTTATGGAAATAAAATTTAAATAAAATTTTAATAATAATAATAACAACAATATTTTTGTTATTATTATTATTAACATTAATTTATTATGATTATGATTATTACTACTATTATTATTATTAAGTTTTTTATATTATTATTATTATAATTAAGACTATTATTATTATTAAGAATATTATTATTATTAGTTTAATTTAGGGTTTTAGTAATAAAAAAGGAAACCTAACCCTACCCCATCACCCCCTTCCCCCCTTAGTATGGAAGCCTACAGCGCAACCACACAACACCTCCCCTTCAACTTGCACCAGAAATCTCCCCTCCACTAATGAACAGACCTCCCCCTTGCACCGACGACCTGTCCTCTGGCTCCCCCTTATGTGGATCCACCCCCTTCTCCCTTACCTATTTGCATGAAACTCATCTGGTTGACCCCAACCCCATAGATGGCCCTCCTTATCCAACGTGCAGTCCTCCTAAAACTGCCTCTATTGCCGACTCCATCTTCGGCCACACCTCCCTCACCAGCGCAATCTCAGGCCAATGAGTTTTTCTTCTAAAATTGTGGGGTTTCTCATTTGTCCAACCCTAGATGTTAGGATTTATGTGTGATTCATTTTTCTTGTGTGTTAGGGTGTGTATATCCTTCTTTGGAGCATATTATTCCTTTCATTGAAGTTTCATCATGTTCGATTGTGTTTGTGGTAGGTAAATCCATTTTTTTCCTTTTTGATGCATTCTGCATACACTTGCGTACATCTAATTATTTTTTAAACATTATTTTCATGATAGAATTTCATTTTATTATCTAATTTTAGTGTTTTTATGGTGGTAGAATTTTCTAAAAATGGTTTTGATGTGATTATAAAAATTTTCCGCTTTGTGCTCCGGTTGTGTTAGATTAAATTCCAAATTCTATTTTGTTAATTTTTTAAACATGAATTGAACCTTTATAACTCATTTGGTTATATTATTATAATGTTTTTTTTGTAATATAATTTGTTAAAAATAGTCTTCAATGTGAATTTTTAATTATGCCTAAGTATGCATACACCGAATGAGTTTGATTAAATATCATTTGGGTTGGAATAGTTAAAAGGGTTGACTCAAGAGGTGCTTTCTATAGATAATTTTATTAAGTTGATTTGGATTTAGGGTTTTAAAAAATATTTATCCTTATTCATATTTCAGTGGTATTATTGGATTGTGAATTTGGGTTTGTGTGTATAATTTGATAATGTGATAACTTGGTAGTTGTGTCTAAATGTTTTGGAAGTTCTTCCATGGTTTTTGAGAGGATTGTGTGTGTGTTTCAAATTATGTGAGTTGTTGGGTTTGTTTTGAAATAAAATGGTGTTTTATTGGAAGTGGTTTTGAGTGTTTTCATATATATTAATGTGTTCCATTGGATGTTGGCACATCCATGGGTGCACTTGGTGCACACATGGATGTGAACTCAAAAGATGATGACACTTTAAAGTGGTATTTTTCTTTAAACCTTGGTCCCTTAAAGGGTTATTTTATTTTTAAATAATGTTGGTTCTCTTGGATGATTTCTAGAATTGTTTTAAAATAAAATCTCAAATGGTATGCCCATTTGGCACTTAGAGTATGTTTGGTGAATGTTTGGATTAAGGGCCCATTTGGCACCTTCTAAGTTTAAGATATGTTTTACCTTGGATTTTGGAAATGGTTCATAAATGTATTTGGTTTTGGAAACCCTTATGGTTCGTTTGGAATTTCAATTATAAAAGGGGTGTTTGGAGTTGTATAAAAGAAAGCTAGTTTCTAAATAGTGAAATGCTCGGTTGGAAATTTCAGTGTTTTATAAAATGGATTTTATATTTATATGAGGTGACGACCTGATTGGAAATTTTTATGTTGTGATATATATATATATATGTATATTTATATAGTGGGAACCCCTATCTAGGATTTCCCTTTTATGGGTTATTGCATAGGTGATGTCCGTGTTTGGGGTAGGCAAGTGCGGTGGTATTAGGTAAGGTGATTCACGCATGAAAGGGTATCCCAATCACACTATTTAATATCAATATGGTTTCTTGGGCATCTTTTAGGGGTTTGAGTGACGATTGATGACCAACCTCAGTTAGACAGGTTGGTACCCTCTGGATCGCAGATTGGCCAGGTGGGATGTGCTATTGGAATAATCAGTTTAGGGTGGCCAGTGGTTATTGACTTAGGGGATTTACCATATTCCGAAAGGTGGTTCCGAACCAAGTATGTCTAGAGGTCTTCTAGGGATGTTTAGGATCACCCATGGTTACCTTCTATTTTTTACTTGCTTGTGTATATTTTTATGCACTTATATTTTCCTAGTAATATGTTAGCTTATTTTTTTTCAATATAGAGCTATATACATTGGTTTGGAATGTAGTTTTAAAGTGGAAATATCATCATTTAAAAAATGGAAGTTTGGTTTGCATTAGTTTTTAAAATGGGAAAGTCTATTTTTTCTAAGGAAAAAAATGTGAAAACCTATTTTTAAAAATGTATTTCAAACAAGTGTTAATGGAATGTATTTGGGAAAGGAAACACATGGATTCTATGATGGATGCATGCTAAGTTTGTTTGGATTACACCCTACTAGTACCACTCCATGTCGGTATAATCGAGTTGTTTTGAAGTTTCTCTTACTTATTCAGGTTCATGGTTCAGATTCTCGTGGTTAGAGTAGTCCAGACCTATGGTTGGAGGTGACATTGAAGTCACGTGGAGATCGGGTTGGTATCTATTTAGTTCTGTTTATTTTAATTTCAGTTTTAGTTTGTTTTTGTTCAATTATATTTTTATCTAGACTAGTTGGGTATTTTATATTGTTAGTGGATGTTTATCTTAGTGTTTAGTTTATTTTAATTGATCATGGTTCTTTTGGGTTGAAACCATTCTCTCTTGGTTTATATTTGATGCCCGACACTAGTTTTCAGCCCGTGGAGATCAGGAATGCCCCTTGGGACATGTCGTGGGATGGATCAGGTGACCGGTTTAGGGTCAACCCAGAATGGTTTGTGAAAAAATGGTATTAGAGTAGGATCTTACTATTTGGGGTGTTCGGTAGATGGAGATTATGATTTTCGGGGCTCAGGAGGTAGGTTATGGGTTAGTGCCTAATCACCACCACTCATAACGAAACCTGAGTTACTAGGGGTAGTTTGGGAATTGATTCCTTATCTATCCTTGGTTTGTTTTGGGATCGAGGGATGACAGTAGAGGAAAGCATGCATTACGTCATGATTTTACATGGAGTAGTGACCCATGTGGAGTTTGAGTACATGGTTTAAGTACCTCATACTTATTAATGCTTACTTGGGGCATGGCTCACTACCATGACACCAGGTTGAGCATAACTACTTGTTCCTCATTACATAATTTTGGTGAAAGTTGTGGTTTTTTTTGTTATTGGTTGGTGTAAGTGTGTTTTTGAAAATGAAAAGGTTTTTTGAAATGAATATGTTTTCTTTTAAATGGATTTACATTGGTAAAATAGGTTCTAAAATTGGAATTGTTTTGATTTTAGAATTTGGTAAATGTTTTTATTTTCTAAGAAAGTAGATTTTTTGTGACCCTTAGTACTATTTATGGATGTTTTCACATTTGAGGGTATGTGAGTGGAAGGTGCATATTGGCATGCATGGAAATAGATGAACTCATGTGCAATGATTCATAGGGTGCTAAGGGAGGGTGTTTGAAATTGAAGGTTTGGCCTTGATTTTCCAAAATTAATTTTAAAAAGAAACTGATTCTTGTAAATTTAATTTGGTTTTAAAATAAGGTTATTGGAATTTGGAAAATTGGCCTTAGAATAATGTTTTTAAATGTAAATTAAAATGGTGGATTTTGAAAGAATTTTTTTAGTTGGGTTTGTATTTGTTTGGTTTTTGAGCTGATCATTTTGGATCAGGATGTTACTTTTGATTGTACTTTGATTTGATTTCATATTTGGTTTGTATTTTTCATGTTATTTAGGAAATGCTTCCCAGAAATGTTTCCAAGATTTATAAGGAGTTACGCCTAGTTTTTTATTCTTTTCAAATATTGACTATACTTTGTGGTGATTGAGGTCTACTAGAGGTAGTGGAGTGGATTGAAGAGGTCGAGCATGTCTTCAGGGCATTGGGAACTCCCAAATTTGTCAGAGTGTGTGCCATTTTGGGTCTATTTAGAAGTCCAGATTTGGTTGAATGGGATCTTTTCACCCCACCATCACTGCAAGTTTGGATGACGTGAGAATTTTTTAAGTCTATCTGTTGGTCGGAGTGGAAACTCAAGAGGGGGGGGGGGTGAATTGAGTTCCAATTAAAATTTCTGTTTAAAATACTTTACTAAAATCCCCCAATTTAACATACTAATTGAATTGTAGTGAATTTGAACTAAAGAAAACTTTTAGTTAGGTTCTCAAGGGATTGATTAATTCCCAGTTAATCTAATCAGAAGATCATATTAGCTTTTGAAACTAACCTAATGATTTACAAATAATGCAAACACTTTCTAATTCAACTATCAAAGTAACTTTGAAAAATATTTTAAATTTTAAAGCACTTAGTAGCGGAATAAAAAGGTTTTAGATAAAACTAAACAAATCACATCAGATATAACCAAGAGGTTCAGTCCCAAGCTGAGACTTATTCCTATCAACAATTTATAAATTTGATCCACACCCTGGATCGGGGTTCACAAAAGTTTACAACTGTCCAGGTCAAATACCTCTACCACAGTTCTACGTGGGAAACAAAAACAATAGCAAATATAGCTGTCTAGGTCACACACGACCTCTACCACAGTTCTACGTGGGAAACAAAAACAACAGCAAATACATTTGTCCAGGTTACACATGACCTCTACCACTATCCACAGTGGGAAATAGAAGATGTAAGGAGTTTGAATGAGGATTTACAGATCCTCTAGTTAAGGTTCAGGAGGCAGTGTGTGTGTAAATTAAAACTGATGACACACACTTCTCGTAATGTAAATAATAAATCACCGAGAAAGATATAGAGTTTAGAATGGATCTAGTGATTGCAGTGTAGCTCTGGACTCATTCGGATTGATCAGAAATGGTTCTGAGTCCTCTTCTGGTTTTTGTCTGGAAAACAGAGTGTCGTCTGCTTGACATCCAGGTTCAGAGACAGTGAAAATGTAGTCGATGAAGTTCTTCAAAATCCTCGTGAATGTACAGAGCTATTCTTGAGTAAGCGTGAGTGTTTATGAGATTCTGTGTCTTCTTGGTCGTGCATGTATATCTGTAGGATCTCTTCTTGTGTATGTCACTTGTAGATCCCTTCTATATTTCGCTTGTGTCTCTTGAAACAATAGGTACTTCTTATATTTATGGCATGAGCTTCGGAAAAAGAAATGATTTCTTTTTGCAGGTACGAGGTACGGTTCCCTGACATCCAACAACCTTCATTAAATAAATGAGAGAGCATTAAAATATACCTAATATGACTGTTGGTTAGATTAAACAAAGATAAAGAAATTAAGGCAACATCGAATTCTCTGGAACGATATCTTTGGATATCGGTAGCCTTGAGTCACGGTAGGTCTTTGTATCGATAACCTCTTGTATCAGTAACCTCTTGTGTAATGGTATCCTTTCTATCGGTAGACTTCATGTCTGTCGGTAGACTTGATCGGTAGCGGTAGACTTGTCTGTAACGGTAGGCTTGCATAACTGTGACTTGTCTGTATCGGTAGGCTTTCATAACGGTGACTTGTCTGTATCGGTAGGATTGAATAATGGTGACTTGTCTGTATCGGTGACCTTCACGTAACGGTAGACTTGTTGTACCAGTGGACTTGATGTATCGGTGACCTTATACATAACGGTGGACTTTAGAAATCGGTAGCTTTGTTCTGTAATGGTGACCAATTGTCTGTTTAAGCATTCTATTGGCAGAATGGGTTAAGTTAGAATATATATCCATCCAGTAACCAAATTCTTTGAAGATAATGTAAATATTATAATATATGAATATGTTCATGGTGTACAGAAATACTGAAATAAGTAATTAATCATTAATCAATATAGGGATTATAAAACTATAATTGAGCATAATTGGGATTATCAAAATATGAGTTCAACTAATTCTCCAGAGGGTTCAACACTATCTTTGTCCGATAGTTCATACCTGAGGAGGTGAAGATGAAGAAAAGGGAAGATATTATGGGTATTCAACAAAGACAACAGTTGGTGAAGGCCTACGTCAACCACTTTAAGGAACTGGTTTCTTTTTCTCTAAAGGTATCATCTTAGGATTTCATGAATACTTCTCTCTTCATTGGGGGTATTTGTCAAGAGATCAAGGAGCAGGTCCTCCCTTTTAAGGATGATAGTTTTGAGAAGCTGGTAGATAAAGCGTTCCTAGCTGAGTTGGTCTTCGAAGTACATGCAATTAGTAGTCCGGTGCCCCATACTTCTCATGAAGGTTCCACATATGTAAATAAGTATATTCCAGAGGAACATGCTTCTAAGTAGTCTCCATCAATGGTTTTGGTTTTGAGTTCATCAAATCATCCTCGTGTATTTCACTAGTGTGGTCGGTTCAGTCACTCGAAGCCATCATGTATAATCCCTCAAGATACGTACCATCATTGCGGCTATCTGGGTCATCTAGAGATGTTTTTCAGAAAGTTCCACCTGAAGATGATGTTACAACTGAGGGATGATTGTACCTAACTGTGAGGAAGGAGATTATTTGGCCGTCAGAACTCCAGCTACAAGTCTCGGGGTGAAGATGGCGCACAATCAGGAGTTTCTGAGGGTGTGAAGGCTCAGTCTTGGTTTTGTGTTCCATATTTGAGTTGGAACATTTAAATACTTTTCTTTCTTTTTTTCTACTATTGAGGTTTTTTCCATTGTAATTACATAGTTTCCTTGGGATATTATGATTAACTTGTTCTATTTTAATCCAAATAGTCATGTTTTTCTGAATATGGTTTTCTATATCATGCATTTTTCTTAAAGTGTGTTTGTCCCTTGTATGGGTTGATCTCGGTTTAGATGTTATTGTTTGGAGATGTAAGTGCCTACAGAAGAATTGATGTTTGTAGTTGTGCTTGAGTTCACTGTTTGGGTAAAGTTCCTCCAGCAGGGTTTACCTAATGTTGGAGGTTTTTGTATTGGGTCGAGAGTTCCAAGTTTCAGTAGTGGAGTTGTTTTGATCATGTTATAGAAGTTGGTTTGGATAGGTTGGTAGTTCCTACATTGGACCCCCTCCCCAAAGAGGTATGTTTGGGTTTTTAATTTCCATGTTAGTAGAATACTTGTGGTGGGGAGAACCCTCTCGTGTTCTCCCCTCATTTTGGGATGCGGTTTCATCTATATCCGTCGAGTGTGACTTGGGGAATAAATAGTCCCCTAGAAATTCCTTGTTTATTCTGTTTTGTTTTGCGTATGAACTCAATTTTGATTAACTTTCGGCTTGGTGACTTTATGGGGACATAAAGTTTTTGTAGTTGGGAGAATTTTCAGACCCCAACCTTTAAAATTATTTTATTTTATTATTTCTTGGAATTATATTTTCTTATCAAGGTTCAGGTTGAGTGATGGTCTAATTTTTTTGAAGTTTAATAATTTTGGTGGGTTTTAGGCTGGTGCATGAACACCACATGGTTAGCGGTAACCGTGCAGTCAGCCTAGGTGACCGTGCGGTTGCCCGATATTTAAAATAAATAAAATTTTATGGAAATAAAATTTAAAGAATGTTTTTATAATATTAATAAAAATATTGTTATTATTATTATTATTTTTATTATTATTATCATTAAGTTATTATGATTATGATCATCATCATCATCATTATTATTAAGTTTGTTATATTATTATTATTAAGATTATTATTATTATTATTAAGAATATTATTATTATATTATTGGTTTTATTATTATTATTATCATAATTATTATTAGTTTACTTTAGGGTTTTAGTAATAAAAAAAGGAAACCTAACCCTACCCTGTCACCCCTTCCCCCATTGGTGTGGTGGCATGGAATACGACCTCGCAGTGCCTCCCCTTCCCCTTGAACCAGTGAATCCCCCTCCACCAGCATCCAGACCTCCCCCTTGCGCTGATGACCTCCCCTCTGGTTCCCCCTTGCATGGATCCACCCCCTTCTCCCTTCCCTTCTCACAAGAAACTCGTCCAGTCGACCCCAACCCCACCAGCGACCCTCCTTCTCCGGTGCGTGGTCCTCTTCAAGCCACCTCCCTCGCCAACGCCATCTCTAGCCGTACCTCCCTCACCGACGCCATCTCTGACCAGTATGTTTTTCTTATAAACTTGTGGGGTTTCTCGTTTTTCTGAACCTAGTTGTTAGGATTGACATAAGATTCGTTTTTCTTGGGTGTTATAGTGTGTAGATCCTTTTTTTTGAGCATATTATTCCTTCCGTTGAAGTTTCATCATACTGTCTCATGTTTGAGGTATGTGAACTTGTGTTTTTCCTTTCCAAAGAATTATTTAGACACTTGCGTATGTCTAATTTATTTTTAAAGTTGATTCGCATGCTTGGAGTTCATTTTATTAGCTCATTGTAGTGTTTTTATGGTGGTGGAATTTTATAAAAATGGTTTTGATGTGATTCTAAAACTTTGCCTAAGCTTTTCACACCTGTTGTGTTTTATTAAATGAAAAATTATATTTTGTTAATTTTTCAAACACGACTCACACCTTTACAACTCATTTGGTTATCTTATTAAAATGTTTTTTGGTAATAGAATTTTTTAAAAATAGCCTTTGATGTGAATTTTCAATTATGCCCAAGTATGAATACACTGAAAGAGTTTGATTAAATGTCATTTGGGTTTGAATAATTAAATGGGTTGACTCGGGAGGTGTTTTCTATAGATAATTTTATCAAGTTGATTTGGATTGGGGGTTTTGAAAAATATTTAGCCTTATTCATATTAAAGTGGTATTCTTGGATTGTGAATTTGGTTTTGTGTGTATAATTTGATAATGTGATAAATTGGTAGTCATTTAAAAATGTTTTGGAAGGACTTCCATCATTTTTAAAAGGATTTCATGAGTTTTTCAAATTATGCGAGTTTTTTGGTTCGTTTGGGAAGAAAATGGTGTTTTAGTGGAAGTGGTTTTGAGTGTTTTCATAGATATTAAAGTGTTCCATTGGATGCTGGCACATCCATGGGTGAACTAGATGCACACATAGATGTGAAATCAAATGACAATAACACTTTAAAGTTGTGTTTTTATTTAAACCTTGGTCCCTTAAAGGGTTTTTGATTTTTAAATAATGATGGTTCTCTTGGATAATTTCTAAAAGTGGTTTAAAATGAAATATCAAATGGTATGCCCATTTTGAACATAGAGTATGTTTGGTGAATTTCTGTCTTAAGGTCCTATTTTTCACCTTCTAAGTTTAGGATATTTTTTACCTTGGATTTTGGAAATGGTCCATAAATGCATTTGGTTTTGGAAACCCTTATGAACCATTTGGTATTTCAAGCATAAAAGGGGTGTTTGGCATTGTATAAAAAAAGTTAGTTTCTAAATAATGTAAATGCCCGGTTGGAAATTTCAAAGTGTTTTATAAAATGGTTTTGATATTTATATGGCATGACATCCCGGTTGGAACTTTTTATGTTGTGATATATATATATATGTATGTATGTATATGTATATAGTGGCCCCCCATATAGTATTTCAATTTTATGTGTTATCGCATAGGTGATGTTTGTGTTTGGGGTAGACAAGTGCGGTTGTTGTAGGTAAGGTGAGTCATGCATGCGAGGGCCTCCCACTTACACTGTCTATAATTACCATGTGTTCTTATGCGTCTTTTAGGGGATGGAGTGAAGATTACTTACCAACCCCAATTAGATGGGTTGGTACCCCTTGGATCACTGATAGGCCAAGTGGGATGTGCTGTTGGATTGGTCATTTTAGATAGGCCAGTGGTTATTAAATTAGGGGATTCACCATATGCTGGAAGGTGGTTCCGAACTGAGTACGTCTGAGGGTATTTTGGGAATATTTAGGATCACACATTGTTACCTTCTATTTTTTCTTGCTTGTGTATGTTTTTATGCACTTATATTTTCCTATTACTCTATTAGCTTTTTTTTTCCAGTATAGCCCTATATACATTGGTTTGGAATGTGGTTTTAAAGTGGAAAGCTCATCATTTTAAAAATGGTAGTTTGGCATGTGTTAGTTTTTAAAATTGGAAAGGCTATGTTTGCTAAGGAAAAAAATCAGAAAACCTATTTTTAAAAATGTATTTCAAACTAGTGTTAGTGGAATGTCTTTGTAAAAGGAAACACATGGTTTCTGTGGTGACTGCCTAATATGTTTTTTTGTTTCACACCCTACTATTACCACTCAGTGTTGGTATACCCAATTTATTTTTCAAGTTATCTTCCTTATTTAGGTTTGTGGTTCTGATGCTCATGGTTGGAGCAGTCTGACCCTATGGTTGGAGGTGACATTGAGGTCACTTGGAGATTAGGTTGGTAGTAGTTTAGTTCCATTTGTTTTAATTTTAGTTTCAGTTAGTTTCTGTTTATTTATAATTGTATCTAGACCAGTTGGGTATTTTATATGATTAATGGTTGTTTATCTTCTTGTTCAATTTATTTTATTTGATCCTGGTTCTTTTAGGCTAAAACTGTTCCTTCTTGGTTTAGATTTAATGTACGACACTGGTTTCTAGCCCATGTGGATTGGAAATACCCCCCAGGTCATGCCGCAGGTTGGATCGGGTGATCGGTTCAAGGTCAACCCGGGCTGGTTCGTAACAAATTATGGGATCCACTTTTATTTGATGGTCCTAAATCCCATTATGCTTTGTCTAGAAATTTTTTCATTTATTACCAAAAATCTCCATATTCCCTTATGATTCATCCATTGAACATAAAAAAAATGTTCCATAAAAAGTGACGAGTCATATCACAAAATATTAAATTCAACTAAATAAAATAATTAATTCCACAATCTGATGATCAATTGGGCCCAAGTTGACACTTTAAACATGAATTGCACAATGATGTGAAATGAAGTTCAATTTATGAAATGCACTAAAACTGGTGTGTATTTTCATTTAAACACATCAATATTAAAAAATAAACAGTGAATATTATCCTCTTTCAGTGGATAATCACACCCAACAAATTGAGTTTTTCTAGTCCTGAGTAAAAAGTATCTCAAAAATATGAAAATTGAATTCACTTTTTCAAAATAATTTTAACATACAATGATCACTAAAATAAATCATTCCAAATAATCATGAAACCCATCATAATCATTTCACACAAGTTATGTTCACAAGTATATCCCAATCCCAATCCCATTCTTTTTTTAAATTCATCACTATATTTCCTCCAATTTTAATTAAGCATGATGATGTATTGTGTATCTCAAAATACATGGGGACCATTTTATTGTTCAAGGGGGAAAATATAAGTTCTTAGTGGGAATCATATTAAACCTTAATATGGGTATCCAATTTTATATTTTTTTGTTTGTTTTTGTTTTTTTGTTTTTTTAACCACAATAAAGATGAAAAGACTAACTTTTGGAAAGAAAACAATGGAGTCACTATCCCCAAGTGCCAAATGACACACATATTTTCAATTCCATGCTGTATAATAGAGATGTAAAGCCTAACTCTGGGCAAGAAAACTATGGATTTAGAATCCCTAAGTGCTGAACATGATGCATTTGGACAAACAATTGCTCTATGTGGTCATTATTTTTTTCATTTTTTTTATTGGATACTAAAATTAAACTACAAGTGACCCCAAGCCCCATTCTATGATGAAAGGTACCTAATAAATCAAAAATAAACAAAAAATCCAATGTATTTTCATTTTGAAATTTTAATTAAGAGGATGAAAATGTAAACATTGAAAAATCTCATCGGAAAACCGCCCTTTTTAAAAACTATGTTCATGAACTTAAACATGCATTAAAATCACAATCAAGGAATTAAAAATAATTTTTCATTTAGTTTCCATGTTTCAAACTTTACATTAATGAATAAAAGGACAATTAATTGATTTTTCCATTAACTTGAATTTTTATCATAAAATCCCATTTTTTTTAAAATTCCAAATTTTCACTCCACAAACTTAGAATGAAACTTCCATCACTTTTTAAAGAGAATAGGAGAGAAAGATTATAATTGAAAAAATATAGGGGAGATTAGATTTGAAATTAGATCATGGAACAAAACAACTAAGGTTGAAGTTGATGACCCATCAATTAGAAATTTATCACTTTAGCTTCAGGTCCCAAGTGGACTCCTCGAGGATGATTGATGTATGGGTTTAAACATTAGAATGCATGGGTTTCATTTGGAAATATTAAAATTCTTCATCTAATAAACCTCACACACAATATAAATTAGATCACATAGGAAACCCCAAGGGGGTTACCTTAACAAAAAAACAAAAAAAACATAAAAAATAAAAAAAATATTAAAAGTCAACACAGAAGATGGGTTGCCTCTTGACAAGCATTTAGTTTAAATTCATTAGCTTGAATTGGACCCCAAACTTATCCACTACAAACTTTCAACATTTTAAGAACCCCATTTTTCACCACATGAGTTTGGTGGGAGGGTTTGGAAATTAATTCAAGGAAAATCATATAGGTCTTAGTGAATGGTATAATCCCATGAATATTGAAAAGGGTCAATAAAATTAATTTTTTAATATTGCTTAATATATCAAGGATAATTTCCTATTTATTAGCTTCAAGAGAGGATGAAATGATGACAAAATGTTTTTGATTATCCACCATGACAGAAGACTTGAGAGAGGATGTATATACCTTGAACTCAAGATTGAGTAGGCTAACACTTTCTGGCATAGGTTGGGACTTAGAATTAAACTCGATTTAATTTTCAATATTTATCAACATAATTAGTTCCTTTTGAATAGAATATTTAAACACAAAAATTTCTATATGAGTGTCAGGAATGGGTATGAACTCATAGTTTGTGATTTACCATAAGGTTCCATTCAATAGTGATCCTAGAAAGTCTCTATTGGGGCCATCTAAAAGAGATTCAAGCCATGGACACAATTTTTCCTCTTGTGAATTCAGAAAATAAATTTCATAATGATTTAGACACCCTTCAACAATTCCCTATGGTTTCTATTATGGAATTAAAATATTTCTTAACAGATTCAATTCATTTTCAAGATTTTATTTCTTAAATTATAAAGTTGGTCCTTGAGAATTTTCTTGTGATTTTAAATCCTCTAATGGTTTTAGAATCAATGGTTCAATATTTTCATTAGATTTAACACTGCTATAAATATTCATAGATTTTATTTCTTCACGAGTGGTTTGTGTGTAACAATATTCTTCTATCAATGTTGATTAATGGACAACCTTAGCGGGAATGGGTTCCATAATTGTTTCAATTCCTTTTTAGTTCTTATATCAATGATGAAACTTATGAATTCATTTTATCCATTTGTTCAAACAATTGTTCAAGAAATTTTTGTGGATTAGTCTTGATAGGAGTTTGGACATCATGGAATTCCCTAATATTGATCTCATTAACCATCCTTGAGAGGACCGAAAATTTATATTTTAACAATTAATCTTCCAAATGATTGTAAATTTCATCAAGTTTGGGGTAATAATTCAAGTTCTGATAAAATAAATTCTATATGTGAGGTGATTCCCAAGATTGATTTATCATTTTTTTATACATTGGGTTTATGATGGATTAATGATCAAGATTCTCCATTGGAGAAGACTGAAATTAGGATTCAATATTTTTAGAAAACACACATATAAAAAGGGGAAAAGATAATATAAATAAGATGAGAAAAGAGAAATGGGGTAGAATATAATGAGTTTATAATGTGGATTACTTGGGTCCCTAGTAATGCACCAAAATTTGGTGATTCTCAAATTTACCCTACTAGTATAAGCTGTCAATGAAGTACAAGTAGGGATCTAATCCATAGGAACCAAATAAGAAACCTAGATACATATACATTCTATGGAGGATTGGCTATGAAGTTTTCAACTATGTGGTTGATTTTAATATGGAAAATAGAATAATAAATTACCTAAGAGAACAGATTGAATATAATAATTAAACACCTAAATATTTTAATGGAAACAATTAAAGAAGATGAGTTGATCCTAGGCTGTCACTAGGGAAATATTGGATGTATTTGTTTTCTTAGAAAATCTTATATCACTAATTCAAGATGTATCTAAACAATGTGATAATTCCACAACATCATTAAGAAATTTAATACTTAAAAAATTCCAAGGCTAATCACCAATTCAATTATAGGATAAATTAAATGATCACTCTAAGTAATTGGATCATACTAGCACTCAAAATGTGTCTTCGTTAAAGTTGGTGAAGATGAAGAAGAAAATAACTCATCGAATGGAACTATTTAAAATAATGAACTGATTTAAATTATTAAATAACATGAAATAAAAATTGAATCCATTCCCTTTATACTCACTTTTATACACCCATAAGAGTTTTATCCCTCTATTTAAGCTATTCTATCAATGGAAGCAGGAAGTAGAATCACGAGTATGGAATTGAAGAATAAAAACATTGAAATAATGATCACTCCATTGTTGTGTGAAGAATTTAAAAAAAAAATAGATTCACTACCTATGAAAATTATATCAACATGATATGAATAAAAATATAAAAGGTTAATAATAATATTTTTTATTAAGAAACTAAAGAGATTCAAAAAACTTACATGAGATAATTTGAACATGTGATTAAAAATTAATAGCGTAACATTACAATTGAAAGAAAAAAATGGATCCAAAAATCACTTCACCAACCCCACATTAAATATGAAAATTAGTAGGTTATGGTCAATACCCTTTAAATAATTTCTTTTCCCATTAATTAGGATAGTAAAAAGTGGGTGATAAATCAAAGGAGATTTGACTTTTCAATGTTTCCCATAAAAATAGTACCATATTCGTCTCCCTTTTTGATGTGAGAATTATACATTGAATATGGAAGAATATGAATGGGGTATTAGAAAAGAAATATCTTCATCCATGTGTACTATAATATATTTCAACATTTCATTACAATTGGATCATCCATTCAGAAGTTATGCTAGAAATAGTGGTTTGATTTTACGAGCCTTCAAATCTAGCCCATAAATTAAATGTCAACTTCAGATACCTGTATCTCATTAAAAACTTCATAATTATCTCTATAAATAGTTTAATTAAATAATACCTATAATTTTATCTTTCTACGTTCAAAATTTTATCTTAATTGGGCTTGAATTGTGGGCTCCACTTTTATTTGATGGGATTAAGGCCCATTATTCTTTTTCCATAAATTTCTGAATTCCTTAAAAAAAATATCCATATTCACTTTTGATTCATCCATTGATCATAAAAGAAAAATTTTCCACACAAAGTGATAACTAATATCCAAAAATACAAAATTCATATAATTAAAATAATTAATTCCACAATCTGCTAATCAATTGGTCCCAAATTGATTCTTTAAACATGAATTGCAAAATGATGTGAAATGAAGTTCAATTTATGAAATGCACTAAAAATGGTGTTTATATTCATTTAAACACATAAATATTAAAATATAAACAATTAATATTATCCTATATCAGTGTATAATCATATTTTAATGGAATTATTACTTTTATTTAAATGTTATTATTTTGAAATTCATGATGCTAGAGCATTAGCTCACATATTTTTATATTTTAAATATCTATGATTTGTTACCAGTATATTTAGATAGAAAATATAATGATAAAATATTTAATCCACTTATTATTTTAATTTTAACTTTATTTTTTTTGGTTTTTAGCATAAATTTTATCCATGAGGTGGTGACCTCCGTTCTTTGGTGAAGGAAACAACAAAAAATGTTATGAAATATCTTGATAGTGTCCCGATTATAATTTATAAGGCCAACATACATGGTTTGGTCTAATATTGGATAAAAAAACAAATATTTTATGGAAAAAAATATGATTCAATATTCCTTTTACATCTCTATTTTTATTGATTCAAAATTTCCAAAAATATCAAGAATTATAGCATTTATAGTATCTAATATCATTTTGGTTCTTTATGCTTATAAATTTAGATTTTATTTTATATTTGTAATTGTTACTGATTCTGGATAATGAGGAACAAATAAACTTGAAACACTCATGGAAATTAAAACCTTTTGGTTGAAAGTTTTTTGCATTTCTAGTCTTTTTAAGTTTTTATTTTTTAGAGAAACTTTGAGTTGTTAATTTTTTAGGTTTTTTTGCACTTGGTTTATAATTTTATATTCAAATTAAACTTTTACATTAAAATTTATCAATGTTTAGGGGTTTATGTATGGATTGATTCCCCGATTTCCCATGCTTCCTTTCAAATTGATCATTTACGAAATTCTAAACCCTTGAATGATATTTTATTTATTTCATTCATTCTATTCATTGGTTGTGAATATATGTCTTCAAGAATCAAAATTTTGAACATGTTAATGATAAATTGAAACTATTTTGACCGCACGATGAAAATATAATGTGGTTACAACATTTTATATCCACCATTAACATTATATATATATGATTATAGATATTCTATATATGGGTTCACATTCATTGTTAGCATTGTATATTCACTGTTAGCATGATATATTCACTGTTAGAATACTACTAACGTTGAATAGAAGCATTAATAAAGCTATTAACATACTTTGAACAATAAATAAAAATATTAATCAAACTATTTACTTTTAACATTCTTTAATTTTTATTAAAACATGCTAATATATATAAATACATTGTTGGTATGTTGTATTCACATTATTTATTGTATACGATGTTATCGTGCTCTATGCATTTTATTATTCTATTAGAAAATAGTTAACATGGTATATGAATGCTTAATATGTGTTTCAAATCATCATCATTATGATACTTTCACTATATTAATGCATTTACATTCACTTTTATTATGGTTTTTTATATTTCAATAGACCTGAATGTCTAATACACTCTAAATAGTAATGACCCACACTCGAGTAAAAATCATCTTTATAAATTTGTTTTAGAGAAAACATAAAGTTTTTACATGTTTTTTCTATGACACTCTCTATTACTTAGTCATTAACCCTTTTCTTAAAATTATAATTCATATTTTGGAAAAAAATTAATGCGATGCATACGAGGAATGAGAAACCCATGCATTTGTTTTCAACACAAACTTAATGTTTCTTTTATTCCAATTAAGTACCATTTGACATATTTAAGTGCATTCCTTAATGATAATTGTTTCTTTTTCTTTGTTTAATTATATTTATTTAATAATCATCCTATAATTTGTTTCTATTATTATATTTAACTTGAATTAATAACCAAATGTTATTTTTAATTATTTCACAACCTATTGCTTCCCGTGAAAATTCATGAGTGGGGATACTAGTTCTAAGAAAATCTAAAAAATAGCTACATCCCAATCTCTTAGATTGTAGTGAACCATATTTTTTTCCCAAACAAAATTTTATTCATTTTTGAGTCTTGGGGAACTAGGTCCCTTAAAAGGGTAAAATGGAAAATTTACCCCAACTAATGACCTTATAATTTTTTTGATCAATCTGTTGATTTTGAAACACAGTGTTTACCCTCAAGAATAATTTTTGTGGAACTATAAACTGGGTGAATTTTAAAGGGTGATTAATATTTATTAAAAAATAAATAATTATCTCATGAATGAAAATGTCAATATCTCCCAAATAGGGGATTGGATGGATATTACGACATATAAATTGAGCATGGTACATGGGGTTTTAGTCGGGGGAGGTTTAATTGCCAATTGGGTTTTAAGTCCATATGCGAGGCCCATTTTAGGTCTTAAATTAAAATACCAGATTAACCATTTTTCCATGATATAAATCTATGTTTAAATACCTATTTTGGTTTAACCATTGACATGGGTGAAACAAACAAGAAGTGAGATATGGGATTGGAGCTCATCCCTTGGTGAGATTGATTGGATCCTAGTAATAATTATGATAAAATCACGCAACATCGTCTAACATATTAAAGAATCAGTGTTATCATTAAGAGTTAGGACATCACTATTTAATTTTCTACATCGCGCCCTGTTTCCAGTGAAGGTCATGTGCTGTTGAAGCGCTTGGACGCTCTTTCCCCTGCTCTGAACCCTTGTTCCTCGGCGCCTCTCCAAGTCGGAAATAGAACGGGGGTAACAAAGGGGTTTTGGGATTTGTGGTCGGTGGTTGACGGGTTTCAAGGAGCCGCCTGAGTCTTTACCCTCATCATTGATGGCGTTGCTTGGAGTTCTTGACCACTCATCCCCGCTCTGACCTCACATTCCGCAACTCCTCTCCAGGTCGGATCTTGAGAGGTTGTAACTACGAGGTTCTGGGTTGTGTGGTTTGTCAGTCTTCACTATTCCAGTCATGTGTTCTTCCTCGTTGGTAATGTTCTGGGTTGAAAACGATTCTTTGTTGCTGAGTTTTTGTGTTTGATTTATGTCTAGTTCTGGTTATGGGTATTTTTAATTCTGGTTGTGGTGAAGGAATCAGCGGTCTTTTGGTGACGCGCTGATGTTGGTTATGTTTTGTTAAGGATGGTTTCTCTGAGATGGTTGTTGATTGCGGTGTTGACAAAAATGGTTGAAATTGTATTTTGGCGCCGGTGGTTCGTGCTGCGTCTCCGAATCTGGTGGGGTTGGACATCGCTGTTGATCTTCTCCACAATGATGTTGCTCAGAGTTCCCATCCTCCCAACCCTGCCCTGACCTCAATTTCCTCAGCACCTCTTCCTATTGTATTTGGAGCAGTGTATGGTTTGAGGTTCTGGGAAGTGTGGTTCGGCGACTTTTGGGGCTCCTGAGTACGACGAAGACGACATAATCTGGTTGAAGGGCTCGCTGGTGATTTGGCATGAACCAGTGATTGGCATGAAGCAACAATGGGGTTGTGAGGTGACAAGGTGCATGAATCAAGGGATCACACGATGTTTGGTGGCTCGTGGACCAAGACAAATTATGAAGTTCGAATTTTGAATTTTCGGTCATTTGAATTTCGAATTTTGCTGTGGGCGGGACTCTAGTAGTGATTTTGGTTTACTTGGCTTGGACTTGTCACTGGATTGATATGTATTTGGTTCACACTTACCCATAAAAATGTCATTATAAAATAAAAATATGTATTTAAGGTAATTCAATCCATGTTGAGTCAAAATATCATGGGAGATACTTTTTGATCACCTCTACATTTCTCTTTATGAACACACTCCTTCCACATTCTTCAACGAACGTATTTACAAATGCGAATATGGGTGGTTTAATTTTCTTCCTACCACCATTACTTGATTTATACTCTTACCCACCCCATTCTCACTATGGTTATATAGAGGCACCATAGTGGATGACACAGGTGACGGTGAGACACCGCCATCCCCCCAGATAGACAATGGCGGGTTCCAAGTGCGATGGTGGTGCGACGATGCTAAGCTATCAAGCATGGGGTATATTTTTTGGGGGTAGTGTGGGGCTTGGTTCAAGTATTTTGGTGTGATTAGATGATGAAGTATCCTCCAATGGGTGACAATAGGTGTCGATAACGAGTCAATGGTGAGTCGGTATTATCTAGGCATGATAGACAATGTAACAGACATAGGAAACTATTCAAACAATTATGGTAGGGATGAGAATTGTGAAAATATAGAGTTTATGGATCTTGAATGATCGATCACAAAATGTGTAGTATAAGAAATAAACATAATTTACTATTTTACCCATGTGATGGATAGGGTTTCCATGAATTATAAACATTACATGGGGAGTGATCATGCGTCACACATCAAGTTACTCAGAACTACATGGACCATACTGTACCTGAGTACATGCCCAACTAATCCCTAGTTCCCACACACCATGTGTGTTAGTGGAAATTCCATATAGAACCAGACTGCATAAAGACCGCATAGATTTGTGCTTTAAGCTTCACATTCCATGTCTAAAGGGAAGACATTCTATATACACCAAGATGACTCAACTCAATATATACCAAAGGTAAATGCCCAAATAGATTGTGAGACCCACATGATGTGTGCCCTATTGGGAGATTACATGCATTCTTTAACCACATGTAAGAGTAAAAAAACACATGAAAAACCTCATTTCAGGGCTCATACATCATGTATGGATGATTACATGTCATATACCATGCGACTTTTAACCTTTTCCATTTTTCTCACTCGGGTGTTAGAATTAGACAAATAAATAGTCTATTTTGAGCAATTTTACACATGATGGTACATTTATCTTCGACATCAAATGCATGAAGTGATATTATTCGATCAAATTTGCGTTTTACATCTTCATAGGAATAACAAATGGGTTCAAGAGAAATTATTGTAGAAGACACTGGGTTATATAATCCCCTAGAATCATACTGATGTTAGGGAATGAGTCCCCCACATTATTCATGGAGTTCAGTACCCCCCACATACTTGGAACATAACTCATCCTTGTTTAGGTATGGGGTTGATACTCCCTTGGTCTCAATAAGGTGTGTGTTCCTCATACATGATTGATAAAGTTAGGAAATCCCTTATTAATGGGGCATGGTTCCCTATCCATGGAGTTAGGTACTCCCTCATTTGATACTATTTGATGAGGTGTGGATCCTATATCAAGGTTCGGTACTTCCTTGACAAAAAAAAAATACTTTGGTAAGGTTTGGGTCCCCCACTATAGATTCTGTGAGGTGAATTGGGTTTTTGTATATCCAGGTAGTTACAAAATATAGGGTTTGGTACTCCTTCAACTGAAACATATACCTTAGTGAGGTGTAGATCCCCCATTATGGTTTAGGGTGGTAATGTGGAAGTTAAAAATGATGAGTAGTTTATATACTTAAATCCTTTTGAAACCTCATTAACTCCTTGTTTACTTTGAGATGAAACTCATAACTGGATGTTGACTTCAAACCCTATTTCACTTTTAGAACTATGAGAATCCATGGATTATTGTGATATATGATCTTTCAAGGGGATGAGATAAGAAGACTGAGATTATTTTATCATCCATGGATCTCTTACTTTAGAGCATATCTGTAAAATTTTTGGTTCCTTTATATCTCCCTCAATCCTGGGATTGTGCTAACATGTTGTTTATTTCCTCTCTATGTTTTTATGGTTCCCTAATAAGCATGTTTATAGTCACCCTTGCACAGACTTTGTGCCTATATATGTTGTGTTTTTGCAGATGATTCATAGATCAGAGGTGACCTTGGTGGATTGTGAGCTAGTGGAGCTAGTTGTGATGATGCTTATTGGTGTATAGTTGTACATGGTGAGTGAAGTTTTAGATGGAGGTTAATCCCAAAGTTCTTTCAACATGGAGGTTTCTTCCCTTATCTAAAGTTCAGTGTACTCTGCGATGTTGTATAATGTATATATATATCCCTTTTGTTAGTTAATCTTTGATAGATTCATATTTTTAATGAATATTTTAATATAAGACACCTTGTTTGTGAAATTTAATTGATTATTCATTATAGTATTTTTTTTGTAATTTATTTCAGGATATATGAAATGATTGGAAACATGATAAATGGTGTGGAATTGATGATTAAAATTATGGCCTAGGATGATGGATAAGTAAAGGACTAATTCTTGGGATTGAAAATGAAGAACTAGGCCGAAACTGGAAAAAACCTATTGGAAAACTCCAATTCACATTGTGAATGCTATTCAAGATGTTAATATTAAAGGAATTCAAGATGTGAAGTGAATACGTGAAGGGGAAAAAGATTTCTAGATAAAGACTCCATGTGTCATGGAGTGACACATATTGTCATGCTGTGACACACCCAATCCAAACCCAAAAAACCTTTAGAATGTGAACCAAGTTGTGAGTTGTTCTTCCTCACACATTTCAGCATGTGAAATCACTATTCATAATGTGAAACCCTCAAATAGACTCAGAATTGAAAATATTTGATGAAATTATTACTCACGACCCCTGTGAATACCCATTATGAAATAGTGCCATCAAGACCCATTTATTATGAAATTAATGGTGTTCAAGGTTTTTTTTGAGCCTATAAATAAAGGGGTAAGGGGATTGGGAAAGAGATCAATTCCCAAGGATCTTCCACTGCACTATGAAATAGGGATACTGCTATTAGGTTTTTATTTTCTTTCCATGAAATCATATTCATATTTATAATTTAAGTGTTCAACTTTTATCTTCCAATACCAATTTATTTCATCTCTCTCTCTCTTTCTCAATATTTCACTTTCCCTCTTCCATCTTTCCATCGTGAACTCTTTCACTTAGAAATGACATGTGACTAACTCAAGAATTAACCTTGGGAGAGGTTTCATAGTGTTCTAAAATTATTTAACTTTAATTATTTAAATGTTTTAATTTAATTTATGGTGGATTAAGGGGAAGTTCATGAGTGCGATGATCATCCACCATGACATGAATCTTGAATTCATTCCTATTTTATACCAAGAGTAGGTGAATTTTTTTGTGCCTAAGTGGTTTTATAGGCATGATAAAAGATCCCACTCAAGGTAGGGAATGAAAATCCATATACAAAAGGATGGATTTTCAAATTGAATTTAATAATGAAGGAACCCATGTAACCAAACCCTATGACCAAAACCTGTCCCCCTAACCTACATTTTTTTTTATATTTCATCTAAAATTAGGAATATGTTTTGAATTTAATTATTTTTAAAACCCCCCTAAACCATTATTTTAATAAGAAAATAATAAAAAAAATAAATATATTATGTGAATTATAATTAAGTGATTGATTGATTGTAAGGATCCTCAAGTTAGATAACCCTGGTCAGCCTCTATGCAACATTATGAAAATAAATAAGATTTTGTACTACTATACGACATGCGTGTCAGAACTAGAATAATTTCTTGTGATCAAAGCATTTGTTCTTTTACTTTGTCTATTTTTACATTTCTATAAATAATTTCATTATTTTCTTTAATTTTTTTTAAAAAATCCCATGATTTATTTTAATTGTAATTATAATGCACGGAGTGACTAATCATAGGTGAAACCAAAAGAATAATAAATGGTTGTAGGGTCCTAAAAACTTCTTAAAGGGAAGTAAATACTTCCAAGAGCACTTTTTAGATGGAAGAAAACATTCTTATAGGTCCATCAAATCAAATGGATGAAAATTGGATTGAAAATTTGAGAAGAAACTTGAATAAATAAAAATTTTCAAAACTTTTTAGTGTATCACGTACCATCACTAGGAAAGGTTCACAGGGAAGATGAACCGCGAACCATCAGTATGTGGAAGGACCCATAAGGTGCTGGCTCATGGGGTGATGGCCAAAAAACCTTGGATGCCACAAATCGTGTTGTTGGTGAAATCGAGCATAGAAATTCTATCCGCATACCATCTCAAAAATTAAGCAGTTTGTGAACGAAGCAAGCTAGAAGGGTTCTGTGAACCACCTCCTGCAAACCATAGCCTTTGAAAAACCCGATTGACTGAATCTTCCATGGGTTGAGAAACATCTTCATGGGCTTCTGTAAATGGTGCTGCATGCCCACCAATATGATTTTATTAGTTCTCTATAAAAGGAGAACAAGAGGGAAGATACGAAGGAGATGCGTGGAAGAGAGAACGAAGGATACCCTAGAGGTTGGAAGAAAGAATTTAGATATGAAGAAGATTCTGACTTCAGTTTTGAATCATTAATGAAGTGTGAACTGAAAATCCCATTTCCATAGGTATAACCAATAAAAAACTATAAAAAGAAGGAAATTAATAATAATTGGTGAACCATGAACCTAATTGGTGCCATCACGAACCATAAATTCCTCGCATATAAATTCCCCATGAACCGAAGGCTCCAGGACCCTTCTTCAAGTCGGTGCTCCGCATAGCACATTGTTATGCTGATTGAACCATATGTCACATACTGCATCAGTACACAGATGAAAATGGATTGACGAGGCAAACCACACTGAGAAATGTGTCCCACTTTGGTATGCGGTGGTGCATACCCATTTCCACATACTACTTCGGTATGCAGACAAACCCTCTACCCACATTGCATTATGCTATGAAGGGATGCCCCCATCCCACATGATAAAACAACATGCGGAATGGGGTGTCTTTAGGTGTCTTTCACTCTGGCTCCAATCATGCCTCTACTTCACCGTCTAGCCCTCCATAGCTCCTTCTCAAACTAGTCCACCAATAGAAGGCTAAATCCTCCTATAAAGCCACCGAACCCATATGATCAGATCATTAGGCACACCAGTGTGCCTTTATGAATCTACATACTTTTGGTAAGTGGAGTGATGAAGGATGTACCCATAACATTTTGGACCCCCAAAATGTCTCTAAGTCTACATTCCTAAGGTAACCTGAGGACCAAATTCGGGATGCCAACGTGAACCTTCCTGTTCTTAGGTTTAGGGGTAACCAATGGCCTTTCCCTTCAATGAGTGCTAGTGACAAGAAAAAAGGTCATTATTTCCTTCCCCTTTGACCAGGGATGATGCTTCTACCCTTTCCTAGGACCCTTATAAGAGAAATCCTCCTGAGGTAAGCCCTGTGCCTTTTGCGAGTGGTATCACTCTTCACCCTTTTCACCTCATCTCATGACATGTCTGGATAAATCACCAAGATATGACAATCCTATATATCAACACAAGTGGGGGTTACATTCTTAAATCTCCCCTTTCCCTCTCCCGTTGGGCTTGTAGCCACGACCTCTTACACTATCATCATCCTCCTTTTCCACCAGAAAAGAGAAGAATATGTTCCCTTGTTGAATCTTTCACATCCTTTGTTTCTCACACTGAGCATGACTCACATGGGATTATAGGTTTTTGATGATACGACATTGGAAAAACCTAAAAACTAACTACGAGAACTCTGATTCCTATTCTAACCAAGATACACAGGATGCCTTCTTGAAGGCCCGATCTTAGATGGGTACCCTTCAAAAAGGTTCACCCAATTATGCCCCAAAAAATGGGCATCCTCCCATGTGTAATCTCTAATCTAGATGAACTAAGAGAACTATGATTCCCACCATTATTGGGATATGTAGGATGCCTCTCCAAGGCCCGAGCTCAAGGGATGTTATCCTCAGAAGTTAGTCCCAATAAAATGTTCCCCCAAATTCAAAAGGGATTCCTCTTTGGTGTAAGTATTGATAACCGAACTATGCGGGCTCTGATTCCTCTCCTGAGGATACGTAGGAAACCCATCTTATGAGTTCTACCCCAACATCAAACCACCTTCTGTCTCTCCTAGATGACGATGAAATCTAGAGACCCTCATTTCATAGAATAAGTCATCATTTCCTATGTAGCATCAAATCCATGTATATCCATGATGATCCTGGGACCTAGGGGTAGCCTATAGATACACTCTTATGGAATGAACTAAGGATTCACGAACATATGAACATGACTTAAATCTATAATATAGTCTCAGAATAGGAATTAATTCCCCCCAAAAGTTTATGATGAGCCCGACCTCCCATATTCTCAACCAATGGAGTCCTTAAGTGTCATTGGCCAAATTGTCATCCAACGAGTACCTGCCTTTGGAAAGCCGGTCCATGAATCATGGGTACCAGGGCCATTGAGTGTTTTTGGATTCATGAATAAACCCATTGGAGACCATATGAGGAAATCATATCTTAAGAGGACCAATTACAAAAATACTTAACCCCCTTCAATAATCCACTAGGACCATTTGGATGTGGCACCTCCTTCATAATACAGAAGGGATAAACTGCCAAGTCCCCATAGGTTCAATCCAACCCCCTAAAGGATAATGAAACATATTGTTCCAAAACCAAAATGTGATGTGAAAGTATCTATAATAAAAGAAAAATTCTTGTCACCCATCAGGCCATCTCACATTTCCCCAAAATGAATCACCTTAGGTTAAAACAAAAATGGTGAACCCAATGTGAATCCTCAACCAAGGTGGCGATTTTACCCCTCTCAAGATCCCTTACCTCACAAAAATAGAAGGGGGCCAAGACAAATCTTCAAATATTCATATGATCAGAAGATTCTACTTTGACGGGGGTTTTTTGTCTGTATATGTCACACACAGATATATATATATATATATATATATATATATATATATATTAGGTTTCTACAGAGAAACCTTCGATCCAAATGGAACCCGAAAACCAATGTAGACAGGCACCTCAGTGATCCCATAGGTGGCTGGGGCCCCAATGAAGGGCCATACCCCCTCGCCTACCCAAAACCTTCAATGCTGGGTATCCAACGCACTAATTAATGATTACCACAAAAATGGTACTCTTCCCACAATGGAGGCCCTAGGAAAATACCTCCAATTTATAAAATATTTTCAGCCACCTCATCAGCCGCGGCTAGCACCCCATCACAAGGTGAACCTGGTGGTCATATAAAACCATTTTGGGAGCCAATCCCCAAAGCGTGACAACAAGTGCCTACATTATCACAAGGAGGTAGATGAATTCAATGCTGATGGCTTCATCCGAGCTACACAGGGGTCCTAATCACGGGCCCCTACCAGAGAGCATCACCTCCAATACTGGGCGACCAAGTATCCTCACTCTAAATAGGATCTTATTCTAAGGGAACCTTCTAAAGTCCCAAGGACACGGGCCCCTTGGGATGCCCGCCGAGGGTAGAAAAAATATAACCAGGAACATTCCATCACCCTGATTACTAAGAAGGAACTCTAATGTAAAAATGCGGTGAAATTAAATGGGTATACATACAAATATTCCCTCTCCACCCAATACTACCATGGAAATATGGTATCACAATACAAGAACATGCACATTCCTACTAGTTCTCTCTAGTATCTCCATGCAGAAAGAGCAGAAAATTACTGGCAGATGCAAATATCTGCCAATGCGCAAGAAGCCTGTCATCCAAATAAGATAGAAAATAGCTACAGGAAGGCACAAATACATGCTAATGCGCTTCAACCCCACCATCCAAATAGGTTTGAAAACAAATATGAGCATATTAAATTTTTTACAGATGCATAAAAATCATGTGCGACAAATACAATGGAAAGAGAGAAGATTTAAATTCATGCTCATAAATATGAATCCAACCAGTCAAATATGGTGGAAACCAGAGAAGAAAACTAGCAGCAGACTCATTCCTCTGTCCTAGCATAGAAGAACTATTAGTATCCACTAAAAACCTATGGAGGACTAGAGCAGGCACAAACTCCTACTCTGACATCAGAATGGGACTTTATACCCATTCTAACCAAAGATGTATCTCAACACATCCTGGTAATGATGGAAGATCAAACACCAATTCCAAACCATATCCCCCAGATATTTCAATATATCATTTCATCCGTAAAAAAAGTGAGTAACCAGGCCCACAACCTAGTTTCCTTGAATAGAATAACTTACTCTCAAAATGGGTTGGTCACTCCAGAGCAGTTATGTATCCCTGTGCTAGTCTAGGAGGGTCGACGACAATATCCCATGATACACGGACAACCAGATTGGGAACAAATACCCATTATAATTGGGGGATTCCAATCCAATGAGGTGGATGCTCTAAGGAAAGCATATATCCCTACTAAAACTCAATATGTTCGTCGGAATCCAAGAAACATCACGAGAACTAACAAAATAGGGAACCATATATGAAGTCCGTTTCCAATAGAAGATGACCCTGATTACCCACAAGAGAGAACCCAAAAATGAAATGTGACAAAGGCAACTAGAAAATGAAGAGAATATACATGATTCTGCTCTATTGGAAGCTGGAGTCCTTGACGCCCTTGAGCATATATCAATAAAGGCTCAAGACCTTGTCAATACATTAGCAAATTATGGAAGTGGAAGTAGTGGTTGGGAATGCCCTCCCCGCAATGTTGCTACCAACAGATTTGAAGGTCCTCCCCAGAGCATCCATGAGGGCTTACTCTATAGGACAAGAATGATCAATCACGAGAGCCTATATCCTAATGCATGTTAGGGTATCCCTCCCCTTGACTAGAATATTATACTTCAAGAAGGCCCTCCCCTTTCTTTTGTCTACCTTGATGGTCCTCCCCACGGTATACGCTACATATATGCTTCTCCTTACAATCAGACATCAAGTCATGATGAAAGTCCTTTCCATTATGACAACCATTGCGAAGACCCTCCCTGCAATGGATGTTGCTGTGAAGGACCTCCCCTTTGAAACGTCGAGCAAAGAGAAGGTCCACCCCTCATTGTAGTACATCCTAAAGGCCCCCACCCAGAATGTGCACTACAGAAATTCTCCCTTCATCCAGATATCAAGCTATGATAGTAGTCCTATTCATCATAGTATTCATCGAGAAGGACCTCACCTTAGGAAAATCAAGTAAGGAGGTCCTCCCCTCACTGCATCCTACCTTGAATGTCCTCACCAGGGTATATTCCATAGGGACATTCCATTTGGTTGGGAATCAAGTTGAAATGGTATCCCTTGACATTATATAACCGATTGTGAAGGTCCTCCCCACAATCAAAATTCACACTAGAAAGAAGGTCATCCCCTTGATAGGACAAATGTGAGAAAGCACTCCTATATTGAGGTGCTAAAAAAGATGGAGTCAGACATGTCATAAACCCTGTATACGATAAGTGATATCCTTTCTCAACAAAAGGATGGTCTGGGGACACACTCATCCTCTGATCCACCCCTAAACCGCTCACATATCAATGAGGATTCTACCATCCCTACTTCTTGGAATGAAATCATTAAGAAGCAGTCAATCTAGGCATATCAAGTAGAGGAGTCCCCAGAAGAAGAACACTAGGATATGTTGCCCGTGAGAAGATAACTACCTAAGGATGATATAAGAATGATGTATTATCCCACAAAACTTCTCACTTCAACATACCGAGAGAGTTATATGAGGAATGTATTCATAACATTTGCCTCAATATCCAAACAATTATCCACTAGCTAAAAGAAAAGTTTTTCCATATGAAGGGTATGTAGACCATGTCAACATAATAGGAGAGCTTCACTATCAAATAGACCTATAATCCATCCCGTATACATGGACGCCACAATCAGAAAGGAAAAAGAAAGACCTTGAACTGGTCTACCACCACATGCTACACAAGTTGCATTGCCTCATTGGTGATGCCCCGTATGAAGTTCATATTCGGGGATGGGAAGAATATGGAACTATACACTTCACCCCACATCCTATCCAATATACCCCATCAAAAATTACATCTTGTAATGTCATTACACAAGGGCGGAAATCAAATGAAATCCATGCTCAGGAAAGGTGGAATTCTTAACAAGAACCAACCTTGAGTAATTATCAAAAGAATCAGTCCCAACGAGATAAAGACATCAAGAATATTCTGAGCTAGAAAATCGAGAACATCCAGAAGGATTCCCACATAAGGTAATCCAACCAATAAGCAGTGCTCATGTCCTTGAAAGAAAATAAATCATGTGAAAACCCAGCACCATACCCAGCTCACACCTGTGTGGGAGTGAGAGAAATCAAGAAGGTGAAAATAGCAGCAGCTGGCACCACAATATGGGAATATCCCCAGACCGTAGGGTTGGGGGAATTTTTAAATCAAAATTCCATTGTAAGACCAAAAAATATGGGCCATATTGAATCAATAGAAGAATTAAAGAAACCCCAGCCCACAGGGTTGGGGAAATTTTTACCTCAAATTCCCACACAACGGATGTCTGTCTTCTACCGTATGGGAAGAATAAGAAGAAGAGAGGTCACTCATTCAGTCTTGTCTCATGTTCATACCCCCTCAAGACAAAGGCATATTTCAAGGTTAGATCAGGGCTCCCTTTGGGATGATCTTCACCAAGAAATCCAAATAATACCATAGAATGGGAGGAGAAGGTCCAACAAATGGTGAAAAAAGCTCTCCTACCATTTGACACATGGTACATCGCCCCCAATGCGGTATGCATCAGTGAACGTGGTGGACTTTAGTCCCACGGATCTCACAGGAAATGATACAAATGGAGATGATGCAAGAGAATATGGTTCCCTCCTAGAGGGGGCCCACGCTGAGCCTGATGGTGTGCATACCCGGAATTAGAGAGCTACGCTAAATTTGGGAAAACCCTTAGCAAACCCATTACTACCTCCCTCACGAATCCACAATAAGGAGAAGAATAAATCCTAAGTCATCTATCACCCACCTTCCACTCCCCCTGAGAACATGTCCTTCACACTCAAGGAAATATTCTCCAAGTAGGTGGAGGAAATGAAAGATCTTAGGAAAATCAATACTGAGCTACATTGAGGAATATATCTTGCTAGATGTGTTACTTAAGAGGAACATCAATAAGAATTCCCAGAATAGGTGCTTTTCCACATGCACTCATCATGGTAAGTGAAACTAAGCTTAGATGCCCATAAAATATAGAACCGGTACTATCAGTATACTTGAATCCAACCCCAGAATGACATCAAGACCTCCCTTCACTGGGGAAGCACCCAAAATATATTCAGGTGAAATCATAAAGGATACCCTTGGTTGGATATCCACCCCAAATTATAGTAGTTCTAGCACATCCAGTTTTCCCCCCTACTACACCTTCCCAAGCTCAGGTTCGACAAGATATGCATCAAGGGATCTTGAATACCATCAATCAATTGAGAGCTCAACTGGAATCCATGGAAGGGCGGCACGCTCTGATACAACCAGAACACAAACTTAACCCTGATTGGGTGAGCAATGTTCCACCAACACCAAACTTTAGGAACCCTATATTCCCAATGTTTAATGGTTTAGGAGACCCAAAACAACATCTAATGAACTATTCATCTTACTGTGACCCCATGATGGGCACCTCAGAGCAACAAGGAATAGTGAAAATCAGGTGCTTCGTATGATCTCTGTAGGGTTCAACCTTCGTATGGTATACTAGTTTTACAGCTAAATCAATCATAGTCTAGGAGGACCTTCAACAATAGTTTCTCTTCAAGTTCAGTTTAATGTTGCCTAAGACAACAGTCAGTGATCTCATGAACTGCATACTGTGAGAGAATGAAATAGTTTTAGAATTCATCGCCATATGGAAAATCCTAACTTACTCCATAAACTAGCCACTCCCCCAAGATGAAATGCTCACTATGTGTATCAATAATCTCCATGATGAATTACAGACACCATTCATACCAGTAAAGTACACAAGAGGGTTCCGATATTTCTTTGTCATTTCAATAAGGTTAGAATACTCCTTGTAGAAAACCGATCTCAAGTCTCGAGTGGCCCCATAGGACCCAGGAAAAAGAATAGGAAAAGATGAAGCAACATCTGTCACGATTAAGCCACCCTTGGCACCAGTTCTAGTTTTTAGGCCTCCACTAAACCGTGCAGGACCCCCTGGATGCCAACAGTCACCCCACCTCAAAAAGATGATCAAAGGGGTTCCAAAAGAAATTAGTTCAAAGAATGAATAAACAAAGTCTACTCATTCCAAGATGACCAAGTCCATGGATACTTCATAGTCACCATGAATTGCAACTTTCTCTAGGTAACCGAGCCCAAGAGAGCTGATGAAGTGGGTCTTGATGACTATCCATATTATTGTTCCCACTACCAGATACTGGGACGCCCCATCCATGAGTGATTTATCTTCAAGGATCTTCTACAAAAGATAGTGGATTCTGATCAAGTCAAGTTAGATCCGTTTCCATCACAAGTGGCATATGTTTCCAACTTAGACCCAAGAGAGGAATAAGGGTGGAAAACAATCACTAGAAAAAAAAGAGAAAAAATTTGATAGTTGGATGACTTGGAAAATAGTCAACCAAGCTCATGGAATCTTTCAAGAATAGTTGAAGCAACTAACCATGCCCCCAATATCTCTTGATGTAATACAACCATCATCCTCAGGCCCAAAATCCTATAAGGGCCGAAATAGAAGAAAGAAGAAGCAAGTAGATGATCCTACACCAAAACCAAAACTAGTCTTGACACTTTCGGAATTCATTCCAGAAGACTTGAAAGTAAGAGCACCACCCCTCCAAATAGAACAATGAGAACTGCCCCACCAAATGGGACAATGGGTACTGCCTCACTAAACAACACCATCAGAAGAATATAGGTAGATATAATTATTTTCGGATCAAGAACTGATATTCAGATCCATTAATGTCATTCACTTGATGAACCCCTTCTCTAATGAAGACTATGGCCGCAAACCTGAATTCATCATGTCCCACCAGAGATCTAGAGGAAGAGTCTGCAGAGGCTGAGGGTTTCCAAGAAGGCATGATTGTGGAAGGAGTCAAATTACCATCCACACCTTAACTCAAACCTTTAATGTTGCAGAAACTCATAGAAGGACCCTCCAGCAGACACAACAAGAACTAGAGTGTTTCGCCATCCCTAAAGGAAGAAATTTGAGCCCAATTATCTTGGAGCATCCATTAGAGTATGAACAGATGTCTAATCACCCAAGGAATATAGGTATACCAGTTCAGAAAAAGTCACAAAGAACAATATCACCATCAGCTCTTGTCACAGAGGACAAACCATCTATATCCGAATCTTAAGCCCCTAAAGCACCCATGAAAGAGCATCCCCAAACCAATAAACGCCAACATTTAGAGTAGAAATATGATATTCTGAAGTATCTAACCTCAGTACCGGCAAAGATATCGATCTTAGATGCCTTGATTATATCCACAGACCTTAGGGAGGCACTCATCAAAGCCTTACTAAGTCCCTAGGAATTCGAGGCCAAAGTAGAATCTGCTGAAGTGTATCAGACATAGACCAATCCTGAAGAATCCCACGTTGTCATATACTTCATAGATCAGGATGAATATCACATCATGTAGGGACACATCAAACCTTTATATACGTCTAGAAATATAAATTCCATTGATGTCTGAAAAATTCTCACCGACAATGGCTTTGGAGTCAACCTCCTCCTGATGCGAACACTTCACCGGTTGAGCTATGATGAGGACAGTCTGACACCCTACACCATAACTCTATAGGGATATGAAAAAAGTGAGAATAATCTCTTGGGATGAATCAAGATTGAAACTTCTATTGGTGACCTCATGTCTGATTCTGAGTTTCTGGTAGTGTGCCAAAGCACAAACTTCAAAATCCTATTGGGGAGGCCCTGACTGCATCAACATGCTGTGATTCCCTGATCATACCATCAATGCATAAAATATTGTTCTAATGGGTAAAATGGGTCATTTCACCCTGATAAATCTCCATTATAATCCTATGAGTCGCATTACATCAATGCAAGGTTATATGAACCGAAAGAGAAGAAGTATTTGGCCGATAACGTTGATTGGATCGCCACCCCAAATGGATTGGAAATGGATTCTGTTGATCCCCTAGAATATATTGGGGAAGAGTATGTATTAAAAAACAACAAAGTTGAGTGAATACGTTCAATCTCAGATGCATAATTAGTCCTCTACAAGATTTTAGTTATGGACGCCAAGACCAAGGACATTGAAAAGTGCGCAAACCTCTATGATGAAAGTGAGGGCTCAAACAAAAATACTCCCATCCCATAATTAGGGCCTCAGACAGATCCTTCCTTACTCAATAAGACAAAAGACGATGTCCTATCACTAAAATAAAGTGAGGAAACTCCTCCACCCTCAATACCATCTTCTTAATAAAATTCCCCGCAGTCAGTCATGGTGAAAGGAGCTATTTCAATTTCCAAAAATTAGAGTTGTGATTCCTATCCCAATATTGGAGAGTTCATCTCAAGAATCATATATGTTTTAGAAGAGGAAGAAGACGACAAAGAGGATAAAGAATAAGAATAAGAAGATCTCAAAGATTCCCCTTATGTATTCTAAGAAGGCGTCTCCATCATGATTGATGAACTTAGGGAGATAAACTTGGGCACTGAAGATGACCCGCGACCCACTCTGATTAGTGTGGATATGCATTTCGAGGAGTAGGAGGCATGTGTATCCTTTCTAAAGAAGAATCGATATGTTTTTTCTTGGAACTACATAGAAATTCTAGACCTCAATCCTGAGGTCACCACTCATCACCTAGGTCTACTGAAAGACCATCTTGGTTACAAGAAGCCTGCTAGAAGGACCCACTCAACACATACTGCCAAAATAGAGGATTAATTTGAAAAACTAATCAAACATAACTTCATTCGGGAAGTACAATATCTGATATGTATGGAAAACATAGTCCCTGTCAAAAAGAATAATGGACAGACCAGAGTATATATTGACTTCAAGGACCTCAATCAACACTACTCAAAATATGATTTCCCAGTCCCGATCACAGAATTGACGATTGATATGAATATCAGATATGAGGCCCTCTCTTTCATGTATGGATATTATAGATACAACCATATCCTAATGGCATAAGAAGATGAATAATCCACTACTTTGAGCCCCCCTAGGGAGTATTCTGCTATAATATGATGCCATTTTGTCTACAAAATGGTAGTTCTATATATCAGTGCACCAGGAATCACATTTTCAAGCCCTTCCAAGGAAAATTTGTCGAGTTCTACATCAATGACCTAGTGGTTAAATCACGATAGCTCTCAAACCACCCGATAGATCTTGAAACTATCTTCAATAATCTATGACAACATAGTCTGAAGATGAATCCCTTAAAGTGTACTTTCGACATTACCTCTGAGAAATTGCTTTTTTTTTCATTTTCCATCGCAACATAGAATTTGACCCTAAGAAGACAAAACCCAGCTTTGTAATTTCTTCACCTCACAACCTCACTTAGTTGAGGGTCTCCAGAGGCACATGGCCTACATTCGATGATTCATAACCAACCTTACAGGCAAGTGTTTTTTTTACCAGTTTGATGAAGAATGGGGTTACATACCAGTGGGATAATGATTTTCAAGAAGCATTTGAAAATATTAAAAGGTATCTCCTAATACCACTAGTGCTGATGGATTAAGTTGAGTTAAGACCACTCATTTTGTATGTAACTGCCTTGGAATGTCTGTTAGGTGATTTCCTCACACAAAATAATGATGCCGACAGTGAGAATAGTCTCTACTACCTTAGCTAAATAATGATCAATGCTAAGACTCGATATTAAAGAATCAAAAATAACTACATAGCCTTAATATTTGTAGTTTAGAAACTTAGACATTACCTACAACACCATGAGGTCTATCTGGTCTCCCGCTACAACCCGTTGAAGTACATCCTCAGCCATCTTATGCTAACCGGTCGTCAATCATAGTGGGCAGTCATCCTACAGTAGTTTGACAGATGTTACTTCCCCCAGAAATCCATCAAAGGCCAAGCGTTAGCAGATTTCCTAGAAGATCACCCCTCAGAAGAAATAAACCCATTGGATACTGAACTTCTTGATGAAGAAGTGTTATCTTCCCAAGAAGGCCCCTAGGAATGGGAAATGTACTTTGATGGTGACTCTAGAATCCTGATAGGGAAATGGATGGAGGATACCAAGATCTACAAAGTAGGGCTTAGAGTTATACTCATATCTCCAGAAAATTCCATCTTTTCTTACTCTTTCCTACTTTAATAGGGGTGCAAAAATAATGAAACAGAATACGAGGCCCTCATTGTAGGCCTGGAGTTGGCACTTCCTGCACGAGCTAAATTCCTGAAGATAAAAGGTGATTTAGAGCTGGTCATCAAGAAGGTCAATGGTGGCTATGCCATTAAGAAAGAATTATTGGTACCTTTGATAAACCATGTTCGAGATCTGATGGTAGAATTACCATTAGAACCAACACTGAATTATGTCCCCTATTCACAAAATGCTCAAGACGATGCATTGGAAAATGCAGCCACAACCCTGGATGATCCAGAAAGGAATGAAACAGTTATCAACATTTCCCACTGTCAGATGGTATTTCAGTTCATTCAGAAAAATACGGAAGAAATATACAAGATTAGCCCCATTCCTGAGCCTTATGGTCACACCACCGGTTGGATAAAACCCATTGTAAATTACTTATGGAGGGAGGAACTCCCACCAGATAGGACTAGAAGAGAACAAATTTGGAGGTGGGCAGTTAATTTTGGTTTTTACAATGGCAGAAACCAATAAAAGGTTCTCTACAAACAAGGCATTGACAGAGTCCTTCTTAGGCGTATCGATAGAGAAGAGACTATTGCCATCACGAAATAAGTGCATGACGAAACTTATGGAGCTCAACAATCAGAAAAAAAGATCTCCCATCAAATTCAAATGCTTGGATACTATTATCACACTATGATATAGGACTGTGGCACATTCACCAAGAAGTTCCATCCCTGCCAAGTTCATTCCAATTTCATTCACCAACCCCCAAAACTACTTCACAATGCTAAGTACTACTAGAAATTTTCTATATGGGGGATAGAGGTTGTGGGATCATATCCTCCTACAACAATCAAAAAATGTAAGTTCATTCTCATAGAAACTGACTTCTTCTCCAAATAGTATGAAGCCAAACCCCTTAAAGAGGTCGGGGAAAGAATCATTGTTAGATTTGTGAAATAAAACATCATTACTAGATTTTTTGTCTCTCATACAATACTGATGGAAAATGGAACCAACTTCTGCTATGCTAAGTTGGAAAAGTTATACTAGAAATATGGAATCAAAGCCAACCGTTCATCCCGCTACCATGCATCAGAAAATGGGAAGATAGAGTCTTTAAATAAGACTCTGTACAATATACTCCAAAATATGCCAGACAAGGACAAGAAATCATATCCAGACAAGCTCCTATATAATTTATGGGCTTACCAGACTAGGACCCACACTACCACCCAAGCAACCCCATACTCACCGGTATACGAGACATTGGTGGTTCTTCCCATAAAAGTTCAAGTTCCATCGCTCCGTGTTTCTATTTGTGATCAACTTTTTGTGGATGAGAAATCCCAAAAATGATTTTATGAGTTAGAGTGACTAGATGAGAAAAGGTTTCACACTTTACACTATTTGGAAGTCTACCAAAATCAGATCACAAGATCCTTCAACAAAAAGTGTTGCCTTCGGTCTTTCCTCAAAGGAGAGATGGTGTTGGTCCTCAGAACCCCGATGAAACTTGGGAAGAAACCCCCAAAGCTTGAGAAAAAATGGAAGGAACCATATTTCATACATAAGGTCTACTCTAATGAAGCATATTCCTTGATATCAATGGATGGAAAACTCATCATAGCTCCCACCAATGTACGGTTTTTGATGAAATACTTCGCATAATAGTGACACATACATCTCATCATCAAGACGTTAAACCACATATAGATGCATACCTCCTAGCTGTAGGACGTAAAACTACAAAGAAACACCTTTATCCTTACCACATGATTTTAAACTACATGGTAGGTATTGTGTTCCAGCTAACAATATGTCACGTATAAGTCAAATTCACGCGAGGAAAATATATCAATATCTTCCCCCTTTCTATGCACGAGTCATACCAACATAGTAAGGGAGTTATAGAACTACTTGTGGCTTGATTCCCAACCTTGTAGGATATGTAGTGACGACTCGAACCTCGATATTGGACCAACCATCACATAAAACAGAATGCACCTATTATATCCCCTATCATCCCATACTATGAGGGAAATCCATTTTGGTCTTTATTTATCACATCGAGTATAACTCACATGAGCTTAGGACTGATGGTAAGGGTTCCCTTAAATAAAAAAATCATAGAGGAATATGATAGACCAGACACCCGTAGAGGATGAAACCAAAATTCCCCTATTCCTACACCTGAGTTAGATCGGTACATGGAGCATATCCTTTACAGAACTATGTATGGATTGAGTACCTTTCTTTCATGATACATAGCGATTCTTAGATTTAACATCATGGCACAACCACCAATCAAATAAAAAATTCCCTCTCATTTCCCTACACATGGACCAAACCTTTGTAGGGAAATTTTAGAACTATGTATGGATTGATTCCTACACTTGCAGGATACATAGTGACACTGGGATCATCTATCCTGGCCCAACCATTATAACCAAATAAAAATTCCCCCTCCCTATGTATGGACAGGACCTATACAAGGATGGGATTTTTAGAACTATGTATGGCTTAATCCCTATCTCAATAGGGATACGTAATGATGCCCAAATCCTAGGTTTCGAGCCCAACCGTAATATGGTTATAATCCACATCGGTTTACCTTTTTCCTTACTGTATGACGTTAAACTACATAGAATCTACTAGAACATTGTATGGATTGATTTCTATCTCATTGGGATATGTAGTGATTTCTATATCTCATATTCTGGTTCATCCATTATTTAAAATTCCTTCTCCCTCCCTATGCATGGACCAAACTTTCACAGAGAGGATATGTCCAGAACTATGTGTTGATTGATTCCTACCCTTGTAGGATACGTAGTGAAACCTTGACCCCAAATCTTGGTTTATCCACCTGGAAACAAAAATTCCCCCTTTCCCTACATATGTTCCAGACCTATGTAGAGAATTCATTTCTAGAAATATGTGTGGCTTGATTCCTTCCCTTGAAGGATACATAGTGATGCCTGGATCCTCCATCCTGGTCCAGCCACCCAAACAAAAAATGACCCTTCCCCTATGTATAGGCCATACTTTCACTGGGGAATCCATAAAAGGTACTAATCACATGACATTAAACTGTAAGGTTCCTTATATAATCATTTTCGGCCCAATTCTCGACATTAAAAGATCCCGAACATGCCCCCAATTCCTTACAAAACAAATGAAAAGAGATGATAGAAATTACAAGTCTGAACTCTGACACCCAGAAGGAGTCAAAATATCATGCTTCCCCAACATATGAGTCAGATATATATAGAATCTTCAGTAGTTCACATTTAATCACATCCTGGATATATCTTATATTCCAAGACACATATTTCCCATTTGTCAAACTCCATACCCCAGGAAAGATTGGGTCCCTATAACCCTCCATGGACATCAGATATGGAAGGTCAGTGTCCTGTGGACACCTTTGTTTGACTATGCACATCATGCCCTGGTGGATCTGCATATGTTTCCTACAAAACGACCATCAATCAAAGGAAAATTCATCCTCTGGAGAGGATTTTCCTATTTCCATATGATTAATGGATTCCAAGCCTCATGTCATTCCTCCTAATCCAAGGACCCCTCGGGACTATGGTTTACATCTTCTATCATTGATCATGTCTAAGGAATACCAGAATATCCCAACCATGACTAAATCAAAGATATTTATGGTCTTTGTGACAAGTTGTCTCCACAAAATGATGGTAAACTATGCTGAAAATGTCCTTATCACATGATGCTAAAATAAAATGCCAGAAGTGTCCCAAATTCATGAAATAAAACTTTATCACACAATAGCAGTGCTTAGATTCTTATCTTGGATCGGCCTCCTCAAAAAAATGCCTTTACTTCGTGTGTATGGGATATAACTCTATTAGGAATGTTCATTGGGAATCCTATGTAACTTAGGTTACCCCTAATAAATGTGTAGTAGACTCGAATCCTACGATCCAGACTCATCCACATAAAGTATTGAGATGCCCCCTTCTTTATGCACGAATTGAATCAAAGAAGAGAATCCCCAGACAAGTCCTATTTACAGCGATTCTTAAGGGTAATCATTTTTCCCTTCTTTCATGATTATATTACCCTAATTCCACCCCACATGATGATAAATTATGTGGAATTAATCCTTTATGATCGACGTTAAACTGCACAACATCAGTCTAAACATAAAAATATCCCTACCATTGATTATTTCCTTCTTAAGTGGAGATCCAAAATCCTTGTGATACCTTGTTTCTCACACCGAGAATAGATCACATGAGATTAGGGACCTCAGTAGAAGATCCACCATGACATCGTGGAAAACTAGTCTAAGTCATGATGGTTCTAGAAAAATGACCCTAAAATAAATGTTATGGTTCCCTTCCTCATAAGGAACCCCAGGTCCTGGTCGTATGACGTTAAAATATAGGGTACTTCAAAGATGGAATAGATGCCTCACCCTATGTATGAGCCAGATCTATGTAAGGGATTACTTGATCATATAGGATAATCACATCCTGAATGTTTCTAATGTATTCAGATACAATCTTAACACACATAAAACTCCGCGGTTTGAGTAGTCTTGGATACCCATAATCCTCCATGGCCATCAGAGATGGAAGGACAGTGTCCTGCAAACACCTTTTTTTGAATATGCACATCATGCCCCAGTGACTCTTCATATGTTTCCTAAAAAATGGTCATCAATCAAAGGAAAATTTTTCCTCAAGAGAGTTCTCTCCTACCTCGGTATGCCTAACAAAACCCAAGACCCATGATATCCCTCCTGATTCAAGAACCCTCAAAGTCATGGTTTATATTCCCTTTCTTACCCACGTCCTAGATATATCATAACATCCTGGACCAATTCACCTATGGTCTCTCAAGGCTTCTAAAAAATACAGAGTCCCCATCCCTATGCATAAATTTGATCCACATATGGAAAAAATGCCCCCACTTATTTTTGGTTTTCCCGGTAAAGTTCATACAAATAAATTTCCCCTTTCATGTTTAGGCACACCCCCTTTTATAAGCCATATGCCATGTCCAAAAAGGTCCCAATCCCCATAATCCTTCTTGGCCATCGAGATGGATGGACAATGTACTATAGAAACCTTTGTTCGACTATGAACATCATGCATCGGTGGCTCTGCATATGTCTCCTACAAAATGGTTGTCAACCAAAGGAAAATTCATTCTTATGGGAGTACTTTATAGTTTTTGTATGCCTGAATGACATTTATGTCCCATATCACACCGTGAATTCAAAAACCCATTGGATTATTGTAAAAATAATTTTCTCCTTTAAAATACCCATAGATGAAAATAATTTCTAGTTGAAATAATGAATCATTTTCTCTCTCTTGGTTAAACTAAAATGATCTCCCATAATAAGCTTCAAGTTTCCTGGTTGTATGACGTTAAACTATACCATTAACCAGCTCTCCCTTACACAAGAAAAATATGCGTGGGAGTGGTTTCCTATTCAAATATGATACAAATGTACCTAATACTTTAAAAAATCATCTCTCATATAGGCCACCCACTTTAGTCCCCAACCTCAAAACAAATTCAAAGTGTTATAAATCTCCCATGTCATTGGAAATAGATGGTCAGTGTCCTGTGGAAACCTTTGTTTGACTATGAACATCATGCCCTGATGGATATTCATATGTCACCTACAAAATAACCATCAACCAAAGGTAAATTCATCCTTAGGAGAGTCCTTTCCAACCTTCGTATGCCTAAAAAGGCTCTTAATCCCCATATAACTCTAAAACTCACAAAGTTAGGGTCAAGACAAATCCCTCATTCATGTCTAAAAGTTATTGGGACATCCCCAACTGATGAATCCCAAATTGGGGCCCTTTTCCCATCAATTTTGGTCAAAGTTGTTTGACCTAAAACATCAGTAATAAGTCTGATTGGAAATACTATAAACTCCCAACGAAAAAGACTCAATACTCTCCAAAGTGAAAACTCACAAAGGGAACCCCTGGATGAAAGTTGAGTACCAGCTCATTAAACCTATACTAAGTATGGTTTAAGAAAAAATGTTGACCTATAAAATATTCAAAAAAGACATAAAGATTTTTGGGTTGAAAACCCACAAAGGGAAACCTAAGAAAAAGTCAAGTTATACCCGCTAAGACCTTACCAAATAGTCTTAAGAAAAAATTAGGGAAATAATGAAAAATCCAGAAAAGTTCATGAGGTTTTCCATGTAACCCCAAAAATAGTCAAACTATTCTTGTTGAGTCTTGGAGCTCAGGAAAAAAATTAGAGTCTAATTCAATTATTTCAATTTACCAGTTTTGAATCATGGTTTAAATTAATACCTGATCGAAATGATGTTTATATGGTCAATTGTGATTTATTTCTATTATAGAAAAAAGAAAAAAAGAGAAGCATCAGAGAGAGAAATAGTTACATTATATTACATAGAGATATAGAGGGCATCCATAGACTGGATCCTCTCCTTATGGGTGGGATATGATCATTACAAGAGATGTTTAGTAGGATTTCTAAGTTTCATGAACAATTGATGTGACTCCTCAATATACTGACGAAGTTTTAACAAGTTTGTGGTCTTAGCCTCCACGCATGCCCGTAGTACCTCTACATCCCACATGGATTCAAGTACAGTCCTTTATTCTTCTTTCATATCCTATCTCCCCTCAACGATGACCGTGGCATGGGCCCAATCCTTCTTATGTCACTCCAAAATCTGACTCTGTTTCCCCACTTCCTAATAAAGTTGTTTCACTAAGGAATATTTCTTTATGAGCTCATTTTGCAGCCTCTCAACTACTCTAGCTTAATTGGAGGCTTTTTCAATGAGGATTTTCCTTACAGCAGCAAGATGATCCTTCAACTATATAGTAGAAAGTTGAGATTCAAGTTCCAGTCACTTCCCTAGAAGCAACCACTTGCCTCACTATATCATAGATTCCATGATAGTCAAATATTCGGAATCCTAGGACCACAAAATGGCAGTGTAATTTCAGAAACTTCATCGGCATCTCAGCTAATGGATTCTGGGAGACTAATCACCAAACATTACTCCATAACTTTTGGAATATAGGATGAAGGTCGACCAAACCTTATCGTTCATTATCAGAGTCACTCCCTAAGGAAGAAATATAGCAAAGGATGAACATCATGAGAGAGGGACTCGATTTAGTGATTCCAACATGACTCGACCCCTCAACAGCCTCTTCTATGATGATTATAATAGAGGAAAAAGTGGGAGCATCCGTCGAAACTGATAATTATTGTGGTTTCAGTTATGAAAGTGGAAGAAAGATGGCTAAATATCCTTGACTCCTAAGACAAAAAAGGTATGATTGAAATACTAGAGAACTAAACTCCATCTACTGAAGCTTCAATACCTCCCAACTACCTAGCAATATTGATACTCAACAAAGGTGGCACCATGTCTTCAATCAGCAGTCGCACCCTGCAGTCACTCAAGGGAACCAATGGCCCAGGATCATGCCCAAATAGAACAAAAAACTCCATGAAAACCCCCAGAAGGTAGTTCACTGATATAAAGACTGCAGCGATGATCAGTCTGAAAAATGGTATTGGTCTTGGGATTCTGGGGTCCAAGACCACAACTTCTCTCAAAATTGGAGAAAAATGCACAATATCCCTCTCCATGTTTTTTGTAGTTCAGAAAATATCCTCCCATGTGGTTGTGACTCCTACAGAGGAAGAGTCGACATGTGAAAGAGGATAATAAATCTCCAAAGGGACTCCCTCTATAGGAGCAAAGTCCATTTGATCAGTATAAATTGGTTCCTCAAGACTTAAAGTCCCTCCAATATATTATAGGGCTTGGGGCTCTTCACTAGATTTAGCCCCGACCATAAAGGTTGTCTTGTCTCTCCCCATGGGAACAATATCAACATCTTCAATCGATACCTCAACTTCTGGATTTTCTTCTATAATTGAGATATAGTTATTTTGATAAGGAGTAGGCATTCCTAAAGGGTTGATAATATCCCCAACCTCCTCAGTTAGCCCTATTCCTCCATTTCGTTCAATCAAAATTGTTGGGGGCTATTCCTTTTCCATAAATGGAATAGGAGCCAAACATTATTGAGCAACTGCTATATGGTTACTGATAAGCTCTGCATCAAAATACCCACATAATAGTGAGTCAATAAGATAAGGGCACTTAGTTCAACCATCAGGTGAATAGACAATTACTTGTGATTCCCCTCCTAATGTGCCTTGATAGTTGGGATGCCTATTTGCGTTTCTTGGTTTACCTTAGAGATGGTTCCTAAATAATATTACCTAGGGTATCCAGAGGAGGGAATTCCTAAGAAGGGTCTACGATGACAACTTCCATATTCTCTTAGGCTCTAGGAGATCCTTCTACAACACCCCCCATAATCAGAAGGGTACACTCCCTAGCTACGGTTCCCTTGGGGGAATAAACCAAGGAAAGAACCATTTCCTGAGACCCTGTAAGCTCCTAAAAAGTAAATGGGTGGGGTTTTATGTCTCCACAACAAATGAAATTAAATACGGGGTTCATAGAGAGAACAACCTCTCCCTCAATAGTCATCGACTATGGGAGTAATTCCATCAATGCTGCTTGGTCAGACCAGTAATGCCTATCTTTGGAGGTGTGAAGGTACTTCCATTTTTTTCAAATAAGTAGCCACCTCATCTGGATCTTCTTAAGAAAAAATAAAGGTGGGGAAAATGGATACTCTGAAACCCAGAAGGTCAAAACATCCTCCTTCAAGTAGCCTCTAAATATCCTCATCATAAGCGTTTTACCTTAGTTCATCCCAAACCATACAAGAATTTGGAAATGAAGTTGTGACTGGGATAACTAGAGCTAGAGGATTTTCATGGGGGAGTGGAGTGGGTATCTTTAGTCGTAAATGCTTCCTAGGTGCTTCTACAGTCTTGGGACCCCTAGGAGTCGAGCGCTTATGGGACATTGGGAACAAGTAAGAAGTTTCTTCCATTGTAGCTGCAATAGGTAAGCCAACAACATCGTTGTCTTTGTCATCAGTTTCTGGTTGAAGCATGGAAAGTACCCAATGTAAGTATTTGTGGCGACCACTCCAAGAATGGATGAACATCTCTATCTCCTCAAAGTAATTTCCTACCTTATTAGGATCCTCATCAAAAGAGATTTTAGAAGGTGATGACACATAACCAATATCGGTAAGGGAAACCTCCTTAGTATAGAGGAACTTCCATAAGGCACAAGGGGACTGGTCATGAGTGGATTGGAGGCGTCTCAAAATGTTCCATTGCCTCCAGACCATTGGAAAATCAGCCTCAGGTGGGATATATATTGTTAACTCCCAACAGAAGCTTTAGCAGCTCATTCGATGAAGTGACAACCCCATCTTTAACAACCTTCCTTGGGGGAGAGCCGAGAGGCTTTCAAATGACTTTTCATGGATGAGAGTTCCCAAAAAATTCCTTTTTCTTCTCCTTCCCCTTGACCCCAGACACCTTGGGAGTTATTATGATAGGAACTAAATTAGCTAATTGTCTACCTGGATATGATTTAACCTAGGTCTCAACATAGATTTTGGTGATTAAGGGTACAAAATCTATGAAATCCAAAATTATGACTTGGCACTGGGTGTCCTTCTGGGTAAAAATCAGCCACAATTGATGTTCTATCATCAGATGTTTCTCTTGATATGAACTATTGAGAGTGGGAGGATACAAATTCTGAACAAAAATAAATTGATGACTGAATCTACAATGTTCATACCCCTCACAGATAAGCTCCCCTCCGATGCGGGTAACCAAGATTTATTCTCTCAAAGAAAAAAAGTAGCCTTGGTTGAAAAAGTCTTTAGATGAATTATTCATAATAGTACCGATAGGGGAATTATAAGGATGATAGAAAAAACATTCATGGACATTGAGATGTGCTATTAAGTCTTGCTAATTATTTTTAGTCTACTCCTCTTGTTTATCCTGTGATGCCCAAGTCATCGACATAACCCCACTGGTGCTATGAAGGTGCAGTCAGAGGATGTAATGTAGAATCAACAAGGAATTGATAAAGGTATAACCTCCTATGTGATATCCTATCCATACTCAAAGGATTTGGAAGGGCCCAATCGTCTGGTAAGGTGGCCCCCCTTCATTGATCCAACCAACAAGTGATAAATATTGGCCAACACTGGAATAGCCAGATTGATGCATCTACTAGTGGCCAGATGAGCGGACATGATGAAATTTGAGACTCTCACACCACCAGATTCTCATACTCGTAAGATCCATCCACTCAGAAACCTATCCATGAAGGCCACCAATTGAAATAACTGGTCAACATCAGAAAAGAGCCCCCATCCCCATTCATGAAATTTCCTCTCTTCCAAGGTTGGCCAATATGTACCGACTCATATTTGGGTTTCCTTGGTAGGGAAGGCCTTGGGTTTGAGTGGCTGGGGTTCTAGACCAATTTTCCTAACAAAGGAACCAAACCACTCAAAAAAAGAAATGTACTACTTTAAACAGGGATCAAATTCCTTGAAAAGTTCATTTTCCTGAACAATGAGTTTATTAGCCAAAGTAGGAGTCCACTCCTTGCTATCCCAAGAAAAGGAAGAAGGTAGGAATTCATCATACATATACCTAACAATAGGGACTCCTGAAATTATCTAGATGTCCCAAAGTCTAGTTCCAAATTCCCCATTGGTTAGATGAAAAGTATTGGTTCTTGGGATCCACCTGCTCAAGAGCTGTGTAATAAGGGTGTTGGGTCAATGAGTATATGTCTGAGATACCCAGGAATCCTCGTATAGTCCCACATACTATAGCTCAGACCGAAATTATTCATATCTCTAGAAGAACTAGAAAGGCAACCCTAGTCTAAGTTAAATGAACCTCCAGAATGAAGGTCCCACTTGGATGACCGAACATTTTGTTTTCTCACTGTGGCCTTCTGCACAATGCTTTGATAACAATGGACCATCTTGTCTGGGTTTAGTTGCACCTCCCCTAAGGTTCAAGGTGCACAGATAAGTAGGGACCCATCAAAAATATCTCTCTGAAGGTATTTTCCTATGGAATAGATCATGGATTTTTGGATGGAGGTGCTAGTTATCCAAGTAGTAGGCTGATCAGCCTGATTCAGTGCTAGAGTCGACGTTCCAGATAGTAGACTAAACCCATAAGTTGGAAGCCTATCTGAAGATGATTACTCCCTTTGGCTCATCATAAGTAGATATTCCAAAGATTGATGTAGTTGATCAACTATGAATTTTTCATCAATTGAGTTTTACAGGTTCTTCAATCTTTCATCAGTAGCAGAAAGAGGTGAAGTAGCGGTAGCCTCAATAGGAGCGACGACATCAGTAGTGGTATATAGAAGAGCCATTGAAATCTGCATAGAAATATCCAAAAGGCTACAAAAAATTCTGTCCAATAAGAATTTTTTTGGATAAGAGCCACAAAAAATTTCCAGGGGACTTAAAAAGAGGGACCACATGGGGCTCCACATACTACTCCCAAAAATGGTACATTGAAGCCATTTATCGTGTACTGCATCAGTATGCGGAAGTCATTCCCTGTGTATGACCTCAGTATGCAGAAGGCCTATGAGGTGTAGGGCCACAGAGCATTTTTCAGCAAACTAAGTGGTTCACAGAACATGGAAACCATGAACCGATGCCTTTCTATGCAGATGTTCAATGTTTTCTGATTGAAATTCTAAGTTTGGTTTAACAAAATTTAAATTTTAGTTCTCTGGTTTAAATTTCAGTGTGAAGAAAATGAAAATCACATAGTGTAATCCAACACAGAAGTATGAAGTTAAGTTCTAAATTCCACGGTGGAGTTTGTGGACTGAAAATTCGGTTCTTAGGTAGAATCAATTGTGAAGAGTTCGGTTCGTGGAACCTACACAGTTGTTCATGAATATGTATTTCGAAAAGGAGTCAGTACACAGATGTAGAGGAAGCTGAGGGGTGGTCGAGAGAAATTTTCATCATGAGAAATAGTAAAAGAAAAATGACCTGGTCCCCTATAAATAGACATGGTCCCCCCTTACCAGACCTACCCGTTCTACCACAATCCACTTCAGTTCAAGACCGCTTATACATCGAAACATCCTCTTATTCATTTTGATCAGTTCCCATTCCGATGGGGATAATTTTTAGGGTCTTGAAAAATTTACAAAGGGAAGTAAATAATCCCACAAGCACTTTGTAGATGGAAAAACATTCCTATAGGTCCAGTAAATAAAATGGATGAAAATTGGATTGTAAATTTGAGAATAAATGTGAAGAAATAAAATTTTAAAAATGTTTTTAGTGTACAACATACCATCACTGGGAAAGGTTCACGGGGTGCATGAACTGTGAACCATTGGTATGTAGGACCTACGAGGTACTGGCCCACGGGGCAATGGAAAGAAAACCCAGGATGCTACGAACCATGTTGTTGCTGAAATCAAGTATAGAAATTATATCCACATACCATCCTACAAATTAATCAGTTCAAAAACGAAGAAATATGGAAAGGTTCTGCGAACCTCCTCCCACAAACTATAACCTATGAAAACCCCGATTGACTGAGACTTCTGTGGGTCGAGATACATATTTATGGGCTTATGAAAATGGTACCACATTCCCACAGATATGATTTCCCTAATTCTCTATAAAAGGATCACAAGAGGTAAGAGATGGAGGAGACGATTGAAAGAGAGAACGAAGGAGACCATAGAGGTTGGAAGAAAGAATTCTGATACAAAGAATATTCTGACTTTAGTTTTGAATCATCGATGAAGTGTGAACCACGAATCACTTTTCCACATTTATAACCAGTTATGAACTATAAAAAGAAGGGACTTAATAATAATTGGTAATCCATAAACCTAATTGGTTTCATTGCGAACCATAAATTACTCGTGGATGAATTCCCTATGAACCATAAGCTCTAGGACCCTTCTTCAATTTAGCGCTCCGAATAGCGCATCACTATGCTGATCGAACCCTACACCGCGTCCTGCATCAGTACGCGGATGGAACCAGATTGATGTGGAGAACCACATGCAGAACTGCATACCACTTTGGTATGAGATGGTCCATACCCACATCCACATACTACTTCGATACATAGAAAAACCTCTACCCACATATCATTATGCAATGCGGGGATGCTCATATCCCACATGAGAAAATAGTATGCTGAATGGGGTGTCTTTGGGTGTCCTTACCTCCGGCTTAAATCATGCCCCTCCATCACCGTCCATCCCTCAATAGCTCTTCCATGAACCAGTCCACCAGTATTAGGCTAAAATATACTCCAATGCCACCAGACCCATATGATCAGATCATTAGGCACACCAGTGAGCTATTCTGAATCTACATACCTAAGTTAAGCTGAGTTAAAAAGGCTATCCCCATAATGGTTTATACCCCCAGAATGTCTCTAAGTCTACATTCTCAAGGTAACCTGATGACCGAATTCGAGATACAAACGTGAACCTTCCCGTTCTTGGGTTTAGGGGTAACCACTATACTTTCCCTTCAATGAGCACTAGTGATAAGAAAAAAGGTCATTCTTTCCTTCCCCTTTTACCAGGGATGATTCTCCTCCCCTTTTCTAGGACCCTTATAAGGGAACTACTCCCAAGGTAAGACCTTAGACTTTTACGAGAGGTATCACTCTTCACCCTCATCGCCTCAACTCAAGACGTGTCTGGATAGATCACTAAGATATGACTATCCTGGATATCAACATAGATGGGGGTTTCATGCTTAAAGCTCCCCTTTCCCTCTCCTATTGGTCTTGTAGCCATAGACTCTTCCTCTATCGTCATCCTCCTTTTCCACCAGCATAGGGGAGAATATGTTCCCTTGTTGAATCTTTCACATCCTCTTGTTTCTCACACCAAGCTTGAATCATGTGGGATTAGATGTTTGTGATGATACAACATTGGAAAAACATAAAAATGAACTATGAGAATTCTTATTCCTATTACAACCAGGATACGTAGGATGCCTGCTTGAAGGCCCAAGCTCAAAGAGGTTCCCTTACAAAAGTTTCACCTAATTATGCCCTAACAAATGGGCCTCCTCCTAGGTGTAATCCCCTATATAAATGAACTACGAGAACTCTGATTCCCACCATAATTGAGATACGTAGGATACCTATCCAAGGCCCGAGCTCAAGGGACATTCTCCTCAAAATTCAGTCCTAATAAAATGTTCTCCCAAATTCAAAAGGGATTCCTATAAGGTGTACGTCCCGATAACCTAACTACATGGGCTTTGATTCCTCTCTAGAGGATACATAGGAAGCCCATATTATGGTTCTGACCCCAACACCAAACCACATTCCATATCTCCTAGATGACGATAAACTAAAGAGTGCCTCATTGCATGGATTAAGTCAGCATTGCCTCTATAGCATCAAATCCATGTATATCGATAATGATCCTAAGACATAGTGGTATCCCCTGGATACACTCTTCGGAAATAAACCAAGGATTCAAAAATATATGAACATGAATTAAATCTATAAGAGAGTCTCAGAATAGGAAATAATTCCCCCCAAAAGGGTGTGATGAGACTGACCTCCCATCCTCTTGACCAATGGAGTCCTTAAGTGATTTAGAACAAATTGTTATCCAACGATCACCTTCCTTTGGAAAGCACGTCCATGAATCATGTATACTAAGACCATTGGGTGTTTCTAGATCTGCGAATAAACTCGTTGGAGACCATATGAGGAAATCATATCCTAAGAGGACTGATTGCAAAAATACTTAACCCCCTGCAATCACCCACTGAGACCATTTGGTTGTGGAACCTCCTTTATAATGCAGAAGGGATAAACTGCCCAGTCCCCATGGGTTCAATCCAATCCCCCTAAAGGATAATGATGCAGATCGGGACAAAAAAATGGAAACATGAAAGTCTCTATAATAACAGACACATTATTGTCACCCATTAGACAATTTCACATTTCCCCAAAACACATCACCTTAGGTTGAAAAAATGGTTGATAATGATTTAAATTATTGGGTGAAAATAGTGAGTGATAGACTGGAATATTTGGGGGGGGGGAAATGTAATTACTAATTGCATATTTCCATGCATCCAAGGAACAAACCTAACATGAAACAAAGATCAAAGAAGAAGTGCCATTGGATCTACCTGATTTTTTTGAAGAAATACAAGAAGTTTCATTACTATAAATTGAAGATATATCCACAAAAATATAACCATGGATATAAGGACCATTGATATATATTTCATATACCGATGAGAGTTTTATGGTTTGTGGTAGTAGCCAACCCCCATTTCTCCTTTGACCCACCCTACCCTCATGATCTTCCTCCTCCATGGGACCCTCCTCCCATAAAACTGATACCCAACCTCTTGTGATCCTACTCCTCTGACACAAATGCCAAATCTCCCCATGATCCTATTCCTCCGAAATGATCATCCTACCTCCTTGCCAACGCTGATCTAACATAGCCTCCCCACCTCCTCCTCCGATGCACTTCCAACACGGCCACCCCACCTCCCTACAATCCTCCTTTTCCTCCAATGTGGCCACCCCACCTCCCAGGATCCTCCCTTCAACATGTCCACCCCTGATCCTTCTCATCCGACGTGGCCACCCCAAATCCCCAGTTTATCACTCAAAATCCATGCATCATTATCTTCTATAAAATTGAATCTATATAATTGGTTAGGGTTCTCATCACAGTGTATTTTTTTGGGAATGTGGTTATCCACAATTATAGGTAACATGCTGCTTATTTTTGTTTTGTCCCCCATAATCTACCATTGTAAATGGATTTATATTTATGAACTCATATTTCCCAAAATCTCCCCAATAAAATAATTTTTACTCTATTATAATATGTGTTTGGTTAGACAATTAAACATATTTATTTCACAAACATAAAATCTCATGATTTTCTCCCTATAATAATGAATTATTTGGGTCCCATTGTATTATTGTTGCATAATGTGATTTTCCACTATTTATGAATTCCTAGACTATGTTAGAGGTATTATTAGGTTATATTTCTTATTCTTCCATGTTTATATTTATGTAATTTTATAGTGGTGACTGGAAATCATGTTCTATATTCCCTTTTACATTATGATCATACCCAATTTTTAATAGTACCAATATTACATGGAGATTACAGACATAATAAAGTTTTCATGAACTAATTCATGATTTTTATATCATCAGGGTTTATTTGATATCACTTACTAAAAACTACTTGTAGAACTTATTAATTTTTAAAAGTGTTTTTTAAAAGTGTTTCCTATTGATGAAATCCTTTTATACAACTTATTTATGCATATTTTAAGTAATAGAACAAATGATTATTATTTTTTAAACTGATTATCATATGTGATAAGTGAATTGTTTTTAATAAGTACCTTCAATAATATTGTAATGAACTAACTTGAGTCTGCTATACAATTCACCTAAGCCAGCCCATCACTGTGGTGAGGTGCAACAACATAATGAAAATTCATCTCATATATAACAAAATAAGGCTTACAAACTGAGTACAACATGGAATAAAGTGATACATCCAAGATTAGTTGAATCCAATACAAAATAGATAAACCAGAAAGTATGAAAAGACAATACCAACAAGTCTCCATGTGACCAACTGTCACCTCCAAACCATCTCTCTATGAAGGAAATGAAAAAAAGGGAAGACGAATGATACATCATTCCCTTAACTTTACTTTGGTTCTATAAAAAAACATCTACAAAAACCCAAAGAAAAAATTATAGTGTGATCACTAAGCCTAGTAGGGTTCCACCATAGGATCAATACAAAGTATAATATCAAGAATATTACAGTTCTATCTTTAAAACAAATATTTTTATACAAATAATTTTCATAAATCAAAATCAATTTTAAATCATCCCTAGGTTTTTCATAAAATCCTTTCATATTCTCAAAACAAGGAATAAGAAAATTATAAGTGATAAATAATGAAAGTATAATCAATACAATCCATGGATACACCATTTGGTAAACATGTAAGATAATAATAATGAACAATCCATCATGTGAAAACATGCGTGAAAATAACAATGACAAATCCATCATGTGACAATCCAATAAAAAATGAAAAAGAAAACCATTTGGGATCTAGACTATGGGAATATGTACTAGAAATAAAAAAGAAATCCCTAATATAGGCCTAATATTTATCTAATCAGTATAAACTCTAGTATCATTACACACACTAAAGTTAAAGAAAACCTTAAATGGCATCACATACACTGTGAGGGACATGTTTATTCACGATGCACCCAAGGTTAAAAATGTGCTAAGTTTTTCAAAATAAATTTAAAAATCCATGATCACAATTTATAAAATATTTTCAAATCCAATACAATTCAATTCAGTGCTTGGAAACCCATTTTTAGATCCAAACCACAATTCAATCACTTAATCAACCACTTGGTGTACACAAATTGTTTTAAAGAAAAACCACTTTAGAAATAAGAATCCTTCCCAATGAATCAATTGTAATAATGAATCAATTTAATTAAATTAATAACCCAAATAAATTTATATGAAAAATAATCAATTTATAGAATTATCCACTTTTTATAGAAACACCTACCTTACTAATGATGGTAAAACTAATCGCCTTAAAAAATGAAGACCATAAAAGAGTAGATCGGGCCCTCATGATCCTAGATCCATAAGAAGCACATAAAAACTCCATAAAACCACTTAGATAAAAAATCTAAATCCCAAATAGGTTCCAAAAAGACAAGGGGAGTATAGATTTAGCTAGGATCAAAGAAAGGAAGAGGAAACAACATCAAAACCCAAACGCACCTTGAGAAATCCATCAAGAATGAAGGTTAATCTCCAAGAATCCCATGTTAGAGGCCTATAGATTTCTGGGGAAGGATTAGGTCGAACCTAAATGAGATTAGGTGTGATTAGGTATAAGAAATACCAAGGGAAAAGTGTAAAACCCCACTTTTTAAAGGTTTAGGGTGTCATGTATAGTTAGGCTGTAACATACCGGCCTGACTGACCACTAAACCGATTGTTAGAATGGTTTCCGCACAACCTCAAGTGTTCCTTCACATATACCAGTGGATAATGACTAGCAACAAGGGTTTAATGGTGGTATGGTGGGGATACTATACCCTCATTTCCATAGTATCAAAATGATATATCAAGTGTAAATCAATAAACAATAGAGGAATTAGTAATAATAAATAAAAAACTAGTGGAAGATAAATATAGTAACTGGATAAAAGTAAATGGACAATGATAATATGTAAAATAATGCATGTATTTCTATATGATTCAATAAGATACAAGAATATGGTACATTAGGCAATACAATACAATAATAATAAAAATATCCCAAAGGCTAACTCCACAAGAACCCTGAGTACTCGATCAATACTATGATCCTAAGATCCCATTTACGACACACAGTGCAAGAATAATACCTTGGAACCACGAACATGAATATCTTCTTGGGTACCCTAGTGAAATGGTGGCCTGAACATGATGTAAGATATAATCCCAGTAGGCCACCACCAACGGTGTCAAGATCAATCTAGTTCATACACTATAAAATGAATAGTGTTCCAACATAGGTGAATACAAGGTGATGAATAAATAAATAAATAAATAACACTTTGTTCTGGGTTCCTAAGTTCATAACCGATCGATTCCACCTACTTTAGCCTAATTCAGATGTCTGAACTAAGGGAACCTGTAAAAGTGATACAATTTATACATGGATCATATATAAACCAACAGAATTGGTCTGACCCCAATCTAGTGCTTTTAATTGGAGTTAACACCCTTAGGACATCATTCCATCATTCTCATACTCTAATAATAATAATAATAATAATAATAATAATAATAATAAGGCACCACAAGTAATCCATACTAATCTTCTGTCAAATCCAATAATGGAATCCTGTGACTGTATGAGGAAATCCATAATGGAATCCCAAGGTTCACTATAAGAGTACTCAATATAACCAATATTGAATATTCTATTTAAGGTGACCAATAATAGAATCCTTTATGTCACTCTTGGTATGGTAAAATCTGAGTCCATACCAGGTATATCATATAGAGGACCGAGTATCAGCTGAGGAATGGAATAATCATTATGCCAATGATTCCATCCATGAATTCTCCCCTAGGGAACCAGTGTCACCCAAGAGTATAATAAACTGCTTAGAGAGCCTATAAAATGCAAGATAAGTATCGCTTATTGCACGTCAAGTAGTATAAAGGCAAGCATGGTGAGTCCATCCATGATAGTCTTAAGTCAAGACAAGTATTCCATTCTAATCTACAAGTAGTCAAGGAATATAAACCAATATCACATATCATCCCCAAGGAATATAATGTACAATAGGATAAGAAATATATCCAAATATTTAATCCAAACCAAATAACTATGGACTATATAAATAGGCACAAGGCACTAAACATAAACAAATGAAAATAAGAAACAAGCCTTAAATATAAATCACATGGTACAATATAGGCTTAAATCAAGAGTAATGAGGAACAAATCATAAGTGCAAGGAAAAATATATAATCAAAGAAATAATAACAATGCATAATAATTTTACAACTTGCATAAGAAATATGGAATAACCAGTAATCATGATAAAAAAATAATAAACACAATGAAAATGGTATATATCATGATAAAAGAAGTTTGGAACATAAGTCATATGACATACATTTAAAAATTTTCTCAGAACAAGAGGCATATAATAAAGTCATATTCATAAAGCATAAAATAAGGAACATAACCAATGGGGCCTAACTCATGGTCTACAACTCAATTTAATTCAATTTATTAATTCAAGGTATTTACTATGGTGCAACACACCCAATCAGTTATTATATATATAGTAATAATATATATAAATATTATAGTTATATATTTCATCCACCTATATGAACCAAGTACGTGCGGATGTAAGTGGCCATATACTTGGAATTCAAGTTGCTGGATGGACCAGGGCATAACTCAGACATCCATGACTAGTCTAACAAGCTTATAATATAAATAAATAAGGTACATTCTCTATATATCAATAAGAGTGTGAGTCTTTAAGCACAAAACTCGATATGGTGAGTGATCCATCATGTCATCACTCAAGAAAAATAATGTGGCGTGTTAAGGCCACCGTCCTAATAATGTAAATGGTGTGTAACATCATGCTCAACACTTGATCTAAGAGATTGTGATACCATCATTCTCAAATGAAACCTTACTATCATACCACAACCATAATAAGTTTTAATTACATTTATAATCTAATACATGAGGCATTACCTCTCATGCATCTCATTTATCAAGATCAAAATAAACAAGGCTTCAAAATTCATTTAATTGTATTTGATTAAACATGAATAAGTGTGGATATATCCTATTTATAATTCATTCCATTTAATTTATCCAATTCATTTTAATAAGGCAAACCATCATGAATTATCCATTCCACTTAATTCATCCATTCAATTCCCCATAATAAGGAAATTCAATTTATGATGATCAAGGAGCCATGTAGAAGGTTAAAAGGTCAAAAAGGCAATTTACTACTTGTGGAATTCCAACCATAGGTTGATCCAAAAACCTAATAGGCGCATTAGGTTCTATAAACATTCATGTATCTTGGAAAATTCTATTTTAAGTCTAATTTGAAATCTAAAAAGGTGTTCTGGAAAATTTAGCAATTAGCTAAAAGGGTGAATTCAAAATGGCACACCCATGGGGTGTCCATAAATGTGGCAACCAACCTCTAAAATACTAAACAAGGATTAAAGTGAGTGTATCTAGATGTGCTGATAAATTTGATATGAATAACCCACTAAAAAAGGGGCACTCGGAAAAATCTAGTGTGAGACATAATGGAATAACTACAAGACATCAACACTCATGGGGAAAACGAAGAGACCACCCACCTTAAGGCTGTATAAGAATCCTTGTTCGATATCAACCTCATATTCAGAGTAGGTTGGAAGATATTTGAGAAACATTCCAACACCCTAAAAATATAATAAATTATCTTTCACCTAAATAGCATGATGGATTTAAAAATAACCTTATCTCGAAGGTAAGAGATGAGGAGTTTTTACTAAGACTGATCTGATGCTTCCGGAAGATCGTGAATCAGATACCGAATGCAAGAGTTAGATAAAATCCTAACTTGAGTGATTTGGGACCTCATAAGTGGAGATAAACCAAAAACAGCCACTGGAGGGAGGAGAAGGAAAAAAGAAAGGTTAAATAGAATTAAACATGGTAAAATTTTAATTTCACCCAAAAAAGGGCCCATGGTTTGGCTGCATGGTTGGTCAAACCATGCACCAACCATGCCCTAGTTCATAGATACTTAGGGGAATATTTCATGGTTAGACACATGATTTTTATAACCATGCACAAACCATGCATAAATGATCTATCCCAAACCTACAATCATCCACATGAGCATGCACCTGAGGTTGCATGGTTTCAGAAAAACCGTGTGACCTATAGGTTCCCACTATCTGCAATTGCATGGTTTAGGGAAAACCGTGTAGACTAAGCTGCTTAGTTTCTCCAAACAATGTGACCTAGTCTTTTCTTTCCATTTTAGGGATCCATACTATGAATGATTTAAAAACTCATCTAATCCCTCCTTTACTTGATTAGGTATCATTATTAGTGTCATTTAACGAAATTTAACAAAAAAAATGATATGTACCTTCATGTAAGTACGAGTCATTACAAACTATCCTCCTTAAAGAAACTCATCCCCGAGTTGGCCTTCTGAGGGTAAAGTGGTATTATAATCAAAGAGTTATATCCATTGAGTTTTTATATCAGCTTCCCATTCCTAAGTATCATCCTGTACCCAACCGTGCTACCATAACACCCATACCAAAGAAACTGACCCTCCTTAGAGTGTCTTCACACTCCAATAAACAATATTAATGAGATAATCCTTGATGGAAGAATCCATATATAATTAAACCTAATCAGAATGAAATACATGTGAAGGGTATTGATAATACTAGTGAACATGAAATACATCATGCATAGACCAATATCTCATAGGAAGTGTGATCAGGTAATCCACTGGTCTGATCCGTTTCATAACCTCTAAGGGTTGAAAAAACCTTAATGAGAGATTACCCTACCTAAGAATTTGTATATGACCAAATTTGGGAAAGACTTATAAGAAAACCTAGTCTCCGACCTCAAACTCAAAGTTCACCAACATCTGTTGGCATACAACTGCTGTCTAGACTGAGCTGTCATCATGAACTTTCTGATCATATGGACCTACTATATAGTCTCCTTGACAAGACGTGGTCTAAGAATACCTACCTCTCTAGCCTCTATCTAGCATAGAGGTGAATGAAAAGGACTACTATATGAGGATTTATAAGGATCCATCTCAATGGTAGCTTAAAAGCTGTTATTATAAGTAAACTCAATGAGGGGAATGTGTTTCTCCCAAGAACCCCCAAATTCAAGGACACATGAGAAGAACATTCTCTCTAGTATATGAATAGTACACTCTATTTTTCCATCAGTATGTGGGTGATAGGATATTCTCAATAACACCTGTATACCCAAGTACTTCTGCAACACCTTCCAGAACCATGACATAAAGCAAGCATCTCTATCAGAAATGATAGAACAAGGATCTCCATGAATACATAAAACCTACCTGGTGTATATAATCTCTAGATAATCTAAGAAGAAGGTATCTCACACAAGTAATAAGTGTGATACCTTTGTCAATCGATCAACAAAAAACCATACTATATCATTGACATGAGGTGATCTGGGTAGACCAATCATGGAATCCATTGAAACGTCATCCCATTTTCACTAGGGAAGGAAAATGACTTTAAAATCCATACTAGATGTTTATGTTCTTCCTTCACCTACCGATAGGTGGAACACCAAGTGATGAATCCAGAAATCTCACATTTCATACCAGGCCACCGATATTGGCGTTGTAGATCTAAATACATTTTGGTGACACTATGGTGAACCACCCATATTGAGGTGTTGAATTGCCAAATCATCTATTCTCTAATGTCTATTAGGACCCATACACCCCCATGAAATAATAAGGTATCATACCCATCCACGGTCTTACATAAAGATACATCATCATCTAAAATGCTTTCTCTTAGGTCAAGGCCCTCAGGATCAGATAAATTACTCATTCATATCCATTCTAGAAGAGTATAAGTCATAGCTAAGGCCGAGAGGATAGTCTAACCTTGGTCCTCTTAAACCTTAATATGAATCTCTAATAATAAGGCCATGACCTTCCATTCTACACTAGATTCCTGAAATGCATGTTTCTTAGTCCTCCATCTCAGAGCATCAGCCACAAAATTTCCTTTATCAGGCATGTAGGCAAGCTCAGAATAAAACAACTATAGGTACTCCACCCACCTGCGCTATTAGAGATTCAGATATCGCTGTGTAAATATGTACTTTAGTATTTTGTGATCAGTGAATAACAAAAAACTCTCCAAGTAGATACTGTCTCCAATAGTGTAAGGCATGTATAACAACAATGAGATCAAGGTCGTGTGTTGGGTAATTCCACTCATGACGCCTCAACTGAAAAGACCCATATGAAATGAATTGATTAACCTACATCAAAATAGCTCCATTCCAGATACTTTTTGCATCACGGTATACAATATAGATCCTTACTATCTTAGGAAAAATCAGTATCGACATTGAAGTCAATATTCCCTTCAACTCTTGAAAGGATACTTTACAAGCTTTTGACCATACAAATTTCACACCCTTCTTTGTCAAGACTATAAGTGGAACCGCAAGACATGATAAATCCTTGATGTTGCATCTATAATATTCATATATCCCTAAGAAACTCTAAATGTCAAATACCCTCTTCATAAGATCCCAAGAAACTACAACTCTCACTTTTTCTAGGTCTACTTAAAGTCCTGACTCTGAGATAACGTGACCCAAGAAGTGTAATTTTTTTTATCCAAAAGTGGCATTTACTAAGATTATCATAGAGATAATTCTCTCAGTGTATTCAACATGATCTCAAGATGATTGGAATGACCGTATCTGGATCATCAATACACCAAGTTATCATCCACAAAGACTACTATGAATGAATCCAGATATAGGTGAAAAAACTAATTAATAAGATCCATGAAGACTGCTGGTGCATTCATGAGTCTAAATGGTATAAACAAGTACTTGTATAGACCATAACTACTCAAAAAATCCATGTAAGGTATGTTTAAGCACCTGACATGAACCTAGTGATAGGAATATCTCAAATTTATCTTTCAAAAACCTCTTGATCCTCAGAGCTGATCAAAGAGGTAATCTATTCTATGAAATGGATACTGATTATTTACCATGATATAATTCAATCAATGGTAATCCATGGAGATCCTAAGAGTACCTTATGCCTTCTTTTCAAAAAGAACCAGTGAAACCTAATGAGAAGTGATGGGGAATATAAATCCTTTATCCTTTAGATTATCCAACTATCTCTTGAGATCCAAAATATCCTTAGGTTCCATCCTATAATAAGTAATGTTACCTGGTAGTGATCCTGGAACCAACTCAGTAGTTAACTATACCTCTCACACTGGAGGTAGACAAGAGAAGTTTTCAAGAAAGAAATCCCTGAAACACTCCACTAATGGAGGAAAAATAGTGGGTCATAACCCCTGGTTATCTAGGTAAATACTGGTGATCTAATCTATGACATTACCCATCATGTGCTGATTGGGTCCTGATTGTAACGACCCAAACTTTTTAAATAGTATATTAACTTACTCTTAATGATTTAATAGATATGTTAATGGTTAATGCAGAAAGAGGAGTCGATGGATTCATCCAGTATACTCAAACCTTATGAAGCCCACTTATCAGAGCTTGGGAAGGAGGTGGAATCTTTGGGCTTCTCTTTGGACCAAGCCCAAGCCGAACTCTAGCATGTCAAGCTTGAATGGAAACTCCTACAGGAGAAGTTCAAGTTAGTAGAGATTACTACTAGGGCAATGTTATCTGAGCCTCTCTCAGATTCTCTCACCATATCACACCTTACACTTAGGTCATATGCTGGTGTTATAAGGGGCTATGTGATGAGACCGTAGCTTCTTTGTGTAATCCTTTGGGATGAATAAATTGAGATTTCATCCTTTAGTGATGTTTGTGAAATTTCAAATGTCCAGATAATTTTAGGTTGTATTTTATTGATGAATTTTGAAAAAAGGATATTTTAAAATATTTATGTAAACCTTAAATAATTAATGATGTGTAATGATTTTCAAAAAATGGTCTTCTGCAAAAGTGTTCAGTAAGGAATTTGGAGTCTAATAAGATCAACTTAATTTTTGATGAATAGTAAATTATGAATAGTGATTTTACGCTTAGGATTAGTAATGTAACCAAATGGATTAGTAATATCACTTAAAGAAAGTTTTAATATAATTTAGACACCTTTATTAAGAAATGTGGTTCAATAAAATGGTTAAATAATGGTTTCATAAATTATTAATCAAGTATTAGTTTTTTTAGGTGAATAGTGTTTTTTATTTAAAAATTTAATTAAAAATATTTAGAAAATTATTTTTATAAAATGGACTTTATTTTTGAACTCAGAGCATCGATATTATGTTATGGTAATTTTTTGGGATTTTTCTGAGAGATGAATTTTCAGTGAATAGTAAAAATGCAGTTTTAGGGTTTCGGTATGTTAAATGACATCATAACTGTGTCATGATGATGTCATGAGATATTTTAAGGGATGGTCGACTAAAGGGGATGAATTATTGTGTGAGGTTTCCCAAGTGGCCAATACCATGGGAAAATACCATGGGCAAGCCCATGGTTTTGCCAAAACCACCAATGAGGTGTCCCTTGGCCGTTAATGCCTTGTCCCCTCACTTTCCCTATAAATACCATGCCCTACTCTCATACATTCGACTCAAAAACCATCCTCAACGAAGTTATAGTCTTCTTATCTCCCAAGGAGTCCTCTCAAGGTTCCCTCAAGCCTATCAAGGTCCCAACCATTGAGTTCTAAGAGTTACGTTTAAGGTAAGGGATCCGACCTCTCTCTTTATTTTCAAGTAATCACTTTTATGTCATTCCTTTTATGATACATGTTATTATGTTGGAGGATGTTCTTATATATTAATATTAATTCCCTTTTCATTTTCATATTATGAGAGACCCCCTATTTCTCTCATCAATTCGTTTTAAGAATGTTTAAGTGGCGCTGTTAGGCTGCTGAATTTTTAAGGGATTCTTTCACCCTTCTTTTGTTCAAAGTTATACTTTCATGTCAAGTCTTTCAAGTTCCTTTTTAATTATGTTGGGGGTATGATCTCTATATATATCATACTGAACTCTTATGTTCATATGATGATAGACCCTATTTTGATCTTGTCAATTCATTTTTGGTTGAAGTTTAAGTGACGCTGTTAGGATGCCGAATTTTTATAAGAGAAATCTTATTTTTGTCTTCCTTTTATGTTCTTAATTTCATATGGTATTTCTTTCAAATTTCATTAAAATGTTCTTAAATCATTCATATTCTGTTCCCCTACTGTTTTATGGATCATTTATTAGTGGGTGACCCATGTCCCCTCTCTTTTCAATGTTTTCTAAAACCTCATAACATAGCCGTTATGCTGCAGAATTTCCGTCTCAAAATGTCTCTCTATTTTTCTAAAGTTATTTTATTTTATTTTATTAAGTGAATACTCAAAGATCTTCCTTATAAAGGGGTATTCACATATATACCAAAATTTTCTATTTTAAATTCTGGGATTTACATACATGAGACCCACCTTCCTTTTCTGTGGGTTTTAAAGTGACACAAAGATCATGTCTTTAAAGCAGTTTTTAAAACATTATGATTATGAAATGAAACCCTTTCCTTTTATGCTATATGGGTTGTTTATGAAATGATTGATGATGATATATTTGGATCACATTATAATAAATACATGTCAAGGGTTCACCCTGATATCTTTCCAATGCATTGGGTAAAGACTTAATCTCTAGAGATGACTATTTTTAACAACGCCTAGGTGAATAACCTTTGTAATTTTTAATGACACCTTGGGGATGGACCTTGGTGAATCATAAATGTTTGTCAATATTAAATGTTTTAGCCACATATTCAAGTTATTAAAAACGTTATTTTTATTATTACATGCTTCATGATTTCTTTCTCATGCCTTAAAGTTCTTTTCATGACCTTATTGAAGTATCTCAAGTTCACATGTAAAATGTTTCTCTTGTTTCCCTTACTGGGCCTTCTGCTCACCCTTTCTTTTGATGTATGTCCCCAGGTTATGAGATGCAGTAATGAACCTAGGATGAACTTAAGGAGAAGCCTTTAAAGTGTTTAAGAAGAATGTTTTATGTTGTTTTCATGTATTATGTTCCTGGTTTCCAAGACACTAAACCTTAAAGATCCTCAGTTTTGTGTAATGTAATGAAAGTTTATGTTATAAAAAGGCGGGATTCCATAGTTGGTATCGAAGGATGGTTTAGTTATTTGTGGAAATTAGGATATAAAAACTTTAGGAAGAACCCTATAGAAAAGTTTAAATATAGGAAAACTTCCTGGTATTTTGGTAAGTATTGAGTAAGTGGTTTATCCAAAAAATACATCCCTTTCTGGATACGAGCAGGTAGAGGAAGCTCTCGCACAGATGTACATAGGGGTAAAACCTGAAAACACCGCTTTGAGCTAGACTCGAATGGGAACTGGTGCATGATAACGGGCCTTTCTGCACTCTTGGTTACGACACTCCCGGGGGATATGTTTGGTTAATCACAAGATTTTTATGAATCATTATGAAGGAATTATAGAGAAATGTAATTGTATAAGCATGAAGTATTAGTTAAAAGATTCATAAATGGAATAAGTTTCTCACTAAGGTTTTATCCTTTTAGAAAATGGCAGGAAATAGGAGGAACTGTGTAGATGGTGACCGCAATGCACCATGTGCTGACGGCCCTCCGATGGAATATGGAATGGAAACATTCATGCGAATGATGAACCAACTGACTCAAGTTATGAGTAATAACTTGAATCAAGCTGAGAGGCCGACCTCACCATGAAGGGAATAACACTCTGTTGAGTCCTTCATGCATCAACTACCACCAACATTCAGTGGATCTACTAACCCATTGGTTGCGGAACAATGGATAATATCCATTGAAAATATATTTTCTATACTCCTTTGTTCAGAACAAGAAAAAGTCACCCTTTCTATTTACTACCTAGAGGGAGAAGCTAATCAGTGGTGGTCACTGGTCAAAAACACGAATCCAAGAGAAGTGATGGAAGCTATGGAGTGTGAAGAGTTCCAGGGAATATTCTTTATTAAGTATTTCCCCCGTTCCATGAGAACGAGAATGGAGAAAGAGTTTCTCAAGCTGAAGAAGAAGGAGAACGAATTTTTCAGAAGCTATGAGATGAAATTCACCCGACTTTCACGATATACCTATATATTTGTCATGGATCCAAGTGGGAAGGTTGATAGATTTTTTGGTGGACTAAGACCTCATCTACGGAAGAATCTAGCCAACCGGGACTACGATAGATACAAGGAGATCGTGCGGAGTGTAATGAAAGTTGAGCTAGAGTTTGTTGAGACACAGTGGTCTCATAAATCAAATGACAAGAAGAGATCGTTGGAGCCTAGTTTAGGGAAGAATTTTGATCAGGGAAGAGGTGGAAAGAAAATGCAACTTACCACATGCAATAAATGTGGGAATAAGCATTCAGGTAACTGCTTGATCAGAAGTGTCAAGTGCTACAGGTGTAGAAGAGGAGGCCATGTTGCTCGGAATTTTCATAGTGAGGTGAAGCCTCAACTCCCCAACACTAAAGGCAGAGGAAAGATGGTTCCGACCTTACCTGAAGTCAAATTCTTCAAGTGTGGACAACTTGGGCACTTTTCTAATCACTGTCCAAATCCGAGGGTAGTGGAGGGGAATCACCATCAAACTCAGCAAAGGACAAGGGAGAAAGGTCGTGCTTTTTCTATCACAACAACTGAAGTTGAAGTTACGAATGACATGGTATCAGGTACTCTTGTTGTCCTCTCAAAACTAACAAGTACGTTTTTTGATTATGGTTCAATGCATTCCTTTATTTCCTCGAAGTTTTCAAAGAATATAGAATCAATCCCTGAACTGCTTGAGGTAGAATTGTCGGTCAAGACTCCAAGTGGGATTATCCATGCATCAACAGTGTTTAGAGACTCTAGTGTTTAATTCAGTGAGCACAATATTATCTCAAATCTAGTAGTCATCCCCATGTTGGAATTCGACGTTATACTAGGGATGGACTGGCTCTCAAAGTATAATGCTAAGATCAAATGCAGAAGTAAGGAAATCTCAGTAGTCTTGAATGAACGACCTATAATTATCTTCCAAGGAGAGATATCCCGAACTGATCCCTATCTAGAAGCACCTCCTATAGATTTCTTTATGGAGTTAATCGGTGATGATGAAGAAGGAAAAGGGAGTATACAAATAGAAGATGTTCCTATTGTTCAAGAATACATGGATGTATTTCCTGAGGAGTTACCTGGACCTCCCCCAGAAAGAGAGGTAGAGTTCTCCATTGAACTCATACCTGGGTCTGAAACGATATCAAAGACCCCGTATAGAATGGAAAATGTGGAGCTAGAAGAGTTAAAGAAACAACTCCAAGACTTGTTGGAGAAGGGGTTTATCCGACCGAGTGTGTCTCCTTGGGGATCACCAGTTCTCTTTGTGAATAAGAAGGATGGATCAATGTGTCTATGCATTGATTATAGAGAACTGAACATGATCAAAATGAAGAACAGATACCCTCTTCCAAGAATTGATGATTTATTTGACCAACTACATGGGGATCAATTCTTCTCCAAGATTGACCTTCGATCTGGTTGTCATCAACTGAGGGTGAAGAAGGAAGATATTACAAAGACTGCCTTTCGATCAATATATGGGCATTATGAGTTTACTGTTATGCCCTTAGGCTTGACTAATGATCCTGATATTTTCATGGATTTTATGAATAGAGTCTTTAAGGACTACCTTGATAACTTTTTGGTAGTTTTTATTGATGATATTTTGATATATTCAAAAAGTCGTGAGGAGCATGAAGACTATCTGAGGGTTATTTTGAAAACTCTGCGGAAGGAGAGGCTCTTTGGAAAGTTCAGCAAGTATGAGTTTTTGTTACAACAAGTGGATTTATTGGGGCACATCGTAACCAATGAAGGAATCTTGGTTGACCCTGCAAAGACAATGGTTGTGGAGGAGTGGCCTCAACCCACAACAGTAACTGAGATTCGTAGTTTCCTTGGTTTAGCGGGATATTATAGGAGGTTTGTGAAAAAAATTTCACAGCTTTCTAATCCGCTAACCAAGTTGAATCGAAAAGGGGTTAAGTTCATCTGGACAAAGGAATGCGAGGAAAGTTTCCAATAGCTGAAGAAGAGATTGGTTACTGCACCTGTGTTAACACTACCCTCCATCAGAGAAAGATTCATTATTTTTAGTGATGCATCTCTGAAAGGTCTTGGGTGTGTCCTCATGCAAAATGAAAAGGTAATTTGTTATGCATCTCAACAGTTGAAGATTCATGAGAAGAATTATCCTACGCATGATCTAGAGCTAGCGATAGTTTTTTTTGCTCTAAAGATATGGAGGCACTATCTTTATGGGGATAAATGTGATATATACACCAACCACCAAAGTTCAAAGTATATTTTCACACAGAAATAATTGAACATGAGACAAAGGAGATGGTTGGAGCTTATTAAAGACTATGATTGTTCAATTCATTATCACCCTGGAAGAGCAAACAAAGTCACGGATGCGTTAAGCAGGAAAGACCCTGTTGTTCTGGCAACAATGAGGATCCTAGGAGATCCCTTGATTAAAGATCTAGTAAAACTAGACATGGGAATTGTAAGGGAAAGGACATCATCAACCTTATCCCAAATGATTTCTCAACCTTCATTACTAGAGAAGATAAAGAAGGCTAAAAAAGAAGATCCTTTGCTACAGGAGAAGTTTGAGGCTATAAAGGATGGAAAGTTCCCTGATTTCAATATTGATCAAGAAGGTGTATTGAAATTTCATACAAGACTATGTGTTCCATCTATTCTGGAGATAAAGAAAGAACTGATGGATGAAACTCATAGCTCTACTTTCTCTATACATCCGGGAAGCACTAAAATGTATAGAGACCTTCGTGATCATTATTGGTGGGATAACATGAAGAGGGAGATTGCTGATTACACTACAAGGTGCCTGGTGTGTCAGTAAGTAAAGGCAGAATGACAACTTCCTAAGGGGGTATTACAACTGCTACCCATACCAATATGGAAGTGGGATAATATCACTATGGACTTTGTAACTGGTCTCCCGAAAACATCCAAAGGAAACAATGTCATATGGGTTATTGTGGACCGTCTCACCAGGACCGCCCATTTTATCTCTATTCGGGAAGATTTCTCTCTAGATCAAATTGCCAAGATATACGTAAAGGAAGTGGTAAGGCTGCATGGGGTACCACTATCCATCGTGTCTGATCATGATCCAAGATTCACATCAAAATTCTGGAGAAGTCTTCAACATGCTCTGAATACTGAATTGAATTTTAGTACGAACTATCATCCTCAAACTGATGGCCAATATGAAAGGACTATTCAGACACTCGAAGACATGCTGAGATTATGCTCAATGTAATTTATAGGTGGATGGGATCAACACCTCCCATTAGTTGAGTTCTCCTATAACAACAGCTTCCATTCGAGTATTCAGATGACACCCTATGAAGCTCTGTATGGAAAGCGATGTAGAACTCCTACTTGTTGGGATGAAACTGGTGAGAGAAAGCTTCTTGGACCTGATCTTGTGCAAGAGATGACAGAACAGGTTCATGCCATCCAACAACACATAAAGGCTGCTTAGATTCGGTAGAAGAGATATGCTGACAACCGTCGAAGGGACTTGGTGTTTGGTGTTGGCGACAAAGTCTTCCTTATAATTTCTCCATGGAAGAGAGTCATGCAGTTTGGGAAGAAAGGGAAGCTCAACCCTAGGTATATTAGCCCCTATGAAATACTTGATCGCATAGGATCAGTGGCCTATCGACTAGCACTTCCACCGAAACTAGCTCAAGTTCACGATGTCTTCCATGTATCTCTCTTGAGGAAGTACATACCCGACCCTTTGCATGTACTAAACCCAGAGGTGGTACAATTGGAACATGAACTCTCTTATGAGGAGCAGCTAGTAGAGATCTTAGACCGTAGAGACAAGGTTCTACAAAACAAGACTACCCACCTTGTGAAAGTGTTGTGGAGGAATCATAAATATGAAGAAGCGACTTGGGAGCCTGAGGAAACAATGAAGCAAAAGTACCCTCACCTTTTCGACTAGGCCTCAAGCATAAAATTTCGGGGACGAAATTTCTTAAGGGGGGAAGAATGTAATGACACAAAATTTTTAAATAGTATATTAACTTACTCTTAATGATTTAATAGAGATGTTAATGGTTAATGCAGAAAGAGGAGTCGATGGCTTCATCCAGTAGACTCGAACCTTATGAATCCCACTTATCAGAGCTTGGGAAGGAGGTGGCATCTTTGGGCTTCGCTTTGGACCAATCCCAAGCTGAACTCCAGCGTGTCAATCTTGAATAGAAACGCCTGTGGGAGAAGTTCAAGTTAGTAGAGATTACTACTAGGGAAATGTTATCTGAGCCTCCCTCAGATTCTCTCACCATATCACACCTTACACTTAGGTCATATACTGGTGTTAAAAGGGGCTATTTGACGAGACCGTAGCTTCTTTGTGTAATCCTTTGGGATGAATAAATTGAGATTTCTTCCTTTAGTGATGTTTGTGAAATTTCAAATGTCCGGATAATTTTAGGATGTATTTTATTGATTAATTTTGAAAAAAAGGATATTTTAAAATATTTATGTAAACCTTAAATAATTAATGATGTGTAATGATTTTCAAAAAATGGTCTTCTGCAAAAGTGTTCAGTAAGGAATTTGGAGTCTAATAAGATCAACTTAATTTTTGATGAATAGTAAATTATGAATAGTTATTTTACGATTAGGATTAGTAATGTGACCAAATGGATTAGTAATCTCACTTAAAGAAAGTTTTAATATAATTTAGACACCTTGATTAAAAAATGTGATTCAATAAAATGGATAAATAACGGTTTCATAAATTATTAATCAAGTATTAGTTTTTTCGGGTGAATAGTGTTTTTTATTTAAAAATTTAATTAAAAATATTTAGAAAATTATTTTTATAAAATGGAATTTATTTTTGAACTCAGAGTATCGATATTATGTTATGATAATATTTTGGGATTTTTCTCAGAAAGATGAATTTTTAGTGAATAGTAAAAATGCAGTTTTAGGGTTTCAGTATGTTAAATGACATCATAAATGTGTCATGATGATGTCATGAGATATTTTAAGGGATTGTAGACTAAAAGGGATGAATTATTGTGTGAGGTGTCCCAAGTTTCCAATACCATGGGCAAATACCATGGGCAAGCCCATGGTTTTGCCAAAACCACCAATGAGGTGTCCCATGGCCTTTAATGCCTTGTCCCCTCACTTTCCCTATAAATACCAATCCCTCCTCTCATCCATTAGACTCCAAAACCATACTCAACTAAGTTCTAGTCTCCTTACCTCCCAAGGAGTCCTCCCAAGGTTCCCTCAAGCCTCTCAAGGTCCCAACCATTGAGTTTTAAGAGTTACGTTTAAGGTAAGGGATCCGACCTCTCTCTTTCTTTTCAAGTAATCTATTTTATGTCATTACTTTTATGATCCATGTTCTTATGTTGTAGGATGTTCTTATATATTCATATTACTTCCCTTTTCATGTTCATATGATGAGAGACCCCCTATTTCTCTCATCAATTCGTTTTAAGAATGTTTAAGTGGCGTCGTTAGGCTGCCGAATTTTCAAGGGATTCTTTCACCCTTCTTTTGTTCAAAGTTCGACTTTCATGTCAAGTATTTCAAGGTACTTTTTAATTATTTTAGTGGTATTATCTCTATATATATCACAATGAAATATTATTTTCATATGATTAGAGACCCTATTTTGATCTTGTCAATTCATTTTTGGTTGAAGTTTAAGTGACGTCGTTAGGCTGGTGAATTTTTATAAGAGAAATCTTATTTTTGTCTTCCTTTCATGTTCTTAATTTCATATGGTATATCTTTAAAATTTCATTACCATGTTCTTAAATCCTTCATATTATGTTCCCCTACTGTTCTATGGATCATTTATGAGTGGGTGACCCATGTACCCTCTCTTTTCAATGTTTTCTAAAACCTCGTAACATAGCCGTTATGCTGCAGAATTTCCGTCTCAAAATGTCTCTCTCTTTTTCTAAAGTTCTTTTATTTTATTTTATTAAGTGAATACTCAAAGATCTTCCTTCTAAAGGGGTATTCACATATATAACAAAATGTTCTATTTTAAATTATGAGATTTACATACATGAGACCCACCTTCCTTTTCTATGGGTTTTAAAGTGACACAAAGATCATGTCTTTAAAGCAGTTTTTAAAATGTTATGATTATGAAATGAAACCCATTACTTTTATGCTATATGGGTTGTTTATGAAATTATTGATGATGATATATGTGGATCACATGATAATAAAGACATGTCAAGGGTGCGCCCTGATAGCACTCCAATGCATTGGGTAAAGTCTTAATCTCTAGAGATGACTATTTTTAACGACGCCTTGGTGAATAACCTTGGTAATTTTTAATGACACCTTGGGGATGGACCATGGTGAAACAGAAATTATTGTCAATATTAAATGTTGTAGACACATCTTCAAGTTATGAAAAACATTATTTTTATTATGATATGCCTCATGATTTCTTTCTCATGCCTTAAAGTTATTTTCATGACCTTATTGAAGTATCTCAAGTTCACATGTAAAATGTTTCTCTTGTTTCCCTTACTGGGCCTTCTGCTCACCCTTTCTTTTGATGTATGTCCCCAGGTTATGAGATGCCGTAATGAACCTAGGATGAACTTAAGGATAATCCTTTCAAGTGTTTAAGAAGAATGTTTTATGTTGTTTTCATGTATTATGTTCCTGGTTTCTAAGACACTAAACCTTAAAGATCCTCAGTTTTATGTAATGTAATGAAAGTTTATTTTATAAAAAGGCGGGATGCCACACTGATCATGAAGCTTGTACACCCCATTCTACCTTATGCACATGCCTAATGACCTCGAGTGATGTAAATGTCAATATCCAATGATAGCAGTCAATATGGGATCGATAGGGAACTAACCAGTCCATCCTAATGATTACATTGAAGACTTCCATGTCAAGGATATAAAAATTGACACAAAAAGGTATCCACCTATCTCAAGGGGAAAATACTTACAACGATGAACTCCCTAGGATTAGATACCTAAGAGGGTATCAATATTTATAACTCCATGAAAGTGTTTGATCTCGAGGAACAAACTTCCCATAATGGACTCATATATAAAATATTGAGATGCACCTGTGTCAAATAAAGTAGAAACTAAAGTGGAGGCTTCTAGAATAGTACCTTATACAGTAAGAGGTCCGAAACTCTTCTCCTCCGATGTAGGATGGACTACATGTCACTAGACTTTACCGTGACATTGATTCACTGCTCAAATTCCCCGAGCAAGCCTGATTTGATGGCGATGATAATCATAATCCTAACTACCTATACCTCGACTACCACCTTATCCTAAACATATAGTGGTATTCTAGATTCTTTCCTGATGTGATCCTACTTTCCCCACTCCTGATCATGGAGTAGGTGTAGATCCCCACTCACTAGGCACTAAAGGGGAAAGTCCTATAGAAGAGCTGGATATTCCCCATCCTACCAAAACCTATGCATTCCAATGGATCTGATAAGAACTAAGGCTTCATGTGTCAAAGATTCCCACAATTACAATATATAAAAAATATGCCAGTATGAGGAGCATGACTGCTGCTACCCACGTGATTAGCCTCAAAATGCCTATTTCTCCTAGAAGAATAACTACTAATAGATCCGGGTGCCAAACTATCCTAGCTCACACCATTATATTCCCTAAAGTTTTTCTCTATAATAATGTCCTAACTGATGATTTTAAAAATTCTATTCAACTTAAACACATAGACCTGCGATTGGATGGTGTAAACTATCCCATCCTCAAATCACTTAGTGGTCATTAGATCATCACTCACTAGAGTAGGAGTGAACCGATATAGATTATTAAATAAAGTAGAATATTCCATAATTGACATACTACCCTACTGTAGGTTCATGAATTATCTTGCTCTGTTAACCCTAAGAGTCTGGGGAAAGAAGTAGTCATTGAAGATTGTCTGTGTAACGCCCCGACCCTAGTTACCCAGAGTCGGTGCATTATTACATAACATTGGCATGATCATGAGAAAGATCAAGTCTCGAAAGACCGATTAGTTTAGTAGCCTTGGAATAACTAGATACATCCATAAATTTTTACATTACATCATAAAAAAAACATCTTGTCTTCATATCCCCTCATACTATCCCTGCAGGTCATTCATAAATTACTTCTTCATAATCCTGGGAAAAAATAAAACATTGAAAGGGGTGAGCTCGGATGCTCAGTAAGGATAACATTATAGCAGAAGCTTTCATAAATAAGCATAAACACTTAAGGCAATTTATAACTAAAACAAAAGCCTTTTAAACTTGAGCTTCAGCATAAAATGGCAAAGGTAAAATGAAATAATGCCATTTACTTACTCACATGGATATTCTACTAGTCTAATGATCACATGCAATATCAATAACCACTTTCATAATGATGGAATGCATAATGCCAGACTATCATAACCACATAGCCAAGGCCTCGTGCCAAGACTGCAAATAAGATTTTGCCAAGGCCTTGTGCCAAGACACTAGTTTGTCTCATGAGACCTACCGATGCATCGAGGAGCTATAGCGGGCTCCACCCGTCACTTATTAAGTCCAATGCATTCCTCATATGAATAGGTTTAAGCATAAAATAAACATTCGTATTAAAACTAGCATACGAAATGTGAATACTTTAATCACAAACCATGAATGGTATAAAAATAGAACATCCACAGTCAAACATAACTCATTTGATACAATATGGAAGATTGTATTGTATCACATTAACCTCAATCAAGAATAATGAAGGATGTTGACATAGATAATCATCAAAACTATTTGAGAGAAATATCCCCATTTTCTTGAAAACATTTAAAAGTCACACTATTTGTCAAGAAGCCATTTAAAAGTAGATTTTTGAATCAAAGTGTCCCATACCACTTTGAAACTTTTTAAAATGAGTTTTGATTTCTAAACTTTAATGCCCATATAAATAAATCCTTAAAACCATTTTTAAAACATGGACATTAATGAGAAAGGTTTAGATGAATAAGTCTTTAAAACATTTAAAAATGGTATTTTAGTTAGAGATTCTAACCAAAAGAGACACTTGAATACAAATAATTAAGGTAATCAAAACTTTTTAATATCATGAGAATAAAGGGAATCATGATATTCTATGTCAAATTACATTATATACACCTCATAAAAGTGATTTGGTGTATATCAACAAAGAAGTATCAATGGATTGTAAATTGAGATGAAATCTCTCATAAAGGCCGTATCCTTAGGTTAAGGATAAATCAACGACATAATTATGTGTGACAAATATAAATACACTAAATATGATTGGATATTCAGTGTAAAACAATCAAAGGATATTCACACATATTCTTGTAAAAACAACACCAACGAATTGGATGTTTAACTCAACAAATGGTGAATGAGTTAAAATTACTCTTATCAAATTAATATCAATGACTTGAGAATTACCAATGAGTGATTATGTGTATCAAACTTATATCCACAGGAAGGGGAGTGGAAATTATGACATAATCAAATGAATTGTGATTCCACACATAATCTTGGGGCAGTATAATCAATGAAATATGCGTAAAGCCAAAAGAGTGGAAATTGAAATCTCAAATTCCCTTATGATTAGGTAACTTAAGAAACATACACCCATGAAAGAAGTATCATACGATGATGATGTAAATACCCATAAATAAAAGTATATAACACAATGAATACAATCATGGGAAGTACACATACACCACATGCAATAATTAAGTGGTGATCAATGGAATTCTCACGGAATTAAAAGTGAGATAAGAAAATCCCTTACCACGTTAATCGACTGAGTCGTATGGCCAAAAGTTAATAACCACCAAATGATTTATAGAATAACATGAATATAAAGATAATCATGATTATATATATCAAATGGCCATACATAATACACCACTTTCAATAATTTAGTGGCGAATAATGGAAATCTCACGGAATTGAAAGTGAGATAAGAGAATCCCTTACCTTGTACTTTTTCCTTGGTCGATGGTAGGTTTACCTCCGGTATAATGGTGAAATAATTGTTATTGAATAATACAAGAATCATTTACTTTAATATGATATCATATATGATCTTTTAACATTGATTTGCTAATAATATCTTAGAATTATCGTCATTTCGGGTGTTAACGGGTTCATTTTACTTTATATTCTTTGTTATGTGAGCCATATTCTTTATTAATGGGATGTATATTATTCATATCCAGAATGATATCAAGTCCTTAGATACTATTTTTAAATCATCAAATTATAATTATACTTGAATGGATACGATGGAGGATGGATCTCACCGCGTTCGTGGAGACGGTAGTCCGTACGTACGCACAAACACTACTTCCATTTAATTTTTCATTTTAAAAGAATTGAATCCAAATGATAAATAGGTATATTACTATTCCAGTATAATATAATATTTTATATATGTTACTTATTTTCATTAACACCATTCTTTATACGTTCCATGTGTGGTATGAACGAGTCATATCATTTTAAGGGGGCGGTAGTCCGCACTTCCTCAAATGAAATTATCGTATGTATATACAACATGAAACGAATAATGGTATGAAATAAAATGGAATTACAGAAGCTTATATATAAAATATATATCATTAATATCATATTTAATTACAGTGCCATCATAATGGCCACCATGAGAGGCGGTAAGATGTATTTGAACAATCATCATTTCGTGAGGCGTTAGTTTGCCATCCACAGAAACATTATGTTCATCATCCATTAGATGGAGTTGTGTGTATGTGTAGTTTTAATCCTTCTTATAACAACATCCTAGTATATTGTGGATACTGGTGTTGTTACAAAAGAAAGGAAATAAAAAGAGTTTGGGGGTTGGAGAAGCAAAATAATTGAAAATAATTTAAGAGAAAACGTTACCTTTAATTTAGGTAACTCACTTTGGTTGGAACCAAAGGACTTCTTGAAATGCTTTCTGCCTAAGGGGAAGCTTCATGGAGGAGGAGAGGGATGTGGGGAGCGTATTTGGGCAGAGTTTGGACGAGCCAAGTGGCTTGAGAGGTGTGAAGAAATGACAAGGAGGAGTGCCCTTTTATAAGAGGGGTGAGGGGCACCTTTGGAAAAGCTAGAAATATTAATTTATAATAAATTCATATTCGGTTTCCAATGAATCCAAAGTTGACTATTCAAAGGTTGAGGTGGGGATGGGTCGAAAACAACTCATCCAATAGAATTTAGACAGGTTTGGGTACTTATATTAACCTTATCTTTAAGTATTAACTCTAAGTTAATTAGTTTCACTTTTACAATGTCTCTTTGTATTTTTATATAATATGGTTAATAAACTTACTATATACATCCAATATACCCCCAAGTGGTCCATTAATGATGAACCTATCATGATATAAGTCTCTTGGCCGAACCTTAGATTTTTAGGAATTTAATATCAATTAATAATATAATATTTGTTTTAAGAACTCTTTTATGTCAATTTTGACACTATTCATTAGTTGATTTTTGTGAAACTCATAACAGATTGATTACTTCGAACAAAGTCAATTAAATCAATCCTAATATATCATATTATCCTAGAAAATTAGTTTTATTCATTAAAAGTTTCATATTATATTTATTTGGGTATTTATAATATCAATTATTTTAATTTTTCACTATTATAGTAATTACTGCATCATCATTGTGTCATAAATAAAATAAATTATTTAATGTATAAAAATTATAAATAAAATATAATTATGTAGGAAATCTTTTTATCTTTCTAATTAATATTTATAATCTAGAATCCAACATATATAACCCTATGTAACAATTGTTTTACTAAAAGATATATGCTTGTGTCATTTTTGTATTCATTTTAACTTAATTAATATAAAGTGTCATTATCACTTACAAGTGGATCCATGGGGTCCCAAAATTGACCCAAAGATGACCATGGTCGACCATGTATCAACCAATAGGGTTAGGACACGTTTTAGGGTAATTTAGTATTATTATAATATTATTTTTTTAACCCTTATTTACCGGATTTACCCTTAACCATGGTAAATAAAATATTTACCGCAGTAATTATTCAAAATGTCTAAAAATAAAAGTTACCTATTTAAAAAATTTGGACATCCTGATTCCAAATATGGAATCCATTTTTCTAAATTCAAAACACAGAAGTGGCAGAAATTAATTTAAAATTAATTCCCGCTGTCAAAACAAAAAGCGTGTTTTTAAAGAGATAATAACTATCAAAAGATTGACACTTGTTTATGTTCGGTTTAATTGTAAAATTGTGTCCAATGACCAACATTATATTAAATGGTAAAAATATATTCTAAATATACTTTAAAACCAATCAAATTCACAATTTATCACTATTAATTATTTTGATTAAAAAAGTTGTTTTTAATTAAAATTTAGTAATTTTCACTATTCATCAAAATATGAAAGTTATCCGAAAAGTACCAAAATTTCACCTTAGGCTAAATTCGATATTCTGAATCCAAAAATGAAGTCCATTTTGAAATATAAAATATATATAATTTCTAAAAGTAGGTATTACTATTCATAACGGCTAGTTTGATTGGTTGTGGTTTGTTAAAATATCGAAGTTGCGTACAATGCACGTCATTGCATTATTCAAAAGGAAACATACCGAGGAAGCTTGGGGTGTTACATTCTCCCCTCCTTCAATAAATTGCGTCCTCGCAATTTTTAAAATTTTGCTTGGGAATATAATGGAAAGTCCCACATCGGAAAAAGAGTCAATAAAACTATCACTTTAAAAGAAAGAAAGAGAGGTATAAGGGTCATCCAAGATAACCCATACTAGGATTCCATGTAAGAAAACATGGATATGGATGATAAACTAAGTGTCAAGTTCTGATGGAGAGGGATAGAAATCATGATCAGTAGAAAGTTAACAATGAGAAAACCACAAACTTGTGTTGGGACAAACGCCCATTAGTCTCCTAGTAGGAAAGTAAACGGACAACATTTTTTTTTAAGTTACATTACATAAGGAAGAGGAATTCATTTATGATATTGACTAAGAACATTATGAGATATACTTACATTTTAAGTAGATTTTCATTCTTTAATAAATTTCCACCACTAACTCAATTTTTTTTTAAACGATGAGTATTCAAGAAGACTTGGTCACACTGGAAGAGCTAGAATAAACTTATATAGAATCACATGATCCATGAAGGATAAACCATATATTTACATTGTCTTTGAAGATTAATCAAAACCAAAATGGTCAGTGATTGATCTAATGATCCCCCAAAAGGATATTCATTGAGATAAATATGCACTAATCTTAATTTCTAAAATTAAACCAACAATACCCCAAAGTTAAATAGATACCATTCAATAACCAATTGTCCTTAAAATCCTTTAATATAATCCAAACTAATATTGAAACCCAAAACATAGAAGAATTTGATTATGTAGTCTCCCATGTTAAATTGTATCTCCAAATGACATCAGATACTCTTAAAGTCACATACTCAAAAGTAATTAACCTAATCACATATTCTCTATTATAGGTTAATCATTTCCATAAATAACCCAAATCACTATAAATCCACAATAAAAATGTAGATAAAAATCTATCATTACTCCACAAATGAAACCCCATAGTATTCTATTTTCCTTGGGCATATAGTGTTCCCAACAAAGCGAACATCTTCCAAAATAACATTTATCACTTAATCACCAAATCATTTTCCTATACCAAGGGTATTCTTTTGATATGAAATAAGAACCCAAATCAACTTATTATTGATCAATAAAATCATTTAACTAAAAAAAAGTCACACTAACCAAGGACTTCACGTTGTCCAGTGGTAGGCGATAAATCCCAATCGCACTTTGGTTGTGGGTTCGATTCCCATAGCTTTGTCCGACGCGACGAGTTGTCACACGGTCTACGTGTTGTCCTTTTTCAAAAACTATATTTTATAATATTGCCAAAATGAGATAAATTCTTCAAAATACTATAAATTTAACCACAAATGTTATATCATACCTTGAATCTTCATCCCAAATTAGAATAACTTATAATTCTCTCAAACCCCAATGATCATATAAAACCAAATGGTTATTTATACCTATATCCACAAGAGAAGAGACAATTCTTCCTCAAATATCATTCTCACATGGAAAACTGCGGGGTTACAAATACAAGAGAAAATTATTCCATAGTAAACCCATCAACAAGGAGTGCTAATACTTTTTAAACATTTCTCCAACCATTTATTCCCACATAGCTTCTTCTTTGACCAAGAAAATATCCTATAGAATAGGACATTCACTCGGGTAATGGCCAGGTCCCCTACATTTACGGCAAATGACTGTAAATGGACTCTTGGGACCATTTTTATCTTCTTCCATAGTACTCTTCATTTTTCTTCGGCAATTCTTTACTTTATGTCCTTCCTTCCCGCACGTAAAACATTTCGTTGTCCCATTGAGACACTTTCCTGGGTGTCTCTTTCCACATTTCCTGCATGATGAAAATTGAGGGTTCTTTTCTCCATGGTCTCCATTGCTGGAGCTCTTATCATTTATCACCTTTCTCTTCCTTGTTGAGTCTGGGAGTTGGTTAATATATATGTTGTTGATCATATTTTTGGAAAACTGATTTGGCATAAAGACGATATCTTTTACGCCTATCAACATTCCATTTTTGTTGCTCATTGCCACCACCGTTCCCACCTTGTACATCATTCTCAAAGTCACTATGACTTACTTGGAGTCCAGCCATTGACTAAAACCACAAAGCATTGTGTGAGTAATAGTAGTCGTAAAATCATTTAGAGATTAAAATGTCACCATATTCTCAATTTGAAACATATTAGGATTAACCAAGGTCATTTACTCTCATCTTATATATATATTACTTAAATCGGTTTGTAAAGAAAATGTAAATTATCCTAAGCATATCCCCCGGGAGTGTCGTAACCAAGAGTGCAGCAAGGCCCGTCGTCGTGCACGAGTTCCCGTTCGAGTCTAGCTCAAAGCGGTGTTTTCGGGTTTTACCCCTAGGTACATCTGTGCCAGAGCCGCCTCTACCTTCTCGTATCCAGACAGGGATGTATTGCTCGGAAAACTCACAAAATCTCTACAATACCAAAATTCTAGGAAGTTCTTTTATACTAATCCTCAAAGTTCATCTTAGGTCTACGTGCTCTAATCAGAGTTTATCTAAATCTAGCTACCAAGGTTTGTACTAAACTTCCTCTGATACCAACTGTAACGCCCCGACCCTAGTTACCCAGAGTCGGTGCATTATTACATAACATTGGCATGATCATGAGAAAGATCAAGTCTCGAAAGACCGATTAGTTTAGTAGCCTTGGAATAACTAGATACATCCATAAATTTTTACATTACATCATAAAAAAAACATCTTGTCTTCATATCCCCTCATACTATCCCTGCAGGTCATTCATAAATTACTTCTTCATAATACTGGGAAAAAATAAAACATTGAAAGGGGTGAGCTCGGATGCTCAGTAAGGATAACATTATAGCAGAAGCTTTCATAAATAAGCATAAACACTTAAGGCAATTTATAACTAAAACAAAAGCCTTTTAAACTTGAACTTCAGCATAAAATGGCAAAGGTAAAATGAAATAATGCCATTTACTTACTCACATGGATATTCTACTAGTCGAATGATAACATGCAATATCAATAACCACTTTCATAATGATGCAATTCATAATGCCAGACTATCATAACCACATAGCCAAGGCCTCGTGCCAAGACTGCAAATAAGATTTTGCCAAGGCCTTGTGCCAAGACACTAGTTTGTCTCATGAGACCTACCGATGCATCGAGGAGCTATAGCGGGCTCCACCCGTCACTTATTAAGTCCAATGCATTCCTCATATGAATAGGTTTAAGCATAAAATAAACATTCGTATTAAAACTAGCATACGAAATGTGAATACTTTAATCACAAACCATGAATGGTATAAAAATAGAACATCCACAGTCAAACATAACTCATTTGATACAATATGAAAGATTGTATTGTATCACATTAACCTCAATCAAGAATAATGAATTATTTTGACATAGATAATCATCAAAACTATTTGAGAGAAATATCCCCATTTTCTTGAAAACATTTAAAAGTCACACTATTTGTCAAGAAGCCATTTAAAAGTAGATTTTTGAATCAAAGTGTCCCATACCACTTTGAAACTTTTTAAAAGGAGTTTTGATTTCTAAACTTTAATGCCCATATAAATAAATCCTTAAAACCATTTTTAAAACATGGACATTAATGAGAAAGGTTTAGATGAATAAGTCTTTAAAACATTTAAAAATGGTATTTTAGTTAGAGATTCTAACCAAAAGAGACACTTGAATACAAATAATTGAGGTAATCAAAACTTTTTAATATCATGAGAATAAATGGAATCATGATATTCTATGTCAAAGTACATTATATACACCTTATAAAAGTGATTTGGTGTATATCAACAAAGAAGTCTCAATGGATTGTAAATTGAGATGAAATATCTCATAAAGGCCGTATCCTTAGGTTAAGGATAAATCAACGACATAATTATGTGTGAAAAATATAAATACACTAAATATGATTGGATATTCAGTGTAAAACAATCAAAGGATATTCACACATATTCTTGTAAAAACAACACCAACGAATTGAATGTTTAACTCAACAAATGGTGAATGAGTTAAAATTACTCTTATCAAATTAATATCAATGACTTGAGAATTACCAATGAGTGATTATGTGTATCAAACTTATATCCACAGGAAGGGGAGTGGAAATTATGACATAATCAAATGAATAGTGATTCCACACATAATCTTGGGGCAGTATAATCAATGAAATATGCGTAAAGCCAAAAGAGTGGAAATTGAAATCTCAAATTCCCTTATGATTAGGTAACTTAAGAAACATACACCCATGAAAGAAGTATCATACCATGATGATGTAAATACCCATAAATAAAAGTATATAAAACAATGAATACAATCATGGGAAGTACACATACACCACATGCAATAATTAAGTGGTGATCAATGGAATTCTCACGGAATTAAAAGTGAGATAAGAAAATCCCTTACCACGTTAATCGACTGAGTCGTATGGCCAAAAGTTAATAACCACCAAATGATTTATAGAATAACATGAATATAAATATAATCATGATTATATATATCAAATGGCCATACATAATACACCACTTTCAATAATTTAGTGGCGAATAATGGAAATCTCACGGAATTGAAAGTGAGATAAGAGAATCCCTTACCTTGTACTTTTTCCTTGGTCGATGGTAGGTTTACCTCCTGTATAATGGTGAAATAATTGTTATTGAATAATAAAAGAACCATTTACTTTAATATGATATCATATATGATCTTTTAACATTGATTTGCTAATAATATCTTAGAATTATCGTCATTTCGGGTGTTAACGGGTTCATTTTACTTTATATTCTTTGTTATGTGAGCCATATTCGTTATTAATGGGATGTATATTATTCATATCCAGAATGATATCAAGTCCTTAGATACTATTTTTAAATCATCAAATTATAATTATACTTGAATGGATACGATGGAGGATGGATCTCACCGCGTTCGTGGAGACGGTAGTCCGTACGTACGCACGAACGCTACTTCCATTTAATTTTTCATTTTAAAAGAATTGAATCCAAATGATAAATAGGTATATTACTATTCCAGTATAATATAATATTTTATATATGTTACTTATTTTCATTAACACCATTCTTTATACGTTCCATGTGTGGTATGAACGAGTCATATCATTTTAAGGGGGCGGTAGTCCGCACTTCCTCAAATGAAATTATCGTATGTATATACAACATGAAACGAATAATTGTATGAAATAAAATGGAATTACAGAAGCTTATATATAAAATATATATCATTAATATCATATTTAATTACAGTTCCATCATAATGGCCACCATGAGAGGCGGTAAGATGTATTTGAACAATCATCGTTTCGTGAGGCGTTAGTTTGCCATCCACAGAAACATTATGTTCATCATCCATTAGATGGAGTTGTGTGTATGTGTAGTTTGAATCCTTCTTATAACAACATCCTATTATATTGTGTATACTGGTGTTGTTACAAAAGAAAGTAAATAAAAAGAGTTTGAGGGTTGGAGAAGCAAAATAATTGAAAATAATTTAAGAGAAAACGTTACCTTTAATTTAGGTAACTCACTTTGGTTGGAACCAAAGGACTTATTGAAATGCTTTATGCCTAAGGGGAAGCTTCAAGGAGGAGGAGAGGGATGTGGAGAGCTTAGTTGGGCAGAGTTTGGATGAGCCAAGTGTCTTGAGAGGTGTGAAGAAATGAGGAGGAGTGCCCTTTTATAAGAGGGGTGAGGGGCACCTTTGGAAAAGCTAGAAATATTAATTTATAATAAATTTATATTCGGTTTCCAATGGCTCCAAAGTTGACTATTAAAAGGTTGAGGTGGGGATGGGTCGAAGACAACTCATCCAATAGAATTTAGACAGGTTTGGGTACTTATATTAACCTTATCTTTAAGTATTAACTCTAAGTTAATTAGTTTCACTTTTACAATGTCTCTTTGTATTTTTATATAATATGGTTAATAAACTTACTATATACATCCAAGAGACCCCCCAAGTGGTCCATTAATGATGAACCTATCATGATATAAGTCTCTTGGCCGAACCTTAGATTTTTAGGAATTTAATATCAATTAATAATATAATATTTGTTTTAAGAACTCTTTTATGTCAATTTTGACACTATTCATTAGTTGATTTTTGTGAAACTCATAACAGATTGATTACTTCGAACAAAGTCAATTAAATCAATACTAATATATCATATTATCCTAGAAAATTAGTTTAATTCATTAAAAGTTTCATATTATATTTATTTGGGTATTTATAATATCAATTATTTTAATTTTTCACTATTATAGTAATTACTGCATCATCATTGTGTCATAAATAAAATAAATTATTTAATTTTTAAAAATTATAAATAAAATATAATTATGTAGGAAATATTTTTATCTTTATAATGAATATTTATAATCTAAAATCCAACATATATAACCCTATGTAACAATTGTTTTACTAAAAGATATATGCTTGTGTCATTTTTGTATTCATTTTAACTTAATTAATATAAAGTGTCATTATCACTTACAAGTGGATCCATGGGGTCCCAAAATTGACCCAAAGATTACCATGGTCGACCATGTATCAACCAATAGGGTTAGGACACGTTTTAGGGTAATTTAGTATTATTATAATATTATTTTTTTAACCCTTATTTACCGGATTTACCCTTAACCATGGTAAATAAAATATTTACCGCTGTAATTATTCAAAATGTCTAAAAATAAAAGTTACCTATTTACAAAATTTGGACATCCTGATTCCAAATATGGAATCCATTTTTCTAAATTCAAAACACAGAAGTGGAAGAAATTAATTTAAAATTAATTCCCGCTGTCAAAACAAAAAGCGTGTTTTTAAAGAGATAATAACTATCAAAAGATTGACACTTGTTTATGTTCGGTTTAATTGTAAAATTGTGTCCAATGACCAACATTATATTAAATGGTAAAAATATATTCTAAATATACTTTAAAACCACTCAAATTCACAATTTATCACTATTAATTATTTTGATTAAAAAAGTTGTTTTTAATTAAAATTTAGTAATTTTCACTATTCATCAAAATATGAAAGTTATCCGAAAAGTACCAAAATTTCACCTTAGGCTAAATTCGATATTCCGAATCCAAAAATGAAGTCCATTTTGAAATATAAAATATATATAATTTCAAAAAGTAGGTATTACTATTCATAACGGCTAGTTTGATTGGTTGTGGTGTGTTAAAATCTCGAAGTTGCGTACAATGCACGTCATTGCATTATTCGAAAGGAAACATACCGAGGAAGCTTGGGGTGTTACAGTCTAGAAGTCTGCCCAAACCATATCACGATGTCGATCCACCTGGGTGATAACGTCCCACCACCACTTTGTAAAATTGTAAAACATATTCAAAACTAGTTTGAACCTTTACTTTAGAGGTTTCCATATATTCTTGAATATATAAAGGATAGATTCAAGCCAAGACTCCACAACATATGGTTCACCATCCCCCCAAAAGGTGGGAGGATGTTGCTGATGAAATTCCTGGGTCAAATCTACTATACTCAGGGCAAGTCGAACAACTCCTTGCATAGACCATAGCATATGTAGGAACCCTTAATATAACTGGGCTTCAATTCCCACATCAAGAATAGGAAGAGGTGGGTCAGGTCAAACAACTGCTTTCACAGACTACAACATACATAGGAACCCTTATTAGAATTTAGAGTCAGTTCCCACATTAGGAATAAGAAGAAGTGTCATCGGTGACATTGTAGGAGGAATCAATGGCGGCTCAAGGCCTGCCACCTTAGGTACATGGTCATCACCACCTTTAGGGCATGAAACTGGAGGATTTCATGGCGGCATAATGCTATAATGCAAAACAAACGCCTTAGAAGAGATTTTAACAACCGATAATATTTTAGATAGAAAAATAGGATAGGTGTAAATCCTTCTTATAGAAATGATCATGCCTCTATTCCTGCTCAAAAATCTGAGTCCAGGTAGTATAAGTGACCATAAAAATTCATAAAAATGTAATAGATAACCCACTACCAACTACTATGGCCGATTTTGGGTCTAAGTCTTTGTTTCACATTTATCGTATAATAAATTTCACTTTATAAATCATATTCATTTTAAACTTGTGTTTGTTCAAATATTTAAATTACTTTTAAATGGTTGAATTAAGTGGATTACCATTTCTGATCCATAAGGACCCATAATCCTTATGAACCAAAATATGGAATTCACTTAATCCACACCATAACACTTTCTAGCCCATATGACCAATGGTCCATGGATAAATGTGCCATAATTAACATCTTAAGGTGTCTACTTTATCATATTTAGGAAAACTCTGTTAGGTTAAGGCATGAAATTTAAGTATTAATCATGTTTTCCAATCTCTTCAAGAAGTGTAAGAATAATTAAATAAACATTCAAGGAACTAACAATATGTAACAAGAAAATGCACACTGAAAATAGATGTGACATGAAAAAAATGCATAGATTATTAATCCTATTATGCATATAATGACGCATATACTAATTCAAATACATAATTTCATTAGGACTAGATAAGGAAATCATTGTTTCAATGAAACTGATATCAATAACATGATAAGAAATTTGAATCACCCATTGGTGAAGCTGTATCAACTATAAATAACATAATCAATAACTGTAATTACCCATCCCAAGAAATTTGGGTTTCCCATGTACATGAGTTAGCTATGTCCAAGCATAGGGTGAATTCCAAATTCATCCCCTAGTATCCTTTCCAATTCCCAAATAGTAATCTAAATGAAAAATAACACTCTGATAACACTTTGTAACATCCCGACCCGAGGTCCACTTAACCCGTGCCCTGAGTCAGTGGGGTCACATGGCCTCAAGTGCACCTCCCTATACGCCAGAGGATGCTGACTAGCAATGAGGGTGAAAAGGTGGTATGGTGGGGAGATTATACCATCTTATCAGAGTGAAATAGAGGATATAAACATAAACATACAATAGTAGAAAAATCATATAACACAAACAATCAGAATCAATAAGTAGAAAAATAATGAACAACTAAATAACTGAATGATAATATCAAAATCCTCTATAGAAGTGTCAATGCAAGGATGCATGGAATGATTATATACAAAAATGGTAAAATAGGATTAACTATACAATAATTCTATAAAAAATTGAAAAAAGATACCCCACTAGTATCTCGAGCGTATGCTCAGTCCTCTACTTATATGCTCCAACAATAATCAACCATATCAAAAACCAATAGTATGACCCTTTCCCTTATCTGAACATGCATATAGATTCTCGGGTACCAAAGGCATCCCAATTAGGGCATGAGATAAAAATATTAGTAGGAAACCACCAAAGGTGTCTAGAAGTAATCCAATTAGTGCCCGTAACTAAATAGTGTGCATGCATAAAGTAATTAATAAACAAAACTAAAAAAATAAATAACCATATCCTCAAGTTCCTATGGGGAGCCTAATGGGTATACCTACTTTGACTCATGGTCAGGAGGAATTCATAATAAATTATTATATATTCAGTAATAATATATATAGTATTGTTATATATTGTATCCACCTATATGAACCAAGTACGTGTAGATGTAAGTGGCTGTATACCTAGAATACTAGTTTCTGGATGGACTGGGGCATAACTTGAACATCCATGACTAGTCTAATGAGACTATAAACTCAAAAAATAGGGTGCATTCCCTACATACCTATAATACCATGATACTTCATGAATGACATTTGAGATGATGAGTGAGCCATAATTCCATCACTCGAGCAAAGGAACATGGAGCATCAAGCCCACCGTCCTAATAGTGTCAATGGTGTGAGATGTCATGCTCAACACCTGATGTAAGGGAACATGATACCATCATGCTCAAATGAACACTTACCATTACACCATATACATAAAATGGTGTAATTGAATTTATAATATAATTCATGAGGCATTACCTCTCATGAATCTCATTTATCAAGCTCAAAATAAACATGGCTTCACAATTCATCTAATTACATCTGATTAAATGTGAATAGGTGTGGTCATACCACCCTTACAAGTAATTTAATTTAATTTATCCAATTCATTTTAAGAAGGGAAACCATAATGAAGTATACATTCCACTTAATTCATCAATTCAAATCCTCATAATGAGGCAATTCAATCTATAAGGTTTAAGAAGCCATGTAGAAGGTTACAAGTTCAAAAAGGAAATTTTCTATTAGGAAAATTCCAACCATAGGTTGATACAAAAACATAAGAGGTTATTTGCGTTCTATAAACATTCATGTATCATGGTTTATTCCATTTTAAGTCTAATCCAAAAGATAAAAAGGTGTTAAAGGTGATTTAGGAATTAGATACAAGGGATAATTCAAAGTGGAACACCCATGAGCAATCCATAAAAGTGGTAACCAACCTATAAATTACTAAACAAGGATCAAAGGGAGTGTATCTAAGTTAATTGATCAATTTGATATGACAAAAACAATAAAAAGATGATTCTTGAAAAAAGCTGGTATGCAGTACAATGAAATAACTACGAGACATCAAAACTCATGGGGGAAATGATGAGACCACCTACCTCAAGGCCGTAGATGAATCCTCACTTGATATCGGCCTCAGATTTGAAGTAGGTTGGAAGAGATCCGAGAAATGGTCCAATGCTCTGAAAATAGGGTAAATGAGACTGCACCTAAATAGCATGATGGATTCAAAAATAACCTTATCCCTAAGGTATGAGACAAGGATATCTTACCAAGATAGATCTAATGCTTCTGATAGATTGTGAATCAGATTATGGACATGCGAGTTATCTCAAAGCCTAACTTGAGGGATTTGGGAGATTACGGGTGGAGAGAAACCAAGAACAGTTTCCATAGGAAGGAGAAAGAAGAAAGAAAGGGTAAATAGAATAAATTTGGGGTAAAATTTTAATTTCCCCCCAAAAATATTAGTATACTTTTTGGCTACAAGGTCATCCAAACCATGTGCTAACCATGCACCAGTTCACTGATACTTAGGGGCACATCGAATGGTTAGGCTCATATTTTGTCTAACTATGCACAAACTATGAGAAAATTATCTACCCCAAACCTGAAATCAGTTGCATGGGCATGCACCTAGAGTCGCACGGTTGCAGAAAAACTATGCGGACTATAGGTTCCCACTGTTTTTAACTACATGTTTTGGGAAAAAATGTGTGGTTTGGGTAGCATAGTTTATCCAAAAATTTCGGCCATATCTTTTCTTCTCGTTTCAAGGATCCAGGCTCCGAATGAGCCCCAGATGTACCCGATCCCTCCTTGAATTAATTAGGAATAATTATTAGGGATATTTAAAGGAATTTTAAAAAAAAGATCCATACTTTAGTGGAAAGATGAGTTGTTATAGATGGAATTTGATTCCGACAATGGATGAAGGAGGTAGGAAAAAGCCTAGTTTAGGATTTGGAGGAGCCTCATTTAAGATGGGAGGAGGAGATGTCCGCTTGAAAGAATATAGGATTAGGGGGGGGGGGATTTTATTTTTAGGTTCATTAACGGTATAATTTTAAATTCACTGAAACAGACATGGGCACACAGTTTGGCCGAATGGTTGGCCAAACCGTGCACCAACCATGAACTATGAGACTACCCAAGAACCCCCTCGAATAGGCTGGCAACATGGTTTTGCTAACCATGCATAGAACATGAAAAATTACACTAGTTTTGTGGTTCCTCCTACATGGTTAGATCAAACCATACAACATCTCTTACTCCATTGGACCAAGCTGCACGATTTCCCCTAAGGGACACACTATTTCAGAAAAACTGTGCACCCTTCTTGGTTATTCCTTAAAGAAGACTTTCAGGCCCAAATTCTCTCGAAACTTGATGGAACACCCGAGGGACCCCTCAGGCATAAAACAAGTCTAAAAACAACACATTGAGGTGTTTCAAATATTTTAATTACATTCCAAATATCAGTTTATAAAATAGACCATACAATAAATGAAAAAATTAAAATTTCCTAGGAATTTCATCCAATCCAGAAACATGAGATGCTACAATATCCCCACCTTAAAAACATCTCACCCCAATAAGTCTTTGGGAAATGAAGAGAATATCACTTGACCTACTTGAGTCATGAAGTATTGTTCAGATGACCACATTGCATTTCCAAATGCTCAATGCACCTCCAACCATCACCTAAACATACGTTACAAAAGCCATAGAAACTCAATACAACACTTATTTTTCAGAACTGAAGCACCGAGACGATGCCTACCTGATCCCCTCTTACCCAAGACACGATCATATCATCATCTCCTTTACCACCAGGTTATAGTATTTGTAAGGCCAACATCGAGTCACATTATTTCATAGATGGAACTACCAATTATAGAATTCCTTTAGCACTCTAATATTGAACTTTTCATGATTATCCTCTTAAATTATTAGTCAATCCTCAATCAACCTCACTTAGAAAGGTTGAGAAAAATTTTCATGAAAATACCCAATAAACCCACAATTAATTTTCCATGACCTAATGACGTGACATTAAGTGATTCCTCCCTTAACTCATATGAAAATAAAGTGGGATATCATGCCGTACCATCCCTGGTCAAATACCCTCAAAACTCACAGCTTGGATGACCAATTATTTTCAAAATATAAGACCGATAACAATAAATGAAGGCACCTCAAGACTTCCCTAAGCATACTCACCAAATCCTATAACCATATTTAGTGACATATCTAGATAAAACACTCACTTTAAGCTATCGTGACCCAGCATGAACACAAGTGTATGCCCAATCCAACACACTTGGATCAATACCCTTTTTAAACAACTCATCTGAGCCCAAATAAGGTTCGGGGTATTCTTGGAATCATCAACATGATCCCAAGGATCCCATCCAAGGAAAACCTTAAATGATTCTTACAATAGATATGTTAGTACAATAAAAAACGTTCACATACCAAGAATGATGACAAAGTCCAATGCTGCATCCACCTAGTGATCAAGTCAAAGGGAAACAACTGGTGTTCATGAGTCCCTCCAAGGCGTTCCCACTTGGGAACCTAGGTATCACTCAGGACTAACCATGCCTCTAAGGAAAACCACTCTTCCTGAGTGAATTCTGATAGAGACCACTTAACAATCCCAATGACTTTTAAAACAAAGTATACAATCGATGCTCTCTTAGTGTATCATGATGATGTCAATATAAGGGACATGATCTTCATTTATCTGATAATACACTAGAAGGATTTTAATGGTATCCAAAAGGACTCAAGACACTCTTTCTAAAAATAGGTAGAAGTGATCAGTATGGTTTCAAACCAACCTTTCCAACTTCCTAGAGAAATGTAAGTCAAACCTCTTAGGATGATCTCTTTTAAAAAGGATTGACATTTCCCACCGACACATCTCCATTAACCAAAAAAAATGACTTTACCACCCAAAAAATCCTACGATCACTCAAGCACAACTATCGAGGCCCATCCTTGACCAATGATGCCTTTACGGATTGTACTTACATCCAAGCACAACATCATCACCCTCTCTTGCAAGAACCAACTTAAAATAAAATATTACCAGCCAACATGCATTTTAAAAAAGACCGACCATATGAAAATGGGATTTCCATAGTTGTGATCCTTATAATTATAATTACACACTCTTCTTACATGTGAAATGATGCATCCTTTAGAAGGGTCCTTATGACTAGATCTGCTGAAGAAGGAATCTCATCCCACGACACATGCCCCATAGACCACTGACCGTGGGTCCTAGAGGTGTCCATCATGATATAGAAAGTATTAAAACAAATATATATAAAACCATCCACTTAAGGGAACTAGATTATATTCACATCTAGATGTATACATGACTCTCCTCCTAATTTACATCCACACACGCCATAACATTGGGTATAAAACCCAAAATGACTGACCAACGTGTCAAACACTTGATTGTCTTTAAAAATCATCCCCAACATTGGGGTGAGTTTGATTCCCATTAATTACTAGGTAACTCTACTCAGAGATAACCTGTGATCAGTGTATCACATATCAAGTCTTAAATATCTTCCACTAAAACCAAAATATTTTTTTACCATTCCTCAACTCGATGGTATTGCATGTGCCAATGCATACTACACTGAGATCACCTAAGAAAATAACACATACCTGATACTATCCATAGGCTTATCATCCCTATGAATTCTAGTATATAATGTCCCATGAAAAATAACCAACCTAGATCTTTATAATTATATATGACTTTATAAAAATTTGATGACCTCCCAAGTAGTCCAACACTAAAAAGAAAGGGAAAAAGGGTCACACGACCTACTAAGAGAAAGACCATGGCCTTAGAATGTCTAGACCATTTGATCATTTCATAATGATCACACTCAAAGAAAAGGTCAAAAAAACATATGAACACCCATCAAAATAAGGGTTTCATTTTGGAAACTAAGAGTCCTACACGAATAATTACACATTAATAGTACCACTCATCAGAAAGCTCATAGTATTTAGCAAGGCTTTCAAGGATCTTAGGGTGCTTCCTATAATAGGCTACCCCCTTACTAAAGCTCAAAGTGTTAACCCAAAATAAGGTCACACCTATAGAAATTCACTTGGCTTAAGATCCTATAATTTAAGTTCAAGTGATAAGCAAAGAGGCCTACAGGTAATGCTCACCTTCCCATTTTAAGGTTACCCAAGGAAAAACGAAGAAAAGGATTTAAACTACCCTTACATGAGGGTTAAAGCTAAAAACACATCTTAAGTTTTCATAGAGTTGATTCATTTATTTACATTTGAACTCAAAAAATTTTAAGGCTCAATTTTAAAACATAAGATGCCAGTCATAAGAAAACTTGAGTTGATAATCTATTTAGCTAAGCCCATAAGAAAAAACAGGAAATTTATATTATCTTCCTTTTAAACACTATCATTTATTGACATCCCATTATAATCAGGTCATTTCAACACATAAACTCCATTTTAAACACCATTCATTTATTTATAAGGCCTCACACAATTACATCTCAGAGATGATTAAAAGGTATTCTATTAATTAAATAGGTACTAGTCAAAAATAAATCTACCTTATGTTTACATGAAAGTACATATAGGTATCCATGAGAACATTAAATTTCCCTCAAAACATATCATAAGTACACCCCATGGGATTAATCACTAAGGCATACCAAAATAAAGGGTGACCTATGAGGGTCTCATCAATCCATCTTGGGTTCAACTAAAAAAACATGAATAGTTTAAGAATTTATATTTTAAAAACACCCTTAGCAGTTTCATTACATAAGAAACATACCCAATTGACCTACTTAGTTACATTTGTGAATTTACAAATTTTATCCATACTGGTCATTGTTACTAAGTAATAAGGGTAGAATCCTTGATAAAGAAAAAAAATCATTTAAGGTAAAAATTTAGAAACATTTTTATTTACAACAGTTTCTAAGTATAAGGCTCATAAAATATGGTTCATTTATACGGGTTAGTATTTATCAATTTATAAAGCACCCATATACTTTAAAAATTGCAGGCGAATCCCATATAACCACAACCATTTTATCTATGATTAAAAATAAAAATCAACATCCTTAACATTTTTGAAAAATAATTTAAGTATATAATGTTCATCTACAATGGTTCGACTATATGGGTCACCCTATTCCAATTAATAAAGTGCCCATGCACTTTAAAAATTAGAAATTTGCTCCCATTTAACCACAACTATAATGTTTCATCCAAAGGAACCAATGGTTCATGAATCAAACATGTCCTAATTGATTAGGGAGGTTTCACAATCAATAACCAATTTCAAACTTTAAAATTTATAACTAGGCATTCTAAACATAGCAATTTCACACATTTTAACACGGTAAAGAAGCATGGAAGATTAAATAAGATTCTAATCCTAACACTAAAATCATAGAATCATGGAATAACACTCAAGAAAAGAATATTAATTAACCTATTAAAAATGTTATACATAAGAATGAAATGAAATACATAAGTTGGTAAAATCTAATCATGTAACAAAAATCACCTAGCATGTCATATAACAGACAGAAAATTAACACACAACACTCATCAACAATTTCAAATATCCTAACAATGCAATCTATATGGCATGGAATATGCATGTAATGTGAATTCTCATGTGCCTATTATGATGAATGTAATGATACATAATTTTCATACTAGGACAATGGTAAATTATATAAATCTCATAAATTATTAAGAAGTGGAAGGTACTCTTATAACACCCCAAGCTTCCACGATACATTTCCCTTTGAATAATGCAGTAGCTTGCGTTGTACGCAACTTGGAGTTTTAACACACCACGACCAGTCAAACTAGTCTTTATGAATAGTAATACCCACTTTTTTGAAATTTTATAAATTTTATTTTTCAAAATGGACTTCATTTTTGAATTCAAAATATCAAAATTAGATTAGGGTGAATTTTTGGTATTTTTCTAAAAACTTTCAATTTTTGATGAATAGTGAAAACACTGTGTTATTGTTTAAAACCAAATTTTTTATTTAAGTAATTAGTTATTTTATTTTAATTTATTTTAGGTCAAAATAGATACATAATACCTATATATGATCAATGTAATTCATTGGAGTCATTTTATATTAAGTTTAGATATATAAAAATTTATTGAACTTTTTACCATCTAATACCCACCTTATAGGAGCATTTGAAAATTTGCATAAAACTTAATTTTACCGGTTTTGTGATTTGAATTTAAAAAATCCAAGAGACACGGTTAAAATTAGTAAGTAAAATGTGGTTCAATAATATGAAAATAATTTTTGGTGAATAATAACTTTTGACTTTTATTTACCACGGTTAAAAGTAAATAGACTAATTAAGGGTAAAAATGATATTATAATTACCCTAAAACATGTCCCAATTCTATTTAATAAGTGTAATTCGGAAAAAAACAACCTTAGGAATAAAATCTGATCCTCTTTGGTCCACTTGGATTAGATTAGGATATTTATTATTATTTTAATTAAAGAAGAGTTAAAAGAGTTAAATTCAAAGTTTAATAACTAAAATATTTTTAATATAGGGTTAGAAAAAATATAAATTCAACTATAAATATTCATTAGAAAGATAAAATATTTATTTCATAATGGTATTTTATTTATAATTTTTAGACATTAAATAATTTAATGTATTCATGACACAATGATGATGTAGTAATTACCTTAATAATGAAATATTAAAATAATCGATATTATAAATATCCAAATAAATTTAAATTGAGAATTATGATGAGATAAACTAATTTTATAGGATAATATGACATGTTAGTGTTGATTAAATAAATTTTATTCGAAGTTATTAAGTTTTTATGGCTTTTAAAAAAATCAAATACTAAATAGTGTCAAAATTGACATAATTTAGTTTTTAAAACAAATAATATATTATTAATTGATATAATATTCCTAAAAATATAAGGTTTGGCCAAAGGACTTAGATGAGGTTATATATATTAATACAAAATCACTTGGGGTTCGCTTGTCTTGGTATAGTAAGTTTATTAACCATATAATATAAAAATACAAAGAGCCATGGTAAAGGTCAAACCTCCATAGCCATTTGAATCAGCCAAAACCTGCCCAAATATCATCTCAACTATCCTCACTTAAACCTAGAGGCCTTACTTTGATCAGAAATCCAACCTAAGGATCCCTTTTGATCAACTCAAAAGGAAGCACTCAAAGAAGATGTAACAATTTCACCACCCTCTTTCAAGTTCTTTTCTTCTTCCACTTCCTTTTTCTTTGTTGTTTCCATACCAAAATAATAACTCCAGTAACTTCTACATACTATGATTTTGTCATAAGTATGGTACAACCATATTCGTTATTCTATCCATCCTATAAATGACAAAGTCACCATACGTGCGTACGTACGACTTACCATCTCCACGTCATGGTGTAGTTTGTTATTCAAACACTTCATTATTTGGATGGGTATAATAACGAGTATAACTAATTTAAATAATAAATAAAACATGTTAATGATTCTATATATATTATATACCATCCAATTACATATGATTTCACCATCAATATAATGATACTTTTGCTCATACATACGTACGGATTACCATCTCCAGGAATGCGATGAGATTCATTCCCCATCGTAATCATTCCAGAATAATTTTCATTTTTTGATTAAAAATAATGTTTATAAACATAATATAATTATGTATATGAATCAAATACATCCTATCCATAAAACCATGGCTTATTTAACCAAGCATATAAATTAAAAAGAATCAATTAAAACCTGAAACGATGATACTACGAGATATTATTAACAAAGAAATATTATAGGATAATATATGATATCATATTTATGTATATAGTTATTGTATAATTTAATAACAGTGTTTTAACTATTATACATGAGGTTAAAATACCATCTACTAAGGAAAACTACATGGTAAGGGTTAATTCTACAATCTCTTTACTTATCTGAGGTTGTTAATACGTAAGTATCTACTGGGACCTCTTTATCATCCACATTCGTATTTTCTTAAAAATGAAATTCAAAACATTTTTACTATTTACTAGACTATGGGTTAAATTAATTTATACCCTTATTTTACCACATATGTTTTGAAAGTAATCTCTTCGTCATTTTCTAAACAAGTTACTTTTTGACCTTCTCGCCAAAATTACGGTAAGAATGTTTTTTTAACTTATATGGTGGGTGTGGCTATTTTACACCATTATAACATTGTCGAAGCATCCCATACAATCTTATAAAAATATTTTCAAAATAATGTTTTTCTTTTATAATTATATGACTATTAAATGATTTCAAAATAGAAAGAGATATTTCTCTACAAAAAGTTTTGATTTCATCTATGTCAACATCCTTTGATGGATTTTAAGCTTGTTTAAAGTTGATTTATTATGATACAAATCTTCCATATTGTATTGAAGGTTTTGTGATATGTTTGACTATGGATACGTCATTTTTACACCATTCATGGTTTATGGATAAAGTATTGACATTTCGTATGCTAGTTTTAATACAAATGTTTATGTTATGCTTAAACCTTTTCATATGAGGAATGCATTAGACAGTAAGTGATGGGTGGAGCCCACTATAGCTCCTTGATGCATAAGTAGGTCTCACAAGACAAACTAGTGTCTTTGCACAAGGACTTGAAAAAATCTTATTTGTAGTCTTGGCACAAGGCCTTGACTATGTGGTTATGAAGTCTGGCTTTATGCATTCAAACATTATGAAATTGGATATTGATATTACATGTGATTATTCGACTAGTATAATATCCATGTGAATAAGTAAATGGGATTATTTGATTTATCTTTTCCATATTATGATGAATTTTAAGTTTAAAAGGCTTGTGTTTTAGTCTTATACATTGCCTTAAATGTTTATGCTTATTCTTGAAAGTTTCTGATATATTGTTATCCTTATTGAGCATCTAAGTTCACCCCTTTCTATGTTTTATTTTTCCCAGGATGTAAAGAAGTATATTATGACTGAACTTCAGGGATAGTCTAAGGGATGAATGTGGTCAATAGAGACAATATTGTTTTTTTTTCATTTTATAATGTAATGTAAAACATATGAATGTATCTAGTACTTCCAAGGATACTAAACTAATCAGTCTTTTGGGATTTTAATCCCTTGTTATCATGAAAATGTTATGTAATAATGCACCAACTCTGGGTAACTAGGGTCGGGGCGTTACAGTTGGTATCAGAGGAAGTTTAGTACAAACCTTGGAAACGATATTTATATAAACTCTGATTAGATCACATTACCATAAGATAGACTTTGGGGATTGGTATATAAGAACATCCTAGAATTTTGGTAATGTAGATATTTTGTGTATTTTCTAAGCAATACATCTCTATCTAGATACGAGTAGGTAGAGACAGCTCTGGAACATATGTACCTAGGAGTGAAAAATCCGACAATGTGTTTTGGGCTTGACCCAAGGTATCTTGGTACATGACAATGGACCTTGATGCACTCTTGGTTATGAAACTCCCATGGGATATGCTAAGGATAATTTAAATTTTCTTTACAAACCATTATGAAGGATTTATGAGTATATAACTCCTCAAAGAAAACATTTTTTTATGATTATGGATTATATCCATAAATTGTTCAATTTATGTTAAGTGTTTTACAAGTTTGGAATTATATATTGTGATTCATAAATTAATCTAGTGTATGCAATTGTTTAGAAATGATGCCTAGTGGAAAGAATGTAAACCATATCAATACACGTAATCCATGCAAAGATTTAACTCCTACTCAAGATAATTATAGTGGAGCTGGTGATGCAACTGGTGCTGATCAGTTTATCACCATACTGGGATAAATCACTCAGGTTATGAATAATAACCTTACCCATATGGAGCAAACTAATCCACAATGCAGAGGATCAACATTATACTGATTCATGATGAAACAACCACCAACATTAAATGGGAGTAAAAATATATTAGTAGCTAAGTAATGGATAAGTTCCTTTGAGAAAATATTTCATGATTTGGGGAGTAGCGAAAGGGAAAAAGTTGTCATGGCAGTTTATCACCTCACAGGATATGCAGATCAATAATGGTCATTAATCCAAAATACAAAGGAAGATGAAGAAGTATCAAACATGTAATGGAGGGAGTTTAAAGAGATTTTCTTAGAAAAATACTTTCCTCATGACCATTGAGCGTATATGGAAAGACAATTTCTGAGTTTGAGGAAAAAGGTGGATGTGAATGTCACAAAGTATAAGGCTAACTTTACAAGGTTAGAAAGGCATGCATAATATTATATACATAACCCAAGGAGTAAGACTGATTGATTCTTTGACGGGTTTAAACCATTTCTCCATCGAGAATTAGTCTCACAATCATTCTCATCATATGAAGATATCGTCTCATGCGCTATCCAGATAGAAAATGAATTCTCTAATTCCTATGACTTCAAAGAAAAGTAAGATAAGAAGAGATCTGTTGATCACTATGGAAATAGAAATAAGTGGAATAAAGGAAAATTTGAATATCTATCCTGTGGTAAATATGGGAAGAAACACCCCGGTACTTGCTTGAAGGGAATGTGAGTCTATTTTAGGTGTGGTGGAAAAGGCCACCATGCTCATGATTTCAAGGGAAAGAAAGAGGCTATCAATGTTGAATGCTACAGTTGTAGAGATAAGGGAGATTATTCAAATGAATTTCCTATACTCCAAGGGAACTTACCTCAGAAAAGGCCAAGGGAGAAAGGCCAAGGTTATGCGATCACTACTGCTGAGGTTGAAGCTCCGAAAGACATGGTGGCAGGTAATTTAATGGTTTTCTCAAGTTTAGACAATGCTTTATTTGATTCTAGATCATCACATTACTTCATATATTCCCAATTTACTAAGAAAATTAGATATTTTCAATTTGACTTAACAAGGGATTTGTTAATGAAAACTTCTAAGGGAAGTATCATCACAACAAAGTTTTGTGAATTAGTTCCCATTAAGTCATATAAATGTTCTTTATCTGCTGATCTCATCATCATACCCATGATTGAATTTGATATAATCCTCAAAATGGATTTGATTTTGGACCATGATGTGAAAATTTATTGTAAGAAGAAGGAGGTTACAATTTTCGATGATGATAAGGACTACCTTATCTTTAGAGTAGAAACGTCACCACCTAATTCTTATATAGATCCACACCTAGTAGCTCTACTAAATTCAATTATTGGGGAGGAAGAGGATGAACTAATTATGGGTGAGTAAAAGAATATTCTAATAGATTATGTACCTATTGTGCAAGAATATGTTGATGTGTTTCCATAAAATTTACCTGGAAATCCTCCAGAATGAGAAACTGAGTTTTCCATTGATTTAATTCTTGGTCCAAGTCCCATATCGAAGACCCCTTATAGAATAGCCAATGTGAAATTAGTGGAACTAAAGAAAAAACTAGAGGAATTGAGTAATAAGGTATTTATACACCCTAGTGTTTCTCCATGGAGAGCCCATATCCTTTTTGTTAAGAAGAAAGACAGATCTATGAGGTTGTGAATTGACTACAGGGAGATCAATTCTATAAAAATAAAGAACAAGTATCCCCTACATCACATTGATGATTTATTTGACCAACTTCATGGAGATAAATATTTTACAAAGATTGAAATTCGATCTGGATATCATCAATTGTGTGTGAAGAAGGAAGACATTCCAAAAACATCATTTTGAACCAGGTACGGGCATTACGATTTTATAGTAATTCCTTTTGGATTGACTAATGCACCCTCTGTCTAATGGATTTAATAAATAGAGTTTTCAAGGAATATATTGATGAATTTTTAGTGTTATTTATTGATGATATATTAGTATACTAAAAAATTTATAAAGATCATGAAAATAACTTGAGCACTATTCTGAAAACCCTTAGAAGAAATAAATTATATGAGAAGTTTAGCATGTGTGAATTATGGCTTCAATAGATTTTTTTTCTTGAGCATATTGTCTCTAAGTATGGAATCTATGTTGATCCTTCAAATACCAAGGCAATCCAAGAATGGTCAGTACCGACGAGTATAACTGAGGTATACAGTTTTATTGGTTTAGTAGGACATTATCGATGTTTTGTCTATAATTTTTCCCGGTTGGATAACCCATTAACCAAGATCACACATAAAGGGGTTAAATTTGTTTGGAAAAAAGAGTGTGAATAATGTTTTTAATAAATGAAGAGAATATTAGTCAAAGATCTTATCTTGAATCTACCATCAAGGAACAATGAGTTTGTTATTTATGGTGATGCTTAAAATAAAGGACTTGGTTGTTTCATTATGCAGAATGATAGAGTTATTGCCTATGCATCACGACAACTAAAAATTCATGATCAAAACAATCCAACTCATGATCTTGAGTTAAAAGCTGTAATATTTGCTCTAAAGATATAGAGACACTATCTCTATGGTGAAAAATGTGAGATTTATACTGATCAAAAGAGTTTGAAGTATATTTTCTCACAAAAATAACTTATCATGAGGAAAAGGAGATGGCTTGAACTACTAAAAGATTATTATTTCATAATAAACTACCACCTGGGGAAGGCAAATAAGGTGGAAGATGCTTTGAGAAGAAAGGATCATAGAGTTTTGAACAAGATGAGAGTTGAAAGGGATCCTATGTTCGTAGATCTAGTAAAGATGGATATGGGAATAACCATGGAAGGTGAAACATCAATAATTTTTTAAATGGTTTCAAAACCATATTTACTAGAAAAGATAAAAAGTTCTCAGACTAGTGATGAGGATTTTCAAAAGAATATTAAAACTATAAATAATGGGAGATTGAGTGACTTTGTATATGAAGACGAAATTTTGAAATTTGGGAAGATACTTTGTTTTCTCGATATACCTGATCTAAAAAGAGAATTTTTGGATGATTCTCATAGCTCCAATTTCTCTATACACTATGGGAGCACCAATATGTATAGAGATTTGAAGGAAAATTTTTGGTGGGACAACATGAAGAGGTATATTGCTGATTTTGTGTTAAGATGTATGGTTTTTCAACAAGTGAAAGCTGGAAGGCAACAACCTGGAGGAGTCATGCAAACTCTTCCCATACCTAAGTGAAAATGGGATAATATTATGATAGACTTTGTAATGGGGCTACCAAATACTCCTAGAAGGAATGATGCAATATGGGTCATTGTTGATCATCTTACCAAGTCAACACATTTTCTTGCTATAAGAGAAGATTTATCACTTGAACGTCTAGTAAGACTTTATATTAATGAAGTTGTAAGACTCCATGGTGTACCCCTATTGATTATTTCTGATCACAATCCCCATTTTACATCAAGATTTTGGAAAAGTCTTCAGAAGGACTTGGATACTGAACATCGTTTGAGCACTGCCTACCACCCTCAAACCGATGGACAATCAGAAAAGACTATTCAAACCTTAGAAGACATGTTTAGATCTTGCTCACTTGACTTTCAAGGTATGTGGGATCAATATTTACCTCTGGTATAATTTCCTATAACAATAGCTTCCATTAAAGTATTTATATGGCACCATATGAAGCGTTATATAGAAAGAGATGTCGCACACCAACTTTTTGGGATGAATTTGGTGAAAGAAAACTCGTAGGTCCCGAAATTGTTGAGGAAACAATGAAAAAGGTGAAGATTATCCAAACCCACATCAAATCAGCTCAAGGTAGGAAAAAGAGCTATGCCGATAATTGGAGGAAGGACTTGGAATTTCAAGTAGGAGATCATGTTTTCTTAAAGGTATCTTTGTGGAATGGTGTTATACTATTCGATAATAAGGGTAAATTGAGTCCTAGGTACATCATACCTTTCAAAATTATAGAAGGAATTGGAGTTGTGGCTTATCATTTGACAATTCCTCCAAGTCTCTCCAAATTTCATGATGTGTTCAACATATCACTGTTGAGAAAATATATGCTTGACCCAACGCATGTACTCACCAATGAGGAAATTGAACTAGAACCTGATCCATCTTATTTTGAAGAGCCTTTCAATATTCTTGATACGAGAGAACAGGTGCTGAGAAACCAGATGACTTGCCTGGTAAAAGTTCTATAGAGAAACCATAATATGGAAGAGGCAACGTGGGAGCCCAAGGAACTTATGATGAAGAACCACCCAAATATTTTTATGTACTAATATTCTTGAAATTTCAAGGATGAAATTATTTAAGGAGGGGATAATGTAACACCCCAAGCTTCCATGGTAAGTTTCCCTTTGAATAATGCACTAGCTTGTGTTGTACACAACTTAGAGTTTTAACACACAACGACCAATCAAACTAGCCGTTATGAATATTAATACCCACTTTTTAAAATTTTATAATTTTTTTTCAAAATGGACTTCATTTTTGAATTCAGAATATCGAAATTATCTTAGGGTGAATTTTCGGTATTTTTCTGAAAACTTTCAATTTATGATGAATAGTGAAAAACACTACGTTATTGTTTAAAACCAACTTTTTTATTTAAGTAATTAGTTATTTTATTTTAATTTATTTTAGGTCAAAGTAGATACATAATACCTATATATTTTCAATGTAATTCATTGGATTCATTTTATAATAAGTTTAGATATATAAAATTTTATTGAACTTTTTACCGTCTTTTACCCACCTTCTAGGAGCATTTGCAAATTTGCATAAAACTTAATTTTACTGCTTCTGTGAGTTGAATTTTAAAAATCAAAGAGTCACAGTTGATATCAGTAAGTAAAATGTGGTTCAATAAGATGAAAATAATTTTTGGTGAATAGTAACTTTTGACTTTTATTTACCACGGTTAAAAGTAAATAGGGTAATTAATGGTAAAAATGATATTATAATTACCCTAACACATATCCTAATTCTATTGGATAAGTTTAATTCGAACAATAAAAACCTTAGGAATAAAATATGATCATCTTTGGTCTACTTGGATTATATTAGGACATTTATTATTATTTTATTTAAAGAAGAGTTAAAAGAGTTAAATTCAAAGTTTAATAACTAAACAATTTTTAATATTGGGTTACACACAATATAAATTCGACTATAAATATTTATTAGAAAGATAAAAATATTTCCTACATAATATTAGTTTATTTATAATTTTTATACGTTAAATAATTTAATTTATTTATGACACAATGATGATGCAGTAATTACCTTAATAAGAAAATATTAAAATAATTGATATTATACATATCCAAATAAATGTAAATTGAGACTTATGAAGAATTATACTAATTTTATAGGTTAATATGAAATTTTAAGGTTTATTAAATAAATTTTATTTGAAGTGATAATGTTTTTATGAATTTCAAAAAAATCAAATACTAAATAATGTCAAAATTATCATAATTGTGTTTAAAAAAAATACTATATTATTAATTGATATAATATTCCTACAAATATAAGGTTCGGAAAAAGTAATTATATAAGGTTATATATATTAATACTTAACCACTTGGGGTTCACTTGGATTTTTATAGTAATTCTATTATCCATATAATATAAAAATAGAAAGAGATATGGTAAATGTCAAACTATTTAACTAAGAGTTAAATCTAAACAATAAGGTTAATATGGTGAACTAAACCTATCTAAAACATATTTTTTGAGAGGTTTTAGACCCTTCCCCACATTATCCTATAAATTATTCATTTTTTAGCCATTAGAAACCGAAAATTATTTTATTATAAAAAAATATTTCAAGCTTTTCCTAAAGTGACCCTCACCTCTCTTATAAACGGGCGCTTCCCATTCTCTTAATTTCACACCTAAAAATCCATTTGACACATCCAAAACCTACATAAATATACTCTCAAATATCCTCCATTAAACCTAGAGGACTTACTTTGATCAGAAATCCATCCTAAGGATCCATTTTGATCAACTCAAAAGGAAACACCCGAAGAAGAGGTAATAATTTCCCCACCCTCTTTCAGGTTCTTTTCTTCTTCCACTTACTCTTTATTTGTTTTTTCCATACCAAAATAATAAATCCAGTACCTTCTAAATACTGTGATGTTATTATAAATATGGTAAAACCATATTCGTTATTCTATTCATCCTATGAATGACAAAGTCACCATACGTGCGTTTGTACGGCTTTCCGTCTCCACGCCGTGGTGTAGTTTGTTATTCAAACACTTCATTATTTGGATGGGTATAATAATGAGTATAACTAATGTAAATAATAAATATAAAATTTTAATTATTATGTATATATGATATACCATCCAATTACATATGATTTCACCATAAATATAAGGATACTGTCGCTTGTGCGTACGTACGGATTACCGTCTCCACGAACGTGATGCGATTCATTCCCCATCGTAATAATTCAAGAATAATTTTAATTTTATTGTTAAAAATAATGTTTATGAACATAATATCATTCTGTATATGAATCAAATACATCCTATCCATAACAAACATGGATTATGTAACCAATCATATAAAGGAAAACGAATCAGTTAACACCCGAAACGATGATACTACTGAAATATTATTAACAAAGAAATATTATAGGATCATATATGATATAATATTTATGTATATAGTTCTTTTATAATTTAATAACAATGTTTTAACTATTATAAAGGAGTTTAACATAACATCAACTAAGTAAAAGTACAAGGTAAGGGTTAATTATACAATCTCTTTACTTATTCGAGGTTGTTAATACGTAAGTATCTACTGGGACCTCTTTATTATCAACATCTGTGTTTTCTTAAAAATGTAATTCAATTTTTTTTACTATTCACTAGACTATGTGTTAAAGTCATTTATACCCTTATTTTACCACATATGTTTTGAAAGGAATACATCCATCATTTTCTATACAAGTTACTTTATGGCCTTTTCGACAAAATTAAGGTAAGAATATCTTTTTTTAACTTATACGGCAGGTGATGCTATTTTACCCCATTATAATATCATTGAAGATTCCCATACAAGATTATAAAAATATTTTCAAAATAATTTTTTTTCTTTTATAATTATATGACTTTTAAATGATTTAAAAATTGAAAGAGATATTTCTCTACAAAAAGTTTTGATTTCATCTATGTCAACATCCTTTGATGGATTTTAATATTGTTTGAAGTTGATTTATTATGATACAAATCTTCCATATTGTATTGAAGGTTTTGTGATATGTTTGACTATATATGTGTTATTTTTACATCATTCACTATTTATGGATAAAGTATTGACATTTCGTATGCTAGTTTTAATATGAATGTTTATGTTATGTTTAAACCTTTTCATATGAGGAATGCATTGGACTTAGTAAGTGACAAGTGGATCCCACTATAGCTCCTCGATGCATCGGTAGGTCTCATGAGACAAACTAGTGTCTTGGCACAAGGATTTGACAAAATTTATTTGTAGTCTTGGCACAAGGCCTTGACTATGTGGTTATGAAGTCTGTCATTATGTATTCCAACATTATGAAATTGGCTATTGATATTACATGTAATTATTCAACTAGTAGAATATCCATGTGAATAAGTTAATGGAATTATTTGATTTATCTTTTCCATATTATGATGAAGTTTAATTTTAAAAGGCTTGTGTTTTAGTCTTATACATTGCCTTAAATTTTTATTCTTATTCTTGAAAGTTTCTGCTATATTTTTATCCTTACTGAGCATCTGAGCTCACCTATTTCTATGTTTTATTTTTTTCTAGGATGTGAAGTATATTATGACTTAACTATAGGGATATTATAATGGATTAATGTAGTCAATGGAGACAATGTTGTTGTTGTTTTTCATTTTATAATGTAATGTAAAACTTATGAATGTATCTAGTACTTCCAAGGCAACTAAACTAATCGGTATTTCGGGATTTTGATCCCTTGTGATCATGCCAATGTTATGTAATAATGCACCGAATTTGGGTAACTGGGGTTGGGTCATTACAACTCCAATCATTCAAGGTGAAAGATAAATAAACTGTAATAATGAACATCAAGAACAACAGTCCCATCCCTGGACACTTAAACTTTTTACTTGTACGTGGGTTGATCACTCCTATGAATGACTGTTTACCAAGCAATGAAACATTACTAGTCTTATATATACCATCCTAAAATAGTAATAAAAAGGAAAAATAAAGCATTTGATACCACTTTATAACACCCCAACCTAGATTAAAACTAAAATGGTAGCTATATAAGTCTCCACATGGCCTCAAGCATGCCTCCCTATACATTAGAGGATATCGACTAGTAGTGAGGGTCTAATAGTGGTATGGTGGGGAGACTAAACCCTCATGGATAGAGTTTCGTAGTGTTATATCAAGTTTAAATCAATAAATAATAGTGTAAGTAGTAATAATAAATGGAAAAGCAGTGAAAGATAAACATAATGTCTGAATAAAAGTAAATGGACAACGCCAATATGTAAAATAATGCATGCATGTCTATATAATGCTACAAGATACAAGAAGGAGGTACATTAGGAAGTACGACACAATAATAAGAAAAATATACCAAAAGAGAACTCCATGATCTTTCTGAGTACTAGATCATCCCTGTACTTCTAAGCTCCCATGTATAACACACAACGTGAGAAAAATACCATGGACCCATGAACATGAAGATCTACTCAGGTAACCCAACACAATGGCAACCCGAGTAGAGTGTGAGATATAATCCCAGTAGGCCACCACCAATGGTGTCTAGATCAATCCAGTTTGTGTACTATAAAATGAACTATTTTTAACATAGATGAATATAAAGTGATGAATAAATAAATATATAACACTTAAGTCTAGGTTCCTAAGTGGATATCTGACCGATTCTACCAACATAGGCCTAAAACAAATGTCTGAACCAAAGGACCAATACAAGTGATATGGTTTATACATGGCATCATATATGAAGCAACATAAGTGGGATGACCACAAGCTTATTCTTTGGCTTGGCGATCACACCCCTAGAACATCATTCAAGAATTCTCATACTGTAATAATAATAATAATAATAATAATAATAATAATAATAATAAGGCACCATAATTAATCCATGAAAATCATCTATCAAATCTAGTAATGGAATCTTGAGTCTATATAAGGTGATCGATAGTGGAATACCAAGGGTCACTATAGGATCTCTTGATATAACCAATACCATAGAGTCTGTCCAAGGTGACCCATAACAACATCCCTTATATCACTCTTGGTACGGTAAAATCTAAGTTCGTACTAGGTATCTTATATAAGGGATTGAGTGTCACTCGAGGCATGGGATATCCATCTTACCAATGAGTCCATCCATGATTTATCCCCTAGGGAACTAATGTCACCCAAGATTATAATAAATCACCCAGAGATCCCATACAATGAATTCTAAGTATCACTTTCGGTGCATCAAGTAGTATGAAGCCAAGCATAACGAGTCTATCCACAACATCCTTAAGTTGGGACCTGTGTTCTCTTCCAACCCACAAGAAGTCAAGGAATAGAAATGAATATCACATATCATCACCAAGGCATAGCATTTGTAATAGGATAAGCAAGCTAGCCATGCATTTAATCCAACCCAAATAACTATGGTCTAAGGAAATAGGCACAAGGAAATAAGCATAAACATGCAGAAATAAGTAATAATCCTTAAATATAAATCACATGGTATTGAATAATATTAAATCATAAGTAATAAGGCATAAAGAATAAGTTCAAGGAAAAAGATATAATCATGTCAATGAGCACACCGAATAAGCTTTTATCTACTTTCATAAGAAATATGAAAAAATTAGTAAGTGTGAGGAATAAAGAATAAGAATAAGGAAAATTTTATATACAATGTGAAAAGAAGTTTGGAACATAATTTGTATGACATACATGAAACAACTTGATTAAAATAGGTGGTACATGATAAAGGCATAGGCATAAATCATAAAATAAGTTACATAACCAATGGGGCCTAACTCACAGTATACAACTTAACTAAATTCAATTTATCAATGAAAGGTATTTATTAAGGCATAAAACATCCAAAAGGGGGTTCAAATAATAAAGTATCAAGGGTATTTGGACCCAAATGAGTAACCCCTCCCATCAAAGTGGCAAGAGAAAAGGTGATCAACCAAAGTGTTTATTCACCGCTCATAAGGGTCATACCAGAGTTCAATTTAATTTATTTGACAAAATAAAGGCATAATTTGAAGATTCTAAAAAACAGAACAACATATCACCATATAAAATGAAACAAAAATTCATGAAATAAGCTATAACACCTACCTTATACTGAGGATGACCCACATGTCTGATATCAAATCCTGATTTGGTCTGGTTCAAGAGAAATTGGAGAAATTGATGAACTAATTGAAAATATGGAGAATTATCTCACACAAAGATAATATAGATGAGGAGAAGAGAAAAAAATAAAGGAGATATAGGAATGAAGAGATTTAGAAGAGGAATATATAGGGATCTAAGTGCTCAATTCTGATAATGGATGGAGGAGGTAGAGAAAATCATACTTTAGGATTGGGTGGAGCTTCACGCAAGAGGGGAGGAGGAGATGCCCGATAGAAAGAAGAGGAGAGGAAGGGGGGGGGGGGTTAGATTTTTAGGTTCATTATGTGTAGAATTGTAAATTCACCCAAATAGATAGGGGTGAACGGTTTAGCCACATGGTTGGCCAAATCATGTGCCAACTATGCACTATGGGAATGCACAATAACCCCCTTCCATGGGCTGACCGCATGGTTTGGATAGCCGTGCATATCCCATGAAAATTACACTATCAAAAACCCGCAGTAAGATGAATGGCCATGAAACTCCTCCTACATGGTTAGATCAAACCATACAACACCTCCTGCTCCACTGGCCTAGGCTGAACTGTTTCTCCTAAGGGCCACACAGTTTTAGACAAACTGTGTACCCTACCTGCTACTTCCTTAAAGCATACTTTTAGGTCCCGATTCTCCCAAAACTTGATGGAACATCTGAGGGACCCCTGAAGTATTAAAAAGTATAAAAGAACACATTTAATTGTTCTAAATCTCATAATTATGTTTCGAAGATCGTTTTACAAAAGGACCATCCACCAAATGAAAAAATCCAAATTCCTTTAGAATTTTATCCATTCCAGAAACACAAGAATGCTACAAGGATGCTTGGTTAGAAAAACCATGTTCAAACCATACATGGATACTTTTTCTTTTAAAATAAAATATGCACAATATTCTGGGATAAGACACATAGTTTGGTAAAATCATGCAACCCCCTTAGAAAAACACTTAGACCGCTAAATGTTTTCCATGGTGAGTCACACTTTTTTTTAACTATGAACAAACCATAAAAAAACCCATTGTTAAAACAAAGATCTATACTACATGGTTTCTACATGGTTAGTACTAACCATGTGACAACTGTGTGCATGGATCGTCTCTTTAAAAAATATCCAGTTTTACCCTCATTCTATCAAAACCTATAAAACAAGTTTGAAGACAAACCAAGCTTAAATTAAAGTGTAACAGAGATTTGTTGGGTGCTATAATTCTCCCCACCATAAAATATTTCTATCCCCATAAATTCCTCAAGATCCTAGACCTGTAAAAAGGGGAGGTCACTACTTCCTCATCAATGATTCCCTCTCCCATGCCATATTGATATCCCATTCGCACTTCCATAATACCCAGACTAAGGGAATCATTTCACCATGTATTACCTTATACCGGTTATCCATAATATGAACTTGTTTCTCAACAATGTTAGTATCAGGATCACAATCAACATCCTCCCATTTAACCACATGGGAAGGATCTAGTTGATATATCCTCATATAGTAAACATGTAACAGCCCGAGATTTTATGAAAAATATTCTTTTTAATTTTATTAATGTCTTGTGTTGTACTTTACACCAAAAGGAGCTTGCACAACACGCATCCTTGACTTGCCTTGTATTACACGCAATCGCGACCTTCCTCGATAGCGTCTGTAGTATGCAATACTGAGTTTCACTAAACAACGATATGCTATTAAAATATTATTAAAACTAGCCGTTATGAATAGTAATAACCACTTTTTGAAATTTTGTAAATTTTAATTTTCAAAATGGACTTCATTTTTGGATTCGGAATATCGAAATTAGCTTAGGGTGAAATTTTGGTAATTTTCAGATAACTTTCATATTTTGATGAATAGTGGAAATTACTAAATTTTAATTAAAAACAACTTTTTCAATCAAAATAATTAATTGTGATAAATTATTAATTTTAGTGGTTTTAAAGTATATTTAGAATATATTTTTACAATTTTATACAATGTTGGTCATTGGATGTAATTTCACATTTAAACCAGTTATAAACAAGTGTCAATCTTTTGATAGTTATTATCTCTTAAAAACACGCCTTTTTTTTTGACGACGGGAATTAATTTTTAAATTAATTAATGAAACTGATATGTTTTGAATTTGGTACAATATAAATCATTTTTGAGTTCATAATATCAAATATAGCTTAGGGCTAATTTTTGGCATTTTTCTGAAAACTTTCAATTTTTGATGAATTGTGAAACCACTAAGTGGTAGTTAAAAAGCTGAATTTTTCATAAAACTTAATTTTACCGCTTCTGTGAGTGGAATTTCAAAAATCCGAAAGACACGGTTGATGTCAGTAAGTAAAACGTGGTTCAATGAGATGAAAATAATTTTTTGGTGAATAGTAACTTTTTACTTTTTTTACCACGGTTAAAAGTAAACAGGGTAATTAAGGGTAGAAATGATATTATTATTACCCTAACACATGTCCTAATTCTATTGGAAAAGTGTAATTCTACCAAAAAAAACTTAGGAATAAAATATGACCGTTTAGGCCCACTTGGATTAGATTTGGACATTTATTATTAATTTATTTAAAGAAGGGTTAAAAGAGTTAAAATCAAAGTTTAGTTACTAAAACATTTTTAATATGAAGTTATACATAAGATAAATTCGACTATAAATATTTATTATAAAGATAAAAATATTTCCTACATAATGGTATTTTATTTGTAATTTTTAGACATTAAATAATTTAATTTATTTATGACACAACGACGATGCAGTAATTATCTTATTAATTAAATATTGACATAATTGATGTTATAAACACCAAAATAAATGTAATTTGAGACTTTTTATGAATTAAAATAATTTTATAGGTTACTATGATATATTAGTGTTGATTTAATCAACTTGGTTCGAACATATAATTCTGTTATGACTTTCACAAAAATCATATATCAAATAGTGTCAAAATTGACACAAAATAGTTTTTAAATAAAATATTATATTATTAATTGTTATTTTATTCCTAAAAATCTAAGGTTTGGCCAAATGACTTAGATAAGGATATATATATTAATAATAAACAATTTGGGGTTCGTTTGGCATGTTATAGTAAGTGTATTAACCATATAGTGTAAGAAAACAAAAAGACACGGTAAAAGTTAAATTATTTAACTTAGAGTTAAATCTAATTGATAAGGTTAAAATAATAACCTAAACTTGTCTAAATCCTATTGGTTGATAGGATTTCGACCCATACCCACTTTAGCTTCGAAATAATACCTTTTTGAACCATTATAAACCGATTTTGACTTTAATATAAAATAATATTTTGAGATATTCCTAAGGTGCCCCTCTCCACCCTTATAAAAGGGCACCTCCTCCCCCTCCTCCTCACACTAATTTGAGCACTCAATCTCGGCCAACCACTGAAATTTTCTCCTCTCCACTTCCCCAAAATAATCCTAGAGGTCCTGGTCTTCTTCAAAGACCAATCTTAGTTCCCTAAGTGGAGGATTCAAAGAGGCATTCCAAAGAAGAGGTAATATCCATTACCAATCTTTTCAATTTCTTTCTTCTTCAACTTCTTATTATTTAGTTGTTTCATGATAAAGTAATAACATAAGTATTAATTACATGCTGATATGTTATTATAAATATGAAACAACCCTAATTCACCTTCTATCCATCCTACGGAAAAATGAAATCACCGCGCGTGCGTACGTACGGAATACCGTCTCCATGCCGTGGTGTAATCTATTTTCCACCACCACCTTACAAGGATGGGTATAATGGTGTAATGAGTAACTATATATGATTATTATAAAGTGATATTGATACTGAAATAGTATAAATACACTTAAATACAATTCCACGATCATGGGAACAATATCATCGCTCGTGCGTACGTACGGAATACCGTCTCCACGATGTGATGCGACTCGTTCTACATGATCATCATTACATAGTAATTATATAAATAAATTGAATGAATAAATATGATATATGTTACACTAATACCATTCTGGATATAAGGTATCTATAAACTTAAAATAAGAATAAGAATTTATTCGGCAAAACACGCATAAGAACAAAAGGCAATAAAGACCCGAGTAACAAGTAACAATGAAATATTACTAATAAAAAGCTAAGAATATGACCATATATGATATCATATAAATATGTATGATTTTGGAATAAGTCAATAACATTATTTAAACCATTATACAGGAGCTTCGGACACGTACAAAGCAAATCGGACCTAAGGTAAGGGAAATATCACAATCTCATTTTTATCCGAGATTGTTTATTCGTAAGAATTTATTGGGGTGTATTTTATCATCCACATCCATGTTCCCTCAATATGTAATATTGTTTTCATCCACTTACAATAGTTTAAATCCAATTTTACCCTTCGGTTAGTTTTTAGTAAAGAATATGAAAGGAATATTTTGTCGTTTTTTTCGTACGAGGTACTTTTTGACTTTTCCGACAAAAGTACGAAGAATGTTTTTTTAACTTATATGGCATGAATGGATTCTTAAAAAATTATTTCCAAGAAGCTTCCTTTACAAGTATTCAAGTTTATTTTTAATCAACTTCTTTTAGTTTAAAATTGTATGACATGTTAAGAAAGGAAAAGTGTTTTTGAAGTAGAAAGGATATTTTCCTCAAGATTGGAGTTCAAGTATTTTATCAAAATTATTTTCTATCTAAGATAATAAAAGGGTTCTGTTTTTATCCCTATTATTACATGGATTTGATTATGTTGTGATGGAAATATTTTTATGAATTTTTTTATCTTATATGAATTGTTTTATGATGTCATGTTGTTTAAGAATCCCATTTTTATTACATGGGTTACGCTATGATGTATGGTTTATGATTATGTGGCACACATAAGAAAGGATTCATTATAAGATGGGTGGGACCTATATCTCCCTCCAATGCATTGGGTAAAGATTTATATCTCATGAGATAGACATGGATGGAACAGAAGGTTATTTCGGTTCAGTGATACAGGACTGAAACGAGGAGTGAACTCGGTTCAGAAAGGGACTTTGTCCACTAAGATAGTCTTGGCAATGAGTCATGACTAACAAGAAATGATTTTCCATGATTATGTATGCATGCCACAAAGTTTCAAGTTTCATGTTATGATTATGGGGATCTCATTTTCACTTCTATGATTTATTCCATGTTAAGATATTATGATATCTTTTGCAGGTTATGATTTTCAAAAAGATATGATATGATTTTTATTTCCTTTATTTGCCCTTGATGAGCATTTGAGCTCACCCTTTTATGTTTTCGTTTCCCCAGGATATAAAGAATGGTTTTAGGTAAAAAAGGGAAGATCTTTATGGGAGATATTGAAGATCTTTCACCACGATTAGAAGATTACGTTCTGAGTTTCCTAAGACACTAAACTATTACGATCCTTGTGTGTGTGTTTTTGTTATGTAGTAAGTATTACGAAAAAGTAATGTAATGTACATGTACGTCAAGCTTCGGGTCTCTACAGTTGGTATCAGAGGAAAGGTTTAGTCAACCTTTGGAAACTAGGATGCGAAAACGTTAGTGAGATCCCTAGAGATATTTCTAAGGTATGTCTAGGGATGTCCCTAAGGATAAGTATACGTATAGGATATAGTCCTAGAACTACGGTAACGATCTTAGAATTTAACCTAATATGTTAGATATTAAGGGTACTCCCCCTTTACTATGTTGTTTTCCCTAGCATTATTTTTGCCTCTCACACTATTCTTTTTGGGTTTTAGACGATGGATGGAACCCGAAGGAACTGTGTTGATCAATGCAATGGACAATGCAATGATTGTCCTCTTGAAAAAACAAATGTTATGGGAGATGGATTGCAAAATATTATTGCTATACTTACACAAGTTATGAATCATTATGGACTTCCAAATGAGCAGAGAAGGGAACAATATTCTATTGAGTCCTTCACGAGGCAACATCCACCTTCTTTCAGTGGGTCTTCCGATCCAATTGTTGCTGAACAATGGATTAGTACCACTGAAAAGATATTTTCAGTTCTTCAATGTTCTGAACATGATAAAGTCATCTTAGCAGTATATCGTTTGGAAGGTGAAGCTGATCAATGGTGGAATCTTATCAAGAATACGAGGCAAAGAGATGAAATTGAGTCCATGGAATGGGACGAGTTCAAGAACTTATTTTTCAATAAGTACTTCCCTCGTATTCTTCGAACAAAGATGGAGAAGGAGTTTCTTGAACTGAAGCAAAAAGATGATGAATCTGTTGGTATATACGAAGCGAATTTTACAAGACTTGCAAGGTATGCATCTGGCATTATCATCCAACCTGAAAGTAAAGTTGATCGATTTTTCAGTGGCTTAAAACCAAGTCTTCGAAGGGCATTAGCTATAAGAGACTTCAGTAGCTATGAAGAAATTGTGCATTGTGATATCAAGGTAGAAATGGAAGTTGGTGTTACATATCCATCTCATGGTTTTGACAAGAAACGAAAGATGGAGTTCAAGGAAAAATCTCAGAATAATGGTGAAAAGAAGATGAATGTTTCCTTATGCACAAAGTGTTGAAAGAAGCATGGTGGAGATTGTCTTAAAGGGACTAGAAAATGTTTTAAGTGTGGAAAATAAGGTCATCGAGCAGTTGAGTGTCGAAGTAATGGAAAAAGGGTTTCTAATGATGTGAATAAAGCAAACACTGCAGAGAACACACCACCAACACTTCAATGCTTCAAGTGCAAGGAAATGGGGCATTATGCTAATAAATGCCCTAATCCAAGGGTTAGTGATGATCGACATGAGCAACCGCTTAAGGAAAAGGACAAAGGGAAGTCACATGAGATCACTATTGGCGATGTTGAATATGACAACGATGTGGTGGAATGATTAAGTGTTTATGTAATGGGATTCCAAAATAATGTTGTATCATGGAGTATTGGAATATTTATGTATTGGTCTAATGTGGTATTCAAAGTGATTGAGATATTTTTGGAAATAAGATGATATGCGCATAATGAAGGGAAAATGAGAAAATGAAATGTTTAACAGTATTCATGAGCTCATGATTGATATAAGGACTAAGTGATATCATGGTTTGAGTATATAGAATTTTGAGGATTTTGGTATGTGGAAAGTGTTAAATTTTAATTGAATTCATGTTTTCACTAAGGTATTCAAGAGAATACATGATTAAGGACTTTGAATGTTTGGAATGTGACCAACAAAACATATCTTATGATATATGGGGATTGACGATGGTGTTAAATCTCTGGTAATCGTTTTCACTATGTTATGAGAGTGGACTGCAATATTATGGATACGACTAAAGATTGGAATGGATTATGTTGGACATAAGTTAGTATTGTTTAAGGATAGAAGTTTTCTCGATATTATTGACGGGATGTTATAGTAATATAGTTTTAGAAAAAGGACAACCTGCAGGACGGGTGACAGCCCATCGCGTCGGACAAGGATGTGGGAATCGAACCCACAACCGAAGTGCGACTGGCCTTTATCGCCTACCACTGGCCTACAGGAAGTCCCTGTTTATTAGAAACTAGTTTTATTATATTAAGAAGTATGATATATGAAGTATAAAGTCCATTTTAGGAACCATATATGATTAATCTCACTATAGATCGACTTATGCTAACCTTTTGTTTGAGACAGATGGAATGACCCGTCATTCTATCACATGATCTGCTAACACTTCACGAATAACAAATTCAACTTCATTTATTTAAGAGATGAAGTGGAAATTGTTAAAGGCACGAACAACAATGAGATTGTACGAAAATAAAGTAAGTATTTATTCTAATTCAAATTCTTTAACTTTAGGGAAACGATCTTGAAAACCAAAAATGTTTTCCTAGTGATCTTATATCTGATGAATCAGATGGTACCTTAGATCGTCACAAATTTATGGCTTTGTGATTGCTGGCCTTTCCATAGCCATGTTCTCTACCACTCTCCATCAGAACATGATGGTTAGATTTCTCTTCCATATCCATATTTTCACCTATGTGGAAACCCAGTGATTAGTTTATTTGGGTAACCGTTACGTTTCATACTTTTGTTTTTAAAGATTGGTTTTGATATTCCTTTTTACGATGTGGGTTTCTATTAAAGAAACTTTCGAATAGTAAACCATTTATAACCCCGACGAATTTCGAGGGCGAAATTCATTTTAAGGGGGGTAGAATGTAACAGCCCGAAATTTTATGAAAAATATTCTTTTTAATTTTATTAATGTCTTGTGTTGTACGCTACACCAAAAGGAGCTTGCACAACACGCATCCTTGACTTGCCTTGTATTACACACAATCGCGACCTTCCTCGATAGCGTGTGTAGTATGCAATACCGAGTTTCACTAAACAACGATATGCTATTAAAATATTATTAAAACTAGCCGTTATGAATAGTAATATCCACTTTTTGAAATTTTGTAAATTTTAATTTTCAAAATGGACTTCATTTTTGGATTCGGAATATCAAAATTAGCTTAGGGTGAAATTTTGGTAATTTTCGGATAACTTTCATATTTTGATGAATAGTGGAAATTACTAAATTTTAATTAAAAACAAATTTTTCAATCGAAATAATTAATTGTGATAAATTATTAATTTTAGTGGTTTTAAAGTATATTTATAATATATTTTTACAATTTTATACAATGTTGGTCATTGGATGTAATTTCACATTTAAACCAGTTATAAACAAGTGTCAATCTTTTGATAGTTATTATCTCTTAAAAACACGCCTTTTGTTTTGACGACGGGAATTAATTTTTAAATTAATTAATGCAACTGATATGTTTTGAATTTGGTACAATAGAAATCATTTTTGAGTTCATAATATCAAATATAGCTTAGGCCTAATTTTTGGCATTTTTCTGAAAACTTTCAATTTTTGATGAATAGTGAAACCACTAAGTGGTAGTTAAAAAACTGAATTTTTCATAAAACTTAATTTTACCGCTTCTGTGAGTGGAATTTAAAAAATCCGAGAGACACGGTTGATGTTAGTAAGTAAAATGTGGTTCAATGAGATGAAAATAATTTTTTGGTGAATAGTAACTTTTTACTTTTTTTACCACGATTAAAAGTAAATAGGGTAATTAAGGGTAGAAATGATATTATTATTACCCTAACACATGTCCTAATTCTATTGGAAAAGTGTAATTCGACCAAAAACAAACTTCGGAATAAAATATGACCATTTAGGCCCACTTAGATTAGATTTGGACATTTATTATTAATTTACTTAAAGAAGGGTTAAAAGAGTTAAAATCAAAGTTTAGTTACTAAAACATTTTTAATATGAAGTTATACATAAGATAATTTCGACTATAAATATTAATTAGAAAGATAAAAAGATTTCCTACATAATGGTATTTTATTTGTAATTTTTAGACATTAAATAATTTAATTTATTTGTGACACAACGATGATGCAGTAATTATCTTATTAATGAAATATTGACATAATTGATGTTATAAACACCAAAATAAATGTAATTTGAGACTTTTTATGAATTAAACTAATTTTATAGGTTACTATGATATATTAGTGTTGATTTAATCAACTTGTTTCGAACATATAATTCTGTTATGACTTTTACAAAAATAATATATCAAATAGTGTCAAAATTGACACAAAATAGTTTTTAAATAAAATAAAATATTATTAATTGTTATTTTATTCCTAAAAATCTAAGGTTCGGCCAAATGACTTATATAATGATATATATATTAATAATAAATAATTTGGGGTTCTTTTGGCATGTTATAATAAGTGTATTAACCATATAGTGTAAGAAAACAAAAAGACACGGTAAAAGTTAAATTATTTAACTTAGAGTTAAATCTAATTGATAAGGTTAAAATAATAACCTAAACTTGTCTAAATCCTATTGGTTGATAGGATTTCGACCCATACCCACTTTATCTTCGAAATAAGACCCTTTGGAACCATTATAAACCGATTTTGACTTTAATATAAAATAATATTTTGAGATATTCCTAAGGTGCCCCTCTCCACCCTTATAAAAGGGCACCTCCTCCCCCTCCTCCTCACACCAATTTGAGAACTCAAGCTCGGAAAACCCCTGCCATTTTCCCCTCTCCACTTCCCTAGAATAATCCTAGAGGTCGTGGTCTTCTTCAAAGACCAATCTTAGTTCCCTAAGTGGAGGATTCAAAGAGGCGTTCCAAAGAAGAGGTAATATCCATTACCAATCTTTTCAATTTCTTTATTCTTCAACTTCTTCTTCTTTAGTTGTTTCATGATAAAGTAATAACATAAGTATTAATTACATACTGATACGTTATTGTAAATATGAAACAACCCTAATTCACCTTCTATCCATCCTACGGAAAAATGAAATCACCGCGCGTGCGTACGTACGGAATACCGTCTCCACGCCGTGGTGTAATCTATTTTCCACCACCACCTTACAAGGATGGGTATAATGGTGTAATGAGTAACTATATATGATTATTATAAAGTGATATTGATACGGAAATAGTATAAATACACTTAAATACAATTCCACGATCATGGGAACAATATCATCGCTCGTGCGTACGTACGGAATACCGTCTCCACGATGTGATGCGACTCGTTCTACATGATCATCATTACATAGTAATTATATAAATAAATTGAATGAATAAATATGATATATGTTACACTAATACCATTCTGGATATAAGGTATCTATAACCTTAAAATAAGAATAAGAATTTATTCGGCAAAACACGCATAAGAACAAAAGGCAATAAAGACCCGAGTAACAAGTAACAATGAAATATTACTAATAAAAAGCTAAGAATATGACCATATATGATATCATATTAATATGTATGATTCTGGAATAAGTCAATAACATTATTTAAACCATTATTCAGAAGCTTCGGACACGTACAAAGCAAATCGGACCTAAGGTAAGGGAAATATCACAATCTCATTTTTATCCGAGATTGTTTATTCGTAAGTATTTATTGGGGTGTATTTTATCATCCACATCCATGTTCCCTCAATATGAAATATTGTTTCCATCCACTTACAATAGTTTAAATCAAATTTTACCCTTCGGTGAGTTTTTAGTAAAGAATATGAAAGGAATATTTTGTCATTTTTTTCATACGAGGTACTTTTTGACTTTTCCGACAAAAGTACGAAGAATGTTTTTTTAAATTATACGGCATGAATGGATTCTTAAAACATTATTTCCAAGAATATTCCTTTACAAGTATTCAAGTTTATTTTTAATCAACTTCTTTTAGTTTAAAATTGTATGACATGTTAAGAAAGGAAAAGTGTTTTTGAAGTAGAAATGATATTTTCCTCAAGAATAGAGTTCAAGTATTTTATCAAAATTATTTTCCATATAAGATAATAAAAGGGTTCTGTTTTTATCCCTATTATTACATGGATTTGATTATGTTGTGATGGAAATATTTTTATGAATTCCTTTATCTTATATGAATTGTTTTATGATGTCATGTTGTTTAAGAATCCCATTTTTATTACATGGGTTACGCTATGATGTATGGTTTATGATTATGTGACGCACATAAGAAAGGATTAATTATAAGATGGGTGGGATCTATATCTCCTTACAATGCATTGGGTAAAGATTTATATCTCATGAGATAGACATGGCTGGAACAGAAGGTTATTTTGGTTCAGTGATACAGGACTGAAACGAGGAGTGAACTCGGTTCAGAAAGGGACTTTGTCCACTAAGATAGTCTTGGCAATGAGTCATGACTAACAAGAAATGATTTTCCGTGATTATGTGTGCATGCCACAAAGTTTCAAGTTTCATGTTATGATTATGGGGATCTCATTTTCACTTCTATGATTTATTCCATGTTAAGATATTATGATCTCTTTTTGCAGGTTATGATTTTCAAAAAGATATGATATGATTTTTATTTTTTTTATTTGACCTTGATGAGCATTTGAGCTCACCCTTTTATGTTTTCTTTTCCCCAGGATATAAATAAAGGTTTTAGGTAAAAAAAGGGAAGATATTTATGGGAGATATTGAAGATCTTTCACCACGATTATAAGATTACATTCTGAGTTTCCAAAGACACTAAACTATTACGATCCTTGTGTGTGTGTTTTTGTTATGTACTAAGTATTCCGCAAAAGTAATGTAATGTCCATGTACGTCAAGCTTCAGGTCTCTACAAAACATGAAACACATCATGAATTGACGTCAAGTGAGACTATAATTACAACCAATATTCCCACTTTCCAAGTCTCTCCATGATCTCAAAGGGACTAAAAAACCTTGGTTCCAACTTACTCTGCTTACCCAAATGATGATGTCCCAAACAAGGTGAAACTCTGAGGAAAACCCAATCACCAACCTCAAAATCTATTAGTTAATGATTGTGGTCTGTATAATATTTCTTATGACTCTGTGATGTGACCAAACTCTTCAAGATCAACTACACCTTTTATGTTATCTACAGAACGAGACTCATCTCAAAAAAGGACCACTCTCCAAACTTTTCCCAGTATAAGGGAGATCTACATGGACACCCATACAATGATTCAAAGGGATCCATCTTTATTGAATATTGAAAACTATAATTATATGATAATTTGACTAGAGGAAAATTCTATTCCCAAGATCCACCAAAATTAAGTACTCAATCCTGGATCACATCCTGAAGAAATTGAATTGAACTATCTATCTATCTATCCTTCTATGGATGATAATATGTGCTCAATTTCAACTAAGAACCCATTTACACCTAAAAATCATTCCACAACTTGAATTTTATTCTTGTTTCCCTATTATAAACAATCGTAGAGGGAACCCCATGAAGTTTCACAATCTCTCGATCATACAAGTCTCTAAGATGTTCCACTTTATTCATCTCCTTATTAGGTAAGAAATTAACCAATTTCTTAAGTTGATCAATGATCAAACAAATCGAATTCTCCCCCCTCGGAGTCTATGGAAAACCAATTATGAAGTACATAGAAATATAATTCCACTTCCATACCAAAATTTGTAAATTTTTCAAAAAACCAGCGAGTCTCTGGTGCTCCGTCATAATTTTCTAACATGTGAGGCAACATGTTATAATATCTGCAATCGACTGCCTCATACCTAAACACCAATACCAACGTCTTAAGTCATGATACATCTCAATATCACTAGGGTTTATGAACTAATAAGACTAGTTTCCACTATCCGCCAACTTCTTCCTTAGAAAAAACGGAACAACCAACCTGCTATAGAAGCACAAAGCTCTACTAGGACACTGATACCACTCACCCGAGGTATACTCACCGCACAAAATTTTAACCAATCATTGAAACTTGGTGTATGTAACCTTCTCAAGACAAAATATATCATCAAAATATTATCCCTCTTTCATTGAAGCCAAGAACACCTATCCAAAAACCTCTTCCACTCCCAAGCTCATCTCAACAAACAAACTCACTAGAGACCACTCCTCAACCAATTCCTTCATGGCTTGTATTAGTTATTTTATACTCATTGCATTGGAAACCACATTTCCCTTCCCAAGAGTGTATGAAATATAAAAAAAATTCTAAAGTCACTCCACCTAGTCTCTCTATCGCAATTTTAAATCTCTCAGAGAAAAAATATATTTTAGTCTCTTATGATTAGAATACACTGCAAACTACTCCCCAAATAGATAAAAACGCCACTTTTTGAGTGAAATAATAACCAATAAAAACTCAAGATCATGGTTAGGGTATTTATACTCATAAGGGAATAACTAGTGAGAGACATATACCACCACCTATTTCTATGGCCCCAAAACATATCCCAAACCCATATGAGAAGCATCACAGAAAACATCGTAACCCGAACCTCATGTTAGAAGAATAAAAATTGGTGTTGAATTCAACCTCACACTCAATTCCTTAAAATATATCTAAAATTTGTCATTTAATTAAAAATTTAAACAATTATGGGTTAAACCTATCATCAAAGATGCAAACTTGGAGAATTCATGAACAAACCATATATAGTAACCAACCAAACCCAAGAAGTTTCAGATCTGAAAAAAATTTATAGGCTACTCCTTAGACATAACTACCTGTATCTTCTCATAATCCACTGATATGACCCTATCATACATGAAATTACCTATAAAATTAACTTCTCATCTCCAAACCTCACATTTGGAAAGATTACCATATATATTATGTCCTTTCAAGGTTTAAAGAATGATATCCAAATGATCCATGTGATCCTCCTATGACTTGGGGTACACCAAAATATCATCCATTAACAAAACAACAAAATATCCCAAGAATTCATGAAATATTTGGTTTATCAAAGACATAAATACTAAAAGAGCATTAGTGAGACAAAATGGAATAACCAAAATCTTTAAATGTTCATAGAAGATCTTAATTATATCTTAGCTATACCCTATTATTAGAATCTAAACTGGTGGTACCCTAACCAAAGTTTAATCTTTGAAAACCAATGATCCCATCTAATATGGTAAAAAAGATCATCAATTCTGGACGAATGATATTTGTTCTTAACAGTCACCCAATTTAACTTTTGATAACTCATGAAATGTTAGAGAATCTTGTATACCATCTTGGAAAAAAGGATAGGTGAAGCCCATGGTGAAATGATTGGAAAAATAAATCCCTTAGCCTCTAGGTCCTCAAGCTATACTTTAAGTTCCACCAATTCAGCAGGTTCCATTCGATAAAATTGTATAAAAATGGGAATCGTACTAGGGAGAAGGTCAATGTTAAAATTGTCATATATCTGTGTTGTTAAACCATAAAATTCATTTAGAAAGACCTTGGGATACACACATACCACTATAAGAAGCATACATCCCAAAAAAGGGTCAAGATCATCAAGAAACATCTTTGAAAACTGGAACAATATTACCCTAGAATAAGGAACAACATACTCCAACCATCCTGATCTAGAGTAACTAAAAAAAATGAGTGACACCATAGAAAGATTAAAAATGAACATGAAGATGATAATATTCTATATGGGCCTTAACGCTGATCATCCAATCCATGCCATGTATCAGGAAAAAGATGTTAATATCGAGAAATAAAAAGTCCCATATCACATCATAGTATGTTATCACCACCCGAAACAAAAGACACTTAAATCCTTGTTCGTTCCTCTTTCCTAAAGTCATGGAAAGATCCATCAAGAGTGACATAAGTTACAAAAATAATCCCAACACATCAAATAACATTGATGATATAAAAGAATGAGTATCACCTGTATCAAAAAAATATAGCACCATAGAAGATAAAATAACATCATACCTATAACAATAGATGGGCCTACTTCAAATTACTCTAGTGCACTTTCTTACAAATAAATCTATCTAGTATTATCCACATGAACATCCCCCTTATAATGAGGATTAGAACTACAAACCTTGGAAGAATTATTATGAACTTGGGAACATTGGCTGAGAGTGGATCCAACCTTTTTGCCCTGGGATATCCTTTCATCAAAATACCTCAGATGTCCCAATAGTTTGAAATAATGAAAAGTCTTAGGAGTCTCTATAAAGTTAGGCTTGGTATAACCAAACCTTCTACATGAGTAGTAGACAAACTGCCACTGTCCTGAAAACACCCCTGAAACTAGTCTTGAAGAAAATTGACCACCCAAGAATTTCCTTTTTTGGATAAAAGACACACCCTAGCTAATAACTACACCCACTAAAGCTCCACCCAAACAAGTATTTCCAGGTACGTCTGCCTCACCAAAATATACTTTTTTGAATACCTCCATGAAGTTCATAAGGAACATGAGAATCAAAATCAACCAAATATCACGCCTCAGTTCCAACTCAAAACCTCTGAGTCTTTAGGTAATCATTGGCAACTAGCTCTAGTGACAGATGTACCAACTCAACAAAATGGGTGGAATAATATAGAATAGTATACTCCCATTTCTCCAAGGTTTGAAACTCCTAAGTTTTCACCACACTTAACATATTAGGGTAAAACCACTGATTGAATATTTTCTGGAAAGAATTCCAAGTAATATCCTCATGAAACTTAGCATTCACCATAAAGTCCCACCATCTACTTCCCGTTCCCTCAATCAGGTATATGGAAAAAACAACCTTAGAGTCCTCAGGAGTCTTTAAGAAGTTAAAGATTCTCTCAATCCACCCAAGCAACTCCTTAGATTCACAGGTTCCTTTTCTACTACGAAATATGGGCGGATGATTCTAAGTGAATTTCAAGGCCTGATCCACCACATGTCCTAGGTTCCCAAAGCCCGATTGACCTAGGATTTGAATAGTGAAGATTATAGATTCTATGAAATAAGGTTCTACAGAAGGATTTTCATATGGAACCTTTCTCATAGTTTCCTCACCCAGATTCAGAAGAGATATTCTAGGAGGCATCTTCTAATAAACACAAGACAATAACCAACCATCTTTTGGAGAAAATTCCAAAATTATCAGACCAACTTCAAGAATTCATGACTACAAATTAAAAAATTAGAATTAAAAAAATATAAATTCTAATAAAAATCATAACACAATTAAAAGGAACTTTTCCATTTAAATAAACTCTCCATACTGTTCATTCAAATGACCTCAATCTCAAAGTCTAAAAATTGGTAATTGTTTTTTTCTAAAAACCCATGGTAACTCAAGTTTAGACATGGAAGTGAGTTGGTCAGGCACGCTCCCACACTTATTACCCAAATCCCAATGGTCTTAACTTCTTTTAACCAAGGACATAGAACCAAACTTAGGTAGTTTTATCACACTTATGGCTGAGTATTTTTCTATGACACCATTATGTAATGAACCAACCCAATTCAACTAGACAATCCACTTGAGTCGGCCCATAATGATGGTGACGTGAAACAACATAATGAAAAAAAGTCTCATATATATCAAAACAATAAATAAAACTAGAGTACAAAAAATAAATAAATAGATAGATAAATGATCCATAAAATCCAAGTTAAACAAACTAAAAAAGAAAGTATGACAAGACAATACCAACAAGTCTCCTTGTAACGAACCGTTACCTCCAAACCATCTATCTATGAAGGCAATGAAGAAATGATAAGACGAAATGCTACATAATGTGATTCCCTTTACCCGGGTCCTTCAAAAAAAAAATCTACAAGTTCCCAAAGTCAAAATTAGGGTGTGATCACTAATCCCAGTATGATTTTACCACATAATATATACAAAGAAAAATATCAAGAATTGTGTAGTTCTAGAATTAAAAAAAATACAGTTTTATAAAGAATTTTCATAAATCAAAATCATTTGTAAATCAACCCTTGGTTTCTCATTAAAGCCTTTAATATTCTCGAAACATAGAATATAAAAATTATAAGTGACAAATAAAGAAATAATAATCAATAAAATCCATGGATACACCATAAGGTAAACATGTAAGAAAATAACCATGACAAATCCATCATTTGAAACCATGTGAGAGAATAACTACGAAAAATCCATCATATGATAATCCAATAAAAAATAAAAAAGCACAAATTTTAGGATATAAACTATGAGAATACATACTATAAATAAAAATAAATCCCCAATATTGGCCTATGTTAGATCCAAATGGTATAACATCTAGAATAATTACACACACTAAAGTGAAAGAAAACCTCAAGTACACACACACTACTACTGAGATGTCTATTCCCGATGCAACCATGGTTCCAAATGTTCTAAGTTTCTAAAAAACCATTTTAAAAGACATGATAAAAATTTATAAAACATTTTCAAATCCATGAAAATCCAATTTAGTACTTAAAAAACCATTTTTAGATCAAAACCACCATTCATGCATTTTATCAAACACTTGGTGCACACACACTATTTTTAAAGAAAAACCTATTTAAAACATGAATCTTTCACAATTAATCCATTGTAATCATGAATAAATTCAATTAAATGAATAACCCAAAAATAACTTTCAATAATAATAAGAAATTAATTAAATTATACATTTGTATAGAAACACCTACCTCAATAATGGAGGTTGAACAAATTTTCATAGAAAACGGAGATTGAGGAAGATTAGATTGGGCCCTCATGATCCTAGAACCATAATAAACACATAAAAACTCCATAAAATCCCTTAGATCTAAAATCCCTATTCCAAACAGGTTCCAATGATATAATGGGAAGATAGATCTAGCAAGGATCTAATAAAGGAAGATGTAACCAAATCAAAACTCGAACATACCTTAATAAATCCATCAAGAATAAATTTAAATCACCAATAATACCAAGGGAGAGGCCTCTAGATCACTATGGAATAATTGGTCCAAGAATATATGAGATTAGTGGGTGATTTGGCATAAAAAAGGCCAAGGGAAATGATGTCTTGTGATGAAGGACAAGTAAAGGACAAAGTCTAGGGATTTAAAATGAAGAACCGGGATGAAACAAAGAAAAACCTACTGGAAAACAACAATTCATGTCATGAATGATATACACAATGCTAATATTAAAGGAATTAAAAAATGAAGTAATGAAATGAAGGGAAAAATATATTTGGATGAAGACTTCATGTTTTATGACATGAAACATATTTTCATTCCATGACACACCGAAGGCATACCTAGAAAACCTTCAGAACAAGAACCATGACATGTGAAGTTTTCCCTCACACATTTCACATCATTAAATCACTATTAACAATGTAAAACACTTGGATGGACTTATTATTAGATATATTTGATTAAATTAATACTCAAGAACCCTTTTTGTAACATCCTGAGTTAAAAAAATACTATGTTTCATAGTATACAAGATACACCACATCGATCTTAAACAAACAACAGAATCTTATTATTTAAATATGACTATTCTAACCAAGCCATTAAATTGGTAGGAATGAAAAATATTAATTATATTATAAAATATATAATGTTAATACTCATTGATAATGTATTAATTATTTTTTTGTAAATAATTACTAGTTTTTTAGTAAATTCATACTATTATATTTTTAGTAAATCCATTTTATTCATCAAAAACATATATTTTTTTTCTTCAAATAATGATTTCTATTTCTTTATATGTACAAATAATATAATTAATTTATGAAAAATTTAGAAAAATTATTTGGTAAAATGAAATTAATTTTTTAAATTAGTATATCAAAATTTTTCTATGGTGAAATTTTGATAAATTTTTGAAAAGTTTTGATTTTTCAATGAATAGTGAAAACTATTGGTTTTATTGAAAACTATATTTTATTTACAAGGTAAAATTATTATTTGTATTTTTTTATACATTTTAATTAGTTAATTTTGAATAAAAATAATCCAATTATGATTTTTTTAATGGGTTTGATGATTTAATTTAGTATAGAAACATTTTTTTTTAAAAGATGCATTTTTCCGATTTTTTTGGTAAATTTTTTTGATTAAATTTTAAATTAAATTATATCACTTATGTTTTTTGAATTTTAAAAAATGGATTCTATATTTTTAATTTTAAGGTCCAAATTTAGTAAACTTAGTATTTTTTATTACAACATTTAAGGGTAAATCGATTAATTAAAGGTAAAAATAATATGATAAGGATTAGTAAATTACACAAAAACTTGTTTAGATTTTAATGGATGGGTAATTTTTGACCGAAATAATCCATGTTTTTAATTTATGACCCTTTGGATCCACTTGTTTGACATTAAGTCCCTTATAATATTTTGTTTTAAGAAAAGTCAAACTTGTCACACTATGGTTTTTAATAAGTATGACATTTTTTATAGGTGGTCACCCAGAAAATATGTTCAACAAAAAAATATATTTTTAAATATAAAATATTTATATTAATCATGATAATTTATTTTTAAATTTTAGGGAATAAATAATTACCTTAAATACTTTCACAATGATGATGCATTAATTATAAAATAAATAAAAAATCAAATAAATGATATTAAAAATATTAAAATATATATAAATGGAGATATTCAAGGTGATCAATAGATTATATAGATAAATATGACATTTATAAGAAATAATAAAATAGTTTTTTTGAATTTTAATTTTTTTTTATGTTTTTAATGTCAGAGTAAAGAATAGTATCAAATTTGACAATAATGATATTTCAAGAATATAAAATTTTATTAAATTATTAAAAAATAATAAAAATATTAAATAATATGATAGGGTATAATATATAGTATAAAATTTTATTAATTATGAATTTAATTGATATTTGTAATTATTTGGATATATAATTTTCTTATTATATTTTAATATTTTGAGAAACCCCTAAAGTGCCCCTCACCTCAATTATAAAAGGGAACCCATTATTTCATTTCATTTCACTAACTTGAGCCTTATAACTTGACTATACTATACAAAATTATCTTATACAATTTTCTAGACACATTTTAGAGGTTCTGTTATCACCAAAAGACCAATTCCAAGTTTCTCAAGGGATCCTTCATAGAGATGATATTCAAGAGGTAACTTTCTTAAACCGCCTGTCTTAATTTCTCTTCTTATACTATATTATCCTCACCTCACTCATGAATGAGGTCATAATAACTCCATTATCATTTATATAATGGAATTTTATATTTATAATGGAATATTTTCTACCTAGCCTTTTTCTCATGTCCTCTTATTCAAAGAAAGGAAACCATTGTCCAATTTTTGGAGATTAACCATCTCCATGGATAATGAGTTTTTGTTTTTCATTACCACTTTCTTAGCTGGTAATAAAAATATTATTATGGATAAATAATATTTTAATAAGTATATTAGAACCTATTTTATGTTCTGTAAATAATATACATACATAATATTAAGGAAAACAAAAATAGTCCATGATTGTTAGAAAAAATACTACTACCAAATAAGGCTATAGCCACAGTTTGAAATAGCGGCTATAGGCACAAAAACTGTGGCTGGTATTGGAATGTCTATAGGTTAAAACCTATAGCCATAGTTTCAAAAAATTGTCTATATCCCTACAAACATGCTTTGAAACCATGGAAACAGCCCTATAGCCACGATTTGCACACCATGACAGAATCATAACTCATGAAATACCTATAGCTATGGTTGAAAATCAGGGATATAACCATGTTCCCTTGGTTTGGAACTATGGAAATAGGCTACACATTCCATAAAAAAATAGTTCTCATGCTTCTTCAAAACCTCCCCTACCATAAAAAAACAAATTCCTTGAAAAAATGAGAGGAAGTATCCGGATAGATCACCCAACTCATCAACCTACCCAAGTCGGGTCCTAGTGGTTTGGGTCATGTTAGAATGGTATCAATGTAGTCTGAGTCCTAGGTATGTATTTTTTGGTTTATATTTATATTAGGATTGGTTTGGGAAATTGAATGCAATGGTGTTAAGGGGTTAATTATTAATTTATCATACTGGAGGACCCAATAAAGGTTTTATAGACAATGTATCCATTTAGAAGAACTCTGATAATATATTGATAAATTGAAACCCTATAACACTGGTAACATGGTATAATTAGGATATTAAATTAATCATATAATGGTTAGTTTTTGTTATCATGTCCTTCCTATGTTAGGTCACCCAAAAGGTTTCCAGTAATCATGCATTTATCTTATTAAAAAAGAAATCTATCCATATAAATCTAGCCTAGATACAGAGGTAGGGTATTGAAATAAAAATTATAGTATTTGATATTATTTCTATTGATGATAAGAGAAATAAGGATTCAATTAGAGGATTATTTTAGGTGGTATCCATGAATCAAATATTGAGTATTGATTCCATATTGTTTTCTTCTTTAATTTTCTTTTATGTGGAGAGGATGGAATTTCTCACTAATTAAACCACATAAACTGATTGTGTTGCATGTGTGTTAGAGAAAAACTTCATAGGATTCAAGGTGATCCTGGTAATATGGTTTTGGAGGATTAAATAAAGTTTTAGACTTATTTTTTCCATCGGGTTAGGTCACCCAGTAACCAGATGATGACTCTTGTGTTTAGTTCTCTATATAGTATAATGATATTTTCGTAGATGTTTTCATTACCCAAGATCATGATGAAAGAACTATACCAGGGTTGAAGTTTGATCCCTTTTAGGATACTGGAGATATTGTGAATGATCTGAGTTTTGGTGATACTAGAACCTTTATAGGGAAACACAACCATGCACCCCCTACACACCCCTTGCACCCCTACCCCTTGCAACAAAACTCAGCACACCCCCTCCCCCTCTCCCTGCCCCCTCCAGAACAACCCCCTCTACACACCCCCTACACACCCCCTGCACACCCCTTGCACCCCCTTCCCCTTGTAATAGAACCCAACACACCCCTCTCCCAGCCCCTTGAAAAAAAAACACAAAAAACACCCTCCCCCTTCCCCCTCACACCCCCAGCCCCTTGCCCCCCACCTACACACCCCCCTGCCTACCCCAACCCCTTCCTACCCCATGCACTGCTTGCACACCCTCTTCACACCCCACACACCATCCCCCTTCCCCTTCCAACAGAACCCATCAAACCCCTCCCCTCCCCCCATCTTTAATATACCCAAATCAAGAGCCACTAAACCAGTGCTCTAATCCAGGTCACCATATGACCTCAAGCGTGCCTCCCCGTATGCTAGAGGATGATGACTAGTGGCGAGGGTCTAGTAAGTCACGTGGGGAGACTATACCCTCTTTACCAGACTAAGCCACGAAATACCATAATAAAAATAACAGAAGAAATATGACACAACCAATAAACATGCGTAACCAATGTTTTCCAAATGGGGTATAAACACAAATCAAATACAAAAATTCCATGACATAATAGTAGTGAAAAGTGAATAAATCCCAAATAAAAAAATGACCAAATCTCCAAATGGGTCTTGAATCTATGTCTGGATCCTTCTCCATGTACATCCCAACCCCAACTCAACATATTTATGTAGGAACTCTGCCCTTGTCCTGTCCTGAAACCAAGAGATCTTCTCGGGTACCCAATGGTGGCCTAAGCTGGGTGTGAGTTCAAAACTTATTAGGCCACCCCCAACGGTGTATACACAATATCCAGTCTAATAGATAGTTCGTGAAAGTACAAGAATGAATGGAAAGTAATAAAGGGACAGTTCAGGTTCCATTAGTTAACAAGGCTCATTTAAATTCATTACTAACATTCATCCTAATTCTATTTCTTATACCATATTCATTACATAAGCCATATTGATCACATGTTCCATGGGTTAGGCATGATTATCATCTACACAAGGGAATAAGGAAATAAATATCATTGTATAGGGGGAAACAAATCAAGTCCCTATATCACTAGGGACCCACATATCACATCAACACATTATCCTTACCTCAAAGCCTCAGTCTGGGTGGAATGAAACCATTCGGGGAATATATACTCTATCCCCTTCCCTAACCCATGCATTTTGGGGTGGAATTTTGAGCCTCAGTCTAACTCGACCCATGGGTGTAGAACCTCAACTCAATGCCCAACTCTACCAAGCCATGTGCACATGATTATTTATCAATAACCACAATTATACCATAACACAACACAACATAACCAATTCCATTGGAAACCATAATTCAAAATGAATTGCAAACAACATGGGAATTAATACACTCAATAAACCATTAACACAATTTCCAATTACAATTCATATCCATTTATCCAAATTCCCATTACCATGCCTTAACCCCTTAAGTGTATTCAAAAAACACTATGCCTTATACAAATTCCTCAATTAACCATTCATTAACCCATTTACCCCATTTATCATTTCACAAGCATTTACGCTCTTATGCATTTCAAGTACATTTCTCATATCTCATAACCCAACCACTTATTACATCCCACCATTAGGTGTTCCACAATTCCCATGTATTAATCCATTCAACATATTCATCCATTTCATTATTAAAACACATTAACATACCCCTTTTCCCATTCCATCATCAAATTATGAGTTCACCATTTAAAATTACCAAATCCTCTTAGAAAATTTTAAAAAAATTCCTTCAAATAATTGACACAATCCCGTTCGACCCAATTTTCCCATTTTCATGTCATGACAAACAACTCCTTATGCCTTTATCACCCTAAAAATATTTATCATCATTCTATTTAAAAATTAATCAGCCAATAAAACATATTATACATGTTTTCTATATTATTATTCAGAAACCCATCACTTAACCCTACCACACTCTAGGTTCGAGTTTGCTGGCATACCCCATAGGTGGCCGTAGAACAGTCAAGTCCTTCTATATGCATCCCACAAGGATATTTAGGGTTTAAATTGGTCACATAGACTATCCTTTTTATTAAAAACTCCAATGGAACGAAGAACACAATTTGGGAAAAGAAGAACACAAGATTCCATGCAAAAATCCAAAATAAAACTATGGGATAGTACTTAAAGACCACCTACCTTGAATACGATGAAGAACACACTCCTAATATAAGCCATAAATCTGGATTCAGCCACCCATTTAAGCCTCAACATAAACCTCAATGGAAAAGGAGGGTTTTAGAGCTTCAAAAGAAGATGGGAGAAAGATGAAAACCTTAATCAAAAAGAGGAAGAAAATAGGATATTAGACTTACTCGAGGATTTTATCTATAACCAATAGTGCTTCAAATGGCCAACAATCGAAGGAGAACCACCCTTGGGAGTAATTAGGAGGTTTGGTTTGTTCCCAGGGTTCCAAGGAGGATGTGGGAGGAAAATCCTGAGTGAACTTAAAAATCCCAAGGTGGATTTTTTGTAAATTTTTAAAAGTTTCTAGGTAGCACGGTTTACCCTCACAATTTGCTAAACCGTGCAGAGGATTCTTCCCACAAATCACCCCCTTCACATGATTTTCTGAAAATTCTGCATGGTTTTCTAGACCATGTGCAGACTGTATAGATTTCTACTGCCCACATGGTCTCCCCTCGTATGATTTTCCAAAACCGTGCGCAAACCATACGGATTGCCCAAAGATCCCCCTTTCCCCCTTTTTTATGTCTTAAACCCCCAAAACACTACCGAGCCTTCTCACAAATGGAAAGGCCTCACAATCCATGTCCAAAGTCTCAAACTAGAGCACTCTCACTTCTATAACCCACACATACAAGGGTGAAATCAACATAAAAGAGGATACCCACTATTGAACTCAATCATTCTCATTTTTGAACTTATCATTCACCCAATGATTCAAATATTGATCAACAAAATTTAACCATAGATGGAAAAGGTCTCACGCTATCAGTCTTAAACAACCCATTCTTCATACTCTATCAAACGATCAATGTCATGCTTAGAACACCACCCTCTACCATACCTACCGTGGTCATGGTCAACATAGGGTAACCAATTTAATTAATCAAATGTCTTTCGTCAATACATATTCAACCAACTCTTCTTTTACAACAGAATCACTTCCTCTTAGGCACATTTCCCACTTCACAACATGTTAAAATCATCATTTTAACTCATTTAAACCTTCCATTAAGAAAATTAATTAACAATTTTATTGTTATTAGGAAATCCCTTTTTCTTTTAGACACCAAATCAACCCTTAAAATTTATCACAACCCAAAATTTTAACCCAGTCATAACATTTATTTATACATGATGTTCATCAACTATTAATTTGTATTCCTTTCATTCACCCACATGCATTACCATTATTAGGAATTGTTTTCTTCATATTTATCTAGGAAATAAAATTCATTCTACTCTCCATGCCCCTCACACCCATCCCATGTGTACCTATAATGATTCATGCCACCAATATACTTAGGTTACTAAAATGATGCCTAAATGTACAATCCCATGCCATTCCAGTAATGATAGAAATATCATAAATTAATCAAATCACACAACATGTGCATCACCCAATGGTGAAATATCATTCAAATGTAACAACATACATCAAGAAAAATAATTACCACTTAGGGTGACTTGGGTTTTCCCTCGCACATGGGTTAGCTACTACCAAGCACGAGCTCATTACCAAGGCATGAAACATCCTAATATCCTTTCTACCATCCCAAAATAGTAATAAAGAGAAAAGAAATCCTCTGATACCACTTTTTAATTTCCCAGACTTGGGAGACACTAAACCGGTTCTCCGATCCGGGTCACCACATGACCTCAAGTGCGCCTCCCCATACGCTAGAGGTTTCAAACTAGCAGCGAGGGTCTAGTAAGTCACATGGGGAGACTATACCATCTTTATAGGAGTAAGCCACGATATACCACAATAAAAATAATGGAAGCAATATGACCCAACAAATAAACATGTGTAACCAATGTTTCCCAAATGGGGTATAAACACAAATGAAATACAATAATTCCATGTCGTAATAGTAGTGGAAAGTGAATAAATCCCAAATAAAACTATGTACAAATATCCAAACGGGTCCTGAATCAAAGTTTGGATCCTTCTCCATGTACATCCGGAGCCCAACTCAAAATATTCGTGTAGGGTATCTACCCTTGTCCTATCCTGCAACTAATAGATTTTCTCAGGTACCCAAAGGCAGCCTAAGCAGGGTGTGAGTACAAAACTCAGTAGGTCACCACCAATGGTGTCTACAAAATATCCAATATAATAGATAGTGCATAAAAGTACAAGAATGAATGGAAAGTAAGCAAGGGATAGTTTGGGTTCCATTAGTTAACAAGGTTAATTTAAATTCATTACTAACATTTATCCCAATTCCATTTCTTGTACCATCTTCATTACATACACCATATTGATTACCTGTTCCATGGGTTAGACAGGATTATCATCTAGACAAGGGTATAAGGAAATCAATCACAATTCATAGGGGAAAAAAATCAAGTTCCTATCTCACTAGGGATCCAAATATCACATCAACACATTATCCCCACCTTTAATACTCAATATGGGTGAAATGCAACCATTATGGGAATATTTCCTTCATCCCCTTCCCTAACCCATGCATTTTGGGGTTGAGTTTAGAGCCTAAGTCTAACTTGACCTATGGGCGTAGAACCTCAAGTCAATACCCCACTCTACTAAGCCATGTGCACATGCTTATTTATTAATCACCACAACCATACCATAACACAACAGAACGTAACCAATTCCATTAGAAATCATCATTCACAATTCATCACAAACAACATGGGAATTAATACTATGCCATAACCCATTAAAACATTTTCCAATTACAATTCATATCCATTTATCCAAATTCCCATTCTCATGCCTTACCCCCTTAAGTGTATTCAACAACCCCTAGGCCTTAGCCAAATTCATCAATTAACCATTCATTAAACCATTTATCCCATTTATCATTTCACAAGAATTTACCCACTTATGCATTTCAAGTACATTTCTCATATCTCATAACCCAACCACTTATTAAATTTCACCATTAGGTGTTCCAAAATCCCCATGTATTAACCCATCAAACATATTCATCCATTTCCTTATTAAAACCCATTAATGTACCCACCATTTCCCATACCATCATGAAATTATGAGTTCAAAATTTAAGATTCCCTAATCCTCTTAGGCAATTGTAAAAAATTCAAATAATTGACATAATTACATTCGACCCAATTTTCCCTTTTTTATGTCATGAAAAACAACTCCTTATGCCTTTATCACCCTAGTAATATTTATAATTATTCCACTTAAAACTTAATAAACCACTAATACATATTCTACATGTTTTCCACATTATTATTTAGCAACCCATCACTTAACCCTACCACACTCTAGGTTTGGGTTTGCCGGTGCACCCCATGGGTGGCCCTAGAATGGTCAAGTCCTTCTCTACGCATCCCACAAGAATCATGAGGGTTTAAATTGGTCACATAGACTCCCTTTTTTATCAAATACTCTAATAGAAACAATATCACAATTATGGAAAAGAAGAACACAAGATTCCATGCATAAATCCAAAATAAAACTATGGGATAATACTTGCAGACCACCTACCTTGAATCCGATGAAGAACATGCTCTTAATAAAAGACATAGACCTGGATTCAAGAACCCATTTAATCCTAACCTAAACCTCACTGAAAAAGGAGGGTTTTAGAGCATCATAATAAGATGGGTGAAAGATGAAAACCCTAATCGAAAAGAAGAAGCAAGAAAGAGATTAGACTTACCCGAGGCTTCGATCCGCAACCAACGGTGCTCCAAATGGCCAATAATTAAAGGAGAACCACCCATTGTGAGATCTTGGGAGGTTTGGTTCATTCATAGGATTACAAGGAGAAAGGGGGAGAAAAATCCTGAGTGAACTTTAAAATCTCATGGTGGTATTTTTTTAATTTTTTAAAAGTTTCCAGGTCACACAGTTTACCCACATGGTTTTCCAAACCATGTGCAAACAATACAAAGACTTTTGTTCACAAATAATCCCCTTCACACAGTTTCCTGATAATTCCGCATGATTTTCTAGACCATGTGAAAACTATGAGGAGTGCTACAGCCCGCATGGTCTCCCCTTGCACGGGTTTCCACACAATGTGCAAACTATTTAGATTTCCCAGAGAGCCCCCTTTCCCCATTTTTCATGTTCCGAACCCCCATAACACCCCCAATCCTTCTCAAATACTTGTAAAAAATACTTATCTAGCTAAAAGAAGAGGCCCATGCCAAAACATAAACCAAAACATACTTCAAGAAAATCCGACACCTTACACCAGCACACCCCCAACCCCATGCCACCCCACCTGCACACCCCCTTCCCACCCCCTACATCCCCTGCCCACCCCATGCACCCCCTACACACCCCTTCACACCCCCTGTTCCCCTTACCCATACCACCCCATCCCCCCCTGAACCCCCACACCCCTTGCACCCTCCCACTAACCCTTGCAACATAACCCAACAGACCCCCTCCCCTACCCCCAGCACACTACTACCTCCTTCCCCCTCCCATGCACCCCCTACACACCCCCTGCAACTTTAAAAGAAAACCAATCATACCCCCTCCCCATTATACCCCCTTGAACCCCCTGGACCCCCTTCCCCTTGCAATAGAACCCAGAACACCCCCCTTCGCCCGCACACCCCCTTCCCTTACCCCCTTCCCACCCCACCCCCTACACCCACTACACCCCCACACCCCCTTACACCCCCTTACACCCCCTACACACCCCATTCACCCTACACCTACCCCTTTCAGAAGAACACAAAACACCCCATGCACTCCCTACACACACCCCTGAACACCCCATGCACCCCCTACACCCTCCTCCTTCCCCTTACAACAAAACCAAGCTGACCCCCTCCCTTTTCCCCCATCACACCCCCTTCCCCTACCCCCTATCCTACACACCCCTACTCCCCTTGCACCTTGGTAATCTTACCAGCTGACCACGGACCATGATCTATCAGAGTTACTTATTAGAAGAAAAATTATCTTCACAAACTAACTCAAAAATAGGTTGATAGATCAAGATTTAATTAAAACTATTGGTGTTGTGGGGCCTTTGAACACATAGCCTAAAATTTCAGTTTTAATATGTCCTTCCATGGAATTGGATAATAAAATTAAAAAACAAGTACCAAATACCCAATGAGAATTTTCTTGGTGGATATTCTCAGATCAAGGTTTTATGGTTTCTAAAAGAAGTATCTTAGCTTATGGAATTTTAGATTCCAGGTGGAATATTCCAAATTAATTTATTTCGTACTTCTAAAAAGTATACCTTGACCTAATAAACTTTAGGCTACCAAGAGAAGTATCATGACTCTTGGAATTCTGAGTTTCTAAAGGGAATATCCTAAAATTTTTCATTTAGGTCACTAAGAGGAGTATCTAGACTCATGCCATTTTTATATTTTTATAAGAATGATCACTTCATATTTTCTCAAAATGAGGATACTTTCATATATAAAGTGAAGGAAATTTCATTTCTTACTATCGAGTTGGATAAAATTTTCTATGGAACACATGAAGGGAGATTCATGTTTATTACTAAGATAAATAATGATGAGTTGTTTATTACATTGGATTCTATATTCAAACCATTTGAATCCCATAAAATCATGAAGATTCTTGTAAAGGACCTAGAACTAGAATAGAAGGTCCTTGTTATTTTAATTTTAGAAGGGTTTTATCAAAGGGTAGTTGATTTTTAAAAACTCGAATTTCATGACATGTATTTTATTTATTTTATAATAAGAGGATAAAGTAACAATAAAACGATATATGTTGATATACATGTATCATTTATCATATAGATCAGTAAAAATTAATTTCTATCATTATGGTTGGGTGTTAATCCTTATGTTTTACAAGGTATATGTAGATTCAAATCATATGATAAAATGTCATAATAGTATCATTTTATTTTCAAATAAACTTTGAAGCCTTATATTCTTATTAAATTCTTCCTTGAAAAATATTGAAGTGATTAAAAAACCATTTTTTAAAACAATCAAGAAATCATGGAAAAATTTTTTTAAAACAATCAAGCGATTATAGAATTCAAATTAAAGGTTTAGGCAAAGGGAACCTACCTCAACCTCAAGGCGCACTTCTTTTGATTATGAAAACTCAAACCTTCATTTTTTTTTCACTTTCACACATATGAAACTTCATATATATATAAGGACACCTATCCCCTATGTACATATTTTCATGGCCAAATATGCTCAAGCAGGTCCTTAGATATATGTTTATATTTTCATATAATCCTTTACACTTACAGATGTATTCATTTTTCAAATCTATATATAAACACACCTAGACCTAATATATTTGTTCATACTACCATGAGTGAATTTATATAAATGGGGAAATTATATATTTATATGTCCACCTATGCATACACATGTAAGCCTTTGTCAATGATGAATCGAATCCACATCAACGAGATCCAAAACACACTAAAAAAATATAAGGAACCCAAAAATCACAAAATACCTAATTAAAATTGGGCCAAAGAATAAAAATGGAATCAACCTTACCCAAATTAAATGTTTAACTCACCGTCTTCGATGGTGGTGGATAGAACCGACCTCATCATAAGAACCACCAATAAAGAAATAATGGGAAAAGAAATAATATAGAAAAACTTATTATATATATGTGATCAGTATGTCAACTGTACATGATAAATGATACATGAATCTATAACCAACAATGAAAAAATAATATTCATATTGATATGTACATCCCAATACTAAATAACATGATAATTAATTAAGGGTTTTTGTTCAAATTCCCCCATCATATGAGTTGAAAAATTCTTCTTTAATTTAGAATGTAATGAAAATTCATTTTTTCAATTTCCCTCATCATCACGGTCATTTCCATTTGGGGAACCCAAACTATTATGAACTCCATTTTTAGATGCCCTAACTTCCTATTTTGTGGGCAGTCCTTCATAATATTACATTTTTCACATAAATTCATTAGTTATTACCCATAAAAGGAAGTAAGTATTGTTGTTTTATATTTGAAGGGTCAAACAAGGAGGAAGAATTCAATTTGTAGAATAGTAACTCAGATAGGGGTGATACTTGTAATAATATTATGTGTTATTGTCTCATACCCATGTTATAACACACACAACCCCCCTCCTATCACCCCCATCACAACACCCCCTCCCCCCTACAATCCTCCACTCCCCTATAGTATCCCCCTCCCCCACCCTCTACACATACCCTCCCCCTGTTGTTGTACAAACCCCTCCCCCTCCTCCCCCCGTAGTAGCATAACCCCCTCCCCCTATATCCCCCCACCTCCCACCACCCTCCCCCAACCCTCCCCCACCCACCTACAGAAGCCCCATCTATAACCACCCCTCCCACTCCCCCTGCAGTAGACCCCCCATGCAGCCCCTCTCACTCCCCTTGTAGTATCCCCCTCTGCACAACCCCCCAACTCCCCCTATAATATCCCCACCTGCACACAACCCCTCCCCCTGTAGTATCCACCCCCCCCATCCCCTATACATCCCCTCCTCCCTATAGTTGCACAACCCCCTACAACCCCACCTCCCACCCCCTGCACTGCCCCCTCCCCTTACAGTAACCCCACCAGCACACAGTCCCCCTCCCCCTACAGTACCCCCACCCCCACCCCCTACATAACCCCCTCCCTATAGTATAACACCCCCTCCCCCACCCCCTGCACAACCCCCTCCCTATAGTATAACACCCCTCCCCCTGCATCCCCCACCTCCCACCCCCGCCCCACCCCCTGCATATCCCCCTCCCCCTGTAGTAACCCCACTTGCACACAGTCCCCCTCCACCTGCAGTAGCCCCCCTCCCCCACCCCTTGCACAACCCCTCCCTATAGTAGCACAACCCCTCTCCCCCTACAACCCCCACCTCACCCCCTCCCCACCCCCTACAGATCCCCTCCCCCTGTAGTAGACTCTCCCCCTGCATTACCCCTATATCAAATCAAAAATATTTTGAGATATTTGAGTCCATGAAGAAAAACTCCTAAATAGATATAATGTATTTACATATTTTATGAAATATATAATTTTACATCTTAGGCTATAGTAAATCCACAACTTTCTATCTCAATCGACTTTGATATCCTTTTAATTAATAATGGATATCATATTCTAACTCACTCATTAAACTCATATCATAATGATTTAAGATTTGTTGAACAACCCGAGAATAGATATGAGAATAAGCTATTTATTTTTCAAACACCACCTTCAATTTCTTATTCAAAAATCAAAAATCAGAAAAATACATGAATAAAGTAAACTTCCATCCGAACTTAAATGTGAGATATAGGGATGGGACATCATTCTTAACCTATAAAATCCATTCCTTGAATGTATAAAATTCTTAAAACTCTTCATTCCTATATCCTTATTGATTATATTGATTGAAACCTCATTTTTAGCATGTTATTATTTAGGAATTCATCTCTATTATGAGTTTATATAGGTTTATCAATTTTATAAAGTATATAAATTTCTTTATTTTATTCTTACTCAATCCACTTGGACTTTTCAAACTAGTTTTCTAATATGATTAGACAATATTTTGGTGCATCATCTTACTTCTTCTTGATTGTGTATTCATTCTTTGTAGAAACTATTTCTGAAAATGCAATAATTCATTCTTTCCTTTTATCTTTTAAAAATTATTATTATTATGGAATCTGTGTCATAAATTCTCAACAATTTGGACTACTTGGTTTCCCTTCCACACCCACTTTCAACAGCCTTTAGAGTACCCTTTTTAGGTTCCCTTTAAAACTCCACATTATAATTGTCAAGCACTAATCTAATTTGACCATCTATATCTTGTATGGATTCCATTTATTTAATTGACTCTTTTCTTGGTTCTATATTACTCCCTTTATATTTGAAACCCATTTCTATTTTGAAATAATCACGAAACCTCTAATTGATAGAATTATTCTAATCCTCATATGATGATATCAACCTATCTTTCAATTATTTATTTATATTTTTATGTTTATCCTAATGTATTTCATTTTCCTCTTACAACTGGTTTTCAATATCTGTTATTTTATTTTCCTTGATTTTCAATTTAGTAGCATTGACATTTATCAAAACATTGTTGGGATACTTGAATGCCAGGATCACCATCCTAATACCAATATTTAATACCATTAGACTGGTGCATGCACACCTAAGGGGGGGGGGGGGTGAATCAGATGTGGTTAATTTTTACCAAATTCAAATATATTCTTTTAAAATTTAAACCCCTTTGGAACATTAACCTATGTTTCTAGTTAATTCACATGGATCTTTTCTTATTTAACCTATCTTATATCTATATGAATTGAAATATAGAAATCAAATTATTGAATATGTGTATTTATAAGATTCATACCCTCTTGGAAAACCCAATTCATACTATTATTGGGATTCCCAAATTCACATATTTACCACCATAAATATGAACATTAATGCTACAGTAGTTTGTATTGTTATCATCCTAAAACTGAAATCACTATATTACATAGGTGAGGTATCACTATATTATATAAGTGATCAAACACAACATCCCACTACACTTCTTTAAATAGATATCACACCTATTGATATTTTTTTCCTTCATCTACTTGAACTAGATCAATAAGATGTCTAGGGAGGTCCTTACATCCCAAAGTAATATCCTTTTTTAGTAACATAGAGTCTTTGACTTCTTTTAAGTCTTCAGAAACTTCTTATGAAACTTGGACTCCACTTTACTACCTATATTATCAGTTCTTTTAGAATTTTATTACTAGAAACTCTCAACTCAGTCTTTAAGAATGAATCCCCAAGAAATATTATATATTGAGTAATAAGGAATTAAAAAAAATATCAGAATGTTTCTTGGAATTTGAAATAATGAAAATTAGGTCTGCACTTTCTCACAACAAGTATTACTTCATTGGTCTGCTTCTTCTTCTTTTCTTCTTATTCTTCAATACACAATGAATCTTTCCTTCACAACATTGTATTATATTTACTTTTTATTCTTATTCAATAGATTTAGTTAAATCAACACACTCTTCTTCTTCATCAAGAGGTTATCTATCGGTTTTTTCTTTGTTCTATTTGAGAGTTACATGTTCTCTTGGATCACTAACTTCTATATTGAAACTCACTTATTTTCTCAACCAGTGTATATTATTCTAGAAAACTCTGGTTGTCTTGAGAGGCTCACATGATATTCTTATTAATATACCTCACTAATTTTCCAAGTTCCATTTTAATATTCTCATAAATAGATATATCTTAGGAGATAAATGAAAAGAAAAAAATCACCCCATGATCATACATATCACTTATCAAGGGTAACACATGGTTTTTTTATCCACCATATCACGAACTTCATGTATACAGTTTATTTATCAAAATGTCCCTTTTATTTTTCTTATCAATTCTCATGGATGAATAAATCTCACTTTGACTCCAGTAGGCTTTATTTTTCTTCTCTTAGAAAAATACATCCATAGTATCCTCACATAAAACACTCTTCACAGGTTGTATAAAAATATAACAGTAGCTTGCAGTGAGTATCGCCTTATTTATTTCTTGAGAGCTTCACATAAAAACTTATATAGATATCAGCATGAGATTATAAAAAAATAATAACTTATCCCATATTTTATCACATTTCCAACTTTATTCAAAAATATTTTGTGATTTTTGTGACCATGAATCATAGAACTTTCATCGACATAATTCATTTCCAGATTTTATGAAATATGGAATTTTTATCTCAGGATAGAGTAAATTATTAGCCTTGTATCTCAGTTATATTAGATCTTATTTGAATCAATTATTATGATAAAATTAAAATTCACTCATTCAGCTCAAATCATAATAATTTAATCTACAATGAATAACCCAAGCATCTAATCAACTTCATCTATATAATTCTTAAAAACTCATGATGTTTTTTTTATTTTTTATCAATAAGATCTTTCACTTGATCTTATTTAAAATCAAGATATTATCATTACTAATCATAGCTTCATGATGTTTTAAAATTGATCAAACATCATAAGAATCATCTTATATGGTTTCCTCTTAAAAATATAAATTCTAAAAACATTGTTTTCATATAGTATTATCCTCAAAATTCTACAAAGTGTTGATGTCTTATACAAAACGAACATCTTATGTGGAACTTGTATAAGTCATGTCTGTAGGTTAGAAAGTTTTACATGGGCTCTATAAAGCTAATAAATTATAGTTTAAAGTCATACTTAATGAACCAAATTTATATAGTATAAGTCTTATGGGACTTCAAAGTTATAAAAAACATGATAAAAGTATTATATGGGGACTTATAGAGTCATAAAATAGGACGTCCAAAGTCATACACTTGGAATTTAAGTCACACAAACAACCTAACTATTTCATAAAACCGCCATGAAGTCATATGATTGAACTTATAAAGACATACATGAGCTCAAAGTCTCATTTTGGAACTTGAAAAGTCATATGATCATAGTAGACTTCATGCCTCTTTCAGTATTCTACTTATCTTCCAGAAATTCTAGACTTCTTTAGATAACTATATAACTTCTTGAAAATCAACCTTGGCCATTCTAAAAGATTTAGAATAATATTATAACTACTATAAATAATTAAGAGAATTATAAAAAAATAAAACTCCTTCAATAAGTTTTTATGTCCCTTTGAAACATGTAAATACTCAACTAGAGCATTTTAATGAGCTCCACTATCCTTGAATTTATAGTCTTCACTTCATCAATATAAAACCTTCATCCAAGAGGTATTAAACAATGATTTCACCAGACAAAATGCTAAGTACTCAATTAATGTTTTATTTTACTCCAATCTAGCTTCCTCAAACCATTGAACCTATCAAATAAATTAAAATAATAGCTTCACAAGATTTTTGAAAGGTTCATAGGTTAGAAACTGACTTCCACAAGGGAGGTGTAATCTAAACATGAAAACATTTAGATATGAATCACTCCGATCTGTGTGTTCTTATGAATATGAATTAAATAAGGGGAGAAATATATTTCAACACATTATAATATTATTTCACATGGATGTAATGAATCACATTGATGACATGAAATCCATATGACTTGGAAAGATTTAAATGATTTAGAAGACTGGTTGGGAAGAAAAATGTTGAAATTAAAGAGACAGAGTTCCTACAATGAAAGTAAACATGATAATTTTTTTTCATTGAATATATAAAGAATAATTGATTTATACATGAATTCAATATTCCATACACTCCACAGTAAAATGGAGTGGATGCGAGGAAGAATATGATACTATTTTGATATGGCTAGTGACATGTTGATAAAGCACGATACCATAAGATACTATTGGTTGTAATCCATCACAATGGATGGAATAATTTAGAATCAATGCCTCATTTAATAAAACTCATATCTAACTCCATATGAAATCTTGTTCAAGAAAAAATTGAATGTTAAAAAGGCAAGTGACAAGAAAGTGATAAGACATGAATATTGAGATAGTTTTTAAAGGGTAAAAGAGAATGGGATCTATTTATATCCTAATAAGTAATAGATATTTGAATATTGAGATAGTTTTTAAATGGTAAAATTTTATTTATAAAATAATTTTTTAAAATAATTCATCCTCATTCACACCCCATTTTAAGTTTATACACATAAACCTTAGTACCATAATTATTATTTGAGAAAACCAAGTTACTACTGGATGAATATATCTTTTTCTTAGTTTTTTTTTCAGATTTATATGAATTTTATATTTGAAGGTATTTCAGAAACACCTCAGATCTATGTTTATTTCTCATACCAATCAAAGACCAATGTGAGTTTTTGGAAAAAAAATTGAAAAAAATGAGAAAAGAGTGGAAAAGAATCTAGAAAATAATTTTAATGTGAAAGAGGACACACCACTAAATGAAGGTAATCAACCTAGTTGTTTATCTATTAAATCTATTAAAAATAATCCTCTTTAAAAATAAAAATCAATTGAATTATTCTACTCTAAAGTAATTAATTATTTAAAGAAAGTTCCTATTGAAGTTTCCACCTAAATATTTGGGAATATTAGTGGATTATATAATGAACAAGAACTATTGGAATTAGAATTTGAAGAAAAGGATAAAGATTTGGATACAATATTTTAAATTTAAAAACACACACAAGTTATTGAAATTGGGGAATAATATTTATCAATTTGTAATGAAAAATCTTCCTTGGATAAATAATCATTATATAAAACAAGTTCTACAAAATATGAGATAAAGATGATCTTAATAAAAAATATCCATTCATTGGAAGAATGATGTAAAATCATTATAAATTCTATAGATGATTAGTTAGGAATAAAATAAAATAAAACTAAGTATATTGATAATTTTCAACAAGATGAAAGTTGGATGTATGGTTATCAGATTAAGATTATTGAAAACAATTCGTAATGATTATTGAAATTGGTTTAGAATGATAAAAATACTATAACTTGATAGGTCTTCAATATAATGTCATATTAATAAATTTAGAATAAACAAAAACTAATGGAATAAATCTCAAATCAATAATAATTGAATCAATTCAAGAATGAAATATAAGAATTGGTTTTGTAGAAGGAATCTTAGATAAAGATCCCAAATTTCATATAAGGTTACCTAAAAGGGGTAATGAGGATTCTGTTGAAATGTTAGTGAAAGGTGAAAAAACTTTGGACACACTCCCAACATATGGATGACATTTCTTCCTAGACAAGAGTTATCAAGATAAAAAAATCACCAGTGACTTCATATTTTAAGACACCTGCTATAAAAATAGAGCCTCTAAACAAGAAAAATTATAAGAATGTCCCAAAGGAATTATTTTCAATATGGATAACTTAGTTGTAATTGTCTAAGAAAATTGATCCATCACAATATAGAGAATTTTAAATTCTTAAAAAAAGTTAAAAACCCAATTAAAAGTCAAAAGAAAGTTGAAGAAAGCAAGAAATACACACCTTCCATGTTTACAAAATCTTGGAAATCCATAAAGGGAACTAGTCTAAAGGTGGGGTGGCCACCTCTGAGCTGTGTCAGAGCTGCGTCAGAGATGTAGGATCACAATGAAGTGGGGTGGCTGCATCAGAGGCATGTCAGAGGAGGATGTGGTGAGTCTGTGTTAGAGTAGTGTCAGATCTAGGTTGGAAGAGGTGGTGGGGAGTCCACATCGAAGTAATGTCAATAGAGAGGGTGGGGTGGCCGATTTAGAGGAGGTTCACGAGGATAAGAAGGCATGTGAGGAGTTGGGGGAGGAGGGTGGGAAGGAGGATAAGGGGTGCGAGGAGGAAAATGATCATGATAATAATAGTGGATGTGGGTCATGAGGAGGGGCATGAGGTTTAGGGTGAATTGGGGAGTTCAGGTGGGCTACGACCACGTCCAGTGAAAAGGATGTGGCAATAAATTACCTATATCTGTAGAATTTATTTACCATGGCTATAGGTCCATGGAAATAGATTCAAATTCTAGAAGTGAACCACCAAAATAAACTAAACATTTATCATTAATGTTTTATGAAATGAATCAACCTCATGTCATAAAAAATGATACATGGAACCATTAAACCACTAGAAGTGAATGAATAAAATTTCATTTCACTTCTAGAGTTTTATTTTCATTCTACAAGAACTTTTATAATTATATAAAAGTTAATCAACTGTGAAACCATAAAATGAATGCTCCTGGAATGATGAAATTGAACTTTTCATCTCATAAAAATGGCTATAAATGAAATTAATAAATAAAATATAAGTGGAATAGGTTCTAAATTATTTAATTAATGAATCTAATGTGATTGTTCTGGACTTTAAGTGCAAGTGAGGAATGAATTCATACATAATGTAAGGACTCTTTAACTAAAAAAGAAAACGTTTTTAATGTTTTAAAGATTTATTTTTTAAATATTTATTTTCCATGTCCATGTTTTTAAAATAATTATTATGATTTTTTATGTGGAAATCAATTTTTTAAAAATAAAATTTTATAATCACTCACATATGTTTTCAAAATAGGATTTTTGTAAGGTTTTATGTGATGAAATTTATTTTAAAAATAGTATTTTAAATTATCATTTTTACAAAACTTAAAAGGAATGTTTTTTAACTTATAAAAAATTAATGGATTTGATCACTTTCTTGATGCCTTAATATTTTTAAGATTACTTTAAAAGTTTACTTGGTTACTTTCAATGAAAATATTTTCTATTGTATGTGCTTAGTTTTTCAAAATGAGTTATTTTAAAAATGGAAAGTTTATTTTATTTAAAGAGTATTTTATGATGAAATATTTCATGATTTATGCTGATGTTATGGTTAATAGGAATTATTTATGATTATTGGTGGTTCTATTATAAACCAATAATGGATGGTTTTGAGATATACCAAGGGTGATTGGTTATGTTATTAACCAATGATGGGTGGTTCCCTGAAAAACTGAGGATGGGTGGTTACGTTGTAACCTCCAATGCATTGACTACTATAGAGATGAAAGATAACCATATTGGATATTCCATTTGTAATTATGATATGAAAATGAGTCCCCAAGTTACCTACTTATATCTTATATGATTTATTATGAGTTTTCATGAAAACCACTTGATTTCTAAAAGGAAATACAATGATATTTTGGAAAAGATGATTCCTTTATCGAGGTAATAAGGTATGTTTTTAAGAAAATGTTTTTTGGGTTTTTAATGGACTAACAATTTCCTCTCTTTTATGTCTCTTACTGAGCTTTTGTGCTCATCCCAAGTTTTAAAATGTTTGTCATAGGATTTAAGAGAGAATAAATACAAGGATGAGATCAAGGGGAAAATTATGAGGATTGACCATGATAAGAAACCATGCTTTATTTTAAAAAGTTTTTTTGGTAAAAAATGTATATTGGGTATAAGTGGCCACTTATAATGTATAGGTTTAATATGTAAGAGTTTTTACTAATTCTCTAAAACTATAAAATTAAAATATATTTTGGAAAATAAAGTTTTTTTAATTTTAAAGGAACTAGAATATGTATTGATTAAGGAAAGGTCTTTATAGTTGATTTCAGAGTAGGGTTTAGATAACTTTGGGGATTAGTATGTTTTCAGGTGAGTTTATCTTAAGAGTTATGGATATCATCATGGGTTTACATGTTTAAGGTTGACTATATGTTCAAAGTCATAGGCATCCCTTTTGAGGTTTTAAGTGATGGATTTTTAAGTTATTTTGAAGTGATTAATGATAATTTGGGTGATTGGATTTAAAAGGATAATTGAATTAGGTATAAATTATTTTAAGGTTAAAGTATTATATAATTTCTATGATTTCTATCTTTAAAAGGTCTATTTTCATTTTAACATGCATTAAATATTTTAATAATGTTATTCTCTACATATTAAATATTATCTATCAAGATGGAAGGATAAAGATCACCCACAACCTTTTAATCCCTTCTAGATGATTTAATCACCACTATCATCGAAAAATATTCTTCAGATGACCTTTAAATCTTTTTGATCATCCAAATCACATGTAAGAAACTATTTGATCTATCCAAAACATTTTCATTTATCCAAAATTTCTATGGATCATGGAAATTCTCTTATTTTATTTCAAAGACTCAAGTCATCCAATTCATTTGACAAGATTAATACAACCAAGGACTTTGATATTTATATTCTGGAGATTTGTACTACCTTCTCAAAGATAAAGATGACATTAATAACATAAAGGAATACCCTGATGTCTAGATTTAATTTTAATTTTTTTTTTGAGTTATATTGATAATTCATATTGGAATACCCCATATATTGATTATGGAATAAGACAAATGATGTGTTTATGTATAGAAAAATTATATAGTGGTATTTAATAAATAGTTTGGGAGACAATATTTGGGTTTTGATAGATGTTTTATGTATATATAACCCTTATGTTTATGATATAAAAAAGGTTAATTGAGGAAGACTATATTTACTTTTGGTAGACATACGTTTAAAGGTATTGGTAGCCTTTATAGTTTATATAATACCATATTTTGAGGTAATTATGGGTTATTACATTCTTAGGATGCAAAATAAAAGTCATAAATTAGAATTTTAGGAATAAAGGTTGAATTTTATTTTGGATGCATATATGATTTTATTGTAGATTTATGGTGATTTAGGTTATTTAGGGAAATGGTTATCATATCTTAAAGATTATGTGATTGAGGAAATTATATTTTGGTATAAGACTTTAAGAGTGATTTATGTGATTTGGATATAAATATTAAATTTATCTTGGAAGGCCATGTGATCTAATCCTTCTAATTTTTGGGTTTAAATTGTTGGATCCATGGTCTTGTATGCATTAAATTGGAGTATGTTTTGTGTTTGTTTTCAATCCTCAATGGAAGTTCAGAATGTGTACCAGCAAAGTGAACATACAGTTCAAGCAAACAACAATATTGAAGGTGGCGCCATTTCCCAGTGTTTGCCAAATTTTTGGGCCTGAAAATCGACAAATGGAGAAAAGTGTTTTTTGGAAAAGAGACTTGCGCGAAGTGTACTTGAAGTAGAGGAAACTTTCGCGCCATATGTTTTTCAAGATCAGAATATGGAAATATGGCAAAGGGATAAGGGCCGCGCAAGTTTTGGGCTGGTCGCGCAAGTGACCTGCGCACCGAGAAAGGACTTGCGCGCTAGTGTCTAGGAGGATTGGAAACTTGTGCGCCTATTTTTCTTCATGATCCAAACTTCAAAATATGGAAAATGAAGTAGGGTCGTACAAGTATTGGCGTGGTTGCGCAAGTGAGTATTGCGACAGAGGATAGGGCAGTTGGAGATGCATGCTGGGACTTGCGCGCCGTGAGGACACTTGCACGCCACCACGCATGGGGTCCAGTTTTCCTATAAATAGATGAGAAACCCCTCATCATTCATAAAAAATTTAAAGACTTAGAGATTTTTAGAGCTCTCATCGCACAAGTGGTTGAATCGCACAAGTGGTAGTTGGGTCGCGCAAGTAGAGGTTGTGCGCCAGTTGTTGGCTGCGTGACCAAGGCGGTTTGGGAGTTAAAGGTGCATAGTCACGCAAGTTTGGAGTTGAAGGAGGCAGTGTCGCACAAGTGTGTTGGTGTCACCTACGCGTCGATTTTGTACCGAGCAAGTGACTTGCATTCCGTTCTTGAAACCTACACGCCAGTCTTAGAGAAGCACGCTAGGTGAGGTTGTTGTATGCCAGTCCTTTTGGAGCTACACAAAAACTGGAAGATTGCCCGATAACTTCATTGAAAAGTGGGATTAGTATATGAGTGAAATTTGGACTTTAACAGAGCATCTACATTCAATAGAGGATGAATTATTTTTCAATGATGAAGAGACCTTCACGTCTATAAACTGAGTGAGACTTCACCAAAGGCAGTGAGCCGGGGGGAGTCAACAGAAGTGACCTGAGGGAAGCAGTGAGCTATCCATGAACCTTTGTAAAGGTAGTAAGACTGGGATAGAGTGACTATTCCCAAAAAATTGTAATCCATAACTAGTGAAGATTAGTATAATTTGGTACGACTGACAACCTGTCAGCGTATGCTCCTTGGACGTATCCCTTAGTGGTGAACCAAGTAAAAAGTGTTGTGTCTTCTTTGTGCATGTGAATGTTTTCTTTCTGATCATATTCATCATACAGGTTCAACAACTTCCTACAAATATGGGAACAAGATCCATCACATTAAAAGACAAAGTTGTCACCCTGATTCACACCTCCCCTCTCAGGGTGTCCCGGGGTCCTTCAGAAATCTTAGTCTAGAATAATTTTGAGGACAATTGTTTTTTAATAATCTATGTTGAACTTTGATAATTACTATTGAATTTTTAAGATTAATTGTTTTGGGAAATTTTCTTATCTTATCCTAACCATTATTGGGTTTGGTTAATGTCTAAAGATAGGAGGAATAAATTATTCTTCTTTTGTGGATTTTTTGATCTATATAAGTTGATTTTAGTACTTCAATTATAAAAAATTCATACTCATCATTTGGAGAAAAATATTAGTTTTTGGTGGAAATTCTTCTTATTAAGTAAATTTACTCATGTTATTAGACTATGTAGTAAAGTGATATTGAAATAAGAACATTTATTCATTTAATTTTCTTACATATATATAAATTTACTTTAAACCAATCATAGATTTATAGTTTTGTATTGGTTAACTTTCTCATTACCAGGTTCTCCGACACTCTCTATCAGTACTTGTGAGTTATTTTTATCTTCCATATCCATGTTTTCACCTCCCAATTATGTTATACAAAATATAAACATATTTTTTTTTATCTCAGGTGACCTTCATTTTTCCCTTACTCTCTTTTTAAAAGGAAGTTTTATTAATAATTTTTACAATTTGGGTTTTCAATAAAGGTATTTTAAAAAGTAAAACCCCTAGTTTTTAATCCCAAGTTCAAATTGAAAGAAAATAAATTATTAAAGGGGGGAATAATGTAACATATTGAATTCAAAAAAACTATGTTCGATAGCATACAAGATACACCACATCAAGCTTAAACGAACAACATGATCTCATTATTTAAACATGACCATTATAACAAAGCCATTAAATTAGCGGGAATGAATAATATTAAAGACATTATGAAATATGTAATGGTCATACTGATTAACAGTTTATTAATTAATTCTTTGTAAATAAGTACTATATTTTAAGTAAATTTATTCTATTATATTTTTAGTATAGGCATTTTATTAATTAAAAACGCATTTTCTTCAAATAACGTTTTTATTGTTTTTTGTGTAAAAATAATATAATTAATTTCTATAAATTTTAGAAAATTAAATTGATAAAATTAATTTTTTTTAAATCATCATATCAAAATTTTCCTATGGTGAAAATTTGAAATTTTCAGGAAAATTTTGATTTTTCAGTGAATAGCGAAAAATTCTAGTTTTATCAAAAACTATATTTTATTTACAAAGTAAAATTATGATTTAAATTTGTTTTAAATTTCAATTCGTTAATTTTAAATTAAAATAAACCAATTATGATTTTTTTAATGGATTTTATACTTTTATTTAATATAGAAACATTTTATTTTTTTAAAAGAGGTGTTTTTTTGAAAAACTGTTTTTGGTGCATTTTGTTACTTTAATTTTAAATTAAATTCCCCCAATTATATTTTATGAATTTTGAAAAATGGATTGAATATTTAAAATCGTAATTTAAAAATTAATTAAATATATCCCTTTTATTTTTGGACAATATGAATAATAAACTTCTTTATATTTTATACCATATTTAAGGGTAAATCGGTTTATTAAGGGTAAAAATAATTTGATAAGGATTAGTAAATTTCCCAAAAACTTTTCAAAAATTTATTTTATGAGTAATGTTTGACCAAAATTATCCATGGGTCTAATTTATCACCATTTGGATCGACTTAGTTGACAATAAGTCCCTTATAATATTTTATTTTAATAAAAGTCAAACTTATCACACTAGGGTTTTTAATAAGTATAACATTTTTAATATGTTTTCATAAAGAATACATGTTCAGCCATAAATAATTTTTTTTTAAAATAAAATATTTATCATCATCATGATATTTTTTTTTTCATTTTTTGGGAAGAAATAATTACATTAAAGGCTTTCACAATGATGATGTAGTAATAAATAAAATAATGGAAAAATGAAATAAATGAAATTAAATATATGAAAATAAATATAAATTGTGATATTAAAGGTGATAAAAAATTCTATGGAAAAATATTATATGTATAGGATATAATAAAGTATTTTTTTTTCAAATTTTACTCTTTTTTGTATGTTTTTAAACACATAGTAATTAATTGTATCAAATTGGACAATAATGATATTTCCTGGATATAATATTTTATTAAATTATTAAACAATCATAAAAATATTAAATAATGACATAGGTGATAATATAGTTTTTACAATGTCATCCTATATAAAGTTATGGTCTATTTATAATTATTTGGATCTAGAGTAGTCTTATTATATTTTAATATTTTTTGAAATTTGTAAAGTGCCCCTCACCTCAATTATAAACAGGCACCCCTTCTGTCACTTAATTTTATAATAACTCCAGTATCATGTATATACTGTATATTTATATTTATAATGGATTATTTTATATCCAGAATTTTTCCCATGTCCTATTATTCAAAGAAAGGAAACCATTTTCCAAATTATGTCTATTAACCGTCTCTGTGGATAATGAGTTTTCATTTTTCATTATAGCCTTCTTGGAAGGTCATAAAACTATTATTATGGTAAAAATATTTTTGAATAATTATATTATAACATATTTAATTTTCTTTAACTAATATATAGAAATAATATTAAAGAAAAAAATAGTTTTTCATGGTCGGAAAACTACCAAAATAAACTAAAAATTTATCATTAATGTTTTATGAAATGAATCACCCTAATGTTAGAAAAAAATAATATATAGAACCATTTGAACCACTATAAGTGCATGAATAACATTTAATTTCACTTATGGAGTTTTATTTCAATTATAAAATAAACTCCATAATTATATACAAGTAAACCAACCATGAAACCATAAAACGAACACTCTCGGAATGAAGAAAATGAAATTTATAACTCATAAAAATGGACATAAATAAACATAATAATTAAAATATTAGTGTAAGAGTTTATAAATTATGAAATTAATGAACTGAATTTGATTATCCATGACATTAATTTCAAGTTAAGAACAAATTAATTGTAACGACCCGACCCCAGTTACCCAGAGTTGGTGCATTATTACATAACATTGGCATGATCACAAGGGATCAAATCCTGAAAGACCGATCTGTTTAGTAACGTTGGAAGTACTAGATACATACATAAGTTTTACATTACATTATAAAATGAAAAACAAAAAAAAACATTGTATCCTTTGACAATATTCATATCTCTTAGACAATCCCTACATGCTATTCATAATATATTTCTTTGCATCCTGAGAAAAATAAAACATAGAAAAGGGTGAGCTCAGGTGCTCAGTAAGGATAACAATATAAAATAAATTTTCATAAATAATCATAAACATTTAAGGCAATTTATAATACTAAAACACAAGACTTTTAAACTTAAACTTTAGAATAATATGGAAAATATAAATCAAATAATTCCATTTACTTATTCACATGGATATTCTACTAGTCGAATAATCACATGCAATATCAATAGCCAATTTCATAATGATGGAATGCATAATGCCAGAATTCATAACCACATAGTCAAGGCCTCATGCCAAGTCTAAAAATAAGATTTTGTCAAGGCCTTATACCAATACACTAGTTTGTCTCATGATACCTACCAATTCATTGAGGAGCTATAGCAGGCTCCACCCATCACTTACTAAGTCCAATGAATTCCACATATGAAAAGGTTGAAACATAACATAAAAATTAATATTTAAACTAGCATAAAAAATGTTAATAATTTAACCATAAACCATGAATGGTATAAAAATAACACATTCATAGTCAAAAATATCACAAAACTTTTAATACAATATGAAGATTGTATCATAATAAATAAACTTCAAACAAGTGTCAAATCCATCAAAGGATGTTGACATAGATTGAAACCAAAACCATTTGAGTAAAATATCTCTTTCTATTTTGAAATCATTTAAAAGTCACATAATTATAATAGAAAAAATTTGTTTTTAAAATATTCTTATAAGCTTGTAAGGTAAGCTTTTAAGATGTTATAATGGTGGAAAGTAGTGGCACTCACTGTATAAGTTAAAAAAACATTCTCTCCTTAATTTTGTCGAAAAGGTCGTAAAGGAACTTGTTTGGAAAACGACAGAAAGATTACTTTATAAAAATTATATAAAAAGTTGAATGAGGGTATAAACGAATTTGAACCGTAATATAGGAAATAGTAAAAATGTTTTGAAATACATTTTTAAGAAACATAGATGTGGATGATAAAGAGGTCCCAATAGATACTCACATATAAACGACCTCAGATAATGAATAGATTGTAGAATTAACCCTTAACATGTAATTTTCCTTGGTCGAGGGTATGTTAAAATCCTGTATAATAGTTAAATAATTGTTATTAAATTATACAAGAACAATATACATAAATATGACATCACATATGATCTTCTAATATTACTTTGTTGATAATATTTCAGTGATATTATTGTTTCAGGTGTTAACTGATTTGTTTCCCTTTATATGAATGGTTATGTAAGTCATGTTTATTATGTATATGATGTTTTTGATTAATATCTAGAATTATATTAATTTCTTAAACATTATTTTTAATTATAAAATGAGAATTATTATCAAATAGTTATGATGAGGAATGAATTTCATTGCGTTCGTGGAGACGATAATCCGTACGTACGAACGAGCAAAATTATCATTTTATTGATGGTGAAATCATTTGTAATTGGATATTATATCATATATAAAGAATCCTTAAAATTTTATATTTTTATTGTTTACACCAGTTATACTCATTATTATACCCATCCAAATAACAAAGTGTTTGAATAACAAACTACACCACGACTTAGAGACGGTAAGCCGTACATACACACATATGGTGAATTGTCATTCATAGGATGGATAGAATAATGAATATGGTTATAATATATTTATAATAACATAAAAATATGTATAAGGTACTGGATTTGTTATTTTGGTACGAGAATAACAAAAAATAGGAAGTGGAAGAAGAAAAGGACTTTGAAAGAGGTGGTGAAATTATTACCTCTTCTTCAGGTGTTTCCTTTTGATTTGATCAAAAGGTCTCCTTAGACTGTCTTTCTGATCAAATTAAGGACTCTAGGTCTAAGTTAGGGTAGTTGGGAGGATATTTGGGTAGGTTTTAGCTAAGGCAAATGGATTTGGTGGTGTGATTTTGAGATAAGTAGAAGTAACCTTTTATAAGAGAGGTGAGGTTCACTTTAGGAAAAGATTGAAATATTATTTTATTAAACAATCATATTTAGTTTATAATGGATCAAAAATGATTTATTTCTAGGATAAGTTAAGTATGGGTCTAAAAACTCTCAAAAAATAGGTTTTATACTGGTTTAGGTCACTATATTAACCTTATCTTTTAGATTTAACTCTTAGTTAAATAGTTTAACTTTTACCATGTATTCTTGTATTATTATAATAAATAATTAATAAAATTAATATAAAAATCCAAGAGAACCCCCAGTGGTTCATTAATAATATATCTAACATTATATAAGTACTTTGGCTTAACCTTATATTTTTAGGAATATTATATCAATTAATAATATAGTATATGTTTTAAAAACTCATTTATGTCAATTTTGACACTATTTGGTATTCTATTTTTGTGAAAGTCATAAAAACATGATTACTTAGAAAAAATTAATTTAATATACCCTAACATGTCATATTAATCTATAAAATTTGTGTAATTCATGAAAAGTATCAATTTACATTTAGTTTTATATTTATAATATCAATTATTTTAATCTTTCATCAATAAAGAAATCACTACATCATCATTATGTCATAAGTAAATTTAATTATTTAATGTCTAAAAATTAAAAATAAAATACCATTATTTAGGAAATTTTTTTATCTTTATAATGAATATTTATATTGTAATTTATCTTATGTATAACCCTATATTAAAAATGGTCTAGTTATTCAACTTTGAATTTAACACTTTTAACTCTTCTTTAAATAAAATAATAATAAATGTCCTAATCTAATAAAAGTGGAGCAAAAGGATCATATTGTATTACTAAGGTTTATTTTGGTTGAAATACACTTATCCAATAGAATTATGAAATGTTTTATGGTAATAATAATATCAATTTTACCTTTAATTACCCGATTTACTTTTAACCGTGGTAAATAAAATTCAAAAGTTTCTATTCACCAAAAAATTATTTTCATCTTATTGAATCACATTTTACTTACTTATATCAACCTTTTCTCTTGGATTTTTGAAATTCAATTCACATAAGTGGTCAAATTATGTTTTATGCAAATTTGCTAACGTGCCTAGAAGGTGGGTAACAGATGGTAAATAGTTCAATAAAATTTCATATATCTAATATTATTATAAAATAACTATAATAAATTACCTTGAACATAAATATGTGTTATCTATCTATTTTTACCTAAAATAAATTTAAATAAAATAATTAATAATTTAAATAAAAATTCGGTTTTAAACAATAACGTAGTGGTTTTCACTATTCATTAAAAATTGAAAGTTTTCAGAAAAATACCAAAAATTCAACCTAAGCTAATTTTGATATTCCAAATCCAAAAATGACATCCATTTAAAAAATAAAATTTATAAAATTTCAAAAAGTGGGTATTATTATTCGTAACAGCTAGTTTGATTGGTCGTGGTGTGTTAAAACTTGAAGTTGCGTACAATGCAAGCTATTGCATTATTCAAAGTGAAACGTACTGTGGAAGCTTGGGGTGTTACATTATACTATCATTAAAATCATTTTGTTCTCGAAATTTCTAGAATATTATAGCATAAAAAGATTCAGGTGTTTCTTCACCATAAGTTCCTATGGTTCCCACGTTGCCTCTTCCATCTTATGATTTCTCCATAGAACTTTTACCTGATGATTCGTTCAGTTTCTCAACACTTTTTCACTCGTATCAAGAATCTTGACAGGCTCTTCACAATAAGATAGATCGGGTTCCATTTCAATTTCCTCATAGGTGAGTACATGCGTTGGGTCAGACATATATTTTCTCAATAGTGATACGTGGAACACATCATGAACTTTGGAGAGACTTGGCAGCATTTCCAAATAATAAGCTACAACTCCAATTTGTTCTAGAATTTCAAAAGGTCCAATGTACCTCGGACTCAATTTACTCTTCTTACCGAAACATATAACAGTCTTACATGGAGATAACTTCAAGAAAACATGATCTCCTACTTGAAATTCCAAATCCTTCCTTCGATTATCAACATAGCTCTTTTTCCTACTTTGAGATGATTTGATGTGGTTTTGGATAAACTTCACCTTTTCCATTGTTTCCTCAACAAGTTCTGGGCCTAAAAGTTTTCTTTAACCAATATCATCCCAAAAAGTTGGTGCGTGACATCTTTTTCCATATAACACTTCATATGGTTCCATACGAATACTTGAATGAAAGCCATTGTTATAGGAAAATTCTACTAGAGGTAAATATTGATCCCACATACCTTTAAAGTTAGGTGAGAAAGATCTCAAAATGTATTCTAAGGTTTGAATAGTCCATTTTGAATGTCCATCAGTTTGAGGGTGGTAGGCAGTTCTAAAATGAAGTTCTGTATCTATGGACTTCTGAAGACCTTTCTAGAATCTTGATATAAAATAGGGATCACAATCACAAAAAAAAGATAAGGGTACACCATGAAGTCTTAAAACCTCATTAATATATAGTCTTTCTAAACGTTCAAGTGGTAAATATTCTCTTATAGCAAGGAAATGTGTGGACTTGGTAAGACGATCAACAATGACTCATATTGCAACATTCCTTCTAGGAGTCTTTGGTATCCCCATGACAAAATTCATCGTAATATCATACAATTTCCACTCAAGTATGGGAAGAGAATGCATTAATCCTCTTGTATGTTGTATTCTAGCCTTTACCTGTAGATAAACCATACAACTTGACACATAATCAACAATATCCCTTTTCATATTGTCCCACCAAAAATGTTCCTTCAAATCTCTATACATCTTAGTGCTACCAGGGTGTATTGAGAAATTGGAGCTATGAGAATCATACAACAATTTCCTTTTTAGATCAGGTGTATCAGGAACACAAAGTCTCTTCCCAAATTTCAAAATTCCATCTTCATATACGAAGTCAATCAATCTCCCATCATTAACTGCTTTAATTTTCTTTTGAAACTCTTCATCATCAGTCTGAGAACTTTATATCCTTTTTAGTAAAGATGGTTTGGTAACCATTTGAAAAAGTATTGATGTTTCATCTTCCATGATTATTCCCATATCCATCTTTACTAGATCCATGAACATATGATCCCTTTAAAATCTCATATTTTTCAAAACTCCATGATCCTTTCTTCTCAAAGCATATTTTACCTTATTTGCCTTCCCCAGGTGGTAGTGTATAGTGAAATCATAATCCTTGAGTAGATCGATCCATCACCTTTTCCTCATGTTGAGTTCTTTTTGGGAGAAAATATACTTCAATCTCTTGTGATAGGTATATATCTCACATTTCTCACCATAGAGATAGTGTCTCCAAATCTTCAAAGCAAAGATTACATCTACTAACTCAAGATCATGATTGGGATAGTTTTGTTCATGAATTGTTAGATACGTGATATATAGGCGATAAATCTATCATTTTTCATAAGGAAACAACCAAGTACTTTCATTGAAGCTTCACTATAAATAAAAAACCCATCATTCCCCGATGGTAGAGTAAATATAAGAGCATTGACTAATCTTCTCTTTAGTTCTTCAAAAAATTCTTCACACTTTTTGTCCAAAATAATTTAACCCATTTACATGTGATCTTGGTTAATGGGTTAGAAAATTAGGAAAAATTATGGACGAAGTGCTGATAATAACCTTCTAAACCAATAAAACTCTGTACCTCAGTTATACTTGTCGGTACTAGCCATTCTTGGATTGCCTTTGTCTTTGAAGGATCAACTGAGATTCAATCCTTAGAGATAAAATGGCCAAGAAAAGAAATATCCTAAAGCCATAATTCACACTTTCTAAACTTCCCATATAATTTATTTATTCTGAGAGTTTTCAGAATAGTGTGCAAGTGATTTCCATGATCTTCATAGATTTTTGAGTAAACCAATATATCATCAATAAATACAACTACAAAGTCATCGAGATATTACTTGAAAACTCTATTAATTAGATCCATGAAAAAAGAGGGTGCATTAGTCAGTCCTAAAGGCATTACTACCGTACCTGGTTCGAAATACTATTTTCAGAATGTCTTACTTCTTCACACACAACTAATGATATCTTGATCAAAGGTCAATCTTTGAAAAATATTGTTCTCCTTGAATTTGGTCGAATAAATCATCAATGAGAGGTAGGGGATACTTATTATTTATTGTCATAGCATTGATCTCCCTGTAGTCAATGCAAAACCTCATAGATCCATATTTCTTCTTAACAAAAAGATTAGGGGATCCCCATGGAGAAACACTAGGGCGAATGAATCCCTTTTTACTCAAATCCTCTAGTTGTTTCTTTAGTTCCACTAATTCCAAAGTGGCCATTATATAAGGGGTCTTTGATATGGACCTTGAACCAGGAATTAAGTCATTGGAAAACTCAATTTCTCATTCTAGAGGATTTCCAGGTAAATACTCTAGAAACACATCAAAATATTCTTACACAATAGGTACATACTCTATTTTAACATTCCTTTACTCACCCATAGTTATTTCATTCTCTTCCTCCCCAATAATTTAATTTAGTAGAGATAATAGGGGCGGATCTAGATAAGAATCAGGTGGTGATGTTTCTTCTCTAAAGACAAGGTACTCATTATCATCATCGAAAATTTTAACCTCCTTCTTCTTACAAAAATTTTTCACATCATGGTCCGAAAGCCAATCCATTAAGAGTATTATATCAAATTCAATCATGGTTATAGTGATGTGATCAGTAGATAAAGAATATTTATATTCACTAATGGGAACTTATTCACAAAACTTTGTTGCAATGATACATCCCTTAGGATTTTTGGATGAAAACTCCCTTGTTAAATAAAATTGGAAATATATAATTTTCATAGAAAACTGGGATGATATGAAACAATGCAATGATCTAGAATCAAATAAAGCATTGAATAAACTTGAGGAAACCATTAAATTACCTTCCACCATGTCTTTTGGAGCTTCAACCATAGTAGTAGTGACTGCATAATCTTGTCCTTGATCCCTTGGACATTTCTGAGGTAAGTTTCCTTGGATATTAGAACATTCATTTTCATAATGCCCCTTTTCTCTACAATTGTAGCATTAAACATTGATAACCTCTTTCTTTCCCTTTCAATCACGAGCTTGGTGCCTTTTTCACCACACTTGTAACAGAATCTTATTCTCCTTAGGCATGCACCGGGGCGTTTCTTCCCACATTTTCTATAGGATGGATATTAAAATTTTACCTTCTTCCACTTATTTCCATTTTCAGAGTGTTAAACAGATCTCTTCTTCTTTTTCTTTGCTTTAAATTCATAAGACTTAGAGAATTGTTTTTCTGTCTTGATAGCACATGAGACAATATCTTCGTATGATGAGAAGGATTGTGAGACTAATTCTCAATCGAGAAATTGTTTTAACCCATCAAATAATCGATCAATATTACTTTTTTGGGTTATATATATAATATACTTCATGCCTTTCTAACCTTATAAAGGTAGCCTTATACTTTGTGACATTCTCATCCTCCTTTTTCCTCAGACTCAGAAATTTTCTTTCCATATACACTCAATGGTCACAAGGAAAGTATTTTTTCTAATAAAATCTCTTTGAATTCCCTCTATTCCATATTTGATACTTCTTCATCCTCCTTTGTGTTTTGAATTAGTGACCACCATTGATCTGCATCTTCTATGAGGTGATAAACTGCCACAACAACTTTTTCTATTTCGTTACTCTCCAAAGAATGAAATAATTTATTTAAGGGACTTATCCATTGATCATCTAAAAATATATTTGTAGTCCCATTTAATGATGGTGGTTGTTGCCTCATGAATCAGTCTAACATTGATCCTCCGCATTGTGGATCAGGGTGCTCCATATAGGAAAGATTTTTTTTTCATAACCTGAGTGAGTTGTCACAGTATGGTGATAAGATGATCATAACCGGTTACATCACTAGCTCCACTATAATTATCTTGAGTTAGAGGGAAATTCCTACATGGATTATGTGAATTAATATGGTTTAAATTCCTCCCACTAGGCACCATTTCTAAATAATGGCATACAATAGATTAGTTTATGAATTGCAATACATAATTCCAAACTTTTAAAACACTTAACATAAATTGAATAGTTTATAAATATAATCCATAATCATAAAAATGTTTTCTTTGAGGAGGCATATACTCATAAATCCTTCATAATTGTTTTTAAAGAAAATGTGAACTATCCTAAGCATATCCCCTGGGAGTGTCGTAACCAAGAGTGCAGCAAGGACTGTTATCGTGTACCAGGATACCCCGAGTCAAGCCCAAAACTTATTGTTAGAGTTTTCACTCCTAGGTACATCTTTTCTAGAGCTGCCTCTACCTGTTCGTATCTAGACAGGGATTCATTGCTTTGAAAACTCACAAAATCTCTACATTACCAAAATTCTAGGAAGTTATTCTATATGAATCATCAAAGTCTATCTTAGGGTAATGTTCTCTTATAAGAGTTTTTATAAATAAAGCTTCCAAGGTTTATACTAAACTTACTCTGATACCAACTATAACACCCCAACCCTAGTTACCCAAAGTTGGTGCATTATTAAATAAAATTGGCATGTTCCCAAGGGATCAAATCCCAAAATACCAATCAGTTTAGTAGCCTTGGAAGTACTAGATACATACATAAGTTTTAAATTACATTATTAAATGAAAAACAACAAAAACATTGTATCCTTTAACCACATTCATATCCCTTAGACTATCCCTGAAGTCCAGTCATAATATACTTCTTCACATCTAGGTAAAAATAGAATATAGAATGGGGTGAGCTCATGTGCTTAGTAAGGATAACAATATAGTAGAAAATTTCATAAATAAGTATAAACATTTAAGGAAATGTGTAAGACTAAAACACAAGACTTTTAAACTTAAACCCCAGAATAATATGGAAAATATAAATCAAATAATACCATTTACTTATTCACATGGATATTCTCCTAGTAGACTAATCACATGCAATATCAATAGCCAATTTCATAATGATAGAATTCATAATTCCATACTTCATAACCACATAGTAAAGGCCTCATTCCAAGAATACAAATAATATTTTTTCATGGACTTGTATTAAGACACTAGTTTGTCTCATGATACCTACCGATGCATCGAGGATCTATAGTGGGCTCCACCCATCACTTACTAAGTCCAATGCATTCCTCATACGAAAAGGATGAAACATAACATAAACATTCACATTAAAACTAGAATAATAAATGTTAATAATTTCATGAATGGTATAAAAATAACACATCCACAGTCAAACATATCATAAAATTTTAATATAATATGGAAGATTGTATCATAATAAATCAACTTCAAACAAGTGTAAAATCCATCAAAGGATGTTGACATATATGAAATAAAAACCATTTGAGAGAATTAACTCCTTATATTTTGAAATTATTTAAAAGTCACATAATTATAAAAGAAAACATTTATTTTGAAAATATTCTTATAATATTGTAAGGGAATATTTGAAGATTTTATAACAGTGGAAAATAGACGCAGTCGCTGTATAAGTTAAAAAAACATTCTTTCCTTAATTTTGTCAAAAAGGTTGTAAATGACCTTGTTTGGAAAACGATGGAAAGATTCCTTTATAAACATTCTATTAAAAGTCAAAAAAGCTTATAAATTACTTTAACCCATATTCTAGGAAATAATAAAAATATTTTCAAATACATTTTTAAGAAACACAAATGTGGATGATAAAGAGGTCCCAGTAGATACTCATGTATAATCAACCTCTAATAATGAAGAGATTGTAGAATTAACCCTTACCTTGTACTTTTACTTGGTAAAGGGTACGTTAACCTCTTGTATAATAGTAAAATCATTGTTATTAAATTATACAAGAACCACATATATAAAAATGATATCATATATTATCTTCTAATATTTCTTTGTTAATAAATTTTCAGTAGTATTATTGTTCCGGGTGTTAACTGATTTGTTTAACTTTATATGTTTGGTTATGTAAGCCATGTTTGTTATGGATGTGATGTTTTTGATTCATATACAAGATTATATTAAGTTATTAAACATTATTTTTAATTATAAAATGAAAATTATTCTCGAATGGTTATGATTGGGAATGAATTTCATCGCGTTTGTGGAGACGGTAATCCGTATGTACGAACGAGAAACAATATCATTCTATTTATGGTGAAATCATATGTAATTTGATGGTATATCATATATACATAATCCTTAACATGTTATATTTATTATGTACACCAGTTATACTTATCCAAATAATGAAGTTTTTGAATAACAAACTACACCAGGACGTGGAGATGGTAAGCCGTATGTACGCACGTATGGTGAATTTTCATTCATAGGATGGATAGAATAATGAATATGGTTGTACCATATTTATAATAACATCAAAATATGTATAAGTTATTGGAGTTATTATTTTGGTATGGTAATAATAAAAAATAGGAAGTGAGAGAAGAAAAGAACTTTGAAAGAGGTGGTGAAATTATTACCTAATTTCAAGTGTTTCCTTTTGATTTGATCAAAAGGGCTCCTTAGACTTGCTTTATGATCAAATTAAAGCCTTTAGGTCAAAGGTAAGGTAGTTGGGAGGATATTTGGGTAGGTTTTGGCCGATTAAAATTGCTTTAGAGGTGTGATTTTGAGAGAAGGTGAAGTACCCTTTTATAAGAGAGGTGAGGTTCACTTTAGGAAACGTTTGTAATATTATTTTGTTATACAATCATATTCAGTATATAATGGCTCCAAACTGATTTATTTAGAGGATAAGGTAGGTATGGGTAAAAAAACTTTCAAAAAATAGGTTTTATATAGGTCTAGGTCACCATATTAACCTTATATTTTAGATTTAACTCTTAGTTAAATAGGTTAACTTTTACTATTTATTCTTTTATTGTTATAATAAATGGTTAATAAACTTACTATAAAAATCCCAGAGAACCACAAGTGGTTAATTATTAATATATATAACCTTATCTAAGTAATTTGGCCAAACCTTAGAGTTTTAGGAATATTATATCAATTAATTATATAGTATTTGTTTTAAAAACTCATATATGTCAATTTGGACACTATTTGGTATTTTGTTTTTGTAAAAGTCATAAAAATATGATTACTTTGAAAAAAATTCATTTAATCAACCCTAACATGTCATATTAATCTAGAATTTTTTTTGTAATTCATCCAAAGTATCAATTTACATTTATTTTTATATTTATAAAATCAATTATTGTAATCTTTCATTAATATGGTAATTACTACATCATCATTGTGTCATAAATAAATTTAATTATTTAATGTATAAATTTTTTAAATAAAATATAATTATGTAGGAAATATTTTTATTTTTATAATTAATATTTATATTCAAATTTATATTATGTATAACACTATATTAAAAATGATTTAGTTATTGAACTTTGAATTTAACAGTTTTAACTCTTCTTTAAATAAAATAATAATAAATGTACTAATCTAATACAAGTAGACCAAAAGGATCATATTTTATTTCTAAGGTTGATTTTGGTTGAAATAAAATTATCCAATAGAATCAGGACATGTGTCAGGGTAATAAAAATATCATTTTTACCTTTAATTACCCTATTTACTTTTAATCGTGGTAAATAAAAGTCAATAGTTACTATTCACAAAAAATTATTTTCATCGTATTGAAACACATTTTACTTACTAATATCAACCATGTATCTCATATTTTTTAAATTCAATTCACAAAAGCGGTGAAGTTATGTTTTATGGAAATTTGCTAATGTGCATAGATGGTGGGTAAAAGACGGTAAAAAGTTTAATAAAATTTTATATATCTAATATTATTATAAAATGACTCCAATGAATTAAATTGAACACATATAAGTATTATGTATATATTTTTACCTAAAATAAATTTAAATAAAATACTTAATTATTTAAATAAAAATTCGGTTTTAAACAATAACTAAGTGTTTTTACTATTCATCAAAAATTGAAAGTTTTCAGAAAAATACCAAAAATTCACCCAAAGCTAATTTTGATATTAAGAATCCAAAAATGATGTCCATTTTGAAAAATAAAGTTTATAAAATTTCAAAAAGTGGTTATTACTATTCATAATGGCTAGTTTGATTGGTTGTGGTGTGTTAAAACTCCAAGTTGTGTACAACGGAATCTATTGCGTTATTCAAAGGGAAACGTACTGTGGAAACTTGGGGTGTTACATTTATGCATAAGTTAAGACACTCTTTAACTAAAAAAACACCATTTTAAATGGTTTAAATATTTATTTTATAAATATTTATATTTTGTGTACATGTTTTTGAAATGATTTTTTTGAATTTTTTTATGTTGAAATGATTTTTTATTTAAATTAAATTTTATAATATTCTCAAATTGTTTCAAAAGGGGTTCTTTTTAAGATTTTAAGTAGGGAAATTTATTTTAAAAATATTATTTTAAATGTTTATTTTTACAAAACTTAAATGGAATGTTTTTTCTAACTTGTATAAAATGAATGGATTTTTCCACTTTCATTGTCATAAACCAGACCGAGTACCCTGATAACCAGGTAACCGAGCCAGCCCTGACATAGCCTGAAGGGCGTTCCCGATCCCCATGGGTTAGAGACTAGCACTTGGCATCACATAACATGCAAGTGGGAATGATTTTTCGGCCAACAATACGAAAGAAAATAAACAAGATAGTATGCATAACAAAATAAACTCCACCAAATGTAATGTACCAAAATACAAAGAGGCATAAAAATCCCAAAGTACTAAAACCCAAGTACTGAAATGGAAAAAACAACCCCATGTTCCCAAAGGACACAAATCACCAAGACCAGAGCTCAACATCTAGATCCACCTCTAAGAGATCCCTTCCCTTTTCTCAAACCTGGAAGAAGAAAGTCTATAAACACCCAAAGGCAAAAGTAGGGTGTGAGCCTAAGCCCAATAGGAGACCACCAAATATTCCATAACAGAAGCCAAACATAGATTATCCAAATAAATACATTCAATTTTAAAGTAAACGGGTTTGGAAATTAAAAAACATAACAAAACATGCAATACATTTTCAAATGATGGAAATAAATATTTTAAGCAATGATTTTACAAATGATGGAATATTTATAAAACAACAGATTATGTAAAAAATTTATATAAAACAACCTATATAAATTCAGCAGGCATGTAAATCAGTTCAAAATCATTGACATACATTTATATCTCAAATATAAATAAACAAGCGAGAAATATGGTCATCTGCCAAAAGGTACGATAGTATTAACCAGTTATATGATTCCACACTCTCTTTGTGAACTCAGAAAAATTTGTATACACACATCCCTATGACACTGGACAAAGGAGACTCGTCACCAACCCATCGGGGATGTGACCCGCCACAAGTATGTTTTAGAACATTGTCATAGTGTAGAGTGTATCCAATTAACTAACTAACCACCCAAGGATTGTATGCGCTCTTACATGATGGGTGAAATATTTTAAGAATGCTTAAGAATACGATAAATCCCATTCTTCCATTTCAAATGTTCCAATTTTTTTTCCTTTTAAAACCAAAACAGGTTTTATTAAAAAACATGCCTTTTTACAAGATAAAACTAATGGGTTTCTATCAAATCATTTTAATCCATTTTCACCAGTTTTAAATCCAATAAAAACTAATTCCATCACCATACCATTTATTTCCACAATTAAATTCAAAAATTTAATTGAAATCATTTCCAACAATTCCAAAATTTAAATTAAACAATTTAAATCAGAAAATTTCCATAAACAGACTCAATTCATTAGAATCAGTGTTTTCCTGAATTTCCACACCAAAACCATTTCAAATATCTTAATTCAATGGAATCTAGTTTTTATAAATTTAATTGAATCCATATTTGATCAATTTAATTTAAATAGCAATTGACATAAATAAAGAAAAACAAGGATAATCAATTTCGCTAATCATAATGGAACCACCTACCTCAAGGTCGTCGATGTCAAAGGATAAAGCACCTCATGTGGCTCAATACACCTCCCCATGATATTTTTATCGAATGCTTCGAGACACTAATTCTCGATGCTCATAAAGGGTTACTAAAACCAAAACATCTATTTTATTTCACAAGGAAGTAAAATGTTACACGTGATTATTTTTCTCTCTCACGGATAATCTCTGGATTATCGTTTTATGTTAACACTTGCAATCACAAAAAATATTCATAAGGATAATTATAAAGATCATTTGATAATTATATTTATATTTTAATTCGCAAGGAAATAAAATATTACGTGGGAAAATATTTTTTCTCTCTTGGATAATTTTTAGATTATATTTAAATTATCACTTGTGATGATAATTTATCTCACCAGGATAAGTTTCAAATTATCATTTAAAGTATTACATGCGATAATGTTTTCTATCTTCTGAATAATCTATGGATTATCATTTTATGTAAACACATGTGTTTGAAATTATCCTTCAATAGTTCTTCAATTACACGTTGATAATTTTATATTAAATAAAATTATCTTTAACTTCCAAAGTAATTATCAAAAATATATATTTAACTATATATATATATATACGTCTCCTTTGATAATAAAAATAAATAACACTAGAAATTTTTAATAAAGTATCTTAAATGTGTTTATCGATATATATATATAGACAAATCATTATCATTTGATAATCCAAATAATTATTGTTTGAAAATTTTATAAATTATATCTTGATAAAACAAAGTGACTATCCTTTGATAATTTTGATAATTTTTTTCAAGTAATAATTACCTCATAACTGTTCTTTAACGTATTGAATAAAATTACCCCAAAAATTTCATGTAATTATTCTTTGATATTTTATTGTAATTATATTTTGATAATTATAATAACACAACCTATGATGATTTGTTTTAATAATCATTTTATAATTCATTTAATAATTATCCTTTGAAAAATTATGTTTTTTTTTCTAAACCTCCATTTGTCCACAATTTATAAAAAATGGAAAATGTGTAAAATAAATAAATGAATGAAAAATAAGAGAAACAAACATGGTGTTACGCATGAGAGTGCTTCCGCTGCATGAAAGAATCTGGTCGGGGGTTGCCCCCACATAAAGGAATCCGGTCAAAGAGAACTGATTTAGATTGCACACAAAGGAGTCATTATTTGGGTCGGATTTGACTACATCACCAAAAATCGGGAGTCAATCGGGTATAAAAAATACCAAGCTGCATATTCCACAACTAAATTCCCGAAACCCCATCTTTAATCCACCATTTCATCCAAAACTAATAGATGAGGGTTTTAATTTACTCTGTTAATGTTGTTCCTAATTAATCCAGTCAAAAACACTTAAAACTGAAGCTTTCAATTTTCTATTGAGTATTAAAATGGAGGTTGGCGATGGGTTAGAGATAATGAATAGTGAAACTCATTTTTTTATAATTAATATTTTAATTATTTAATATAAAATTTAAATAACACCAAACATCCCTTGCGAATTAAAGTAATACCCCTTTTAGGGTAAACACCTCGTTCCAGACCCAACAGTGGTATCAGATTTCTCAAACGATGAGAGGTTTGAGAGATATTATTTTTTTTTAATGAAAACCCAAGAAAATTAAATAATAAATATAAAAAGTGGTATTCTTGCGAGAGAGGCATCCAAACACCCGATGCGAACAAACATTATACCTTGTCTAGGGTAAAACCATCATTCCGAACCCATCAGTGGTCTCAGATTTCACATACGATGCACCGTTTGAGAGATATTTAATTTTTAATAAATAATATATTAAATATTATTTAAAAAATTTATCTCACAAGCGATTCATCCAAAAGTCCGACGCCTTTGAATGTTATACCCCTCCTAGGATAAACACTAAATTTCAGACATAACCATGGTCTCAAATTTTTCATATGATGGACCATTTTTGAGTTATTCAATTATTTTAAATAAATTGTTCATGCTTAAAATAATATGTTTCATATTTTTATTCTGACCTCCCCAAGACTTTACAGACCTCAAAAACTCATACCTACTCAGTGTTTAACTCCAAAAATATTTAATTGAATATTACAGAGTATTAATAGAGAGTTTTACCATTCCTCGACGTGTTTTACAAAAATGAAACTTTTCACTGATAAACCATTTTTTTTTCATTTAACGTAATACTAATTTAATGCAAGAAGGCTTAGGAATACCTAAAACAGTAACAGAATGTTACAAACTCCCCACCATAGGAACTTTATGTCCCCAGAAATCCTATGAAGAAACCTCCACCTCAAAAAGACAAGTCCACTTTTCTCTCATTAGTGCCTCCCTCTCTCACGTCTCATGAGAATTAGAATCATGCTTCCATATCATTCGGACCATAGGTAACATCCTCCCACGAAGTACCTTGGACTCAGAATTAACAACCATGACTGATCGTTCAATCACAAATAAAAAATGTTCCAATTCAAGATCACGCCAACTCAGAATATGAGATGGGTCAGATAAATGCTTTCGAAACTGAGATACATGAAACTCATTATGTATCAATGACAATTGTGGTGGTAGTGATAAATGGTAAAAAAAACTTTCCCCACATAATCTACAACCTCAAAAGATCCCACAAAAAAGAAGCATGTTTTCCTTACCTCTCAAGCTGTCGATGACCCAACCGGGGTGAAACCTTCAAGAAAACATGGTCACCAAAACTACTGTTTCAAGTTGTAGAACATCTTAATGCTTACTGGGTGCAAAACCCATTGGTAAAAAAAGGAAAGAACCTATTATAGCATTCCTTGTCGCTAACAATGCAATATAACAGTTCTGATAACACAAAACACCCTCTTTGAAGAACAACTACTGGGCATCAGTCTCCCCACCATAAAAAGAGTATCTAATGCTTACAGAACTCTTCATCAAGTTGTTGTTCCTAAAGCATCAACTCAAGAAGATCATATGTCAACTGAACACTAATTAAAGAAACTTCAACACCCTTCCACTAAACTCCAATATGCAACTGAGCAAAAAGAGAAATCAAAATTCTCCCTGCCGAAGATTTTTTCACATTCTCTGTTGGAAGTTTCCTTCTTAACACATATGAAACAACATTCCCTTTCCCTGGGGTATTGTAAATGTCAAAGTTGAAAGATTTCTGGTACTCCACCCAACGCCTTTGGTGGAGATTCAAATCTTTTTGAGAGAATATATAACTCAACCTCTTATGGTATGAATACAAATTAAACCATTCTCCATAAAGGTAATGTCGCCAACACTTAAGTGCATGCATTACAGCTGCAAGTTCAAGGTCATGGGTAGGATATTTCTTCTCATGAGGCTTAAGATGAAAATATCCATAGGCGATAAAATTATCACCTTGCATAAGGACACATCTCAAACTTGAACCCGATGCATCACAGAAGACCATGTAACCTATCCCAGCTGCAGGAATAGTTAACACTGGAACAGTAGTTAAAAGATGATTTAGCTCAAAAAAATAATTCCAACATTTATCATTCCAAGAAACACTGGAACAGTAGTTAAAAGATGCTTTATCTCAAAAAAATAATTCCGACATTTATCATTCCAAGAAATATTCACTCCATTAAGAGTCAGAGCAGTCATCAGAGAAGCTAACTTTTAAAAGTCCTTAACAAATCGGCGATAATATCCTACTAAGCCTAAGAATCTCTGAATCTCGAAAACATTTCGTGGTTGTTCCCAAGTCATAAAAGCCTTTACCTTCTCAAGATCAAATAATATTCCTTATTCTAGGATGACATGCCCCAAGAATTTACCTTCCCAAATCCAGAAATCTCACTTTGAAAGATGGACATAAAGTCGGTGATTCCTTAGTAGACTCAGAACTATTCTCAGATGATGCACATGATCCTACATGGAATTTGAGTAAAATAAGAATGTCATCCACAAATACTACCACAAAATTATCCAGATACTCATGGAAAACCTTGTTCATCAAATCCATGAAAACTGATGGAGCATTTGTTAGGCCGAAGGGCATAAAAAGGTACTCATAATGGCCATACCTACTCTGAAAGGTGGCCTTATGAATGTCAGAATCTTTTATCCTCAACTGATGGTAACCAAATCGAAGATCAATATTTGAAAACCACTATGCCCCTTTCAATTGATCAAACAAATCATCAATTCTTGGTAATATATATTTTTTCTTTATTGTAACTCGATTGATCTTTCGATAATCAACACATAAGCGAAGAGCACCATCTGCCTTCTTGGTAAAGAGAATCAGTGCTGCCCAAGGTGACACACTCGGTCATATAAATCCTTTCTCAAGAAGATCATCTAACCGTGACTTCAGTTCCTTTAGTTTAGCTAGAGACATTCGGTAAGAGGGGATAAAAACCAGTTGAGTACCAGACATTAATTCGATAGAAAAATCAACTTCCCTTACTAGTGGAAAACCAGAGAAGTCAGAAGGAAACACGTCGGGAAACTCAGCAATGTCTGAAGGAAGATCACCACACATTGAATCCCTCTTTAGATCAAAAGAAAACAATGATATAACTTTACCAAACTCTGGATAAGAGGGACTGACTTTTCTTGAACTTGGGTCCCATTCTCCTTGAAAGACAAGAGGCACAACAACGAGTGTAGTAAGGTAGACCCATCAAATATAACAATCAATCTAGGATTTATTGGAAATGATCCAATCCATCCCGAATATGACATCATGAGGTTCCATGTTGAGTATGAGAAAACTCCAAGAAAACTTGACATCTGATAGAGAGAAAACACAAGAATGACTATAGAGACCATGATCTCTCTTCGCACCAAGGGGTGTAGAAATATCCATTGCACAAGATAAAAGCTCAATAGGAAGATTAAGAAGATTAAGGACATGGGTTGAAATAAACAAGTAAGATTCAACAGTATCAAAAGTGCAGTCACTAAAGATAAATCTATAGTAATGATACCTATTTTGGTCATTGGACATGTATTTTCTTCTGGAGACTCTTTCACTACATGAAGAAGCTTTGTTCTGGATGCCTATGGCTGGAACTATTTTGTATGTGAAGCATTTGATTGCCCCGCAGTTTTTGATTGTTCTAATGATCTCATCTAGTGTCTCCAAGAACTCAAACAGATGTTTAATGGTGCCCAACCATTCCTCAGAATGTTGAGGATCAGTAGAGACTTTTAAAACTTGCGGTTTCTGATGAAATAACTCTTGAGAACAATCTTGAAGAGAATTCCCCCCAAGGTTCCACAACTGGAGCCTAAACGAAGACTTGGGGTGGTGCTTGCCCTAAAGCTTGGACAATACGAAAAATCACCTCTACTAGGCTCTGGTTCATGAGAGGATTCTCTCACTGATGTTAAGCAGTATCCACTTCTTGGATCCGATTCAAACATCTTCCCGGATGCATGATGTTACACAACATCACCAGAAAATAAGGAAGACTTTATATTAACACTCGGACTGAGTAACGAGAGAAATTATTCTCAACAGAAGGAACAAAAAAGACTTGGATTTCACTTTATCCAAATAACAATAGGTAAAATACTGGAACTACACCACAAGATATCTTTCCCTAAACACCCCTGGTGACTTAAGGTTAATTGCAGTGATAGCTGGCCAGGAACTCAATCACAACTACCTCCTAAGTCCCGATAAGAATACTCAAATGCATATTGTCATCAAGGCAAGATTCTTAACCTCCTTCTGATACCATTTTGTCATGAACCAGCCTGGGTACCCTGGTAACCCGGTAACCGAACCAGCTCTGACATAGCCCGAAGGGCATTCCTGATCCCCACAGGTTGGCAACTAGCACCTAGAAAAACATAACATGAAAGTGGTAATGATTTTACCACCAACAATGTGTAAGAAAAGAAACAAGACAGTATGAATAACAAAAGAAACTCCACTGGGAGTAATGTACCAGAATACAAAGAGGCATAAAAATCCCAAAGTACTACAACCCAAGTACTAAAATGAAAAAAACAACCCCAAGTTCCCTAAGAACACAACACACCAAGACTAGAGCTCAACATCTGGATCCACCTCCAAGAGATCCCTTCCCTTTTCCCGAACCTGGAAGAAGAAAGTCTACAAACACCCGAAGGAAAAAGTAGGGTGTTACCCTAAGCCCAATAGGACACCACAAAATATTCCATAACAGATTCCAAACATAGATTATCAAAAGAAAAACTTTCAATTGTAAAGTAAACAAGTTTGGAAATTCAAAATCATAACAAAACATGATATACATCTTCAAATGATAGAAATAAATATTTCAAGCAATGATTTTACAAATGATGGAATATTTATAAAACAATGGCTTATATAAAAAATTTATATAAAACAGTTTATATAAATTCACCAGGCATGTAAAGAAGTTCAAAAGCATTGACATACATTTATATCCCAAATATAAATAAACAAGAGAGCAACATGGTCATCTTCCAAAAGGTACGATAGTATTAAGCAGTTATAGGATTCCACACTCTCTATGTGAACTCAGCAAAATGTGTATACACACATCCTTATGACACTGGCCAAAGGAGACTCATCACCAACCAGTCGGGGATGTGACCCACCGCAAGTATGTTTTATAATATTGTTGTAGCGTAGAGTTTATCCAAATAACTCACTAACTACCTAAGGTTTTCATGCGCTCTTACATGAAGGGAGAACTATTTTAAAAATGCTTAAAAATACGATCAATCCCATTATTCCATTTCAAATGTTCCAATTTCTTTCCATTTAAAACCAAAACATGTTTTATTCCAAAAATTCCTTTTCACAAGATAAAACCAATGGGTTTTTATCAAATCATTTTAATCCATTTTCACTAGTTTGAAATCCAATCAAAACTAATTCCATCATCACACAATTTATTTCCACAATTAAATTCAACAATTTAATTGAAATAATTTCCATCAAATCCATAATTTAAATTAAACAATTTAAATCAGCAAATTTCCATAAACACACTCAATTCATTGAAATCAGGGTTTTTTGAATTTCCATGCCAAAACCATTTCAAATATCTCGATTCACTGGAATCAAGTTTTTATCAATTTAATTGAATCTAGATTTGAGAAATTAAATTTAAATCAACAATTGAGATAAATCAAGAAAAACATGGATAATCAATTTGGATAATCAGAATGGAACCACCTACCTCAAGGTCATTGATTCCAAAGATAAACCCCCCCATGTGGATCAATACACCTCCCCACGATATTTTTATTGTAAACTTCAACACACCAATGCTCGACGCTCATCAAGGGTTCCTAGAACCAAAACATCTATTTTATTTCCCAAGGAAGTAAAATGTTACACGTGATTATATTTTCTCTCTCATGGATAATGTCTAGATTATCGTTTTATGTTAACACATGAAATCACAAAAAATATTCATAAGCATAATTATAAAGATCATTTGATAATTATATCTCTATTTTATTTCGCAAAGAAATAAAATATTACATGGGAAAATATTTTCTCTCTCTGGGATAATTTTTAGATTATCATTTAAATTATCGCATGTGATGATAATTTATCTCACCGGGATATGTTTCAAATTATCATTTAAAATATTACATGCGATAATGTTTTCTCTCTCCTAGATAATCTATAGATTATCATTTTATGTAAACAGATGTGTTTGAAATAATCCTTCAATAGTTCAAGTAATTACACATGGAGAATTTTTTATTAAATAAAATTATCTGTAACTTCCAAAGTAATTATCAAAAATATATATTTAACTATATAAATATATATATGTCTCCTTTGATAATCAAAATAAATAACACTAGATAATTTTAACAAAGTATCCTAAATGTGTTTATCGATATATATATATATATATATAGACAATTCATTATCATTTGATAATCCAAATAATTATTGTTTGAAAATTTTATAAATTATATCTTGATAAAATAAAGCGATTATCCTTTGATAATTTTGATAATATTTTTCAAGTAATAATTACCTCATAACTATTCTTTAACATATTGAATAAAATTATCCCAAAAATTTCATGCAATTATTCTTTGATATTTTGTTGTGATAATATTTTGATAATTATAATAACACAACCTATGATTATTTGTTTTAATAATCATTTCATAATTCATTAAAAAAATTTCCTTTGACAAATTTTTCTTCTTCTTCTAAACCTCAATTTATCCATAATTTATAAAAAATGGAAATTGTGTAAAATAAATAAATGAATGAAAAAGAAGAGAAATAAACCTGGTGCTATGCATGGGGGTGTTTCCGCTACATTAATGAATCTAGTCGGGGGTTGCCACCGCATGAAGGAATTCGGTTGAAGAGCACTGATTTTGATTGCGTGCAAAGGAGTCATTGTTTGGGTCGGATTTGACTATCTCACCAAAAATTGGGAGTCAATCGAGTATAAAAAATACCAAGCTACATATTCCAAAACTAAATTCCTAAAACCCCATCTTTAGTCCACTGTTTCATCCAAAACTGATAGAGGAGGGTTTTAATTTACTCCATTAATGTTGTTACTAATTAATCCGGTCAAAAACACTTAAAAATAAAGCTTTCAATTTTCAATTGAGCATTAAAATGGAAGTAGGCGATGGGTTAGAGATAATGAATAGTGAGACTTGTTTTTTAATTAATATTTCAATTATTTAATATAAAAATTAAATAACACCAAACATCCATTGTGAATTAAAGTAATACCCCATCTAGGGAAAGAAACTCATTCCAGACCCAAAGGTGGTCTCATATTTCTCAAAAGATGAGCGGTTTGAGAGATATTAATGATTTTTTAATGAATTCCTGGAATAATTAATTAATATATATAAAAAGTGGTATTCTTGCGAGCGAGGCATCCAAACACCCGATTAGAACAAATGTTATACCTTGTATAGGGTAAACCCCTCATTCCAAACCCATCAGTTTTCTCAGATTTCCCATATGACAAACCGTTTGGGAGATATTTAATTTTCAATAAATAATATATTTAATATTATTTAAAAACTTTATCTCATGAGTGAGACATCACAAAGTACGGAACCTTCGAATGTTATACCCCTCATAGGATAAACACTATATTTCGGACATAATAGTGGTTTCAAATTTCTCATATGATGGACCATTTTGGAGTTATTCAATTATTTTGAATAAATTGTTCGTGCTTAGAATAATATGTTTCATATTTTTATTCTGACCTCCCCAAGAATTTTTAGACCTAAAAAACTCATACTTTCTCCATGTTTAATTATAAAAATATTTAATTAAATATTCCTGAGTATTAATTGAGCATTTTACCATTCCACGATGTGTTTAAAAAAATGCAACTTTTCACTGATAAACCATTTTTTTCATTTAATGTAATAATAATTTAACACAAGATGGTTTAAAAATATCTAAAATAGTAACGAGATGTTACATTCACGACGCATCAATATTTTGAAGTTTACTTTATAAGTTTATATGGTTACGTTCAAAGAATTTTTTTCCATTTTATGTGTACAGTTTTTTCAAAATGAGTGGTTTTCAAAATGGAAAGTTTATTTCCCTTAAAGTGTGTTTTATGATGCAAGATTTCATGATTTATGTTGATTTTATGGTTCTTGGTAATTTTTTATGACGATAGTTTGTTCTATTATAAACAAATTATTGGTTGTTCCATGATAAAATAAGGATATGTGGTTATGTTGTTAACCAATGATGGGTGGTTCTATGATAAACTATGAACGAGTGGTTTCATTATAACCTACAATGAATTAGGTAATTCGAAGATGAAAGTTGACCATATTGATTATTCCATTTATAAGTGTGATATGGGAAATTATATCCCAAGTTACCTACTTATATATTATATGATTTATTATTAGTTTTCATGAAAATCGATTTATTTTCATAAGGTAAGATAATGATCTTTTTTGAAAGATGATTTTTGGGGTAAAATGATATGTTTTTAAGAAAATGTTTTTATGGGTTTTCACTAGACTGAATGTTTCCTTTATTTTATGTATTTTACTAAGATTTTTGTGCTCATACTAAATTTTAAAATTATTTTCCTAGGATTTAAGGGAGAATAGAGACCAGAATGATAAAAAGGGGAAAATTGTAAAGATTTATCATGAAAAAAACCATGTTTTATTTTAAAAAGTTTTGTTTTGTGAAAAAAAGGATACTGGGTATAAGTTTCCACTTGTAATATATGGGTTTAATATGTAATAGTTTTTACTAATTTTCTAAAACTATAAACCTAAAATATCTTTAGGAAAATAAAGTGATTTCTAGTTTTAAACGAACTATAATATGTTTTTATTAAGGTTGGGTCCTTACAATTTGAATACCACATTATGATCAGGGGCCATCATGAACCATTTATAACACAATTAATGGTTCTCATGGTTTTATTTTGAGCCTATAAATAAAGAAGTAGTGGGATTGGAAAAGAGATCTGTTCCCAACTATCTACCACTGCACCGTAAAAATAAGTATACTTCTGTTAGGTTTTTGTTTTATTTTTATTTTTAATTTATTTGATTTCCATGTAATCGAATTCATATTTTTAATTTAAGTGTTCTTCTTACATATTCAAATCCCAATTTCTTTCATATCTATTTCTCTCCCAATATTTATTTTTTACCTCTTCCATATTTCCACCATGATCTCTTTCACTCATAAATGATAAGTGCCTAACCCAAGGCTTGTCCTTGTGGGTGGTTTCATGGCATTATGAAATTATTTCGAAATAATTATTTAAATGTTTTAATTTCATTTGTGGTATATGAGAGGGAAGTTAATGAGTGCGGTGATCATCCCCCATGACATGAATCTTGAATTAATTCCTATTTTTTACTAAGATTATGTGAAATATTTCATGCTGAAGTGGTTTCTTAGGCATGCTAAGAAATCCCGCTCCAGATAGGGAATAGGAATACATGTATGAAGGGATGGATTGTCAAATTGTATTTAGTAATGACAGAATCCACACAACCAAACCCTAAATAAAAAAAATGAGAATTTCAATTCCCCGATAACAAAAATCCCAAAATAAAGTTACCCTCCCGCATAAATGCACGATTCACAGATTAACCTATTCGTGGGTTGATCCGCGTTCGTCATTTCTAAAATAAGAACGGGGAAGAACTTGCACAAATTAAACCCCTACCTCTTTGATGTTCATTTCCACAGCGTTACATCCTTGAGGTTTCAAGATGTCAATGTTGTTCGTCACTTCCGACTCCCTTCTTCGAGGTGCATCAAAGATGTTTAATGTTTGTTGGTGTTTGTTGTTCTTCGTTGGAGAGGAAGTTCATTGGAGGTTCATCAGAGAATCCTCGCACTTTAATTCCTCATTCCACCAACATGTCAACCAAAATAAAAGGAAAACATGTCGCAATGTTTCTATTATGTTACAATGTCACGTCGCTACACTATTTTACTTATGAAACAGCATCGCTGTTACGCATCATTAAAGAGTCGTTACGTTGTGAGTTAATGAGCCATTAATGAGCCTCATCAATGCACCTCGTTGCTGCACTGAAACATCACCATCCTCTCCTCAATGAATGAGAAAAGAAAAGAAAAGAAAATTTAAAGTTATTTTATTATTTTCCAAAAATTCCAAAAAATTAACTTTTCTGTTCAACCCTTGCCGGCCGAAGTTAAGTCCTTCCTAGGATAATCCCAGCATTTTGAGTTCAACAGTGCCCTCAAATTTTTGATCTGAGCACCGGTTCAAAAGTTAGAAAAACCCGCTCACACATTTACTGAACATACCTTAAAAAAAGTTCAAAATTCCATTCTGGGCTCACTAGGCGTCGGAATCACGTGTCATCAAAGCGTGTGGTCTCAGAATAATTCCATATAATTTTAAAAAAATTACATGTAATTTACGAGACATTAAAAATTCTATGGAATGAAAAAAATTTAATAATCTCTTTCTTGAGAAATATTTCCCAAAGGTTGTTCAACATAGGATGGAGAAACAGTTTTTGGAATTAAACAAAAAGGATGATGATTCAGTGACCACATATAATGAAAACATCACAGGACTGGCCATGTATGTTCCAAATTTTATTCTAGACATTGATAATAAAAGTAATAGATTTTTATCAGGATGAAAACCAAGTCTACGAAGAGATTTGTACTCTTGAGGATTTAAAAGTTATGAAAAAGTGGTTCGTTGTGCCGAGAAAGTTGAAATAGAGTTTGGTGACACATACATTCCATGAGATGACAAGAGTAAGAAATGGTCAATGTGGCATGAAATAGAGAAGCAACCAATTAAGAATTATGGAGGCGAGCCTAAGACATGTTCCAAGTGTGGTAAAATACATTTTGGGGAATGTATGTTAGGATCTGGAAAGTGTTACCAATGTGGATGTAAGTTTAATGGTATTGATGACCATTAGGGTTATATATCTATGGAGTGATTTAGTTTTAACTTTGTGTATTACTATTCAGCTTTATATATTAATGTATTATGTCATTACATGAATGTTCGAATAATCTTACTATGTGATAACCATGTTGGTTTTGGTTAAAAACTAATGATAGGAGGAATTATGTGATATCCTTTTAAGGATTATGTGATCTGTTAGAAGTTGATTCTAGTGCTTCAGGCATGAAAAATCATCTCAGATACTCATTGTTTGGAGCAAGCGACAAGTTTGGGGTGTAAGTTGATTAAAGTATGAATTTATACTTATCATGTAAGTATATTTCCTTGTATTCTTAGACAATAAAATAATTCCAAAACATTAGTAATAAGATATTTTCAACAATGGTATTTTCAAATGTCCAACCATTGTTTAGAGAGATAAAAGTTCAAAATGTGAGGACACAATTTTTTTAAGAGGGGTAGGATGTAAAATCTTGAGATTTTATGAAATATATTCTTTCAAAATTATTTAAATTATTTTATATCTTGAGTTACATGAAATTAGTAGTTTATATTTAATTATAAACACCACTAAGTTTATCTTTAATTGCATGTAATATCGAGTTTCTTTGATAACTTATGTTACACGTAAGACCGTGTCTTACTGAAAAATAATATACAAATGATATTATTATTTAATATGGGAGTTATTTCCTGACCATTATATTGGTGGATTTGAATAAGACTAACTATATTATACAAGTTTATATTTTTTTTGGATATTTATACAATATTTTTGATAGGCTTAAGATAAGAATAAATCCAATTTTGAGCATAAAAAGCTGTATATTTGTAAGGGCGGTTTTACCGACTTTTAATGATGAACCTATTTTAAATATATTTTTGACACATTTATAATGTTATATTAAAAAATAAACTTATATTTTGAAATAATAATATCAAAATTTACTTTGGGTGTTTTTTTGGTATTTTTTTGAGAAGTTTCATTTTTAATGAATAGTAAAAACAATGCATTTTAATTGAAAACCATTTTTTCATCTAATTCATTTATATATTTAAATTATATTTTCAATTAATTTTAAAGTATAATTATTTCAATTATACATCGATAAATCCAATTTAGGTAAATATATTTAATTTCACATTGAAATTGGATACAAAAAGATTTCAAACATTTGAACTTTTCTCCTTGAAAACCCACTGTATCGCAGCGTCTGCAGGATTAATTTTAAATTAATTTTAGCCACTTCTATGAATGGAATTTGGAAAAAATAGATATAAGTATTTGGAATTAGTATGAAATTTTTGGGCTAATAAGTTCAACTTAATTTTTTGACCAACCATTTTAGTGAAAGTAATTAAAATTAATTACAACAATTAAGGTAAAAACAAGCTTACTTAATGATTTAACTTAGAATATAAGGTGTATAAATGACCTAAAACATGTCCAACAATAATTTTATGGAATTTTTCGACCCTCACCACCTTAGGAAATATTTTTATGAGTTATTGGGATACTTTTCCATGAAATTGAACTATATAATAAGTAAAGTAAGGAAAAAGACAAAAAAGGAACCTTCCTTTCCATTAACACTTATAAAGATTTGGAGTAGGGAAGAAGCTACATAGGTTTGGTTATAAATATTATTTTGGATGAAAAATGAGTTATTTTTATCATAATAATTTATATTTAATTTTTATATATGATATAATTACATTAAATGCTTAAGAAACTCCAACGCATGGATTATTTACTTAATAGTTAAACAAAATAAGTGATATTTTATTAAATAATTTATAAATTATAAAAAACTTATCTTATGCCAAGTGATTTTTATGTGTTAATAAATATGATATATGGTATAATAATAGGCCAATTTATCTTTTATAATGGACATATTAACCCATAAATAGTAAAAAAATTATTAGCGTAGTTAGGGTTAAAGTAGTGTTTTTGCATGTTACATGTGTTTCCGTTAAAGTTAATTTCCAACACATTTGAGATTTTTATTTTATAAATTGTATTTCATATTTTAGAATTAGTGGGTCTAAATTTTCTAATAAGTCTAAATTTAATTTATTCTTAATAGATGAATTACATAGGTTAGAAAACTAGCTACCTAAATGATAAACCAAAATACAAAACAAATAAAGAAACTTAAAGACTAAGGAAAAAATGATAAAAATGATTTTATTTTTGTTTTTTGTGAGTGTGGATCAACTATAATTCCCATTTACTCCATTATTTGTCATTTTTGAATCACATGAGGTAAGGGAGACCTCTCAATAGTGTTTACTTTAGTTATTTACAAGAATGTCACTCCTCCACTATAAAAAGGAATTCAATATTATCCTTTATTAACACCTATAAATACTTTTGTATCATCTAAAACCTGCCCAAATAAACTTCAAACATCACTAATATCATCCTAGAAGCCTCAATTTTGTCAGATATACAACCAACAAAGCCCATTGGTGAAAACTAAAAGGAGTTACCTAAAAAAGAGGTAACATTATTCAACAATCACTTTTGTTTTATTTCTTTGTAAAACCATTAAATTATTCTTAGTTCATGCTCATATAATAACAATAATATCCTAAATATACTAATATGTTATCATGTTAAGGTTTCTACCTACACCTAGACACACTTTTATCAAATGGGTAACAAAATTATTATTCATGTGTACAACGAACTACCACATCAGGAAGCAATGTCATTCTTTTTTTTCTTTACCACCTCTCATTGTTGGGAATTATGATGTAAATACTATTTTTATATGATATATATGATATTTATGTTGTATTAATACTTCTATAATTATTATATAACACATACCTTCATGATTTTCATTTGTGTAAAAATATGATAACATCATTTGTAGACGTGTGGACTACCACCTCCTCAAAGTGATGTGATACGTTCACACATTACATGGAATGTATTAAAGATGGGTTAAATAAAAATATGTGATATAAATTAAATATATATGATATTCATGACATAATTACCTTTATGGAAATATAATATATCATTTTCTTTAACACCTTTTCACACACTGAAAAAATGATAATGTCATTCATGGACATGTGTACTGCTACCTCCTCAAAGCAATGTGATACAATCACACATTACATGGAATGCATTAAGGATGGTTTAAATAAAAATATTTGATATAAATGAAATATATATAATCTTTATTAAATAACTAACTTTATATAAATATAATATATCATCTAATTTAATACCTTTTCACACATAGAAAAAGTGATAACATCGTTCGTGAACGTGTGGACTACCAGCTCCTCAAAGCGATGTGATTCCTTTTACATCACAATAATTATGCATATAAGTATATATTATTAAATAATATGGTATTTATTATATTATTATCATTATTTAAAGATAAATTTCACTTATCTTCTTACCATAATGATCATTGAAAAATGGGAATGTTACTCATGCATACGTACGACCTACCGTCTCCAAGATTGTAATGTTGGTTCATTTTTCATAACCATATTTGATGATTGGTTTAAAAAATATAATTTATGTATAAATATGATAATTATTTCATCAATATTATTCTGAAGATGTTTTCATAATGTTCTCTTTGACCTTAGTTGACCTACCAATGTTATTTTTAACACACAAACCAGATATAGACAAAATAACCGATGTAAACTTAATTGTTTAATTAGTTGTATAAAACATTGTAATAAGTTAAATAAAAGTAATTATAAACTTGAAAAAGGTTTTTAAGAAATTAAATATTTAACAAAAGTTTATCATTCAGGAATATAAAGACACATGCGACAATTTTGACTCAAGTTAAGAGATTTCGTCTCAATCTCCTTTTATTAAGGAATTTCATGAGGATATGCACCTTTATTCCTTTATAAGGTGTATATAAATCCCCTTTGACATTAAAAATCCAAATTTTATCTATTATCATGTTATTTAATATTTTATTAAATTTTATTCTTTCATAGGGCTTATGATTTAAATATTTAAAGTGGTATGAGACACTTTGAATATTTAAAGATTTAATTTCAAAATCTATTCTCCATGTCAATATTCTTGATATTATTTTTCATATTTATTTATATGGATATAAAAGGTTTAAAAAGGATATATTTTGTCTATTTTTAATTTAATTCAAAGGTTTTCAAAAGGAATATTTTTACGTGTTTTATACGAAACATTTTGACAAATTCCAAAAGGAATGTTCCATTCTTAACGTACACAACAACAATGAATTTTCTGCCACCATGGACATTATTATATTTTTGGATTAATTTGAAAGACTTTGTGTTTTCTTAAATGAGAAAACATTATTATCTTTTTGGTATTTTTGTATTTAAAATAGGTTTTCAAAGAAAAGGGTGTTTTGTTATTGAAAATGGGTTCTTAAAAGAAAAGGGTGTTTTTATCCGAAAGTGTTTTTCATATGGGTTTAAAAAGAGTTTTTCAAATGGTTTTATAAAGAGAGTATTTTACTCTTGATATGGAACTTGAGAATTATATGAAATAGGTGATCCTGATACAAGTTATATGAAGGGTTGAGCCCCATTATTGCTCATAGGTGAGCCCGATATAGCTTATACGAAAGGTTGAACCCCATTATAGCTCACGAGAAATGAGTGAGATTGATATAACTTATATGAAGGGTTGGCCCCATCATAGTTCAGGGGTAAGCCTGATATAGCTTATACGAAGGGTGATCTCCATTTTAGATCTCTAATACATTGGGTAATGATAATGTTGGAAGTTGGCCATATAGTTATTCCAATTAAAAGGGTTTTGTAAGGGTATATGTATATGATTATCTAGGTCACAAAAAGAGGTTTAATTTCTTTCTATGATTTTTAATGATTTATTTGAGAATTTTTTTTATTCATTTGAAAATGTTTTATTTCATATTCTTGAAGAAATTTGAAGATAAAGGTAAATGTTATATATTTTTCATTTTTTTACCAAACTAATGATTTCTGTTATTTTAAATACATTACTAAGATTTTGTCCTCATTCCAAGTTTTTAAAATGCTTTCACAAGGTTTAAGGATGGTTAATAAAAATGAATATATCAAGTTAGAAGTTGTGGAGATTATCCATAAAAAGGATTTATTATTTATTTTAAAAGTTTTATATTATGGGAAAAACTGATACTGATCGAAAGTGTCCACTTTGTATTTTATGGTTTTGTTATGTATGAGTTATGGCCTACTTCTATAAAAATCCTAACCTGAAAAGATCCTCAATGTAAAATAATGTAAAATTATTGACTTAATTGAGTTTTATGTAATGTTTAAGGACAGATCCTTATAGATAGATTTCATTCTTGTGATATATATTGTATTGTATTTGAGTTCTGTTTATACTTTATTCTTATTTTTCTTTCTGTAAAGTTGCAATGTTTGAGTTCTATCTGAGTGCTATTATCAGGGTAGGGATTTAAGTGTAGTATATTGGTTTATACATTGTATTCTTGGTAGGGATTTAAGTGTTTGAATTCTTATGATATATATTATATTGTGTTTAACTTCTGTGTATATTTTATTCTTGTTTTTTACATTCTGTTGTAAGCTGCTAGTAGGTTTGAGTGCTGCTGGTTGGTAAGAGTGATGCTGGATGATAGGAGTGTTGTTGAATTACATTATTCATGGGAGGGGTAATAAAAAAATTAAAACCTATTCATTATCATCCAATGATGTGTTGGAGGTGGATTTAAACATTCCCCCGACACTATATCACTCACCACTACATTGGGGCTTAACTACCATGAATTTCTCACCCATTACTCAGTTTTATTATTATTAAAATAAAATGATTTAATATGATGTTTATTTTTTTCTTTTATAGGTACTTAATGAGAAAAAATAGGTTGAGAGAAATTTACAAAGAGAAGGATGAACGGGCCATATACTAAAATGAAAACATACATGCATTGAATGGGAGTACTTTATTTTTTTACTTCAGTAGAACCTTGATTTCATATTTATACTTATTGGAAAAACTTTGAATACATTATTTCATGGTGTTATGCTTGTTTATTTTTTGTTCTTAAATTGTTAAATATTTTTCATGTTGGTTTCACTAAATCTTTGTGCACTGATTATTGTATCTCTTCCTATTGGGTGTTGAGTTTATGAGCATACTGATGTTGTTGTAAAATGTATATTACATGTTTTTTTTGAAAATCAGGTAGGATGTGATGATAGTCATGATGGTTCTGTAAATACTGATATCGAGGCACATTTCTGATGTAAATTTTATTTTTTTCTTATACATTGAATTTTATCATGTTTTATTTCATTCTAATGATATGGATATTAAAATTTTATATTGTTTATCTTGGTGATATTTTGAATTATGGTGATGTATATTGTATTCTATTTGAGTTTTGTTTATGAAGGGGAACCATTTTTTGTATTTTGGATATGTTGTTTTGTTTCTCTAGTGTATGAGTTCATTGTGAAATTTCTATATTTAATGAAGGAAAAGTAATTTTCATTATTGGGTTCTTTTTGTGTTATTCCAGTAATAAACACCTTTTATAGAGTTAGGAATTTTATTTACAGGGTGACCTCATTCATTTTTTGTATTTCACAGCCTTCTTCTTTGCTGGTTCAGTTCATTTTTAGTAGTTTTAATAAGGGTATAGGTCAAAATGGGAGCGATGAGTTGCGACAGTTGTTTGGGGGGGGGGTCTGCTCTACTATTTTATCTGTAGAGACCCTAAGCCTGACTTACATGGAAATTACATTACTTTTGTGGAATACTTATTACATAACAAAAACACACACACAAGGATCGTAATAGTTTAGTGTCTTTGGAAACTCGGAACGTAATCTTCTAATCGTGGTGAAAGATCTTCAATATCTCCCATAAAGATCTTCCCCTTTTTTTATACCTAAAACCTTTTTTTATATCCTGGGGAAAAGAAAACATAAAAGGGTGAGCTCAAATGCTCAGTAAGGGTAAACAAAAGAAAATCAATCACATCATATTCATAAGAACATAACTTTTGGAAATCTTAACCTGCAAAAGAGAGCATAATTTCATAACATGGGATAAATCATAGTAGTGAAATGTAATCCCAATAATCATAACATAAAACATGAAACTTTGTGGCATACACACATAATCATAGATAATCATTTCTTTTTAGTCAAGACTCATTGCCAAGACTATCTTAGTGGACAAAGTCCCTTTCTAAATCGAGTAACCCTCGTTTCAGTCCTATTTCACTGAACCGGTATAACCTACCATTCCAGCCATGTCTATCTCATGAGATATAAAATCTTTACCCAATGCATTGGAGGGAGATATAGGTCCCACCCATCTCATAATGATACCATTCTTATGTGTGCCACAAAATCATAAATCATACATCATTGCATAACCCATATAATACAAATGGAAATCTTAAACATCATGACATCATAAAAAAAATTCATATAAGATAAAGGAATTCATAAAAATAATTCCATCACAACATAATCAAATCAATGTAATAATAGGGATAAAAACAGAACCCTTTATTATCTTAGATGGAAAATAATTTTGATAAAACACTTGAACTCCATTCTTGAGGAAAATATCCTTTCTTCTTCAAAAACACTTTTCTTTTCTTAACATGTCATACAATTATAAACTAAAAGAAGTTAATTAAAAATAAACTTGAAAACTTGTAAAGTAATCTTCTTGGAAATAATGTTTTTAAAAATCCATTCATTCCATATAAGTTAAAAAAAACATTCTTCGTACTTTTTTCGGAAAAGTCAAAAAAGTACCTCGTACAAAAAAACGACAAAAGATTCCTTTCATATTCTTTACTAAAAACTCACCGAAGGGTATAATTGGATTTAAACTATTGTAAGTGGATGGAAACAATATTACATATTGAGGGAACATGGATGTGGATGATAAAATACACCCCAGTAAATACTTACGAATAAACAATCTCGGATAAAAATGAGATTGTCATATTTCCCTTACCTTAGGTCCGATTGTCTTTGTATGTGTCCGAAGCTCCTGTATAATGGTTTAAATAATGTCATTGACTTATTACAGAATCATATTCATTGTTATGACATCATATATGGTTCACTTATGACATTATATTACCCGTTCTTTTGTAAATTCCATGTTAAAGAAGCGTTTTGGGTGAAATCGTTTCATTTATCGTAGGTGTTTTGACTTGTTGGTCTTGACATTATTATTACTTATATCATGATTTAATTACTTCCAGAATATAAAATATGATTTATATATCATATATATTCAGTATATATATAATAGATAGATAAATGAAATGAAAAACACCGTTCATGGAGACGGTAGTCCGTACGTACGCATGAACGCTGTTTTCCTTTCCTTATTGTCTTGAATGGAAGTAAGTAGATGAAATACATATATATATATATATATACATAAATCCAGTAGCTTTATAATGTCATATATTTCATTATTATTTCTTATATATACTTTATAATCATTCATAAATGGTTAACATGGAGAATGAATCTCATCGCGTCGTGGAGACGGTAGTCCGTACGTACGCACGAGCGATGATATCATTTCCATAAATATTGAATTGAATAGGAGTGGATTATACAATATATCAGAATAAATATGATTTTGTAATAACTATGTATAGTTATTGTTTACACCATTATACCCATCCATGTAAGGTGGTGGTGGAAAATCGATTACACCACGGCGTGGAGACGGTATTCCGTACGTACGCACGCGCGGTGATTTCTTTTTCCGTAGGATGGATAGATGGTGAAATAGGGTTGTTTAATACTTATAATAACATATCAGTATATTAGTGATACTGATGTTATTACTTCATAATGAAACAACCTAAGAAGAAGAAGTGGAAGAAGAAATAAAGATGAAAGAATTGGTAACGGTAATTACCTCTTCTTTGAAGAGCCTCTTTGAGACCTCCTCTTAGGGCACTAAAATTGGTCTTTGAGGAAGACCAGAACCTCTAGGATGTTTCTAGGGAAGTGGAGAAGATATTTTTGCAGGGTTTGACCGAGCTTGAGTGCTCAAATTGGTGTGAGGAGGAGGGGGAGGAGGTGTCCTTTTATAAGGGAGGAGAGGGGCACCTTAGGAATATCTCAAAATATTATTTTATTTTAAAGTCAAAATCGGTTTATAATGGTTCCAAAGGGTATTATTTCGAATCTAAAGTGGGTATGGATAGAAATCCTATCAACCAATAGAATTTAGACAAGTTTAGGATATTATTTTAACCTTATCAATTAGATTTAACTCCAAGTTAAATAATTTAACTTTTACCGTGTCTTTTTGTTTTCTTTCACTATATGGTTAATACACTTACTATAACATGCCAAACGAAACCCAAATTGTTTATTATTAATATATATATCCTTATCTAAGTCATTTGGCCGAACCTTAGATTTTTAGGAATAAAATAACAATTAATAATATAATATTTTATTTAAAAACTATTTTGTGTCAATTTTGACACTATTTGATATATGATTTTTTTTGAAAGTCATAACAGAATTAAATGTTCGAACCAAGTTAATTAAATCAACATTAATATATCATAGTAACCTATAAATTAGTGTAATTCATAAAAAGTCTCAAATTACATTTATTTTGGTGTTTATAACATCAATTATGTCAATATTTCATTAATAAGATAATTACTGCATCATCATTGTGTCATAAATAAATTAAATTATTTAAAGTCTAAAAATTACAAATAAAATACCATTATGTAGGAAATCTTTTTATCTTTCTAATGAATATTTATAATCTAAAATCCAACATATATAACCCTATGTAACAATTGTTTTTCTAAAAAATATATGCTTGTGTTATTTTTGTATTCATTTTAACTTAATTAAAATAAAGTGTCATTATCACTTACAAGTGGATCAATGGGGTCCCAAAATCGGCCCAAAGATTCCCATGGTCGACCATGTATCAACCAATAGGGTTAAGACACGTTTTAGGGTAATTTAATATTATTATAATATTATTTGTTAACCCTTATTTACCGGATTTACCCTTAACCATGGTAAATAAAATATTTACCGCAGTAATTATTCAAAATGTCTAAAAATAAAAGTTACCTATTTACACAATTTGAACATCATGATTCCAAATATGGAATCCATTTTTCTAAATTCAAAACACAGAAGTGGCATAAATTAATTTAAAATTAATTCCCGCTGTCAAAACAAAAAGCGTGTTTTTAAGAGATAATAACTATCAAAAGATTGACACTTGTTTATGTTCGGTTTAATTGTAAAATTGTGTCCAATGACCAACATTATATTAAGTGGTAAAAATATATTCTAAATATACTTTAAAACCATTCAATATTATAATTTAACCACATAAGATATTACGATGAAAAAAGTTGTTTTTAATTAAAATATAGCGTGTTTTTACTATTCATTAAAATATGAAAGTTATCAGAAAAATATAAAAACTTTATCTAATGTAAATTTTTACATCCTGATTCAAAAGAAGAATATTATTTTGTCAAATTGAACATATAAACATGTCAAAAACTATATTTAAAGTGGGTGCGCCATCAAAAGGCGGTAAAACTACATTTTTTGAAAAATACTTATTTTACCCGAAAAATTTATTTTGTTCTTATACCATGTTCTAGAAATGTGTAAGATGAATAATAATGTTATAAAATTCAAAATTTAGTTAATACTATTCATAATGGCTAGTTCATGACAATATTATAATAATATAACATTGTTTATTAAAACCCGGTATTGCGTACAACACACGCTATCGAGGAAGGTCGCGATTGCGTGTAATGCAAGCCAAGTCAGGGTAGCGTGTTGTGAAAGAATCCTTCATTGTTTCGTATAACAGAATCCAACCATATTTCATTTATACATTTAATATATATACATATATATATATATATATATACTCAATGTTGCGTAGAATAACTATTATCAAAATTGTGTGTAACACGGTCCAAGAATAGTGTTGCGTATACTGCAAGCTAATACGGTGTTGCGTATAGCGCAAGGTAATCTTGGTGTAGAATACAACACAAGACATTAATGAAATTAAAAGAATATTTTTCATAAAATCTCGGGGTGTTACATTCTACCCCCCTTAAAATGAATTTCGCCCTCGAAATTCGTCGAGGTTATAAATGGTTTAATATTCAAAAGTTTCTCTAATAGAAACCCACATTGTAAAAAGGAATACCAAAACTTATCTTTAAAAACAAAAGTATGAAACGTAACGGTTACCCAAATAAATTAATCACTGGGTTTCCACATAGGTGAAAATATGGATATGGAAGAGAAATCTAACCATCATGTTCTGATGGAGAGTGGTAGAGAACATGGCTATGGAAAAGCCAGTAATCACAAATCCATAGATTTGTGATGATATAAGGTACCATCTGATTCATCAGGTATAAGATCACTAGGACAACATTTTTGGTTTTCAAGATCATTTCCCTAAAGTTGAAAATTTGAATTAGAATAAATACTTACTTTATTTTGGTACAATCTCACTGTTGTTCGTGCGTTGAACAATTTCCACTTCATCTCTTAAATAAATGAAGTTGAATTTGTTATTCGTGAAGTGTTAGCAGATCATGTGATAGAACGACTGTTTATTCCATCTGTCTCAAACAAAAGGTTAGCAAAAGTTATTAAATATACATAAGTCATTCTATAGTGAGATTAATCATATATGGTTCCTAAAATGGGCTTATACTTCATATATCATACTGCTTAATATAATAACACTAGTTTCTACTAAACAGGGACTTCCTGTAGGTCAGTGGTAGGCGATAAAGGCCAGTCGCACTTCGGTTGTGGGTTCGATTCCTACAGCCTTGTCCGAAGCGATGGGCTGTCGCCCATCCTGCAGGTTGTCCTTTTTATAAAACTATATTACTATAACATCCCATCAATAATATCGAAAAAAACTTCTATCCTTAAACAATACTAACTTATGTCCAACATAATCCATTCCAATCTTTAGGCTTTTCCATAATACTGCAGTCCATTCTCATAACATAGTGAAAACGATTACCAGAGATTTAATACTGTCGTTGATCCCCATATATCATAATATATGTCTTGTTGGTCACATTCCAAACATTCAAAGGCCTTAATCACGTATTCTCTTGAATACCCATTGAACCTTAGTGAAAACATGAATGCAGTTAAAAGTTAACTCTTTCCACATACCAAAATCCAAAAATTCTATATACTCAAACCATGATATAACCTTCTCCTTATATCAGTCATGAGCTCATGAATACAATCAAATACCTCATTATCTTATTATTCCTTCATTATGCGCATATCATCTACATTCCAAAAATATTTGAATAACCTTTCATGGATACTGGTAACATTAATCAGACAACAGTGTAACAATCCTTACATGTCTCTTTAATCCATAGTACCATGAGATTACTTATACAACATTACACATGATAAACATGTAATCATTCCACTACATTCTTAAACCATTGACCGAGCTTCAACAATTCTTTCATCTCACATATCATTTGTAGTCTCTTCATCATCATCCACATAAATACTTCCCATACGACCATACTGATTCTCTTCATGAGTCTTTCCCTTAGGGCATTGGTTTGCATAATGCCCATACATTCCACATTTAAAACACTTAACCATTTTTGATGTCGTAGCAATACCATTATCCTCATCCATGGTGTTAACTGAACCTTTTCCTTTGCACTTACTTGCTTTGTGTCCTTCTTTTCCACACCCAAATCATCTTCCAGTTCCCTTGAAACATTCTCCTTGATGCCTTTTCCCACATGATTTACATAGGGGAAATTGAACTTTCTTTTTTCTATGATCATCATGAAACTCCATCTTTCTCTTATTAGCCGAGTCAGGAAACTTACCAAATTTTACTTTATTGATCATATTATGAGATTGCTGATTCGGCATAATAATGATGTTTGGACTTCCAAATCCCATTTCATTTGGTTGCTCATAAAGAATATCATTCCATTGTCCATCATATCCTCCATTATCGTGAATCATCTTGTTTCCAGCCATATTCTAAAACCCAAAAAGAATAGTGTGAGAGGCAAAATAATGCTAAGGAAAACAACATAGTAAAGGGGGAGTACCCTTAATATCTAACATCTTAGGTTAAATTCTATGATCGTTAGCGTAATTCTAGTACTATAACCTATACGTATACTTAACCTTAGGGACATCCCTAGACATACCTTAGAAATAACTCTAGGGATCTCACTAACGTTTTCGCATCCTAGTTTCCAAAGGTTGACTAAACCTTTCCTCTGATACCAACTGTAGAGACCCTAAGCCTGACTTACATGGACATTACATTACTTTTGCGGAATACTTAGTACATAACAAAAACACACACACAAGGATCGTAATAGTTTAGTGTCTTTGGAAACTCCGAACGTAATCTTCTAATCGTGGTGAAAGATCTTCAATATCTCCCATAAAGATCTTCCCCTTTTTTTTTACCTAAAACCTTTTTTTATATCCTGGGGAAAAGAAAACATAAAAGGGTGAGCTCAAATGCTCAGTAAGGGTAAACAAAATAAAATCAATCACATCATATTCATAAGAACATAACTTTTGGAAATCTTAACCTGCAAAAGAGAGCATAATTTCATAACATGGGATAAATCATAGTAGTGAAATGTAATCCCAATAATCATAACATAAAACATGAAACTTTGTGTCATACACACATAATCATAGAGAATCATTTCTTGTTAGTCAGGACTCATTGCCAAGACTATCTTAGTGGACAAAGTCCCTTTCTGAATCGAGTAACCCTCGTTTCAGTCCTGTTTTACTGAACCGGTATAACCTACCATTCCAGCCATGTCTATATCATGAGATATAAAATCTTTACCCAATGCATTGGAGGGAGATATAGGTCCCACCCATCTCATAATGATACCATTCTTATGTGTGCCACAAAATCATAAATCATACATCATTGCATAACCCATGTAATACAAATGGAAATCTTAAACATCATGACATCATAAAAAAAATTCATATAAGATAAAGGAATTCATAAAAATAATTCCATCACAACATAATCAAATCAATGTAATAATAGGGATAAAAACAGAACCCTTTATTATCTTAGATGGAAAATAATTTTGATAAAACACTTGAACTCCATTCTTGAGGAAAATATCCTTTCTTCTTCAAAAACACTTTTCTTTTCTTAACATGTCATACAATTATAAACTAAAAGAAGTTGATTAAAAATAAACTTGAAAACTTGTAAAGTAATCTTCTTGGAAATAATGTTTTTAAAAATCCATTCATGCCATATAAGTTAAAAAAAACATTCTTCGTACTTTTGTCGGAAAAGTCAAAAAAGTACCTCGTACAAAAAAACGACAAAAGATTCCTTTCATATTCTTTACTAAAAACTCACCGAAGGGTATAATTGGATTTAAACTATTTTAAGTGGATGGAAACAATATTACATATTGAGGGAACATGGATGTGGATGATAAAATACACCCCAGTAAATACTTACGAATAAACAATCTCGGATAAAAATGAGATTGTCATATTTCCCTTACCTTAGGTCCGATTGTCTTTGTATGTGTCCGAAGCTCCTGTATAATGGTTTAAATAATGTCATTGACTTATTACAGAATCATATTCATTGTTATGACATCATATATGGTTCACTTATGACATTATATTACCCGTTCTTTTGTAAATTCCATGTTAAAGAAGCGTTTTGGGTGAAATCGTTTCATTTATCGTAGGTGTTTTGACTTGTTGGTCTTGACATTATTATTACTTATATCATGATTTACTTACTTCCAGAATATAAAATATGATTTATATATCATATATATTCAGTATATATATAATAGATAGATAAATGAAATGAAAAACACCGTTCATGGAGACGGTAGTCCGTACGTATGCATGAACGCTGTTTTCCTTTCCTTATTGTCTTGAATGGAAGTAAGTAGATGACATACATATATATATATATACATAAATCCAGTAGCTTTATAATGTCATATATTTCATTATTATTTCTTATATATACTTTATAATCATTCATAAATGGTTAACATGGAGAATGAATCTCATCGCGTCGTGGAGACGGTAGTCCGTACGTACGCACGAGCGATGATATCATTTCCATAAATATTGAATTGAATAGGAGTGGATTATACAATATATCAGAATCAATATGATGTTGTAATAACTATGTATAGTTATTGTTTACACCATTATACCCATCCATGTAAGGTGGTGGTGGAAAATAGATTACACCACGGCGTGGAGACGGTATTCCGTACGTACGCACGCGCGGTGATTTCTTTTTCCGTAGGATGGATAGATGGTGAAATAGGGTTGTTTAATACTTATAATAACATATCAGTATATGAGTGATACTGATGTTATTACTTCATAATGAAACAACCTAAGAAGAAGAAGTGGAAGAAGAAATAAAGATGAAAGAATTGGTAACGGTAATTACCTCTTCTTTGAAGAGCCTCTTTGAGACCTCCTCTTAGGGCACTAAAATTGGTCTTTGAGGAAGACCAGAACCTCTAGGATGTTTCTAGGGAAGTGGAGAAGAGATTTTGGCAGGGTTTGGCCGAGCTTGAGTGCTCAAATTGGTGTGAGGAGGAGGGGGAGGAGGTGTCCTTTTATAAGGGAGGAGAGGGGCACCTTAGGAATATCTCAAAATATTATTTTATTTTAAAGTCAAAATCGGTTTATAATGGTTCCAAAGGGTCTTATTTCGAAGCTAAAGTGGGGATGGGTCAAAATCCTATCAACCAATAGAATTTAGACAAGTTTAGGATATTATTTTAACCTTATCAATTAGATTTAACTCTAAGTTAAATAATTTAACTTTTACCGTGTCTTTTTGTTTTCTTTCACTATATGGTTAATAAACTTACTATAACATGCCAAACGAACCCCAAATTGTTTATTATTAATATATATATCCTTATATAAGTCATTTGGCCGAACATTAGATTTTTAGGAATAAAATAACAATTAATAATATAATATTTGATTTAAAAACTATTTTGTGTCAATTTTGACACTATTTGATATATGATTTTTTGTGAAAGTCATAAAAGAATTAAATGTTCGAACCAAGTTAATTAAATCAACATTAATATATCATAGTAACCTAGAAAATTAGTGGAATTCATAAAAAGTCTCAAATTACATTTATTTTGGTGTTTATAACATCAATTATGTCAATATTTCATTAATAAGATAATTACTGCATCATCATTGTGTCATAAATAAATTAAATTATTTAAAGTCTAAAAATTACAAATAAAATACCATTATTTAGGAAATCTTTTTATCTTTCTAATGAATATTTATAATCTAAAATCCAACATATATAACCCTATGTAACAATTGTTTTTCTAAAGGATATATGCTTGTGTCATTTTTGTATTCATTTTAACTTAATTAAAATAAAGTGTCATTATCACTTACAAGTGGATCAATGGGGTCCCAAAATCGACCCAAAGATGACCATGGTCGACCATGTATCAACCAATAGGGTTAAGACACGTTTTAGGATAATTTAATATTATTATAATATTATTTGTTAACCCTTATTTACCGGATTTACCCTTAACCATGGTAAATAAAATATTTACCGCAGTAATTATTCAAAATGTCTAAAAATAAAAGTTACCTATTTACACAATTTGAACATCCTGATTCCAAATATGGAATCCATTTTTCTAAATTCAAAACACAGAAGTGGCAGAAATTAATTTAAAATTAATTCCCGCTGTCAAAACAAAAAAGCGTGTTTTTAAGAGATAATAACTATCAAAAGATTGACACTTGTTTATGTTCGGTTTATTTGTAAAATTGTGTCCAATGACCAACATTATATTAAGTGGTAAAAATATATTCTAAATATACTTTAAAACCATTCAATATTATAATTTAACCACATAAGATATTACGATGAAAAAAGTTGTTTTTAATTAAAATATAGCGTGTTTTTACTATTCATTAAAATATGAAAGTTATCGGAAAAATATCAAAACTTTATCTAATGTAAATTTTTACATCCTGATTCAAAAGAAGAATATTATTTTGTCAAATTGAACATATAAACATGTCAAAAACTATATTTAAAGTGGGTGCGCCATCAAAAGGCGGTAAAACTACATTTTTTGAAAAATACTTATTTTACCCGAAAAATTTATTTTGTTCTTATACCATGTTCTAGAAATGTGTAAGATGAATAATAATGTTATAAAATTCAAAATTTAGTTAATACTATTCATAATGGCTAGTTCATGACAATATTATAATAATATAACATTGTTTATTAAAACCCGGTATTGCGTACAACACACGCTATCGAGGAAGGTCGCGATTGCGTGTAATGCAAGCCAAGTCAGGGTTGCGTGTTGTGAAAGAATCCTTCATTGTTTCGTATAACAGAATCCAAACATATTTCATTTATACATTTAATATATATACATATATATATATATATACTCAATGTTGCGTAGAATAACTATTATCAAAATTGTGTGTAACACGGTCCAAGAATAGTGTTGTGTATACTGCAAGCTAATACGGTGTTGCGTATAGCGCAAGGTAATCTTGGTGTAGAATACAACACAAGACATTAATGAAATTAAAAGAATATTTTTCATAAAATCTCGGGGTGTTACATTATCATTGTTGTTTTAATCGACTCTATAGAGGAATACATATTGATAAAAGATACAAGCTAATTGGTTCAGTTTATTTCATTTTTTGTCTAATCATCAGTTGATTTTGGTTTTATTTTTAATGTATTTTATTTTAATTATTTCATTCAAACATGTGTCATTAACTAGAGAAAACTGAACATAAACACCCCTAGAGGCTGGTATATGCATCATATATTGGTTAAGACACGCTATGTGTTCATTCTAGCTTGTGATAGGAGAATTTTCATAGGATAGTCAGCTTGGGAATTTTTCTGATATCTTCTAAAATTTTCTTTTAATTTCACTGAGAACTTAATGAGATCCGTGATTTCCTTTAAAAGTATTTCCATGTCATTTAGGAACTTCAATGTTAATTCATGGGTGTCTGAAGAGAGGGGGCTTAATTTTTGAACACTAGCTCATTTCTTGATTTCTATATGAAGGAAGTGTTGAGTCAATAAGGTTTTCTTTATGAATTTTCCATTCCTACTTTCAAGGGAGAGATTGTTGAGTCATCAAGATTTCCTTATGACTTTACCATTCCTCTTGTTTTGAAAATCACAAACACTTTATCCAAAGGAAAATCTATTTTTTACCCCTTGTTTTACTTCTATAAGGAAAATTTTCTTACCTAAGGAAATCTACCCTTACCTAGATTTCATTGTTCATATCATAAATTTTCTAAGTATAAAACTCATATTGAAACCAAGACCTTGGAATCATATAATACCTAGATATGAAGCATTCTGTTTTAGGATCCGAATTATCAGAATTCTGGTTACGAATTTTTCTGAGTTCTGACTCCGAATTCCAAATATGAATTCTAGATACGAACTCTCATGAAGTTCAACTCCAAATTCTGAATACGAACATTCATGAAGTTCGACTCTGAATTCTGATTACGAATTATAGATACGAACTTATCTAAGATCTGACTCCAAGCTCTCTGAATTCAGACTCCGTACTCTTATGAGTTCTGACTCCAAATTCTCATGAACTCTGACTCCAAACTTTGCAAGTTCTGTTTTTGAATTCTGGTGAATCTAGATTCCGAATTTCCTTGAAATTCAGACTCTAGAATTCTATAGAATTCAGTTTCCTAATTCCTACAGAACAGAATCCAAACATCTTTGTATTATAGACTCCGAACATTCATTTACTTACATTCCGAATATCAGATTTTGGTTATGCTTACAATTGTTCTATTATAAAATGATGTCGTGCTTTCGGTTATTAACTAACCATTGTTTGAGTGACACATGTACAGGTCCCTCCAAAATTCAAGGAGAAATATGACCGTTGGAGGAGGGAGCCGACCGTTGGAGATGTGCCTATAAATATGAGCTCATTTGAACGTGCTTGAGACTTTTGGAATTTTGAAGCTCAGAAATTTCAGAAGTAATTTCTAGAGAGAGAGTCTCTTATAAACTCTCAGGCTTTGTGCATAAATTTTGAATGACTTGTTTAAACTTTGCTTCATACAGATTTTCTTAGTGCAGAGGTTCAGTTTCCTTAAAATCAGAGACTTCAGGTTGTGAAGTCAGAGGTACTGATTTTCTTACAAATCGAGGGCTTGCAGGGATAGCAAGACAGATACCGATCTTTGGATTGAGGGCTTACCTGGGTTTGGGTAAGATAGACTTTCTTGAAAGTATAAATCAAGGGACCTCTTATTCAGGGTTGTTGGATACCCTCCTATTTGGGTTAAAATATTTTCTACTTGTTTATTGTAGTGTTACTACTCTGTTTTCCGCTGTGCATTTGTATTGTTGAGGAAAGTATAACTTTCTTATACTTTCTCATACTTGTACTCTATTTTAGTTAGATTCTATACGCTTTAAGGTAGAATCTTATTTGTTGTAAACTTTTGTTAAGTTTCATTTCTAGAATCACTTTTCTGGAATCAAGCAAGTTTTTATAACTTAGAGGTGTTGTGAATTTTGGTTATCTGTAAAAGTTCCAAAGGAATTTTTAAAGTGTACAATTCACCCCTCTTGTATTTGTATCTCATTTTACATATTCGATCCTACATTTGGTATTATAGAGTATATCATACTCAGACATACCATCTCAACAATTGGTATTAGAGGGTTGGTTACATTTGAATTAATCTCATGATTAGATTCAGAAGCGAATACTCAGAATTGATTTTTCAGAATCATATTTTCTGGATTCACAATTTTTCAGAATCTATTTTTAGGAATCACATAGTTCGGATTAATTCATTTTTTAAGATAATATTGCTCTATATTTTCCTTGTTTACAAACTCATACTACTGACAAGTTTTTGTGCCATAGATTTTCTTAAGGATGACAAGTTTAAATGTTGGTTCTATTGATAATCTAAATCCTACCAGACCTCCTGTTTTCGATGGAAATGATTATGAGTACTTGAGATATAGGATGAAGACCTTTGTTATAAATACTGGAGTTTATAACTATCTAATGCTGACTAGAGATTATAATATTCCGGATAAGGAATTGAGAACCTTTACGAATCAGGAGAAATCAGAATATCAATTAAACTTCAGAGTCAGAAATACTTTACTATGTTCCATGACTAGGAATATCTGTAGTCAAATATCATCGTGTCAAGCTACAAACAATATCTGGAAGAAACTTTAAGTTACAAATTTTGGTACATCTAAAGGCATAAAGGCCAGAAGAGCTATGTTGAGAGTTGAATACCATGGATTTAACTTTCCTTATGGAGAACCTATAAGCAAAGTACATCAAAGGTTTATGAATATCGTGAATAACTTACAATATATGGGAGAAAAATGTTTGTATGATGAGGATCTTGTAGACAAGATCATAGATATCATGCCAAATGAATCGGAGTCCAAGAGGACAACTATTGATGAAAATAGGAAATTCACTCAGATTTCCTTAGATGAGTTGTTTAGAACTCTTCTTCAGCATGAAACCAGAATGAAGAGAGATGGTAAAAATGTCAAGAAGAAAAATGGGTATGGAGGAGTTGCTTTTACAACCACTTCTAAACATATGAAAGCCAAGACCCCAGAATGAGTAACTAAGTCAAAGACAAAGAAAGTCATTATTCAGTCAGAATCCCGTGACACAGAAAAGTCTGAGAATGAACTAGAAAATCTTGCTCGGAGAATGAACAAGATTGTTGCTCAGAAAAATCATCAGAATAAGTACAAGAAGAATGATCAATGAGATAAGAAATATGGAGAAGTTACTTGCTATGAATTTAGAAGAACTGGTCATATCATACCTGATTGTATTTTGTTGAAAAAGAAGGAAAATAAGGAAAGGAATTCAGAAAGGAACAAGAAGAAATTCAATCGTTCAAAGCACAAGAAAAGTCTTAAAGCTAATGATACTTTGAGTGCTAGTTGTGGAGACTCTTCAGAAGGTGAATCTTCTGAATATTATTCATCAGCACAGAAGAATATAGGATTCATTGATACTACTTCTTTTCCCAATACATGTCTTATAGCCAAGGTATGCTCTGCCGAGGCTTTAACAAATTTATCTCTTGATAAGAATTACTATTACAAAAATAGTACTTCTAATGAAGATACTTCATCCTCAGAAAATGAAAAAATTCCTTCATCTGAATAAGTTTCTAGATTTTCCAAGTTACTTGAAGTGAGAAATTATAAAATTTCTAAGAAATTAGACAAGGCAAAAACTAGGGAAGAAATTCACACAAAATAAATTTAAAATCTTTATAGAGATCTTAGAGATAAAGAAGGGATTTTTGAAAAACTTTCTAAAGACCTTGAGAAAGAAAATTTTGTTAAAGAAGAAATTTCTAAAGATCTTAAGAATCCTATTTTAGAGATAATTTTTTTTAGGAAAAATCTAACTCTAAGGAAATGATTCATGAGGATAGGAATTTAGTCATCAAACTGAAATCCAAAATATTTTCTCTTAAGAGGATTATTGCAAACTTTACCTCTGGTAAGGAAAATTTTGACAAGATTTATTCTCAAATTAAACCTCAAGGAAACACTAATGGAGTAGGTTATACTCACCAAAAACTAGTTTTCAAAAACAGCTATTTTGTTCCTTCTAAGCCCTTTTTTGAACTAAATGTCAAAGTGGTGGGCATTGGAAGAAAAATTGCTCCTTGAATAAAGTTCAATCTCTCGGGTTTCATACAACTTATTTTTCTAAAAGATTGTGGATACCCAAAATTTTGTTTTCTAAAAATTCTGGATCCAAGAAAGTTTGGATTCCTAAAGTCTAACTCTTTTTTTTCAGGATAATAAAGAAGGTACCAACAAAAATACGTGGTACATGGATAGTGGATGTTCTAGGCATATGACTGGTAAGAAAAACTATTTTGAAAATATTATCAAGACAAAAGGAAGAAAATTAACTTTCGAAGATAATGCCCAGGGAGAAATTATTGGTATAGGTAACATCATTCTTCTTGAAAAAACTTTGATTTCAAATGTTTTATTTTTAAGGGTCTTAAGAACAACCTTATTAGTACAAGACAATTATGTGATGAAGGCTACCTTGTGAATTTTAGGAATGACAAATGCTTAGTACACAATTCGAAGGAAGAATTTATTCTTTCTACCCATAGGAAAGAGAATGTTTACACACTAAACTTAGATGACCTTAGGAGCCATGAATTACCTTGCCTTAGTGAAATGGAAGATCATTCTTGGTTATGACATAGAAGGTTAGGAAACTGTAACCTTAGGAACTTATGAAAATATTATAAGAAAGGACTAGTTAAGGATATACCGGAGCTTATATTTGATTCTTCAAAAGTTTGTGACCCTTTTCAATATGGTAAGAAAAATAAATCAAGTTTTAAATCATTCGGTGAAGTCTCAACTACTGATGCATTATAGCTAGTGCATATGGATCTTTTTGGTCCTACACAAACTGGAAGAATTGGGGGAAAGTACTATGTATTTTTCTTGGTTGATGATTACACTATATTTACGTGGGTCTATTTTCTTGCAAAGAAGTCTGAAGATTTTTCTTATTTCAAAAGTTTTAGAGCCCAAGTGAAAAATGAGAAAAGAATTTCATTGAAAACTATTCATAGTGATCATGGAGGAGAATTTCAAAATTCTGATTTTGAAACTTTTTGTAGTAGAAAAGGTATTACTCACAACTTCTCAGCACCCAGAACACCTCACAAAATGGTGTTTTTTGAAAGAAGAAATAGAATTTTTCAAGAGATAACTAGAACCATGTTGAGTGAGTATTTTGTAGCCAAATATTTTTGGGCTGAAGCTATAAGTACTGCTTGTTATACTATAAATCAAGTATTTATTATACATTTTCTTAATAAAACTCCTTATGAGTTATGGAATGGTAGAAAACCTAGACTTTCCTACTTCAAGGTTCTTGGATGCAAAGTATTCATTCTGATTATCAACCTTTGATAGAAAATCATTCTGATAAGGAAAATTTTCAAGAAGATATTACTGAAACATTTACCCCAAAAGATTTATTACCTTATTTTTATGAACAGGTTTTACAAAACACAAACCAGTTGTTTCTAAAGAATCATCACAATGATAGTATCATTAGTGATGTCAATCAACCTGTAAGGACTAGAAGTTCCTTAAAAAATGAAGTAGAACATCTATCATTCCTTTTCTAATTAGAACCAAAAAGCACTGATGAAGCTTTAGGTGATGATGATTGGATTAAATCCATGCAAGATGAACTAAATGAATTTGAAAGGAATAAAGTCTGGACCTTGGTTGAGAGACCTAAGGAAACTTCTGTTATTGGAATAAAATGGGTCTTCAGAAATAAGTTTGATGAAAATGGAATCATTGTTAGAAATAAATCTATATTAGTTGCTAAAGGCTATAATCAACAATAAGGAATAGACTATGAAGAAACCTATGATTCAGTAGCTATAATTGAATCTATTTGTATTTTACTTTCCTTTGCAGCATTCTTTAATTTCAAACTTTTTCAAATGGATGTGAAATGTGCTTTTCTTAATGGTTATGTTCAAGAGGAATTTTTTGTTGAACAACCTCCTGGATTCGAAGATACAAAACATCCTGATCATGTTTTTTAGACTTACCAAAGCTTTGTACGACCTTAAACAAGCCCCTCGAACTTGGTATGATAGACTTACAGGATTTTTGCTTTAAAATGACTATGTTAAGGGAAATTCAGATCCAACCCTTCTTATAAAGAAAGATAAGAATTTTTTTTTTGATTATTCAAATTTATGTTGATGACATTATATTTGGTTCAACTCAGCAATATTTAACTGATTCCTTTGCGAATATAATGAAATATGAGTTTGAAATGAGTATGATGGGTGAGTTAACATTTTTCCTTGGTTTTCAAATTTCTCAAAAACCAGGAGGAATCTATATATCTCAACATAAGTATATTATATAACTTTTTAAAATGTATGGATATGACAATACTAAAAGTATAAGTACTCCCATTAGTACCTAAAATACACTTGATCTTGATGAAGCTGGGAAACCATTAGATCAAACATTCTTTAGAGGTATGATAGGAAGCCTACTTTACTTGAAAGCTAGTCATCCAGACTTAATGTTTTCAGTATGCTTATTTTCAAGATATCAATCCAATCATAAGGAATCTCATTTAAAGGCAGTGAAAATAATTTTTTGCTACTTAAAGGGAACCATGGATTTAAGACTCTTTTATACATTTGGAAATGATTTTGTTTTAATTTTTTTTTCAGATGATGACTTTGGTGGATGTAGAATGGATAGAAATAGTACATACAGAACTTGTCATTTCTTAGGAGATTCATTAGTTTCTTGGTCTTGTAAGAAGCAACACTCTGTAGCACTTTCCATTGCTGAAGCTGAATACATAGCAACTGCAAGTTTTTGTGCTGAAGTGTTGTGGATGAAACACACACTCACAGACTATGGCTTGAGTTTTACTAAGACTCAAATTTTGTGTGATAATACAAGTGCCATTGCTCTTAGTAAAAACCCTTCACATCAATCTCGTGCAAAACACATAGATATTAGACATCACTTTCTTAGGGATCACACACAAAAAGAAGATATCATTCTTCAATTCATCGAAATGCAAGATCAACTTGCTGACATTTTCACAAAATCATTACCTTCCGATAGATTTGAATACATTAAATAGAAGTTAGGAATGATAACCATAAGGTAATCCTCCTTAATTAACTTCCTATTGAATCAATATCCTTACATTAATAAACTCATTTTCATAGGGGGAGTACATCTGTTATTGAAGTTTTTCAAAAATATTCGTAATGAAAATTTTCATAGTTGGTTTTTCAAAATTTTTGTAATGAAAATTTTCGTAGTTGATTTTTCAAAATTTTTCGTAATGAAAATTATCGTAGCTGGTTTTTCAAAATTTTTTGTAATGAAAATTTTCGTAGTTGGTTTTTCAAAATTTTTCGTAATGAAAATTCTCGTAGTTGGTTTTTCAAAATTTTTTGTAATGAAAATTTTCATAGTTGGTTTTTAAAAATTTTTCGAAATGAAAATTTTCATAGTTAGTTTTTCAAAAATATTTTTTTGTAATGAAAATTCTCAGACTTGAAGTTTTTGTAATGAAAATCTTCTGACCTAAAATTTTTATAATAAAAATATTCAGACCTAAAGTTTTCATAATGAAAATCTTTGGACTCGAAATTTTCGTAATAGAAATTTTTGGATTTGAAATTTTTGTAGTGAAGTTTTTTTTGGAATCCAAAGTTCTTCAAGAAAAATATAACTCAATAAGAATAATCTTCCTAGAAATCCGAAAGGTATGATTCTTTCTTGAGTTTTTCGTAATAACTTTTTACTTGCTGTTAGTTTCTTTTGTTTTAAAATTTCTCGGATTCTAGTTTCCTTAAATCTGAATGTTTTCTTTTTAAAACCTCAAAATAACGGATTTAATCAAATTTTTCCTTGTGACTATCATATCAACCGTTAGATCAGATAAAAAGGTTTCCCAACTGTTATATTAGATTTGAAAGATTAAAGGTCACTTCAATCGCCTATATAAAGGACCCTCGAAGGGTTTTCCCACATCGGTTTTCAATATCTCGTGTGCTAAAGCTCTGCCTCTCTATAAAACCCCATTCCAAATTCTTCAGAAGTACTCCAGTTCAAATATCTGCAGAAGTTCCTTCTCTAGATATGTCTACTTTCAAGCTGATTTCAGAGTGAAAAATATACAGGGAGAGGTTTGTTCACCCAAATTTTTTCAACAAGTACGACTCTATTATTTCTAAGAACATCAATCTCAATGGATGGGAAAATGTAGCTATTTCTAAGAAAGGAGCTCAGGATGTTGTATATCCGAATTTGCTGATAGAATTTTATGAATCAGTTTGCTTCCTTAAGGAAGAAGGTAGAGAAAAATTCTCCTTCAAGAGTTATGTAAAGACATACAAACTCTCTTACACCAAGGCTTCTAGCTTGGTGGGGCTTTCATATGAATGAGAAGCCGAATTTTTCTCCCACAAGCTTCCGGATGTTCAAGGAAGTTTCATTAAGGAGAAAGCTTTGGAATGTCTTGGGCTTACTGATGTAAACACAGCAAAGATTGCCCATCTATCTACTAACAATCGGATTCTACAGTTATGAGTTCAAGGTCTCATTGTACCGAGAAAAGGTGATAAAGACACCTTAAAGAAGAGTGGAATATATATCTTAGATTTCTTGGTAAATATAAGGAAAATCAATCTGATGAGGCACATTCTCATTACAATAGAGAATATCAAGAATGGAAATATGAGAGATCAAATTATTATGTATCCTGCCTTACTCTCCAAACTAATAGTTTGGTGCCTAGAATCATTCAAGATACCCTGTAGTTCAAAGAAATGGAATTGGAAAGTTTTTCTTGTAAGTGATGACACTTTTAAAATAATGAATATGGGATTTTCCAAGGAGTCAGGAGAGTTTTATGAGTTTTCAGTGGAAGAGGAAGAGGTCATTCTGAAAAATATAGAAGAAGCTAAACCTTCAAAGAAATCCAGAAAGAAAAGAAAGTTGAAGGAAATGGAAGCAACAGAGAAAACCCCTATGGTTAAAGAACCTCAATCCGTGCATCCTAAACCAAAGGAGTAGAAGTCCTACCCAGATGAAGTCGTAGCAAAATGGAGAGAGGATAAGAAAAATAGAAAATAAGGGGAGCCACGGTTCAGTTTGGATCCTGCTGAGGCTAAGGCCTTAAAAGAAAAGGCTGCTGAGGAGATTGAGAAGCAAGCCAAGGAAAATAATCTGAAGAAGAAGATTTCAGAGGCTGAAATTTGTCAATCCCTTCTGATGGATACTAAAGTTACATCCGAAAAAATTCCCGTACCAAAAACCTTCCTGGTGGAACCATTGACTGAGACTCTGGGAAAGAAATTCATGTCTTTGGAAAAACTCAAAGATAAGGAAGTTGAGAAGGAAGCTGTGGAATAAGTTTAGGAAGATCAAAGCTCTGAAAAGATAGCCGACTTGTTAAATCAAGTAAAAGAATTTCAGGAAAAGGAAAGTGATTCTGAGAAATTCTCACTCCGGACTTATCAAGCTGGATCTTCAAAACTTGATACACCTGGAGATGATGAGAAGGGTGAAGAGGAAGTCAATAAGTTGTCAGAGGAAGAGAGTCATAATCATGACTTCATTCTTCTTGAAGATGTTGAGGCTGGTGCTGAAAAAGATAAAGTTGATGAAGATAAGATTGTTCAATTGTATGAGACCGAGCATGAATCCCCTGATGAAGAGGTGAATCTAAAAATTAGTAAGGGTAAACAAGTGGTTGTTGATACTCCAACCAAAGATATTTTGAGAAAGAAGGAAGCTGGAGGAACCTCTAAGAGAAAGTTGGTAGAGCTATAGGAAGAACCATCTCCAAGTAAAATGTCTGATTCAGAGTCATCATCTTTAGGGAATGATTTTTTTGTTCAGTCTCTGAAGAAGTTGGTGGACACCATTCCAATATTTCTAGCAATCGAGTCTAGATTCCAGATGATTCATCACACCATGAATTAGAAATCAAACTCTGTATCTATGGTGATAAACAGATGTGTGAATATTGAGGCAGAACACAAAAATTTTCTTATCAATTATGAGGCCCACAGAAAATCCTACAGGAAAATGACTCTCTGGTTGAAGAAAATCAATGAATATTTGAGTGATCTTGATTAGTTTCAAGAAGATGTCAAAGAAGCTTTTGATACTGAAGATTCCAAGATCAAGGATCTTACAAACATCTTTCAAGATAAGCTACATCTTGAACAAAATTCTTGGATTCAAGATGTCAAAGATCTGAATGGGAAGTTGAGTTATTTTGTCCAAAGTTGGAAAACAGAGAAGGATATCTGGATCGAGATGGACGAAAGGCTTGTGAAGCAAGAGGAATTGATGAAGGCTCAGGCAGAGGCCTTGAAGGCTCAAGACAATAGGATCACAACCTTAGAAAAGCAAGCAGAGGAGGATCACAAAGAGGTGAAAAAGCTGAATACCATTGTGAAGAAGCTAATGCCCAAGGAAAAAGAAGAAAAATGAATCCCACTCCGATATTTTGTTGTAGTTTTTTACTTGTACTAACTCTTCCAATAATAATGAAATGGTGGTTGCTTGTCTTGTTTGGATGTGATTACTAATATTTCAGGTACTATATTGTTTTTCCATTCCCTCAAACTCTTTTTGAAAATCACAATGGGGGAGAAGGAAAAAGAATTATAAGGGAGAGAAGGAAAAATGTTTCTAAGTACAGAATAAATATCCCTATGTAAGGGGGAGTTTATCTAAGGGGGAGTTCCCATTACTAATATTTCTACATTCAAATGAAAATTCTCATTCCGGAAATCTAGAATATAGTCCTTAGTGTTCCAAAGCCTAAGGGGGAGTTAGTCGTATTCATCATTGTTCATATATAAAGGGAGATAAGTTTATTTTCAAAGTCTAGAAAATATTTGCTAATAACTTATATTCTTTTTCGTAAAGATGTTTGTGCTTTCCAAAAAGGGGGAGATTGTTGAGTCAATAAGGTTTTCCTTATGAATTTTTCATTCCTACTTTCACGGGAGAGATTGTTGAGTCATCAAGATTTCCTTATGACTTTACCATTCCGCTTGTTTTGAAAATCACAAACACTTTATCCCAAGGAAAATCTATTTTTTACCCCTTGTTTTACTTATATAATGAAAATTTACTTACCTAAGGAAATTTAACCTTAACTATATTTCATTGTTCATATCATAAATTTTCTAAGCATAAAACTCAGATTAAAACCAAAACCTCAGAATCATATAATACCTAGATATGAAGTATTCTGTTTTAGGATCTAAATTCTTAGAATTCTAGTTATGAACTTTTCTGAGTTCTGAATCTGAATTCCTAATACGAATTCTGGATATGAACTCTCATGAAGTTAAACTCCGAATTCTGAATACGAACATTCATGAAGTTTGACTCCGAATTCTGATTACAAATTACGGATACGAACTTGTCTAAGATCTGACTCCGAGCTCTCTGAATTCAAACTCTGAACTCTTATGAGTTCTAACTCTGAATTCTCATGAAATCTGACTCTGAACTTTTCAAGTTCTGGTTTTGAATTTTGGTGAATCTAGATTCTGAATTTCCTTGAAATTAAGACTCTAGAATTCTATAGAATTCAGGTTCTGAATTCCCACAAAATAGAATCCAAACATCTTTGTATTATAGACTCTGAACTTTCATTTACTTACATTCCAAATATCAAATTTTGGTTATGCTTACACTTGTTCTATTATAAAATGATTTCATGATTTCAGTTATTAACTTACCATTGTTTGAGTGACATGTGTACAGGTCCCTCTTAAATTCAAAGATAAATATGACCGTTGGAGGAGGGAGCTGACCGTTGGAGCTGTGCCTATAAATATGATCTCATTTGAACGTGCTCGAGACTTTTGGAATTTTGAAGCTCAGAACTTTCAGAAGTAATTTCTAGAGAGAGAGGCTCTTATAAACTCTCAAGATTCATGCAGAAAGTTTGAATGACTTTTTCAAACTTTACTTCATGCAGATTTTCTTAGTACAGAGGTTCGATTTACTTAAAATCAGAGACTTTGGGTTGTGAAGTCAGAGGTGAGGTGCCGATTTCCTTAGAAATCAAGGGCTTGCGGGGATAGCAAGGAAGATACCGATCTTCGGGTTGAGGGATTAGCTCGGTTTGGGTAAGACAGACTTTCTTGAAAGTATAAATCAAGGGACCTCTTATCTAGGCTTGTTGGATACCCTCCTCTTTGGGTTAAAAGATTTTCTACTTGTTACTTGTAGTGTTACTAATTTGTTTTTCGCTGTGCATTTGTATTTTTGAGGAAAGTATAACTTTCTTATACTTCCTCATACTTGTACTCTATTTTAGTTAGATTCTATACGCTTTTACGGTAGAATCTTATTTGTTGTAAACTTTTTTTAAGTTTCATTTCTAGAATCACTTCTTTGGAATCAAAAAATTTATTAAAACTTAGAGGTGTTGTGAATTTTGGTTATTTGTAAAAGTTCCAAAGGAATTCTTAAAGTGTACAATTCACCCCCCTCTTGTATTTGTATCTCATTTTCCATAATCGATCCTAAATTTGGTATTATAGAGTATATCATACTCAGACATACCATCTCAACAGGAAGTAACTAGGGCAATGGCTGTAAGAAGAAAATTATGGGCCTAGTTACTCATATCAACATTAACAATAGAAAACAAAAGACTTCCTAGCTGGTTACCTATGAATATGAATGTCTCAAATAGTTCCTATATATAGATCTAATGGTAGAGAGAAAAGCTTCAACTTGGGAAGATATTATTTTCATTTTATTTAGTTTTTAGACAAATGTAACCAGTTTAATCAAGATACTGTCCTAATCTATTCAGTTTATCTTGGGTGGGAAGTCTTCCTTTCTAGATTCTTCAGAGGATCATGAATCTTGTAGGTTTTATGTAGTGAGATTTAAATTTCATAATCTATGTTGGAGGGGTGGTAGAGGAATCAGAGTTCAACCTATAAAAGTCCCTCTCTTGTTTTTTCTTTACTTCTTCCATAGAAGGTTAAACCAATAATTATATTTACTATTGATGGATTATTTGATGTATAATAACTTTAAATAAGTTACTAGGAGATTATTCCAGATTTATTGGGCTTGACTACAGCTCCCATGTCATGGAGTTTTCTAATCTATTAAGGTGGGATATTTCTGGCTACTGTATTATATTTCGGAATAACTATTTTTTACAGTATCTCTAGGATACCTCCATGGTTATAAATGTAAAATTAGACTTATTTCCATGGTTTTAATGGTGGCAGTAGTTCGATAGCCATAGTTTTAAACCATGGATATAAGATGACATGCTAGAAGATATAACCACAGTTAAAAACTATGAATACAAGTGTACTACCACAGTAGAAACTGTGGATATAGACATGGACTTATTTCTAGGATAATAAGATCCATGGTCCACCAAACCATGTCTATTACCTATATCCACAATTTCATGACACATATCCATGGTTATAAACTGTGGATATAGCCTAGATTTCTAATAGTTAAATTAGTGGTATCTAATGTATTTCCTATATCTCATGTTCATATTTATAATTCTTTTAAAAATGAGAACAATGATGAGAAGTTGTCTAATGAAGAAATTTTTTAATAATGTAATATGTTGTAAGATAATTTTAATGACCTTAAAGATAAATATAATATTTTAAAGAAGAAGCATGCCTTGACTTCTAGTTGTAAAACTAATCTTACTATTGAGAAAGATAAAAATGTTAAATTGTTAAAAGAGAATAATGAGTTAAAATTATCTAATGATAAATTAAATAATGGTCTAGAAAGATTTAAAAATGGGATAAATAATATTACTCAGATTCTAGGAAAGCAGACTACTACCAAGTACACTATTGGAATTGGATATCAATCAGTATAAACAAGGATCATTAATAATAGTTCTAGTTTTAAAAAATACTTCACTAGTTTTTTATATAGAATGAACATATTTTTTATTTATAAAATTTTAAAATATTATTTTGGGAATCCTTTTAATAAATTATGGGTTCCTAAATCTTTGATCCTTAAAATTTATAGACCCAAGAAAATTTTCTTACCAATGTTATTTTTTGGTGTAATTTTTTTAGAATTCCTGCTTGAAAAGCTCCAGTCAGAACTTATGGTACATGAAAAGTGGTTGTTCCAAACACATGATTGGAGATTATTCAATTTTTAAAAACCTGATCAAGGTAGATAACAAACATTCCACTTTTAGTGACAATGCTAAAGGGAAAATTATTATTCTTGGTCAAATCGATAACTCTAACATTGCTCTAATTTATAAAGTTTTATTTATAAATGCGTTAATGTATAACCTTCTTATCATCTCATAACTACATGATGATGGTTTTCATGTTAATTTTGAAATAAATTTCTGTAATATTTTTTATTCTAAAATTGATTTATTTTTTACTTATTTAAGAAATAATAATGTTTATAATAATAATTTAAATTCATTATATTCTCAAAAAATGTCCTATCTAAGTTTCTTTCATAAAGAATTTAGATTTAGAATAAGAGACTAGTCCATTATAATATACATTAACTTAGAAATCTCACTAGGAAATGGTTAGTTAAAGATCTACCTAAACTAGAATTCTCAAATGATAGTCTGTAACCCATATCAAAAAGGGAAACAACACAAAATATCTTTCAAATAAAAGAATGAAGTTTCAACTTCTCAACCCCTATAGTTGGTCTACATGGACTTTTTTGGAACTTCTAGAGTTTCTAGATTAAATGGGAAACATTATGTTTATGTTCTTGTAGATGAATTTTCTAGGTATTCTTGGGTATTATTTCTAGCTCAAAAAAGTAATGTTTGTTCTTATTTTACCAAGTATGTTAAATATGTATAGAATTTTAGTTGAATTAGAATTAGGACCTTAAAAAGTGATCATGTTTGCGAGTTTTAAAATCCATATTTTTAATCTTTTTGCTCAAAAAATTGTAATAATATTAAATTTTATACTCCTTGGGCCCAAAAAAATGTTTTAGTAGAAAAGGATAAATAGAACCCTTCAAGAAATTGCCCAGACCATGCTCAAAGAGTATGACTTTCCTATTATTTTTGCGTGGAAGGTGTAAATACAACTTGTTATATAATAAATAGAGTTTTATTTAGACCTCTATTAAATGAATATCCTTATGAATTATGTAATGGTAGAAAACTAAATCTTAAATACTTTATAGTTTTTGGTTACAAATTATTTATTCTTAATACAAAGGATAACCATGAAATTTTTTCTTCCAAAAGCGATGAAGGAATTTTCTATGATTATTCAATATCTAGTAAATTATATATGGTGTTTAATAAAAGAACAAAGATTATAGTGGAATCTATATATGTCAAATTTTATAATACAGATTCATATGAGTCTAATAACCCTTTAGAAAACCTTGTGGATGATCTGTCAAATCTGAATGTCGATGCCAAACCTTCTAACAATTCTTTGAAATAAGAAGAAAAATATTCCAGTTTTGAGGAAAAACTTGAACCTAAACACATAGAAGACAATGAGATATCTATCCCTTCTTTTTCGTGAACTTTTAGGACTCATAGATACCATATTATAGATGATGTAGTTGGAGAACATGATATAAGTACATAAACTAGATCTTATCTTAGAAATCAAGTCGAACATTAAGAATTATTATCACAGATTAAATCTAAGAACCTCAATGATGCAATTAACGATGAATTATATATAATGGAAATACAAGAATAACTTAAATAAATTTTTAAGGAATAGATTATGGGAATTAGTTTTTAGACCTAAATACACTCTAAATATTAGCACTAAGTGGGTGTTTAGAAACAAATTTGACAAACCAAACACTATAGTAAAAAATTAAGCTAGATTGGTTGCACAAGAATATAGTCAAGTTTAGATAATTGACTATTAGGAAACCTTTTCACAAATGAATAGACTTGAATCTATCATAGTACTGCTTGATTATGCATCACCTTTGGATTTCAAATTATATCAAATAGATTTCAAGAGTGCATTCTTAAATGGCTACACAATTAAGGTTGTTTTTGTTGAACAAACCCCTAGATTTCAAAAACCACATTTTCAAAATCATGTTTTTAAATTTTAAAAATATTTATATGGTTTAAAATAGGCTCCTAGTTTTTGGTATGATAGGCTCAAATCTTTTCTAAATTATAAAGGTTTTTCAAAAGGCATAACTAATCCTACTCTTTTTATAAAAACAATTTCAAATTTTTTTAGTGTTTTAAATTTATGTTGATGATATTATTATTTAATCTTCTAAAAATTATTTGTATATCGATTTTTATAAAATAATGAAATGTGAATTTTAAATGATTTTAATGGGAGAACTTTAAGTCTTCTTTGGATTTTAAAATTTTCAAAATAAAGAATAAAATATTTCAAATCAAAGTAAGTACACTAAATACCTTCTAAAACATTTTGGTTTGGATAACACTAAATGTAGTGATACTCCCATGAGTATCACCTGTAATCTTGATTTTTATGAAATTGGAAAGCCAATGGATCAAACTAATTCCAAAGGTATGATTGGAAGCTTTCTATACTTAACTGCTATCCAAAAGGATGTTATGTTGAGTGTCTGTATGTGTACCCACTTTCAAGAAAATCATAAAGAGTCTCATTTACTTGTTGTCAAAATAATTTTCAAATACCTCAAATATATAACCAATTTAGGACTCTTATATCCTAGAAATAGGAATTTGACTTAGTGAGTTATTCAAATTTGTATTTTGGTAGATGTAATTTTGTATTACCCCCAGTTTCTAGTATGTAACCCTTACTTGATGCTTTTTATGGTTATAAAGTGTAAGGGTGATGTATGGGAGAGTTGGGAGAACTTTGTAATGGTTTTTTGGGGCTATGTGAAGCCCACAAAGGCGGCTCACAGTTAATAAGGGATGATTACCATTGGGGACTAAGGGATGTGACCTTGGATCGATGACGTGTGTCATTAGGCACTACCACAAAAACAGTTTTTCGCAGCGCCCCCCCTTTATCAGCGCTAACAAAAAAGCGCTGATAAAGGGTCAGCTTCAAAAAAAATAAAAAATATATTAAGATATAAATATAGTTATATTGTTATATAAATATAATATATAATTTTTAAATATATTTTAGATAAGTATATATGTACATTTACACTTATTATACTTAATATATAAGATATTTAATGAAAATTACTTCTTAAAAAATTAAAAAAATATTTTTAATTAATAATTTGATAATAATTATGGAGTAATAGTCATTTAATAAAAATTTGAAGACTAAAAAAATTAAAAAAATTAAAAAAAGATACAAAATATGTTGAAAACGCAACTCAAACTTCAAACGGCCATAACTTTTGATCTGGGTGTCCGTTTGAGATCTACTACATATCAAATCGAAGCCTGCGATGAGCTCTACGACGCTGTGATCTGGGGGGACCCCGGTCAAGAGATTTAAAAGGCCAAAAGAGGCCCATAAGGCCTATAAAACTGATTTTTTAGTCGGGGTACCCCGCTTTTTTAACATTTTGTGGATTTTCACCCTCGTTTAAGGGGGTATTATTGGATTTTTTTTTTGTGGGGTCTGAATTTATTCCAAGGTATTACATTCATATTGATATTATGTGATTGAAATTTCATTCTTTTTTATAATTCACTTCTATTTATAATAAAAAATACAACAATATATTCATATTTTTTATATATTCGCACCTAAAAATTTAATTATAAATATAAATAATAAAATATATTTACATATAAAATATATTATCTTTATCTAAATAATAACTAACATCCATTTTATTTAAAATACAAATATATGAATATTTATATACCTATATATTAATCTAACTATATATATATATTAATCTAACTATATATATATATATTAATCTAACTATATATATATATATTAATCTAATAACTATATATATATTAACATAACTACATATATATATTTATTAGTATTACTATAAATATATATATTAACATCACTATATATATTAATATAACTATATATATATATATTCATATAACTATATATATGTTAATATAACTATATATATATATATTAATATAAATATATATTAATATACGAATAAATATAACTATATATATATATATAGATATAGATATATACTAATACCACTATATATATATATATATTAATATTACTATATGTATATATTAATATAAATATATGTATATATTAATATAACTATATATATATATATTATAAGATAACTATATATATATATATTATAATATAACTATATATATATTATAATATAACTATATATATATTAATATATATATATATATATTAGTATACGAATAAATATAACTAAATATAAATATATATATATATATCATGAATTGGAAGATAAATCAAAATAGAGTAGTGGTAAAGGCTTAGGCGCATAGGGGGGAGGTCTCGAGTTCAAATCCTGTGGGAGGCAGGGGTGCACGCGCATGGGAGAATATAGCAGCAAGCGCTATTAAAGGGTGAAGGGGGTGCATGGGGTGCGTGGTACAGGGGTAGAAAAGCACTGTAAAATGGGGGGCTCAAGCGTTATAAAAGCCCACCCGATTCGTAGTATTTTTTAATTTTTTTTAACTTTTATCAGTGATTTTTAAAAGCACTGATAAAATGGTCCTTTATCAGCGCTAAAATGAAAAGCGCTGATAAAGGGGACACCCCCCTTTATCTACGCTGGCTTTATCAGCGCTTTTTCTAGTGCTGATAAAGGCCATTTTTAGCGCTGATAAATGCCGTATTTGTAGTAGTGAGGACACAAGGTAATTGGATAAGAGACCTCTCATGAGTATGGAACTGTTAAACAAATCATGCTTGTGTGGGTGTATTGTGAACTATGGAATGGGGATTCTAAAATGATATTAAGAATTTGGTTTTAAGCTTTGATTAGTTATTTTTCTGAAAAAAATAGCTTGCTGGAAAAATTGGTTTCATTTAGTTTTGTTTTCTCTTGGTTGTAAATGGTTTTTGGAACTTGTTTATATTTTTTTATAAACTATTTTGAGAGATTGGTTTACATGAACTATTTTATGTAAATGTTTCTAACTCTTCTATCCTAGTAGCGTGAGTAGGGAAGTCATTAGGGAAAACCTACTGAGTTTTATACTCACCCCTGCTTTGGCACTTTGGTGCTTTTGCAGATGCTGTCTTCTGGGATAGGGTCAAAGGTAATGTTTCCCATGTATTTAGCACTACCTCGTGAGACATGGCTTGTTCGGTGATTTTTGAGCTTGGAGCTTGTGGATCATGGAGTCTTGTGGTATTTTTAGGATCTTTTTTTGTTTATCCTCTATTTACTTTGATACTGGTTTGTTATTCTACTGTTTCACACTTGATGTGGTTTTGAGATACGTGAAGTTGTTTAGTTGTCTTTATTTTGTTCATGAATTATTTATTGAATGGTTGGTTGTGGTTTGTTGGTTTATTTATTAAAGGGTAAATCATCCCCCACTGGTATTTGAAACCCTTCGACATTTATTGCCAGCCTTTGGCATCTTGGGGATGTCGCTTAAGACCTAGTAATGAATCATTGTACTTTAAATCTAATGAGATTTACCAAGTCATTACAAATTTAGATAGAAAAATAACCTCTAGAGAACATCACCTTTTGGGAAAGTCACTAGTATCTTGGTATATTAAAAATAAAAATTTTGTTTCACTTTCTACTGCTAAGTTTGAATATAAAGCTACAGGAAGTTGTTGGAAAAGATTTTGTGTATGGAACACACATTTCTAGATTATGGATATCAATTTATACATGTCCCTATAAATTGTGACAACACAAGTGTGATAAATATTTCTAATAATCTTGTGTCTCATTCCAAGACAATTAATATTGATGCAATGAATCACTTTTTAAGAGATCATTTCCAAAAAAGTTATTAACTATTGAGTTCATAATAATTGAACATCATATTGCTGATATTTTTACAAAACCATTAAATTCTAAGATATTTAATTATATCAAACATGAACTAGGTATGATAAATTTTAGTTAATTCTTTTCTTTGGAAAATCCACCATTGGAAGATCCACTGTTGTAAGATCCATCGTTGGAAGATCCAACTTTGGTAGATCCACCATTGTAAGATCCATCATTAGAAGATCCTCCATTGGAAGATACACCATTGGAAGATCCACCATTGGGTGATCCACCATTGTTGATCCACCATTAGGTGATCCACCTTTAGTGATCCACCATTGGGTGATCCATCATTGGAGAGATCCATCATTTGGAATCTACCATTCAAGTTTTTATTTTTCTAATGATCCTAATTTTCTGTGTTAATTTTTTCTACTCAATATTTTTTTTATATTTTATCATATATTCGATTTCAAATCCCTAAATTATAAAATATGAATTTAAATCCAATTCTGGATCACTCTCGCTCATGCCTGCCCTTTGAACCATTTCAACTTTCCTTCTCTCCCAAACTTCAAATTACTGATTCTCTTCCTTTGCCTTTATATTTAGTGAAATAGTGAGAGTTAAGCACCCTTCAGTGTTGTCTCCAGAAGGATCACAGCCTGTAAATAAATATTGGGGAGAACTGAGTTGTGCTATTGTTGAACCAAAGAATTCTCATCTTGCAACTCACATGGTTATTATAGAGAAATAAATAGATGTATAATGGTTGTTTTCAATAAAATTGTTAGTGATCAAGGTTATTCGAAACCAGGGATAGTTAGAATGGTTTTTAAGGAATGATAGAGCATTCTATCTGAGGTTAGTTCACCAGTTTTACCAATACATAATGTACAAATTTGGTGAGAATAAAGATATCATCCAGAGTATTATTGATTGAAAAGAGGTTATATTTTATTCGAAATAATGGACTAAGTGCATAAATGTACCTCACTGAGGTATCTCTAATGGCTATCAAGGTTCTATACCAAGTGATAATGAGCTATTTGTGTATGAGGATTCACTTATAGAACTAACTATGAATGGTACAGTAAGAAAACCTACTGCTACAAAGATAGATGGTGAGTGTAGAATCCTATTCAAATTTATTTAGAATATACTATGTCTTAAGAAAGGGTATTTTAGACCAATGAGATATCATGCTATATTATTTTTATTCCTTACAAAAATAGGGGATACAATTAATTTGTTTAGATATCTTATGGTGTACATGATGGATATATTCAATTCCTATTCATGATCAAATTCACTCATCTATCCAAATTTGATATTATCCTTGTTGGATTCTAAGGGCTTGGTTGAGGATAATAAAGAATAAGAGGTATGTTATGGTGGTTTTTTGTTTAACCAAAATTACCTACAAAGGAATGAAGGTAAATTGGAATCCATGGATGAAGAAATGGGTAGAGTATAATGATAAGATTTATGATGATTTTAATTCTATGGAGTATCCTACAAGCCCCAAAAATGCAGTGGACCCTGGCTTGGAGTAAGATGATATCATGGTTTATTCTGAAAAATAAGTAGAAGAAGAACTTTTTGAAGTTGAATAAGCGGAAGTGGATCATTATGTTGAAGACCGAAGTGACCCAGATGTGTTCAAGAATCCGTATGTCTAATTTGGTCCTTATTTCCCTTCCATTTCTCTCCCTTCTAGAGATATTATGTTGTCTAAAAGAGAAAAATAAGATACTGAAGTCTTAGGATAAGAACAAATTCAAAGTTCTTATGAATCCTTTAAAGAAGTAGTGGAAGTATCTTATGGTTCTGAAGATGAAATTGGAGATGGAACTCATGACTCATATGGTCAGGATGATGATGATGATGATGATGATGGTGTTGAGAGGGGTCAGTCACATCATTCATATCCTATTTTTTATAGTTCATCTAGGTATATGGAAATACCAAATTTAGTTAAGATTTCAGATGATGTTTCCTCTACTAGAGCTGAGTTTAAGGAATCTATTGATACAAAGGAATCCTTAGGTTCTACAATCTATAATTTAGTTAATAGGGATGCAGCTTCTGTATCTGATGAGGATGGAGTTACATAAAAGTGGGACCCCTCTCTTGGTTCTAAGTTTCTTGGGATTTCATATACTAAGTATGATGAAGATGGTGATAATGATGATGATCACAACAGTCCACTAGAGAATAGTGGACCTACTACCATGACTATTGGAATAGATCCAAAGGTATCTCTAGTGGAGTAGATTGATGAATGTGTTCAGATTCAAAATTTTATTTTTGACGCTCCAAATGCTAGATCAGATCATACAGAGCCTGTCATTCCTAGTCTTGAGAGAGTTCCTTATACTATTCCTAATGCTGCTTCTATCCATTAAGATTTTGTGACCATATTTGATTAGGAAACCTTTAGAGAAAAGTTGATTTCAGATTTTAGTGGAGTTCTAAGATCTCAGGATCCTATAGTTACTCTTCTTAGTGAAGCTGATACAAGTCATATATTTGAGCCTATTATCTTTCATATTCAGACCAAAAAATATTTTTAATATTGAAGTGGTTGAGATTAAGAATAGAATACTAGATGATGATATGGGATAAATGAAAACTATTATAGAGGATATGAGTGATTTTTTGCTGCTAGCTAGTCATATCCTTTAGAGTGGTTGGAGATATTACCACCTACTTTTGCTTCTACATCCACTGCTTTACCTCCTTCTAACTCTATTAATACCAAAGTGATTAGATCTATATTCAAAGAGGAGTTGAATTCCATCATGGGTGATATTTATATATCCCATCAGGAGGACCTATGAAAAATTAGATAACACAGTGAGAATATATATAAATAGAAAAGGGAGTGTTTGAATAAAGCCTAAAGTGATAGAGAAACTATCACTGAGGCTATCAAGTACTACCTTTATATAATATATACCAAACATGTGTTGAATTATCATTTTATGTTTCTATATGAGAACTTGAGGATTAATTCTATCACAAGGGACATTAAGGAATAGGTAGACCATCTTAAAGTCTTGAATCCTATGCTCATGTTTTTTATAAAAGAGAGGAAAGAATTCTTTAAAGCTATGGAGAGAGGTGAAAACATCATCATGGTCTTTGTGAATCTGATGGAGCCTTTCTTGTATATATCTAGGATAGAAATTGTGGAACATGAGTCCATTTCTATATTTTAACTAACCATTTCACCATATTATAATCCTCTACCACCTAAGTTTCATCCATTCAGCATGTATCTAGCCAAAGCAGTTCGACATCTCTGACCAATGGTGATTTGGGGGCTTCCTACCTCTACATATGCACCCTCAACTTCTACCTTAGTGCATCCTACCTATAGAAAAGGCAAAGTACCTATTGATCCTTCATCCCATAAAGTTGAGAGTGAATATGAGTAGGATTAGTCTTTGATAGGGATTATGTATTTTCCATTGTATTTCCTTTTGAGATGAAATCCCATGACTTATATTTTTATTGAAGATTATCTTTTGTTATTCTTTAATTCTTTCTTTTATCTTTTCTCTTTACTATTATTGTTTTTTGATAATCCCAAAAGAGGGAGAATTGTTTGAAAAGAATTTAAATTTAATCCATTTATGTTTCAAAGTTAATTTTAACTTTTATTTCAACCTCAACATCACACTTTAGCAAATTCAAATGTTAATAAATCTATTACTTTTCAAATTCATCTACTTATGTCTATCTTTTTTTATACACATTTTATAAAATTCCAAGATTTATGATCATAAAAAATGTAGAGATTGTTGGAGCCTCATTATTTCAATGATCTCAAATCATGTTAATTATGTTTCTATTGAGATTATTTTATTATGATAGTATATTATTTTTTAAAGAAAATTGGAAGAAAATTGGATAAATATAGAAAAGATCCACCATTAGTTTAAATGTTTCACCATTAGAGTTGTGCTACTATTAGTTCAAAATGATCTGCCACTGACTCTACTATGACACTACTAGAGATTGTGCTACCATCAGGGTTATACCACTATTAGTTCAATTATTTCACTGCTAGAAATTCTATCACCATACGTGTTACCATCAGACATGCTACCACTAGAGTTCTCCTACCACCAGCCTTGCACTAACGCCAAATGTGCTACTGCCAGATGTGTTACCACCAAAACATGTGCTATTGATGGATCATGATACCATTGGTTTTTTCTACCATCATAGATGATCCACCATCAGCTTGATAACATTAATTTTTTTAGTCTCATTCTAATTTAATTTCTCCAATGGATAATTTAAGGAAATAAATGATCATAGTCTTACATGGATTTATTAATGATTTTTCCTAAACCACTCCACGAATGAATTGAAAAAAAACTTATAGGTTTTTTGATTTTATTCTCAGTATAAGGATTTATGAAATATTTATTATTTTTTTTCAATGAATAATTTGTATTTTCATAGTTATATATTTTAGATGACTCCCTCATGCATGGTTCTCGAGTTTTTGTGGACTATATACTGAATAGATACGAATGTGAAAGTGTAGAACATACTAATGATCAATAACTATTTATAAATTGAATCAAGTAATCTATATAGAATTTTTTCAAAGAATTTATAGACATAAAAAAATCACATGACACTTTTTTTATTTAATGTCCAGAAAAACTTGTTCGAGATCCTCACAAAGTCAAATATGAGAACCATTGAGCATCTGAAGCTATTTAGATTGAGAAACACCACATATTTCCATAAATTTTAAATTTATCTCTCTATTTTATGATTTATTTTCTAATAGTGTTTAGATATACCCTATTTCTTAGTAAACACTGACTCCTATGCTTAAACTGAAGAATTGATGATATTCTATTAGACCCCTTTTATATTTTTACCCATGAAAATTGTGGAAGAGGTCATGCATGGACTGTTTTGTTTTTCTTTACACATATAACTATAGAAGAGTCTTTGAGTCTAAACATCCTATGTACTATTGTTTATATTACTCAATCCATGTTTCAGATCTGATTATTTTTATAATAATCTGCTTGGAATAAGATGATTTCCATGTGAAGGGGATTAAGTCTATGCATGATACTAACCCTTTGTTTATCCTGCTGTGTAATATTTTTGTTTTTTTCTTCATTCCAAAGTTAAAATTGCATTTTTTATTTAAATATTTTAACAAAACTTTTTCTTTGATAGTTAATATTAACCTATGTTTATATTAAGGATTTGGTTATGTAAATTGTATTCATAAGTTAATGTGATTTCAAACATTAGTTTAATTGATCCATAATCCCGCTTTGAGAAATGTTTTGAAGGATCAAAATTATATAATTATACCATTTTGATTAACTGGTCTATTTTTAATTAACATGGGGGATTTTGTTTTAAAGTGTTTTAATATAAATTTTTATTGGGAACTCAATTCACCCCCTTGAGTTACTCACTCTGACCAACATGGTGTATACTCAGTTTTTTCACTACTTGAGGGATTTTCTAAACGTAGTAATGTTGTAGTAAAAATATTTTAAATAAATACATGTGGCTTAACCCACCCTAGTCATTAAAATCTGATAGTCCTAGAATCTGAATCCATACTCAACGGAAGCATGTTCAACATATAAGAACTTACCCATCATTAGTGGTTGGTTATGGTGTAAGTGGGAGTCTATTGGGTTTGTTTCCCTAGAGCCAACTACTTTGTACTTTATATTACATGTACATCCAAATAAGTGGATATTAATATAAATATATTATCATATATTGAATATTTTTCTAAATAACATTGATGTGATAATACCCTAGAGTATCTGTCATGTTGATAAGGTCATAGAAATTCCCTTATATAATGAGAACCTTGAAATTCCATGACGATATTCTTAAAATATAGTACTATGGTAAAATAAAATACTATGATAGAGAACATAGTACTTAAACTGTCAGGTGCGAGTACTCATAAGAAGATGATGATTCTTCTCTTGAAGTTCACACTTGTTAATCTCTAAGATAAGATATTATGAGAACAATCCTACTAGTCAGAATTTTTATGTTTTGGTGTCATCAGATATTCCTATCTGTCATCATGTGTAATGGTATTTAGAATATAAGAATATCATTAATTAATTTCATAACTCAAACTTAGATTTACTGACCAAATAGTGATGTCATATGTTCGTAGGAAATATGGTATGTTGGGTGCATCATGGATGACATTATATTACTGAATAAGTCGAGGAACAATACGTCCCTTCCATATTTATGGAATTTGATATATCATCCCTTTGATAGGAATAGAACCATTTCATTAAATTCCACAATCATGGTGTAATGATGTGTTTATTTCAGATATTCAAATAAAGACGTATCAAGAATATAGGTTGATGAAACATATGTGTAACCTACTTGATGAGATATTGGGACAAAGGTATTATATTATATAGTGAGTGTTATTATGTGGTTATCGATGTTGTGACATTATTTTCTTTCTCTAGGCCCCTTGAACCATTTTTATAAAATAATATTGGACTTTAGGTAAGACCCCCTAATTCCAATGAGAAATAATCCTAGAGGGTCACACACTAAGTGTTTTCATTGATCCCAATTAAATTTTATTTGAATTTAATTATTGAAATCAATATTATTCTAAATACTGAGGAATAATTTTATTCAAGTTATATTGATCATTAATATTCATAAGTTAATAAATAATTATTTATTCATTAATAAATAAATTTTCATATAACAATATATAATTTATTTAATTATATAAATATTTAATAAATATTTCTTTTTTTAAAGAAGGCAGCGCTTTGGTCAAAAGACCAAATCAAAATTTATTAAAAAATAAGAGCTTACCAGAGTCTAAAAGATGGGATCATATTACAATCTTTTACATGTAGTGGAAGCAAGTTGTTCAGGAGATCCTCCATCCAGGGTATGTACTGCGCAACCCCTTTATTGGAAAGACCATCAGTAACCATATTCACCTCACGGTAATTATGAGTTGCTATGAAATTGATGTCTTGGAGAGGACAAAGACAATTCATCCAACGTGTAGTAAACGACCAAGCTAGATGAATCACCCCATTCCAAATGGACTGCACTGTAGTAGTATAATCACTTTCAATACACAAATTGTTCCAACCATGGTGCATGGAAAAGGAAATGGAATGTATCATACTCATCATTTCGTCTTTCAAAGAGGTTGCAATACTACAACCTCTAAAAATCACCCAATGATCTGAACAAGATGAACTCTAAAGATGGCGCCACACCCTACGGGACTTGGATTTCCTTTATAGGATCCATTCACATTGATTTTAATCCACCATGGGAGCGGTGGTCTCCAAAAAACCTCAAATGTGTGTCTCAGTTGGCTAAAAATGGAAAAAACTTGAAGATGTCTCAGAATCATAAAATCTTCCACAGAGTTGTCACAACACCCTTTTTGAATTAACGCAACTTCACGAATAGCGATGAGAATCTTCATTCTACCTGAATTAATGTTAAGTGAGAAATTATTTTGAAGAATTGCATTTCTATCATACCAAATTACATGAAGAAGATCCAAAACCCCTCCAAGAAACAAGTTTTTGATTTGTTGGGAGTTTTCCATACCTACACAACATTTTAGTTGTGCATTAATAGAGTTAAGAATAAGACATCTACAATCAAATATGTAAAAAATATAGTTCCAAAGAGTAGTGGTGGTATCACAAGACATAAATAAATGGATAATATCCTCTCTATGTTGATTACAAAGATGAAATTTTGAGCAAAGTTGGATCCAAAAAATTTTCCAACAAGAATTAGTGGGAACCCTGTTATAGGTAAGATGCCAAATAAGAGTGAGTCCTGAATTTTTAATACAAGAATTATCAAATAATTTAATCCTTTTAAAGTCATTTTCAGAGTTCTGAAAGGAATGGTTGTATAAGTTTTTTGAATTTAGAAATCCATTATGGGCAGGTTCCCAAATTAGAAAATCATCTAAGATAGAAAAGTGTTAATTATAAATAATTTGAACAAAATTATTATGAAGAGTATAAATATGAGAATTAAGAACATTGTTGATAGTGTTGTTGATATTTTCAGGGGTATGGTTAAGAGGAATTAAAGAAATAATAGGATCACCTGTCTAATTGTCCAACCAAAATCTCATGGAGGAGTTTCGAGCGACCATCCATCTAGAATTGGTCATATTTTTGGCATACATATTTATAAAAGAGGTCCAAATGGAAGAGTTCAAGAAATTCTTGTTACCTCTCTTAAATCTATCTTGGAACCTATTTTTTATGAAATCAATTGAGGGGGTGTCTTTGTGAATCAGGTTCCAAGTGAGTCTATATTGAAGAGCCTCATTAAAGAGATTTAAAATTTTAATACCAAGACTAACCTTGTCCAAAGGCTCACAACAAGTATCCCAAGGGATAGTCACAAGTTTATTGTCCAAAGTGCTGCTAGTCCAAACAAAGTTTTTGATGTAAACATTCATTTTTTAATAAGACTAGCTGGACAATTCTAGACCATCGTAGAGTAGACTAATTTGGATACAATGACCCACTTGACAAGAAAGACTCTCCCCACCATGGAAATATATTTTCCTTTACAAATGAAAATATGATTAAAAATTTGATAAAAAATGTTTCAAAAAATAGCCTACTTTGGGTCTACCCAAAAAGATGGGAACCCCAAGGAATTTGAAGGGAATTTTTCCTTCTTTAATTCCAAGTTCACTGATGATAGAATTTTTTCTACTAGTTAGAAAGTTTTTCCTAAAATAGATGGAGGATTTGTTCCAACCAATTACTTAACCTAATACCTCCTCATAATGAGTGAGAGTATATTTGATAGTTATAATGTTTTTTATATCACCATTTAGAAATAGAATGATGTCATCTGTATAAAGTAGGTGAGTGGGAGCATTCACATTCTTGTAAGCATGAGTAGGTTTAAGTTTATTTTGGTCAACCAGAAAAGTGAGAAGATGACTTAAATAGTCCTCTGTGATAGAAAAAAGGATTGTAGATAGAGGGTCACTTTGTCTGACACATTTGGTGCAATTGAAGTATCCTTTGGGAGAGCCATTGATCAGGATGGAAATTTGGGCTGAGCTGAAAAGGGTTTTGATTCTAGAGATGAATATATTGTTTAATCCAAAGCTATTATGAACTTTGAAGATGAAATCCCAATCCATTATGTTAAAGGCTTTCCTAATGTCAAGTTGTATGGAAATGTTACCACCTATATTTTTATTATTTAACATGTTAGTGCATTCAGAGGCGAGACAAATGTAGTCCTAGATGGATCTTACCTTGACAAAACCAAACCGATTCTAGGAGATAATTTTATCCATAATAGTGGTAAGTCTATTCACAATCAGTTTGGTGATGATTTTATACAGAGTGTTGATTATATCTATGGGTCTAAAGAGATGAATTTCAGAGGCATTATCTACCATGGGAATCAAAGTAAGAAATTGGGCATTCAACCCATGGGGTAGGAAGCCACTAGAAAATAAATTATTAACAAGTTTTCAAACATCTCTTTGGATAATATCCCAATATTTCTAGTAGAATCCATTATTAAAACCATCAGGACCCGGGGCACTATCAGGGTTCAGGCTGAAGATAGTGTCTCTAATTTCATGATAAAGAGGAAAAATAATGAGGAAAGTGTTATAAACATTAGTGAAATTGGTCAGAATGATATCATGAATAAGATCCTTTCTAATTCCAGGTCCATTGAATAAATACTTAAAGTAGGAGACTACATGATTAGCAATGTACTCTTCATTATCCAAGATTTTGTCTCTATCTTTGAGGGAGACAAGACGTCTACAAGATTTCTGGACTCTCTGTAAATAATTGTAGAATTTGGTATTTCTATCACAATCAGTTAACCATTTGATTTTGAAAGTTTTCTTACGTATGTTTTCCTTGAAAGTGAGAAGAGGATTGAGTTTCACAGTAATGTTAATTTCTTTATTATGATCTGAAGAAATATCCAAGTGAGTGTTGCTATTTTGAATTTGATGATGTTCATTCTCAAGAAGAAGGATGTCACTATCAATTTATTTGGCTTTCACACTGCACCAATTTTTAATCTTTTATTTGAGAAATTCTAATTTAAGAGTAAAATAAAAGGCATCATTGGATTGAGTCATAGAGGACCAAAAATGATTAATGAGATTAAAACATTCAATATTTGAGAACCAAACATTTTTGAATCTAAAGGGAATAGAAGTTTTCATAGTTTTGTAAGAGATAGTGACCAAGATAGAATGAAGTTCAGATTGTATTTTCAGGAGTTGGAACCAAGGAGAGAACTTTCAGTTATACCAGTGTTTTCTATTTCAGCCTTAAATTCCATCATAGATAAAGTTGAGTGGAGTGGACAAAGTTTTTCACTTGAGGAGATAATAACATTAAAATATCCAACAACAAACCAGGGAAAATGAATACAAGAGATCAAGAAAGAGATATCATTCCAAAGAGTCCTCCTATCCTAATAATTGTTCTTGGAATAGATAAAGGAACAAAAGAGATGTGTGCGATCAATCATAAAATCATAGGTGAAACTTTGATCAACAATATGAAAAACATTAACATTAGACAAAGATGAATGAGAAAAAATCTAAAGAGTATCCAAATTTGTGTTGTTTTAACATGCACCTATAAAGATGTATCCAAAATGATAGAATTGAACTAAACCAGTGTAAAAATTAATCTTAGGTTCAACAATGGAAAAAATTAAGGTATTTTTAATTTTTACAAATTGTTTTAAAATAATTAAGGTGTCAAGGTTTGAAATACCTTGACATTTACAATATAATATCTTCATTTAAACTTAAGTTTGGAGTTAGAACTCCCTTTTTTCTTACTATTCGAGCCTTTGTGACAATTTAATCTTCTAACACTTTTATACAAATTAGGGATTTTATTAAACCCCTACTGACCATTAGTAGAGTCCAAGGAGTTGACATTATCACCTGTAGACAAATCTTGTAAGGCAGTATCTTGCATGATATTAATATCAAATGATATCTCAGTATTACTAATAACCCTATTGTTAATAGCATCTAAAATATTGTTTTTAGAATAAAAATACTTGAAATCATTAATGAAGGTACCTGAAATGTTTCACAGTTCAGGGATACCTGACTAATTTTTTGCATGAGTAGTTGACTGTAGCTTTGTGATCGAACCAAAAGAAGAGGTGTATTTGATCTTCCTAATGTGGTCTTTCACATTATACTCAGAGTAGCCAGTTTTTGTGCATTTAGTCTGCTCAGTAGGATCTATTACCTTATGTTCAGTGAAGTATTTTTGAGATCTAGTCAAGGCACCAACTTGTTTAGTCTATTCTCCTTTAATAGAGTCTAGATCAATGACCTATATAGCCAAAAAACATTCTTCTGTAGAGTCCGGAACCTACTGTAGGATCTCCCCAACATAAATAACAGTATCTACTGAAGCCTTGAGGGATTTCATATACTAAGTAGAAGCCAAGGAGGTGGTCTATACAGGACTGCTCATTGGTTTTCCTGCCATTTTTCTAATAAGATCAATGTTAGCTAAATTTGAGGCCATACCTGTGAAAGCTGAGGTGGAGGGGAACTATCCAAAAGTTTACCCAAATTCACTGCATTCATTCTGGAATTTTAATTCTATGAAATATGGACAGAAAGGTCCATTTATATTGATGCAGAGTTGTGAATATTGGCCTTTTCCAGTGTACAAGGAACATTGAGATCCACCTTTTGAGAACCAGTATCTAAAGGAGGGACATGATAGATGTCCATTGTTTTTGTCGCACCCAAACCGTGCGTTTATTTTATTTTATGATTTCTTTGGCTTTAAATTATTTTTGCTGCGGTTCACGTTCAGTCTCGGATGAAAGTTTTGAGTTTTGATAAAAAGTATGCATCTTGGGTTTGACGTCGTCGGAAGCGCGGGTAGAGCACGACACCGCGCGGCTTCGCCCATGCAACTGCGTGGCCTCTTCGGCTTAGAGGAATTAAAAATAAATTAGAAATTGTCAATTTAGATTGTCTTAATATTTTTATGGCTATTAATAATTATTTTTATTGTTTAAGACGAAATGAATATATTTTTTTATCATTTGTATTTTTATCATTTTGTTTTGTTAACGCTGTGAATAATAGTATAATCATTATTAAATATGGTTTGCCATTAATCTTATTATTAATATTGTAATTTATTATTATTATGAATTGGTTTTGTTTTGTTTATTTTCTTTTCTTTTTTTCTTTTTATTTTATTTCCCCCTCTTTTCTTCTAACCCTAGCGGGCCGCCCCTTTATATTTTTTTTTCTCCCCGCGGGAGCCGCCGCCTCTTCTCCTTTTCTTCCCCCCCGCTGTCCGCCTCGGCCCCCCTCCTACCTCCTGGTGCAGCGCACGGCCCCCCGACCTCCTCTCCTCCTTCGCGCAGAAGCCGACGCCGCTGCTCCCCTGCTGCACCCACGCCAGACCCGCCTCCGCCCTCTTGCTACCTCCGAGCTCACCCAGGCCTCGCCAGCCTCTCTTCCTAGCGCCGATCTCTCCTTCAGACCGCCCCTGCATGACTCCTCCCCTGTCCAGCGTGCACCAACCGGCTTCCGGACGCAGTGCCCTTGCTGCACCTCCCCTGCTGCACCCAGCCAACCCGCACCGTGTCCACTGCCTGCTGCCGGTGCTCTCCTCTCTGTCCGCCGCCGCACCAAGCCAGCCAGCCCCCGCGCCCCTGCCTTGCGCTTCACCGCCATCTCCCGCTGTCCGCACACCCTCCTTCCTCTTCTCCTCCCGCAACAGCACCGGCCACCCCTCCTGTCCGCCGCACTGCACCCCCGCCGCTCGGCCTTCCTCTTCTTCTTCCTCCCCTTCTTTTCTCTTCTTCTCCTTCCCTTCTTCTTCTTCTCTCCTTCTTCTTCTTCTTCTTCTTCTCTTCTCCTTCTTTTTCTTTCTCCTTCCTTTGCTCCACCGCACCACCTCACGCAGAAGCCCTTCGCCGACTACCTCTTCCCCTTGCAGCATCACCTCCCTCCTCACTCCCGCATGTAGCACCGTCACCCGCATCCACCACCTGCAGCAGCCACCGGAACACCCTTGCTCCTGCTCGGTCCGGCACACACCCTCCTCTCATAGCCGCAGCTCCGCTTCCTCCCTCTTGGTGCAGCACGCAGCCCCCCGGGCCTCCCTCCTGCTTTCCGTTTCAGCACACCCAGCCATCGAACCCATTGCTCGGCCTCCTCTTTGCAACCTGCTATGTGCGCAGCTCCTCCGGCATGCCCTCCTCCTGACAACCGCAGCACCTCCGGCCGACCTGCCCTTCTCCGGCGAGGCTTCCGGCCGGCGTCAATCCTCCCTGCAGCGGTGAGACATCCCCTTGGAGTGTCCATTTCTTTTTTATTTTTTTTTATTTTTACTTTTATTATTAATCCTCTTCTTATTATTATTCTTAATTTTTCTTATTATTGTTATTGTTGTAGTTATTATAATAATTGTTATTGTTATTATTATTATTATTATTTATTATCATTATTATGATTATTATTAATTTTATTATTATTAGTGTAATTGTAATTATTATTAATACTAATTTTATTATTATTATTATTATTATTATTATTATCCTTTTTACTATTATTATTGTTACTATTATTTTTCATATTTTTATCATTATTACTACTACTACTACTATTATTATTATGATTCTCATTATTGTTATTATTATTATTATTATTAATCTTATTATTGTTGTTATTATTATTATTATTATTATTATTATTATTATTCTTGCTTTGGCCTTTGCTCTGTAGAGGGTTATCAATTTGTGTTTCTTTTGGTAGGATCATTGTTTGAGGACCCGCGCAGGGCGTTTCCAAGTGTGTGCCACCGCCGCGCCTTGTTTCCGAGGTTCCGTCGATGCCGCGCTTTAGTTTCAAGGTGAGCGTTTATTCCCGCCGCTTGGTTTCGAATGCTCTAGTGAGTTTTTGTATGTGTCTGAGTCCTTGGTACTGACTATGTAGAGTGTTGGAATTTATCACGTGGCTTCGGACGCACGTTGTGCCATCGCGCCTTGCTTCCAAAGTCATTTTGTCGTCGCGCTTGATTTTGAGGTAGGTTCCCTTTGCACTGCTTTTAAAATTTAAGTTATATTATTTCATGCTGTTTGCGCACCCTAATTGTTTAAAATCAACACTTTATTAATTTTAATAAATATGAGATAATATACGTTAATAAATTTTTAATATAAGATGGTTAATTTTGAAATGGTTATTTAATGTCAAAAGGAGCCGTTTATTTTATACACGACACATGAAACATCCTTTTGACGAGCGGACACCCAATAATGAAAGAATGCCTGTTTGGGTTTTAAACATAATTCACGGAATATAAAATAGAGTTCTGGTTTAATGAGAAATGATTTCTTTTGATGCGTGAACAAATACTTTGGTTCGTTTGAGAAATTGCCCAGTTGGCTCTTAAAGAATATTTGGAAAAAGAAAATGGTTTGGTTTGATTTATAAAAATATTGTTAGCCTGTGACGTAGTGTTTTTTTTGGGTTCTTTAAATAGTTTTAAACTGGTGTTGGTAGTGATTGTGAACTGTATTAGATGCCCGTTTGGCACTTTATGGAAAGCGATGAAAATGTTTTTATAAAAACCCTCTTAAGACAACTCTCCTGCCTTGGTTGCGATTGATTGTTTGGGGGGCCGCGTTTAGAGGCTCCCGGGTACTTGAGTAGTTAAAGGCACGATGTTGTCCCATGGAGTGGCTCGGGGAATGCCTGTTGTTCTTTATATATAGATATATCTGATTGGATGCTCGTTTGGCATCGGTTGGCTCACCCCTTTTTTTTAAAACACTTGAGACATGGTAATCTGGCATATTGAGAAAATATTCTAAGAACGATTGCTGCACTGGTAGGTTATGGTACTGACCAGTGGCCCATAGTAGGTGGATATATTGGGTTTATTGCTATGGGATTTGCCCTCGACCTGCCCGTGAGTGGATGGTCGAGCGTATTGTGCATTTTGATTTCATCGTGACATGTCGATAAGGATGATTTCTCATGTATTGGTGTCTTCTGGTTTATTCTCGATCTCCTAGGTTCACCCATGTCTATTCAGCTTTTGTAGCTTGCAGTAATGATTATGATGCTCACATGTATACCTACATTGCCCTTGCTGTGTGTTTTACTTTGTGTATTCTGGTGTATTGTTTTCTTTGGAAAATGGTAAATTGATTTTGATTAGGTTTCTAAAAAATTATTTTCAAATAACAATGTTTAATCCCCTTTGTACAAGTTTGAAAATTTAAACATCACTTTCCCATTTTCCTGAAATGTCATTGACACTAATGAAATGAACACGAATTTGGAAATGGCTAAGGGCAATGGTTCGTACTTTGTTTTTAAGTAGAATATTATTAAAAACATACTTTTATAGATTGTAGTTCAAACTTGAAATGACGTTTCTTTTATTTTAAAGGTAGTGCATTGGGAATACATATCGGGATAGCCTACTGAGTTTTAATACTCGCGCCTATAGTTCTTTTCTGTTTTTAGTGTTTGTGCAGGCTATAGCTTGAGTGCGCTCGCCTAGGGCGACGCTTGATCGTTGAGTCGGAGAGCGACCCGCGAGGTCGCACAAAGTTTGTTCGGACGTCATGTTCGGTTAGTTTGATTCCTGTTTGTTCATGTTTAGTCACTTTGTTTAGTTTACCTTTTTCTGCGCTGCTCTGTTTTATCTTTTCATTCTTATTTATTTATATTGGGCGAAATCGTTCCCACAGTCTCTAATGATGCCCTGGCGCTTGTCGCCAGCCCGGGAGGACCGGGAACGCCTCTCGGGCCATGTCGCAGACCGGCTCGGGTGACCGGTTCAGGGTCGACCCGGGTTGGTTCGTGACAAAATGGTATCAGAGGAAGGTTTGCTCTTAGCAGACCTCACTTTTCAGAGCGCCCTTTGTTATTTGGGATGTCAAGGTAGATGGAGTAGGATTGTCGGGACTTGAGGGGTAGGTGCGAGAAGAGCGTCGCGAACTCTTGCCCGTACTGATCCTCAGGTTTCCATGGGAAGTCCAGTTTAATTTGTTTGTTTGGGTTTTTATGGAAAGGTTTTGTGATTGGGATACGACAAAGGGAGTTGGGCCACTAGTCCTCCTAACCCGCACGGCCTGGCAAGCCATGCAGAGCTAGGGGAATGGTCCAAGAAGGCTCTCTGTGTTAGTGACGTGTTTGGCATATGGCCGCCAACCATATGGTCAAGACACCCACTGACACTAGTCCCCTGTTTGAGTTGTTTTGGGTCCCCCTTGATTTTTGAAAGTGGTTTGAATTTGAAAAGTTGGTTTTGAAAAAAAAAATGTTGTTTGAAATAACATGTTTAATTTGTAGATTGTTTTAAAAGGAGTGGTATAAATGAATTGTTTTTGGAAAATGAAGTTGCTTTGTTTTGACCTTGGTGTTCTGATGAGTGCTCACATGCATTGTGGTATGTTGGAAATGTGGATGGATCTCTGGTATGGTGGATGGATGCCCTGGGTGGCACAGATACATGCATGTGAGTGAGGCTCTAAAGAATACCAATGGCGAAGGTTTAACCCACTAAGCTTGTTCTAAATTAAAGATGTTTTCAAAGAGAAATTTTTTGATGTTATAATAACTTGTTTTCTCGGATTTTGAGCTTGTCACCTATGCAGTGTTTGATTTTGAGGTTGTTATTCATTCGTTGAGTTGGCATTGATTGGGTTTTTGACCTTTCCTTGTCCAGCGGTTATCCCTTTGAAGCTTCGATGGGTGATCGTAGTGCGGTTGATCAACCTAAGGATTTTATGCTTGAGTTTCGGAAGCTCGATCCACCTCTCTTTTATGGTCAAGAAGAAACTTCTGTGGAAGAGGAGTGGATGCAGAAGATTGAAAGGGACTTTAGCCTCATTGAGTTTCCCGAGTCGTTGAAGGTCAAGCTTGCGACCTTCATGCTTGAAGGTTCACCGTGGATGTGGTGGAAGTCAGTGTCTCGGGACAAGCCCCGTCAAGAGGTTACTTGGGAGTTTTTCAAGGCCTCGTTCATTCGCCAGTATTTCTCTGAGGAAGATAGGGTGAGGAAGGGGATGGAAATGTGTTGTCTGCAGCAGGGTGACAGATCCGTGTTAGAATATTTCCATCACTTTGTGGAGCTAGTACCTTATTATTCAGAGTATTCCACAAATGACCCCGTGAAGGCTCGACGCTTCGAGGCGGGTCTCCGCCCTGATCTACAGTCGAAGGTTTCAGAGTCCAACCTAACTTCTTTTGTCCATGTGGCAAGACAAGCTTTTCGTATCGAAGCCGCGATGGCAGGAGTGCTCGAAGTAGTTCTCCCTCCTTCGATCCCTATGAGCACTGGTGAAGGTTCTGGAAAGGAGATGAGTAAGCAAATGGAAGTGGATGGATCAGGTCGTGGAATCAAGAGGCCTCGAGATCTTTCATCAACCTCTTCAGAGCGAGAGATTATTGTGTGTTATCAGTGTGGCAAGCGGGGTCACAAGAAATCGTCATGCCCAAGCACTCCGAAGCCCTGCCAGGCATATGGATGCCTGGGTCACTTGCGACGATTTTTTCGGGGCGTTGCAAGGAAACGTCGCAGAGGAAGTTCTCAAAAGTAGTGTGTTGTTGGGTTTTTGTTCAAAGTTTCTAGTGTTAGTTTCCTTTCAGTGTAAGTGATCTATTATCGTGGCCTATGTATGGGTGTTGTTTTGGGTTTGAAATGTATGGGAAATTCATGGGTCTTTTGAAGAACCTCGGCTTTCGATGCTGGTGTGTTTTAATTTTAAAATCTTGTCCTTTATTTTTTCAAATCAAAAGATGTATGTTTCTTGTTGGGATTATCAGAACCTGACTGCGAGGCAGAAGATGATTCATCTATCAGAGCTCCAGCCAAAAGGTCTCGGAGTGAAGCCAGCGCGTAGTCAGGAACCCCCGAGGGAAATTTTTAAAGAGTCTGGTGAAAGTCGTGCTTCTATCGTCATGGTGTGATAGTTTTGGTGTTGTTGCTCTGGTTTCTCTGTCGTTGTAGTTCTCTCTTGTCGCAAAGTGCGCGATGGACTTATTCCTCATGTAACGTCGAGAATTGTGCCTATTGGATGTAAGTTGCTGATCAGTGACCTTGCGTGGGCCACTGATGTAAATCAGTTGCGGCCCTAGTTTGTGTCCATCCCGAAGTGATGGGTCGTGAGTAGTCATACGTCATAGTTTTAGTGATTTGATCCTTGGGCCCACCCTCCCCGCCCATGGGGTTAGGGTTTCAGTTGCGCAAAGTATCCATTTAAACTTATATCCCTTCGGACATAAGTAAGTGGTTTAAATGTTTCTGCTGTGCTTTTATAGCTTGAGTAAGGCCCGGTTCTGGCCTAAGTTGGATTTCTGGTGGGTCGCTAAGAGGTCAGTCCTTTCATGGTGGGGAGACCCACTATGAGTCTTGTTGGGTTTTTTTCTTAAATAGTTATCGAATTCTAGTGGAGTTCTTATGGTGGGGAGCCCGTTCGGGCCTTCCCTATGTTGGTGATTTACTTTGGGCAATGAGGTTCAGTCCCGCTGGTAGTCGTTGTGATGTCCTTGAGCTAAGAGGTTGGATCGTGTTCTGTGAAATCCTTAGGTGTTGATCGATCGACTGGTTGGTGTTGTGGCTTTCCAGGGGCGGAAAGCGTTATGGTGGGGAGAATTGTCGCACCCCAAACCGTGCGTTTATTTTATTTTATGATTTCTTTGGATTTAAATTATTTTTGCTGCGGTTCACGTTCAGTCTCGGATGAAAGTTTTGAGTTTTGATAAAAAGTATGCATCTTGGGTTTGACATCGTCGGAAGCGCGGGTAGAGCGCGACACCGCGCGGCTTTGCCCATGCAACTGCGTGGCCTCTTCGGCTTAGAGGAATTAAAAATAAATTAGAAATTGTCAATTTAGATTGTCTTAATATTTTTATGGCTATTAATAATTATTTTTATTGTTTAAGACGAAATGAATATATTTTTTTATCATTTGTATTTTTATAATTTTGTTTTGTTAACGCTGTGAATAATAGTATAATCATTATTAAATATGGTTTGCCATTAATCTTATTATTAATATTGTAATTTATTATTATTATGATTTGGTTTTGTTTTGTTTATTTTCTTTTCTTTTTTTCTTTTTATTTTATTTCCCCCTCTTTTCTTCTAACCCTAGCGGGCCGCCCCTTTATATTTTTTTTTCTCCCCGCGGGAGCCGCCGCCTCATCTCCTCTTCATCCCCCTGCTGTCCGCCTCGGTACCCCTCCTACCTCCTGGTGCAGCGCACGGCCCCCCGACCTCCTCTCCTCCTTCGCGCAGAAGCCGACGCCGCTGCTCCCCTGCTGCACCCACGCCAGACCCGCCTCCGCCCTCCTACTACCTCTGAGCTCACCCAGGCCTCGCCAGCCTCTCTTCCCAGCGCCGGTCTCTCCTTCAGACCGCCCCTGCACGACTCCTCCCCTGTCTAGCGTGCACCAGCCGGCTTTCGGCCGCAGTGCCCTCGCCGCACCTCCCCTGCTGCACCCAGCCAACCCGCACCGTGTCCACTGCCTGCTGCCGGTGCTCTCCTCTCTATCCGCCGCCGCACCAATCCAGCCAGCCCCCGCGCCCCTGCCTTGCACTTCACCGCCATCTCCCGCTGTCCGCACACCCTCCTTCCTCTTCTCCTCCCGCAACAGCACCGGCCACCCCTCCTGTCCGCCGCACTGCACCCCCGCCGCTCGGCCTTCCTCTTCTTCTCCTCTCCTTCTTCTTCTTCTTCTTCTTCTCTCCTTCTTCTTCTTCTTCTTCTCTCCTTCTTCCTCTTCTTCTTCTCTTCTCCTTCTTTTTCTTTCTCCTTCCTTTGCTCCGCCGCACCGCCTCATGCAGAAGCCCTTCGCCGGCTACCTCTTCCCCTTGCAGCATCACCTCCCTCCTCACTCCCGCATGTAGCACCGTCACCCGCATCCACCACCTGCAGCAGCCACCGGAACACCCTTGCTCCTGCTCGGTCCGGCGCACACCCTCCTCTCATAGCCACAGCTCCGCTTCCTCCCTCTTGGTGCAGCACGCAGCCCCCCGGGCCTCCCTCCTGCTTTCCGTTTCAGCACACCCAGCCATCGAACCCATTGCTCGGCCTCCTCTTTGCAACCTGCTATGTGCGCAGCTCCTCCGGCATGCCCTCCTCCTGACAACCGCAGCACCTCCGGCCGACCTGCCCTTCTCCGGCGAGGCTTCCGGCCGGCGTCGATCCTCCCTGCAGCGGTGAGACATCCCCTTGGAGTGTCCATTTCTTTTTTATTTTTTTTTATTTTTACTTTTATTATTAATCCTCTTCTTATTATTATTCTTAATTTTTCTTATTATTGTTATTGTTGTAGTTATTATAATAATTGTTATTGTTATTCTTATTATTATTATTATTATTATTATTATTTATTATCATTATTATGATTATTATTAATTTTATTATTATTAGTGTAATTTTAATTATTATTAATACTAATTTTATTATTATTATTATTATTATTATTATTATTATCCTTTTTAATATTATTATTGTTACTATTATTTTTCATATTTTTATCATTATTACTACTACTATTATTATTATGATTCCAATTATTATTATTATTATTATTATTATTAATCTTATTATTGTTGTTATTATTATTATTATTATTATTACTATTATTATTCCTGCTTTGGCCTTTGCTCTGTAGAGGGTTATCAATTTGTGTTTCTTTTGGTAGGATCATTGTTTGAGGACCCGCGCAGGGTGTTTCCAAGTGTGCGCCACCGCCGCACCTTGTTTCCGAGGTTCCGTCGACGCCGCGCTTTAGTTTCAAGGTGAGCGTTTATTCCCGCCGCTTGGTTTCGAATGCTCTAGTGAGTTTTTGTATGTGTCTGAGTCCTTGGTACTGACTATGTAGAGTGTTGGACTTTATCACGTGGCTTCGGACGCACGTTGTGCCATCGCGCCTTGCTTCCAAAGTCGTTTTGTCGTCGCGCTTGATTTTGAGGTAGGTTCCCTTTGCACTGCTTTTAAAATTTAAGTTATATTATTTCATGCTGTTTGCGCACCCTAATTGTTTAAAATCAACACTTTATTAATTTTAATAAATATGAGATAATATACGTTAATAAATTTTTAATATAAGATGGTTAATTTTTAAATGGTTATTTAATGTCAAAAGGAGCCGTTTATTTTATACACGACACATGAAACATCCTTTTGACGAGCGGACACCCAATAATGAAAGAATGCCCGTTTGGATTTTAAACATAATTCACGGAATATAAAATAGAGTTCTGGTTTAATGATAAATGATTTCTTTTGATGCGTGAACAAATACTTTGGTTCGTTTGAGAAATTTCCCAGTTGTCTCTTAAAGATTATTTGGAAAAAGAAAATGGTTTGGTTTGGTTTATAAAAATATTGTTAGCCTGTGACGTAGTGTTTTTTTTGGGTTATTTAAATAGTTTTAAACTGGTGTTGGTAGTGATTGTGAACTGTATTAGATGCCCGTTTGGCACTTTATGGAAAGCGATGAAAATGTTTTTATAAAAACCCTCTTAAGACAACTCTCCTGCCTTGGTTGCGATTGATTGTTTGGGGGGCCGCGTTTAGAGGCTCCCGGGTACTTGAGTAGTTAAAGGCACGAGGTTGTCCCATGGAGTGGCTCGGGGAATGCCTGTTGTTCTTTATATATAGATATATCTGATTGGATGCTCGGTTGGCATCGGTTGGCTCACCCCTTTTTTTTAAAACACTTGAGACATGGGAATCTGGCATATTGAGAGAATATTCTAAGAACGATTGCTGCACTGGTAGGTTATGGTACTGACCAGTGGCCCATAGTAGGTGGATATATTGGGTTAATTGCTATGGGATTTTCCCTCGACCTGCCCATGAGTGGATGGTCGAGCGTATTGTGCGTTTTGATTTCATCGTGACATGTCGATAAGGATGATTTCTCATGTATTGGTGTCTTCTGGTTTATTCTCGATCTCCTAGGTTCACCCATGTCTATTCAGCTTTTGTAGCTTGCAGTAATGATTATGATGCTCACATTTATACCTACATTGCCCTTGTTGTGTGTTTTACTTTGTGCATTCTGGTGTATTGTTTTCTTTGGAAAATGGTAAATTGCTTTTGATTTGGTTTCTAAAAAATTATTTTCAAATAACAGTGTTTAATCCCCTTTGTACAAGTTTGAAAATTTAAACATCACTTTCCCCTTTTCCTGAAATGTCATTGACACTAATGAAATGAACACGAATTTGGAAATGGCTAAGGGAAATGGTTCGTACTTTGTTTTTAAGTAGAATATTATTAAAAACATACTTTTATAGATTGTAGTTCAAACTTGAAATGACATTTCTTTTATTTTAAAGGTAGTGCATTGGGAATAGATATCGGGCTAGCCTACTGAGTTTTAATACTCACGCCTATAGTTCTTTTCTGTTTTTAGTGTTTGTGCAGGCTATAGCTTGAGTGTGCTCGCCTAGGGAGACGCTTGATCGTTGAGTCGGAGAGCAACCCGCAAGGTCGCACAAAGTTTGTTAGGATGTCGTGTTCGGTTAGTTTGATTCCTGTTTGTTCATGTTTAGTCACTTTGTTTAGTTTACCTTTTTCTGCGCTGCTCTATTTTATCTTTGCATTCTTATTTATTTATATTGGGAGAAATCGTTCCCACAGTCTCTAATGATGCCCTTGCGCTTGTCGCCAGCCCGGGAGGATCGGGAACGCCTCTCGGGCCATGTCGCGGACCGGCTCGGGTGACCGGTTCAGGGTCGACCCGGGTTGGTTCGTGACAGTTTTACCTTTACTGGTTACACTATGATGGGGGATAGAAACTGAAATATCATCTACAATTGCATGTGTCACATATTTTTCAATTAATTGTTAAGATTTTATGATATTCACAACCAGTTTTTCAAAATCTTCTAAAATGCCCTGTTCTGCATTGTTATTTTCTTCCATTTCAACCAATTCAGCCCATGTATTACCTGAGGTATCTCTTAAATGGTTTGGGTGAGATGATTTCTTAACCAAAATTTCATTTTTCTTTTTAAGAGGTTCAGTTTTATCAGTGATATTAGTCTTTACTCTTTCATTTCTTACCTCATTCCACTCATTGTCTTTTGGGTGGACAACTTGGTTTTTGACTACCCTACAGTTAAGGATAGAATGTCCAACTATATTTAAAAACATACAAAAGGGTGGTTTTCGTTCATATTAAATTCTAACCTCTGTTATATGATCTAAATCTAAAAAATTTTAGTAATTTAGAGTCATGGTTGATTTCCACCATGATCCTAGCAAACAAACCTAGTTATACATTAAGAGTGCATTGATATATCTTAAGAGGGGTGCCTATACATGAGACTATGTCACTACAGCTAAAGGGAATCTATACTTGGATACTTATAGTGAAATGGAGGTAATTCAGAAAATAATTTTCATAAGATCAACTTCATCTACAAAGAAAGTGCCTTGATGTGGTAACCTTTCTCTTTTGATCATAAATAAATTAATTAGAAATTTAATATGCAAATATACTCTCCAAGTTTTGGGTTCTATCATTTCAATATTCGATAGAAAAATTTCATTGTCCATGACATTTACATCTTGTTCAATATTGAAAATGATCCATTGAATATAAAAACCCTTTATGGTTATTCTCTCACCATTGCACTTTTTCTGCACTTGGAACCTTCACCCATGACCATTGGATGATTTTTCTATCACAATTTTTGTGTTTTGATAATTTTTAAAAAAAATAAGTAATTATCAAAATATGGAACAAATTATTACATAACACGATCATTTATTTTCAGACCAAGAAACCATGACATAATTGAATCCCATGATAAGTGATTTTCATAAATAATTATGCATTCTAAATAGAAAATTTTATGATATATGCTTAATTGAAATTAAAACCCCCAAAAATTCTTGTTTTCATTTTTTTTATTTAGTTTTACCTTTTTTATTCCATTTTCATCTTCACCACATATCTGACCACTATAAAAATACAATACAACTCTTAACCTAACTCTAATGATGAATCAACATTAGTTTTAGGAAAACCTGGACCCGAGGACACCACAATTGACGTTCCACTCTAATTTCATCTCCCTACTCATGGAAAAATATTTTTATTATTACAATGTCGATATAATATATTGATGAAATCCAACCCCAATGATATACTCTCACAGATTAACAAGTTATGGAACCTTCATATGGTCCAATTATACCACCCAAAAACATATAATTTTTTTTCCTTTTACTTTCAAACCCACCCGCTTCCACATATCATTTTCCTAAGAACATGAATAAAACAAATTTTAAACATTTTTAAATTTTATACATGAAGGGGAATAAAAAATGTGATCTAACCCCTTCTAAAATAAATATAGTTTTGGGATGATACCATGTAACAAGTATGATGAAAAAATATTGATCTTTGATTGAAGATTAAGCATCCATAATTTTTTTATTCAATCTTAACTTTATAAACTTATGAAGTATTTTTCTTGAACCTTCATAAAATCTCTATAATTCACATTACAACATTATACATTATACACTTTGGAAATTTAATATATGACCCATCAAACCAAATTAATTTATCAATCATATTAAATAAGGGGAAATAAATATTTAGAATTTGGATTACCTCATGGGGTAATAAAAGTTATTGAAAAAGATGTTCACTAGAGCTACACCTATCTAGTCAAATCAACATGTTCACCCTTGATTAAAGGTGTGTTGATGATATAATTTTTTTATGAATTTCTAATAAAAATATTTTTTATTTTACTTATGGATAGATAATAGTAATAACCATAAGATTATTATCATTAGGAGGCTACTAACAAAAACTATTTTTTCATGTAACTTTTATTTATTTGGTAATGGAATGCTAATAAACATACATGAAATGAAATATTTTTATAAAAAAATATATGCAGTATATATGTATATGAATTCAATGAAAAATATAAATAATGAGATGAAAATATTAAATAAATTTAATGAGAAAGATTTTTTTCTACAAACGTTTATAGTGAAAAAATATCACTACTATTTTGAAAAAATGTACTACTTGTTATTATTTTTATTTAAAGAAAAAATAAACATAATTAATCTCTTACACCCCTCTTTCTAACATAATAAATCTCATACTAAGAACTCTTGATATGAAAAAAAACCACCTATAAATTTGGTTTAGCAATTACTTCACCAAACAATTTTAGATATATGAGCTTTATGGGCACTAAAATGGCCACCAATAGTTCTAAAAAAGAACTAATGTTGTAAGAAACTTTAAATGATCACGGTTTTTATCAGTGCTAAAAAAATCACATATAAAATTAACCTTTATCAACATTAAAAAAATACTAAAAAATTTGTACTTTTATTAGTTCATTTTTTATCACTAATAAAGGCGTCCCTTCATCAGTACTTTTTTTAGAAATAGTGAATGAAAATTTGATCAGTTCTATTTCTAGAGCTAATAAAATATTCTTTTATAATTTCTAGAAATAGTACTAATAAAATATCACTTTTAGCAGTGTTCTGCTACAATTTATAGCACACTATAGCAACAAATGATGGAATTTAATTTCAATTAAATTTAAATCATAATACAAAAAAATATACTATACAATTCTTATAAAAATTTCAACATTTGTATGTACAATTACATTGGTATGTCTGATTACAACAGTATGCATAATTACATTGGTACATATAATTTATTAAAAACATCAATAAATTCAAAAACAGCGTTTCATTATCTTCAGATCCCCTTCTAAAAGCAACTAATTATGGTACAAGTTTTCAAAAAATCAAACCTGAATGAAAAAAGAGTGTACCTATATAAAAACTGATTATGTTAGTAATACTATAAAGAAATAAATTTAACATAAATACGATACAATTCATTAATTAAATATAACTTTTAAACTGAAAACATACATTTTGAGTCATACAAGATACACCATGTATTAAATTAACATGTGGTTGATTATTACACATAAAAATAATTTATGGATCATTTTATAAATGTATCAAGACAATACAAGTGAGTTTCCTTGGTTTTGAGTATGTGATTCATGTTCTGGACTAAAATGATAATTTTAAATAAAAACATGCACTTTCAGTCATATCGGTCACACCATGTATTAGATTGACATGTGTCTAGGTCTTATGAATAAAACATGATATGTTTATTTTTTTCCTAAATTATCAAGAAAATACTATTGTGTTTAGTTGGTTTCTATTCATTTACATTTGTTTTTAACTATAATTTCATTTATAAAATAAAAACATGCATTTTGAGTCATACCAATTATAACATGTATAGGTTTGATGAGTTGTTGATTCCTACATAATAGATATGTATTATGGATCAATTTTCTAAATTATTAATACCATATGATTGTGTTTTCTTGGTTTTCAGTGAGTGACAAGTTTTTAACTAAAATTAAACCTTTAAAATAAAAACATGCACTTTGAGTCATACCAGTCACACTATCTGTCATATTAATCTTTGACTAAGTCCTATATATCCCAAATAAAAAATGGATTTAACCTAAATTATTAATAAAATTTTATTGTTTTTTCTTGGTATTTAGTAAGTGACATGTGTTTTGAACTAAAATGTAGATTTTAAACTCAAAACATGTACTTTCAGTTATACTAGGCACACCATGTGTCCGAATGATGCACGATTAATTACCACATTTCAAAAAATAATTATAGATCATTATCCTAATGTATCAATACGATATTTATGTTTTATATGAATTTAATTCAATGAAACATGTTTTAAAATAAAATGGTACCTTTAAACTTAAAACATGCACTTTGAGTCATATTAGGCACACCATGTGTTGGATTGATGTATGGATAAATCCTATACATAACAAATGACCTATGGATAATTGTACTAAATTATAAATACAATTAGAGTGTGTTTTATTGGTTTTCAGTTGGTGATGTATGTTTTGAACTAAAATGTAACTTTTAAACTTAAAACACACATATTTAGTCATATTGGGCACAACAGGTGTTAGATTGACACACGCCTAATTATTAAACATCACAAATGACTTATGGATTGTTTTCCTAAATTATCAAGTTAATCCAACCATATTTTATCATTTTTGAGTATTTGAAGTGTGTTTTTTTACTAAAATATCACTTTTAAACTGAAAACACACACGTCGATTCATATCGAGCACACTATTTGTGAAATTCATGTGCAGTTGATTCCTACACATCATAAATGATTTATTGATCATTTTCCTAACATATCAAGGAAATATAATAATGTTTAAAGAGTTATGTGAAATGTGTTTTGAAATAAAATATAACTTTTAAACTAAAAACCTGAATATTTAGTTACACCAAGAACAACTTATGTTGGATTGATGTGTATTTAATTTTGACACATCAAAAACTACTTATAGATAATTTTACTAAAGTATCAAGATAATCCAGCATGGTTTCTTAGTTTTGAGTATGTAAAGTCTGTTTTGTACTAAAATGTCGATTTTAAATAACAACATGAACATTCAATCATACTAACTACACCATGCATTAGATTGATGTGAAACCAATTCCTATATGTCAAAAATTACTTATAGATAATTTTTCAAAATTATCATGATAAAATGAGTTTTTTTTTTGAATTTCAGTAAGTATTGTGTGTTTTGAACTAAAATGTTAATTTTAAACTAAAAACACACAATTTGAGTCATACTGGGAACACCATGTATCATACTGATATGTGGTTTATTCCTACATGTCACAAATGACTTATTTATTGGTTCCCTAAAGTATCAAGAAAATATGAGAATTTTTTATTATTTTTGATTTTGTGAAGTGTGTTTTTACTAAAATGTTGATTTTAAATAAAAAAAAACGCTTATAGTCATACCATCCACACCATATGTCAGATTGATGTGTGGTTGATTCTTATAGATCACAATTGAATTATGGATCATTTTCTTAAGTAATCAAGAAAACATTATAATTTTTTCATGGTATCTAAAATTAATGCATATTTTGAACTAAAATTTTACTTTGAAATTTAAAACATGCACTTTGAGTCATATCAGGAACAACCTGTTTCAAATTAATGTGTGGATAATTCCAATACATCATATATTATATATGGATAATTTTACTAAAGTATGAAGAAAATACAAATGTTTTTTCTTAGTTTTGAGTATGTGAAGTGTGTTTTATACCAATTTTTTAAGTAAAAACACACACTTTCAGTTATACTGGATACACCATTAGAAGGATTGATATGGATCCAATTTCTACACATATAAAATGGATTATGGATCATTTTCATAAATCATCAATACAATATGAGTTTAAGATCCCATGTTTTTCGAAGTTGAAAATTTCAAAAAATATTTTGAATTTTCAATTATTGTACGGTTCAAATCATGATAATAGATTTTAAATGGTAAGTTAAAGGTTGAAATGCCTATAAATAGTGTTTTTAGATGTGGAATGAGGCTCAAAAGGTATCTGATAGGTTTTTGGGATAATCCATGGGGTTCAAGGACTGAAACCAGAGTTTTGGTTAGGTACAGATAATGGCACATGATTGGTGCATGGTTAGTTCTAACACTACAGCCTAACATTGCATGCCATTTTGTACAAGAGAACGGTGTGGTAAAACTATGAAACATGCTGGAGGAGACCATTACAGAGGTCTATAATTTATTATGGACATGTCACATGGTTAGTTTATAGTCTATTAAACTATACTTTGTAACCATGCAAGATGGACGAGACAAGAATGTTCTAACCACACAGTTGGTGCACAATTTGGAAAACCATGTTGTTCATTAAAAGAGGAAAATAACCATTTCCCCTCCGACCTTTAAAGGGTTTCACTACCTTTTTATTCCACCTTCCACATAGGATCTCCCTCACATGCTACCCTCTTTCTCCCTTCATCTATATAATTTCTTCCCTATTCTTGGTTTGAATCAAACACCATACAATTCCTTGGAAACCATAAGGTAATCCTTCAACTATGTTATCCTTTGTTGAGTTTGTTTTCTTCTTCCTCTAAACATGGATTCAACAATTATGGATTTTGGTTCTAATTCCACTAGATCATGGTGGAATCAAATACCAATGTTGTGGTTTTAACTCTACCTAGGAAGTGGATAAATCTAGACGTTGTCTGCACTTTGTTTCATCGAGGTATATTGCTGTGGTGAATTTATAAAGCTCTAAGACCTTAATTAAAATTTTTGAATGCTGGGTTTGATTTCATTTTTTAGGTATTATATACATCTTGAGGTTGGAAATTTGATGTGGGGTGTCAATGAGCAGTAGGTTGCAGTTTTGGTGTGACGTAACCGACTAGTGAGGTTTTGTGCTTTATTCCATTATAGTTGTTTTATTTAAATTGGTTATAACCTATTAAGTTTACTTAATTAATTATGGAAGTTATAATTAATTAACTTCTAGTGGATTTTTATGTGAAATGATCCTCATATGTCTCGATTGATCTTGCAAAGGCATTAGAAGTTGATGCCAACCTTTGAAAATTAAATGGAAAGATTCCTAAATGTATGTAGTCTGACTTACCTTCCCTAGATTAATTTTTCATGTTTATTTAGTATTCTTATTCTTGGGATTTCCCCTGAGGGTGATACCCCCTATTTATAATTTTTCTAATAAACTATATGATTAACTAATGGGGTTATATTAAGTAGATGAATACCATGGGTCACTAAAAACCCTTGTGCATGAGTTTCATACCTCAACCAGAGCCTATGACAGAGACTGGTGATCCCTTGTGGGATGCCTCCACTTATGATTTGACCTATGGAATTTTATGTATAATGCCTCCACTTTTTTACTCCTTATGATAATCTTGGGATGTATTCCTTTACTTAGGTATTTAATTAGAGGATCCCATGAAGGATACATCCACTTATGATTTAAACTCAAGGATATCATGTAGGATTCCACTATGGTGTACTAACCTAGGGGACCCAGTGGGTGCCCTAATGTTTGACCAACTCGAAGCTATTACTTCATGGGTCTAGGTGAAGATGGTAGCGAGTGGAACCAAAAACCCACATCGAACATGTAATTACACGAGACCGTGGTCTTAGTGTTTGGTTTTTGTGTTTGTACACCCTCACTATTTTATTCATGCATTCAATCATTTATTGTTTATCTAGCTATGATTTCTAGTGGTGCTTCCTGAATTTTGGTCATTATGCCTAATTCATTGTGATACATGATAGGGATACTTAGAGGCACTTCCTATGATCAAGATTCTAAGCCTTATTGATGGATATAAATATCATAGTATAGATACAATGAGTGGAATTGCATTATGGAATAGAAAATGTCTGATGGTATGGAACCATTTACCGACTTTTCCATGGATGTGCTCCGTAGACTCGAAGAGGATACCTTAGTCAATGGCCATGGTTCCAAGCCCTGATACGTCTATATTATACTATGTTTTCAATGGATACACTCCATGGACTCAAAGAGGGAACCTTGGTTAATGGACCTAGGTCTTATCCCTTATAGGTATGATACTTGATACATCTGGCATAAGGCACATTTGATGCAGTTCCATATTTAAAGGATTTTCCATCGACACACAAAATAATTCATTATTGTGATTGGAGGTAAGTATGGGTGATCCTAGGTCTAGGGAATGTATCCCCCTTGGCGATGTACCTTGCTTTGAAACTTTTCTGGCACTGTCTGAAGTAGGTATCTATTGACCGGGATTACGAACCCAAGGATTAAACATGGTTTGATTTTATTTATGTTATTTATCACCTTACTCATATATATATATTTGTATATATATATTTATGGGGATATATATATACATATTTAAATATATATAAGATATCAGTCCTTGTTCATAGACATTTAGGATTAGGCCAAAATAGGTATGGATGATTGGGATCATAGATCCAAGGATTGGATGTAGTTTATATCATTTACATCACTATTTATATTTATTGTTTTGGTTTTATTATTATTATTGTTATCTTGATGAGTTTCTCATATTTATATACAATGAATATTACTGTCTGTATACAGGGCTACATGGGTGGTTCCCTACTGAGTTTTGTACTCATACCCTGATTGGGACGCTATTGCATTGGGGTACCTGAGTAGAAATTCACTTGGTTGTAGGCATAAAATGGGATGAGGACTAGGAAGGAATGAGAATGATAGATTGGATAAGTATATAGAGACTGGTTATGTGGTTTGGCTCGGAGATAGTTGTAGATCTATGTACTTTTATTTTAGTTTCTTTTTTGTACTCTCATTTGTATGGTTATCCTAATGGGTGACCATTTTTTTATGTATGAAATGGCTATTCATGATTTTCTAGAATTTTATTTATTATTATAACATGATTCTATTTTAGTTTATTTATTTCTTCCACACTCTTTTGTTTATAGCTATGGATTTTGTATATTTTTTTATTGTTTCTTACTCTAATATAAGGGAATAGTATCTCCACAGACACACCTTAGGCCATCGTTACTAGTCGCCAATCTCTAGAGTATAGAGAGGTGTGCCTGAGACCTTGTGGTGAACTAGATCGAGGCACCAGATTAGTGGCATCTAGCACAAGAGCCTCAGCCCAGTTGGTGAGGACTCGCTAGGTTCATCCAAGAGACCCGAGATCAAATCTGGGTGGAGGCATATTTCCGGGTTACTGTAGCAGCATTGTAGCAGGCACTGCAGTAGTACTGTAGTAGGCCATGTTCGGTACTGTAGCAGTTGCAGCTATTCATCCATCTGGGCCTTCGGGCCACTGGTTTGGTTCTCGGGTCCTGCAAGGCTTTCGGGCCACCCAAGGCCTTCGGTCCAGTTGATTATCAAGGCCTTCGGGCCACCTTAAGGCCTTAGGGACACCCCAAGGCCTTCGGGCCACATGAATGCAGGCCCCAAACACACTACAAAAAAGGAGCATCCCCAGAAGAGGATTCAGAGTAGGTGCACTCACCAGAGTAGAGCCAAATGGATTGTCAGAATGAGAGGGTATGGCTATGCCATCGGTACCAGCCTGTGCTTGCACGGGAAGCCTAGCCAGACGATCATGCAAAGGTGGAGAGCTGCTATCAAGATGTAGATACTGGGGAGGGGCAGTTCCTTGTAGATATTCTGGTTGAATTCCCTAAGACCTTCAGGTCATGTAATCTCTTAAGCCTACGGGCCATGTAATCTCTGATCCTACGGGCCTTGTTTGGGTTCCCTCTCATCCCTTGAAAGGGGGGTTATCAAAAATCAATAAAAAATGAAGGCCAGATTAGTGGCATCTAGGTCAGGACATTACAAAATGGTATTAAATCTATTCCTTTTATTTTGTAATATTATTTATAATTTGGTAGAAAAGAGTGTTAAAAATGTGTCAGAACCTATAATGGATGTTAGGCTAGTGCTTCGAGAATTCCTATTCTGGTAATAAGTCTCAGTTTCTAGGGTTATGGTATTTCTATTCTTGATATGCGATGTTACAATTTTATACGATTTTCTATTTGAGCTACACACATGTTGTATGGATTTTATTATTCATTTAGATTTATATATCTCAACCTATTGGAGATATTCCATTGATTTATTTTGACTCTTCTATGCAAGATAAATAGGCGTCTCATGCATCATATTTGGAATGTAGTGTTAAAATGTTATAGGATTTCTAGTGTGTGATTATTACTTAAGAAAGAGGCCAATAGTTTGAAGGTTCAACCACAACCTAAATGGAGTTTTCACATATATTTTCTTGGTATAATTATGATCATTCATCCTTACGTTCTTATATATATTTTCTTCTGATGGAAGGCTATGTTGATCAATAGTGAGACATGTGATGGTGAGGCTGATGACTCAGTCCTCATGAATGGGAGGTGCAGTGGACCTATCAAGTCAATATGACACATGATTCTTATGTGTTGGATGCCTTGTAGGGTTTTGTTTCTTAGTTTTGGTTATTTAAAGTGTCAGTAACAATGTATATGATTTTTCACGCATAAATTTGAATGAGTTTATACTTAACTAACCATCATTATGGTTATCTAGTTGGATCACTAGGTACGATGTTAATAGGTAACTAAATGTTTAATGTAAACTTGACCTCAAGGGGGTATTACCTTATAAAGATACTCTATGAGTGTCATTTTTTGGTTCTTGTCTATGATCTTATTGAGATTCTTTAGGGATTAGTCCCTTATGAGGATGTAAATAGAGGATTAGGGCCCTTGTAGGCCGTGTTGGTTGTTTTTACCCTTGTAGGTCGATGTTTTCTTTACATATTTTATAGAGAGAGTTGATATTATTGTTAGATTCTTTGAGTTGTGATGAGCATCTAGATTATTCCTCATGAGATTTGTCCTTAGAGAGGTTATAATTCTGTGCTAGGTGGTCAGACCTAGTTAACCTGTTATGAGACTTGATCAGTAGGGATATGTGAGAGACCTAGAGACCCTTAGTTATGACTTGGAACCTTGTAGGTTGATGTTCAGTTTGATCAAGGTAAAATTTCAAGTGAGGTTGGACCAAGTTTATGGATTCCATTTTAGGCAGTGATTTTGATTGTATTCTTGTTAAGGGACTGATGCCTGGAGGTTCTCAGATTTTTCAATATAGTCATGGTGACACCTTTTATTTTTGATAAGGAACCTAGGGTTCTTGTGTATTGAGGATGGTTTCAATAGGTAGGACTATTCTATTTCTTGGACCTATTAACTAGTAATCACGCATTTGAATTTTTGATATCTTAAACCAATGTATTTTGATGGGTGGTTGTGAAAATAGTCATAGCATAGGTGAGGTGCATGATTTTGAAGAGGATTTCCAAGGGAGATATTGGAATTTTAGGACTAACATATTGTGTAGAATGGTCATCTTGTTCCTATTTATGAATTAATCATGACAGTGTGAGTTATGTGATAATGGTACATGTCAGTTACACACAATACCATTTAAATCACAAATCAGTGAGTGGATATGTGTGAGCCAAGGACCAATGGTTTTAAAATAACATTGAGGGCATGGTTTCTAGGAAGTTGTGGCGAGGTAGTAAATTTCACTCCATGGTAGAGGAGACATCAAGAATAAATTGGGTTTCAGGAGGTAGTTGACCCATAATTATACCTAGACACATATTTTTCAGGAGATGTGGTGTCAAGATTTGGTTAAATTCAAGAATATCCTGGTTATATGTGACCATGTCTTGGGGAGAGTGATATATGCCTATCTTTGGAATCTTAGTGTACTCTCAGTTTAGCGATGATCATTCCCCATATCTTGAAATCGTCCCGAGTATGCTAAGAGAGAAATGGCCACACATTGTGCCACCTATGTATCTTTTGGGTTTGGATGAAATGTTCATTGGAAGTGCACTCAAGGAGTGGTTTAAAATTAATCCAAAGGTGGGTAGTACATCATTGGAAATTTGAGGTGGTTACCCTCATTTTGTTTTGAATTTCGCTAAGCATCATGGAAACTAATCTTAGGAAATGGGAACTAGTTAGGTGTGATGTTTATGTTAATTCTTGTGATAAGAAGGTTCTAAGAAATTCCAGTTGTTATGTCTGGGAATGATAGGTCATAGGATTTGGTGATCAGGTTCTCTTTTTGTTAGAGCAATGACAAGGATTCTACAAAGGTGGGGAGTTGGACATTAGTAGTTAGTGGGTGACCCTCATGTGATAAGGGTTGTGGGATCTTGAGACTGGTCTTTAGATGGTATTTTTTGGATCTTTCATTCCATTATATAAATTTATTTAAGTATGAATGGATTTTTTGGTAAATTATATATACAAATTCAAACATGGAATTAAGTGAAGTCTGAGTGCGAGAATTAATCTCAGAGTATCAAGTCACGATCTAATGATGTTGGTTTTAGTATTCTATCAGTTCTTAAGTTATAACACATTGAAAGTATTGAATAGGGGATGGTTTGACTAAGAGGTTTCATCAAAAGTTGGTTATGGGATTTGATGCGTGTGTTTGGAATGATATCGGTATGCCTTGGGATAAAGGCATCATATCAATTTTTGGTGATGCATCGACTGTTGAAGCCAAGATTTTTTGAGAAGAGTCAGATGAATTTGACCGTTTGGTCAGATCGTTGACCATGAGAAGTAACCTGGTTTGGAATTGAGTGAAGTGTGTTGAGAAACATTTCAATATCATCACCAGGATACTAGGGAAATTTCTCTTTAGGAAATTAAAATGGTGGAAGTACTGTGGCTTGAAATTGGATGCAAAAGAAAAAACCTATAGTTGGGAGAAAAATAGGTTTCTTGTTTGAAAATAGGATTATGTGATCATGTATCAGTTTATAAGATCTTGTATAAGAATCATTATCATGTTTCAACTTTGTTAATGAGCATTGAATTGATTTTTGGTGAGTTAGTCCCCACATGTTTAAAGTAGTTCTTAGAGGCATGTTTAGCATTTAAAAACACAACATGGAATTTAAAACTTAATTCAAGACCCAAGTAAGAAATATTGATCATTTTTATTCCCACTAAGGATTCTAAGGGACAAGATGCTTTATGGTGGGGAGGATTTAATAAATTTTGTTTTTTTAAGTTGGAAATTCTGAGGGATTTTGAATTTTCAATTAATAGATGGGTCAAATATTGATTAGAGATTACAAATGAGAATTCAAAGGTTGGAATGCCTCTAAATATTGTTTATAGATGTTTAATGAGGATTATAAGGTAGATAAAAGGTTTTTAGATCCTTTTAGGTATTTGGATCCTAAAACTAGTGTTTTGGATAGGTACGACCAATGGCGCACAGTTGGCGCACGATTAGTGCTAACCGTGCGGCCTAAGCATGTTTGTCATTCTATACAAGGGCATGGTTTGAAAAAACAATGTGGTAGGGTGGGGAAGGCCATACAACGGGTCTTAAATTTATTACAAACATGTAACATGGTTGGCACATGGTCTGTTAAACCGTTCTCTTTAACTATTCATGATGGAGGGGCCAAGAAATTTCCAACCACATGGTTGGGGAATGGTTTGGAAAATCATGCGGCCAAACTGTGTAAATAATTAAAAGGGAGAAATTACTATTTTTACCCTATGAAACTTAAAGGATTTTCCATCATTTTATTCCTACTTCCACTTAGGATCTCCCCCATGTGCACTACCCTCTTTTTCCCTTCCTCCATGGGAGTTATTCCCTATTCTTGGTCCGAATAAAACTTCATCAGGTGCATTGGAAACTTTGATGTAAGCCTTCAACTCCATTATCATCCTTTGAGTTAATTTTATTATTACTCTAAAATTGGATTCCATATCTAGTGATTTTAGTCCCAATTCCATTGAATTATGGTGGAATCAGATACCAATGTTAGGGTTTTCACTCAACATATGAATAGGATAGCCCAAGATGTGGTCTTCACTTCACCGCATGTCATTTAATTGTGGTATATCATCATGTTGAAATTATTAATATTTAAGGACTTAATTAAAATTTTTGAATGGGTTTTTTGATTTTGTTTCTTAGGTATTATTTCGAACTTGAGGTTGGGATTTTTTTGTGGGGTGTTAGCGACTACTAGGTCGTAGTTTCAAAGCAAAGTGATCGAACAACGAGGTTTCAAGATTTATTCCCTTATTGTTTTTTTGTTTAAATTGTTTATAACCTATTAATTTTAATTAATTAATTATGGAAATTATAATTAATTAACATATAGTGGTTTTATTATGATATAGTATCCTCATATGTCTCGGTTGAGCTTGGATAGTCCTTGACAACTTCTGCTGGCCTTTAAAAATTAAATATAAATATTTCTAAAGGTAGGTGGTCTAATGTACCTACCCTAAATTAATTATGTATGTTTATATAGTATGTTTTTTCTTTGGATTTACCCTAAGGGTGATGCTCATAGTTTATAATTTCCCTAATAAACTATATGGTTAACTAATAGGGTTATATTAAATGGATGAACAATAGGGGTCACTAATGAATCCTATGCACAGGCTTCATACCTTGATCAGAGACTATGAAAAAGACCAATGATCTCCTATGGTATGCTTCCAGTTATGTTATGGCCTAGAAAATTCCATGTAGAATTTCTCCACTTGATTAATCCTTATGGGGATCCTGAGATAGATACATTCACTTTCATATTGACTTAGAGATACCCTATATGATTCCTCCACTTATGATTTAACCTCAAAGATATCATGTTGAATGCCTCTTCAGTGTACTGACCTAGGGGACCTAGTGGGTGCCCCAATGTTTGACCGAACCTGAGCTAGTAAATCATGGGTCTAGGTAGAGATGGTAGCTAGTGGAACATAGAACTGACACTGAACATGTAATCCCATGAAGGTGTGGTAGTAATGTTGGGTTTAGGATTTTGGATACACTCACTCTTTTATTTTTGCATTCACTCATTTACTGTTGATGGAGCTATGTTTTACAGAGGTGATTCTTGTATTTTGGCCATTGTGCCTAATGAGTTGTGATACATGATAGGGAGGCCTAGAGAAACTTCTTTTGATCGAGATTACTTATCCTTATTGATGGATATAAATATCACAGTATGACATTAATGAGGGGAATTATTGTATGACACTAACAATTCTCTATGGTATGGTACAATTTACAAAGTTTTCTGTAGATGCACTCTATGGACTCAAAGAGGATTCCTTGGTTAATGGAATTGGGTCCTGGCCCTGTTACATCTAAATTATACTATGTTTTGATGAATTCACTCCATGGAATCGTAGAGGATTCCTTGGTCAATGGCTCTAGGTCCTGGCCCTCATAGGTCTGATACTTGATAAATCCGGCATAGGCCACCATTTATGAAGTTAAATATTTATAGGATTGTCCATTGGTACATGAAATCCTTTATTATAGTGATTTAAGGTCAGTACGGATGCTCCCAAGGATATAAAATGTGCCCCCCTTAGTGACGTAGCATACTCAGAGACTTTTTTGGTGCCATTCAAAGTGGGTATTTTTTGATCACAAGGCTATAAAATGTGTCCCCCTTGGGGACGTAGCATACTCAGAGACTTTTTTGGTGCTGGTCAAAGTGGGTATTTGTCGATCAGGATTACATACCCAAGGATCAAACATGGTTTGATTTTATTTATGTTATTTATCACCTTACTCATATATATATATATATATTTGTGTATATATATTTATGGGGACACACACACACACACACGCGCACACACACACACACATATATATATATGAGATGGAACCTTTTTCAGAGAAATTTCATATTTGGCTAAAGCAGGTATGGTTGATCGAGATCAGGAACCCATGGATCATATGTGGTTTATTTCATTTACATATTTGTTTATATTTATTGTTTTAGTTTTATTAATATTATTTTTATCATGATGAGTTGCTTATATTTACATACGATACATATTATTGGCTATGTATGAGACCATATTCGTGGTTCCTTATTGAGTTTTGTACTCACGCCCTGCTTAGGCCGCTATTGCACTGGGGTACCTGAGTAGACGTTCACTTGGTTGTAGACACATAATGGGATGAGGCCCGAGAATGAATATAGAAGGGATCAGATATATATGGAGACCAAGCATGTGTTCTATCTTAGAGTTAGTAGTATATCCATGTACTTTTATTTTAGTTTATTTTATGTAATCCTATATGTATGGTCATCCTAGTGGGTAACCATTATTTTATGTATGACATGGACATTTAGCCTTTTATAGAATTTCATTTATTGTTATACCATGCTTATATTTTAATTTATTTACTACTTATGCACTATTTTGTTCACTGTTATATATGTTATCTAGTTATTTATGTGATTTCTTAATATTATATAAGGGAAAAGTATCTCCATGGATATAACTTAGGCCCACACTGATAGTTGGAATAATATAGTGTATAGAGAGGTTTTCTTGAGGCCTTATGGAAAACTGGTTCAGGGAACCAAATTAGCGGAATATGGGTCGAGATGTTACACTGAGTGTGTTTTATTCAATTTCTGGCATGTGTGTGTCTTTTGAACTAAAATATTACTTTTAAATTGAAAACACATAGTTTGAGTCACACAGAGAACACTATGTGTCAAATTTACTTAAGGTTGGTTCCTACACATAAAAAACGATTTATGGATTATTTTCTTGAATTATCAATAAAATATGAACATGCTTTCTTAGTATTGAGTATGTGATGCATGTTTTGAATTAAAGTGTCAATATTAAATAAAAACACACATTTTTAATCATAATGGGAACATCATATATCAAATTTATGTTTGGATAATTTCTACACATAAAAAAATGACTTATGAATATATTTCCTAAAGTATCAAGATAATATGATGGTGTTTTCTTAGTTTTCAATGAGTGACACAAGTTTTGAACTAAAATGTCCCTTTTAAACTAAAAACATGCACTTTGAGTCATATTAGAAATATCGTGTTCCAGATTGATGTGAAGTTGATTCCTAAAAACTAAAAATAACTTTTGGATCATTTTCATAAATTAGTTTCACTACACATTATTAAAAATTCTTCAATTAAAAATATAATGAAATTAATCACTACTATAGATAAAAAAATCAAATAAAGAACAAAGAGTTCTATAGGAAGAACATTTAATGCGTACCTCAATACATCATCCTTATCGATGACTTTATAAAAAATTTATTTTTTATAAGCATGTTTTTTATATATAGAACACAAAAGGCCTCTATTTATAGTTCATATTCCTTCTTGAATGTTTACATCCCATTTTATAATTCATGAAGAAACAAGAATTATATATGGAGGAATTTTCTACTCTTTATAAGCATAAAATTAATACAAAAAAAATAAATTCTAACTCATCACATTATGATCTTTGTAAAAATTAACTAAATAAGTAGTAAATAAAGATGATAGGAGAAATAACCCAATAAATAATAGATAAAATGATAATAAAAGTTACTAAATAAACAGTAGATAAATCAATTCTTCATCCATTTTAAATCCTTTATCAATAATTGAGTTTTCTCCAAGCATTTTGTTCTCTTCATAGAGTAGAAAATGGTTTGATAAAAATCAATTCTTGACAAAGTCATTTATTAATAATCTCTCTGAAAATTAACTAAATAATCAATACATAAAAATTATAAGAAAATTAATTAAAAAATAATAGATGAAATTATGAGAAAACTAATTAAATAATTAGTAGGAAATCACCTGTTCATGATGTCTATAAATATTCTAACATTATGTATTATACACACTCATCTCTAAAAAAATTATTTCCTCTTTTGAAAACATAGATTGTTAAATGTCCCGGTAGTACTGAAAAAATATAAATAAACAAATGATTAATAAATATGTTAAATGAAATTTTAATTATTATTCTAAATACCTAATTGGGGATATTATTTTATTGATGGAATATGATATCTTTCATAAATTTTCAAACATAATAACCATGATCTATAAGATTAGTTTGTTTTAGAAACTATTGAAACACTGATAAAATTAAGCAATTTGTTTTGATATATATTTTTATAGTGAAATATTATTATATAAACCTTATTACTTATCCATTTTTATAAATTAATTGTATTTTTATACTCATGGAATACCATCATACCATGATTTTGATGATAATTAAACACCGCCCTGTCATAAAATAACTCATTAAAACATAACTTAAAATGTATAACTTGAAGTATATTTGTAAAATGTTGAATATAGTGTATTACACATTTATAAACATCATCATCTATGGTTTATTTGTTGGTAATCCATGCATTGAAACCAAAATATAAATAATTATAGTATCTAAATTGATTGAAATGAGAAACCAATTCTCTATATAAAAACAAAATAGAATAAGTATTAAAATAAATGAAAATATATTTGATATGATTATATTGTAGGGTTTTAGGGTTGCATCATGGGTATTATTAAGATTTCGTTTTTTTAAGTTTCTTTTCAAACATTACAAATGGTTGGTCCAATATTTATAAATATTCATCTTCTAACAATGATGTTTTTTGGGTAGAAGTAATTTTAGGAAAAATGAGTCCATTTTTTGTTTGTAGGGTTTTACCTTAACAAAAAACTCATATATTCACCTAAAAAAATATGAATTATATTTAATTGTAATTAACTTTGTAGATCAGTTATTGGAAAAATATATTTTTAAAATTCACCTCATGTATACATTTACAATTGAGAATCCCAACCATCCATGAATGAGAATTTCATCAACATTATCATGGCCTAGATAGTATGTAACATCCGAACTATATATTTTTCTTCAAAATTAATGAAGTTTTTATTACTATATTTGAACATTATATCCTCATGAACTTGTAATATTAGTAAATATTATAGTTTAATTGGTATGGTAAAGGTACTCTCTAAAGTTACTTTTGACTGATTAGTTTATCCTTAAGATTATTTTGATTCCACTCTATGTTTCCTATTCCTTTTCTCTATATATAATAACATCCCTCAGTTCATGATTTTTTCATTAATTATTAATGAATTTTCATAAAAAATAAATTATAAAGGATATACCTTATTATCAAAATATATTACAAGATCAAATATATATCCTATGAAAGTTACAATAGAAAGTATGATCGTGTAAATAACCAGATCATCAAGTGGAATAGTTAGCTAAGTACTCTGCTCATAAACTATGTGAATCCCTACTCTAACATAATATTTTGGAAGTTGTTTGTAGTTTAGAATATATCATTATTTATTTTACATTGTACCCCTCACAGAAATATGATGGGTGGGTGATGATAGATATAAATCACAATCAATCTCACCCATTATAATATTAGTATTGTATATGTATCAATATCTAGATGATTTTCATTTCATAGAAATAATTATGAAAAAATAAATCACCTATGGAAGGGAAGTCCTTTGAGGGTAATGACTAGACTCAAAGATGGGGGTTGGATATACATGTAGTAGTTATTGTTTTTTTGTATATTCTATTTTATTTTTTCTTATAACATTTTATAAAGACACAATCTAATAATTAAGTTTTTCTTTTAGAACATTTATTCATGCCTTCATCTCATATATTTTCTTATATTTATCCCCTTGTGAATTTCTTTTCTCAAAATATGTTTGATGTGACACTCTAAAACCTACACTCTAACACAACTATATTTTCTTGGATGATTTAAGGAAACTGAATGTAGTTATTCATTGGGTAAAACTGGTGATGATTATTTTCTCTAAACCAGATAAAAAATAATTGAAAATAAGTAGTAATTATTATGTAATATTGATTTAAAGAAGAATAAATTTTTATTTAATCCCCATGAGTCCATCCTAGTGGATGTGTTTTGTGGTGGTGTTTAGTGAGGTTTCAATTTTGAGCCTCCTCACATTAAATTTGATAGGTTTTAATTTATTTATCCCCCCTTGACCGATGTAATAAGAATAAATTTTTATTATTTCATACCTGTATATGATTCCCATACTCTTCGTGTTTTCATCTACTAGTATTTTATCTTTATTTACAAGAGCCCCCTTCTATATCACATAATGTGGGATAAAAGTGGACTTTTGATTTTGATTCATCAATCCACATATAAATAAAGGAATATAATCATATTGTTGTTTTATTATGGATAAAATTATTACTATATATTGAAAATACATTAAATTTTTTTTTCAAGTGAAGCATACCCCATCCTTGATTTACGGTAGGGTAAGTTGGTTTTGATGCATGATTTTTTATTTTCATCACTCAAATTATTTTTTATATTTAGAAACTTAGATATTGATCTGTAAGAGTTTGGAATATTTTTAATAATATTTTGAAAGCCAGTAATTTATTTGGTGCGGGATTTTGGGGCCCGAAGAGCGTCGACACAGTGATATTAAAAATATTAAATATATTTTATCAGGCATGTTCAATTTATTTGGAAACATGTAATAACTCCCATGAAGAGTATTGGATCAAAAATCTATGTTCTCGATTGAGTTTAGAACATTTTTTTACCCTAGGTGTGACATATACTTTGCCTTCATCGGGTGCTAGGTCAGAGGTGATTTGGTAGGGCATGTGTTGGTGTAGAGTTAAATGGGAGTTAATTATTTAATAAAATTAAATCAATAACCCTTATACCCCCTTGGTGTGCATAGCGAGGAGGTGAAACCCCTCTTCCTCCCCCATTGAACTACAAATGGAGCTAAGGGTGAATCAAAACGAAAAAATGTCATTGATCCTCATTTTAGGTTGATCATCACCAGATTGAGGAGTAGCACGATCTGAGCATTTCTCAACACACAAATCTTTGAAGTTTCTCCATGAGGTTTGAAGATTTTATTTTTAAGTCACTATCACATTTTTATGCATCGTTTTAAGGTTTTAGATCCCTTTGACACTTTCTAAAGACCTCATAAGGGTTGATCTATAGGTTTTGGGGGAAACTGGGGTGATTTGAGCTACTTGTAGGGAATTACCATTTTAAATTCCCATTTACATGGCATATGGTTTTGTGGAACATTCCATGTGTTATTCCCATTCAGGGAACGTGACTTTTGGGGACTACATTTTTTGTTCTAGGGTTACACGCCGTGTAGTGACCCAAAGTTATGTGGCCAAGGGACATGTACATGGAAGCCATGTAATGGTACCTGGATGTGTGAAAGTAAACGACTAGAGTACATAGACACGAGGTTTCAAAAATGGGCATGGGTTGATGACATGACCCCATGGCTAGTTTTCTAGGACATTCCATGTACCAGTGGATGCACGCCGTGTGTGAGATACGGTTGTCCAAGTCGTGTGAAGGAGGAACACGAATTGGGCCTGGGTGAGGCAATATACACTATTTGAATCCTATAAACGCCATGTACACCCACATTCCTAGCCAATCCATGAAATATGAGGACACGAATATATTTTTAGGTGGGTTCACACACTGTGTGGACCCCCTTATATGCCGTGTAGCCTTTTTTGGGAAGAACTTCTACCTTTTGTATTTCTTTCTCAAGGGATAAAATTTTGGTATGTGAGTAGCCTATCCTGAACAATTTTATTCTTATAATGAGATGTTGTCCATGGTTTGGGCCTTGAGATGTTATGAGAGGTGATATCATGGGTTTCCCTAGTTAGTGATGTTTAGACCAATAATGGTTGAGTGAGTCCCTTGGTCTATCCCTATGATGGTCAATGTGGTAATACATCCTTTGCATAGGATTGTGATCCCCATGATAGGATGAGCATGGGTAGAGTTGTAGCATTACTTAGGAGAGGCCAAGATGTCACTACCACAAAACTGGGCAAGGCATGCGCCTGCCTTTATCAGCGCTAACAGTAAAGCACTGATAAAGGGTCGGGCCTTTATCAGTGCTAACAAAAGCGCTGATAAAGGTCCACTTTATCAGCGCTAAAGCAAGTGCTGACAAAGGTGTACCCTTTATCAGCGCTTTTTTAGTGCTGATAAAGGGCTTATTTATTAGCGCTAAAAAAGCTCTGATAAAGGTTGTATTTATCAGCACTTTTCATTTTAGCGCTGATAAATACACCCTTTATCAGCGCTTTTTACTAGCGCTGATAAAGGCTCACGCGGATTTGTTAAAAACCCGCGGGTCCCCTTCCTCCTCCCTACACCCGGTCAAGCTCTCGTGGAAGCCCTCCTCTGTGCCGCTGCCGCCGCCTCCTCCTCCTCCCCTCCTCCTCCTCCTCCTCCTCCTCCTCCTCCACCGCGGCCTCATCCTCCTCCTCCTCCACCGGCTCTTCCTCCTCCTCCTCCTAGTCCGCGGCCTCATCCTCCTCCTCCTCCACCGACGACTCCTCCTCCTCCTCCTCTGCCTACTCCACTACCTCCCCCACCACCACGGCCTCCTCCTCCTCCTCCTCCGCTGCCTCCGCTGCCTCCGCCCTGCCTCCGCCCTGCCTCCGCGCTGCCTCTGTTGCCTCCGGTGCCTCCGCTATCAACACCTCCTTCTCCTCCGCCACCGGGTCCTCCTCCTTAAGGTGATTCAAATTTAATTTTCACTAATTAATTATGTTTGGAATGGGTAAGTGTTTGTCCAACTATTCTTCGTGTTGAATCTTCAGTTTCCATGGGTGGTTTGGGATTGTGTTTATGTTTTGATCCTGACTATGGGTTGTTTTTATGATTTCCCACTACTTCATTAGATTTATTTAGTTATTATTATGTTTTGGTGTTTTCATTTAGTTCTTTTGTTGTGATTTGATGTTGGGTTTTCCTTGATGGAGGTTGTTCATGTTTCTTGTAGACAATACCTCCTAGAAGGACCATGTAGAAGCATAGAGAGTGTGAACCAGAGTACCCCAAAGAGGAACCATCCCATTGATACAAATTTTTTTGGATTCAATTATTTATAATTTAAAAAACGTGGGTTAAATTGGTATCCATGATAAGACATGAACTATGGACCACACTCAAGAATTTTCAAAGAATAATTCAGAGTTTTTCTTTACTGAAAAGAAAACCAAGTAATTTAAGGAGTAGTTGGACTGTATCAAGTAGATCTTAGAGTTTTTGAAAACCCCTAAGACATCTAAAGTGTTATTTTTTGGTTCCTTTTTAAAAGAATTTATTTGAATGTGGTGCGATTCAATGATTTTTTCGAGGAATAGAGAGGATCTCACTTTTACCACTTTCCAAGTGGTATTTCTTCAGAGGTTCTACCTAGATACCTTGATATTGATGAATGACTATGTGTTTTTAAAGATAGAGTATGGTGGTCATTTAGTCATGGATTATGCCACTAGATTCCGTAATTTGGTTCATGTATCTCTTTATCTCCCCACGAACTATTATCTTATGGATATTAATTTTGAGATGGGTTTGAGGAAATATATCAGATTTATTATTATTGTTCTAAGTATACCAACCTATTTTTAGGTGTTTCCCAAGGTATTGATGTGAGAGGCATATTTTAATTGAAATATTGGTCTCAATGGTGTTCCATTAATGGCTGGTATCCATAGTTATTTTTGAGGATAAAATCTAAAGCACGGTGAGTCTTAGAGAAGTAGTGGAAAGGGATTTGAGTAGTCATTATGAACAGATTATGTGGATTCTATGGACAATGGACCTATTTTTTTTTATCAGATTAGAAATGTGGGAAACATCTGGATGATTTTACCAGAGTCTCTGAGGGCGTTCCACCTATTTGGTTAGCTGGGGAATATCTTGTGATTTTTTCAATTGGCTCCTAATGGGAGTGGTGCAGGCTCCACTTTTTTTAAGGGCTCTTAGTTAAAATAAGAGGCTTCAAATAGTGTCGGATCACATCCTAAAAGAAAGGGGGATTCTTAATAGGGAAATAATACATAGACGATTCTAATCCAGAAAAAATCAACGTAGTAGAGGTCATTTATGAGGACTCATAATCTTGGCCAACCACAATTCGAGGTGATTTTTTTTAATTCTTCTATAGTGTTGGTTTCATTTCAAAATGGTGAATCCTAGTCATTAATTTCACATATTTTTTTATTACTTGGGTATGACGACATAGTTTATTAATTATTTCATGTATTTCCTAACCCTTTTGGGTAGGAAAAATGGTCATGGTTTCATGTTCTTTGAGAGTTGTGTTGTGGTACTTTGCATGGAGGAAATTTCGGAATTCCATGTTTTGGACCTGGTCTTTTCCGACCTCATTATTGTATTGGATTTTTTTATTGGATTTAGTGCACTAGATGACTATTATCACCATTGGGTTCAGTTACTTACTCTTAACAGGAGATTCCATGTCTTTTATGGATATTGTGATCTATAAACATGGAGGGTATGACAAGTTGCTTCTATGTTATGGTTCATATCATGTCATTTTTCCAAGGTTTTCCTTGGGGTTGTTGAGAAGTGTTCTTCATGTGAAATTACAGTGGTCATGGAAAAGTACACAAAATCATTTCTAGAGTACTTCATGGGATAAAATCCCCAATGAGTGTTTGCGTTTTCTATCTATTTGCTTCACAGGACGATCCCATTTTCCATTCCATCACATCATAAGGCTCTGGCCGATTTAGAGGAGCTAAAAGATCAGCTAGAAGATCTTTAGGGAATTGGTTCTATCTATATGATCATGTCACTATGGGATTTTCCAATTCTGTTTTCAATGAAGTCATATCATAGCCTATTAATTTTAACAGTCTACCTTAGTCATAGCCAGGTGACAATAATGAATAATTACATATTGCCTATAATTGATGATTTGTTTGAATATCTTATAAGGTTCTATTGGTTTTTGCAAATTTTCTAGAGATCAGGGTACCAACAGTTGAGGGTTTGGGAAGAGGATGCTCAAAAGATAGATTTTTAAAGTCGATATGGAAATTTAAAGTATTTATGAATTCCATTTGGGATCACCAATGCTCTATCTATTTCATGGAACTGATGAACTATATCTTTAATATCTTTTTAGACACCTCCATTTTCGTTTTTTTAGAATACTTCTTGGTGTATTACAATATATAGGAGGAGTACTGTGATAATCTGGAGGTTGTTTTGGGTGTTTTTAGAGAGGTTTTTCTATATTACAATATTATAAATTCCCCATATTTTGTTTAAGAAGTATTGTTTCATGGTCACATTATTTCCTTGGAAGGAGTTCTTGGTTATCCAGAAAAGGTTCGAGAAGTCATTTCTCTAAATCAGTGAAAGAATGTATTCAAGATCCACAACATTCTAGACTTACTCATTTCATGGTCACATTATTTCCTTGAAGTATCTTGTTTTTTATCTAAATTATACTCATATTCCTTCTCCTCTAACCTATATACTCATCCTATGGATTTCAAATAGGATGAATATAAATAAATAATGGATGAATTCCAATCGGTTGACAAAAGAGTATGAAGAAGGTGTGGAATAATTTATCAAGTTTTCAAAAGATCATGCATGTGACTCTTCTCAAATCCTTTGTCCGTGTTTACGCTGTTGTTATTCAAAACAAATTAGTCCAGATGAGTTGTAAGTACACATGATCTGTCACGAAATAGATCAAAGTTATACATGTTGGAATAAACACGGGGAAACAACGAATGTAGGTAGTGACTGGGGTGACACTGCGTTTTATGGATCATCTGATATGATTACAAACATGAACAATGAAGATGACAGTATGGAGGATGTGATTACAGATGTGAATGATGATGAAGATCATATTTAGAAAATGACAAGGACCTTCGAAGATGAACTTCGTGATTGCCCAAAATTTTTTGAGAAGTTAAAAAGTTTTGCAAAGACGCCATTGTATGCTGGTTGCACTAAATATACAGCATTGTCAGCCGTACAGAAGATGTATAATTTGAAAGCAGATAACGGGTGGAGTGATGACAGTTTTACAAAACTACTTTCCCTCTTGAATGACATTCTCCCAGAAGAAAATGAGCTCCATAGCCGAACATACGATGCCAAACGAATGCTATGCTCTATGGGTATGATCTCTGAAAGAATACACACCTGCCCGAATGACTGTATACTATTTCGCAAGGACCAAAAATCACTTAAAGAATGCCCAAAGTGTGGTGCTTCTCGATACAAGAAAGATGAATCCAGTCCTACTAAATTTGTATGGTACTTTCCAATCATTCCAAGGTTTAGACGCCTATATGGAAGTGAGGAGACTGCAGAACAATTAACATGGCATGCAGATACAAGTATTAAAGATGGGATACTACGTCACCCGGAATACTCTCCTCAGTGGAAGATAATCGATCATGAGTATCCTGAATTTGGAAACGAGTCGAGAAACCTTTGTCTTGCGTTATCTATAGATGGAGTGAATCCTTTTGGTTTTCAAAGAAACAGTCACAATACATTGCCAGTTATGTTGATAAATTATAACTTACCACCGTGGTTATGCATGAAACGAAAATACATCATGTTATCTATGATTATATCAGGACCAAAACAACCAGGTAATGATATTGATGTTTATTTAGCTCCATTTATCGAAGATTTGAAATTATTGTGGGATTCAGGTGTTACATTGTATGATGCTTACAGAAAGGAAGATTTCACTTTGAGAGTCATGTTGTATGGGACGATAAATGACTTCCCTGCTTATGGAAATTTGTCAGGATATAGCATTAAAGGAACTCAAGGCTGTCCCGTTTGCGAAGAAGGTACACAATCAATTAGGTTGAAACATTCATCGAAAACTGTGTTTCTAGTACATCGTAGATTTCTACCGCGATGACATAAGTACCATTCTTGGAAGACATCATTCGATGGAAGTTTAGAAGAACGTACAACACTGTCTCCACTAACAGGCGATCAATTGTTTGAGAAAGTTAAAAATGTGGACACTACTTTTGGTAAAATGGATTCGAAAAACCTTATGAAAATCGGTTGGAAAAAGAGATCAATTTTTTTTGAATTACAATACTGGAATTGTCTGTATGTAAGACATTTTATTGATGTTATGCATGTAGAAAAAAAATGCATTTGACAGTGTTATCGACATGTTGCTAAATACATCTGGCAAAACAAAATATGGAATTAAGGCTAGGTTGGACATGGTTGAGATGGGAATACAAGAAGAGTTGGCACCAGTGAAGGGTGAAAAACGAACATTTCTTCCTCCTACTGCTTACACTCTTTCCAGGCAGGAGAGATATCAGTTTTTCAACTTCTTGAATGACGTAAAGGTTTTAGAGGGGTATTCGTCAAATATCAGCAACCTTGTGTCAATGAGCGAATTGAAGTTAAAAGGTCTGAAATCACATGACTGTCATGTTTTGATGCAAAATCTCATTCCAATTACTTTACATTACATTTTTCCCAAGAATGTCCGCCATACATTAACGAAACTGTGTTTCTTCTTCAAAGCTACATGCAGCAAAGTTATAGACCCGGCGAAATTGCCATCTATGGAAAAAGAAATTGCCGTCATATTATGTGAATTAGAAATTTTCTTCCCGCCTTTATTTTTTGATATGATGGTTCATTTGATGGTCCACTTAGTGAGAGAGATTCGACTATGTGGTCCTGTACATTACAGATGGATGTACCCCATTGAACGGTATATGAAGATTTTGAAAGGGTATGTAAAAAATCGATGTCGGCCAGAGGGTTGTATTACAGAGCGATATATTGTTGAGGAAGCCATTGAATTCTGTACCAAATACTTGTTTGGTGTGGAAAGCATTGGCTTACCGAAATCTCATCACACTGGGTGGCTTGAGGGTGAAGGAATTTATGGAAGAAAGGTTGTCACAATCAATATTACAGATCAGGAGCAGGACCACCTTTATGTTTTGCATAACAGTTTCGACGTTGACCCATATGTTGAAATCCACAAAGAAATTATTAGGCATTTGAATCCATCAAGGGATGAAAAATGGATATTAGATACACATAATCGACAGTTTTTAGGATGGTTTCGAGATCATATTTTTAAGAAGTCAGATGAAAATCCTAATTCAATTTCGGAACGACTTCGATGGCTAGCCGGAGGACCAAGTGTGTATGCATTATCTTACAATTCTTATGTAGTTAATGGTTATACATTTTATACTAATGAACATGATGAAGACAATACCATGCAGAATAGTGGGGTTACACTTGTGGCTGAAGTGATGCATGTTTCCAGTGCTAAGGACAGAAATCCTATTTATGCGAATATGTCATACTTTGGCATCATCAAACAAATATGAGAGTTGGATTATACAGAATTTCAAGTTCCGATATTTCAATGCAAGTGGGTTGATAACAGGAGTGCTGTTAAAATAGATGATTTGGGATTCGTGAAAGTTGATTTCAGTAAGGAAGGGGAGAAAGGAGAACCATTTATAATGACATCATAGGCAGTGCAAGTATTTTATGTTCCAGATCCCGCAAACCGAAACTGGTCAATTGTTCTGTTATAGACCAAAATAGCTGAAGGGTCAGATGAAAATTCAACGGAAGATGACCCTTTCATTGGGACTTCACAATCATTTCGCAGTGGTCCCAATGTAGATGATGGTTTGTATGTCAGAGGAGACCACAATGAAGGGATATGGATAGTTGATAGAGGGGTCAAATCCCTTCAGTCTTTTAAAAAAAAGGGAGTTCAATAATCAGGTTATTGATTTTTATTGTAATATAGATTGTGTTACATTATGTTATTATCTGTTCACTGCTGCTTTTATGTGATCTAAATTAAATTTTAAACCAGTTCTGCAGATAATGACTTCTTCACTTGTTGATGCACCCAATATCGAGACACAACACGTCTCTCAACCTGTTGCAGCTGGTCCCACTGCTGAGAGACAACAAGTCTCTCAACCTGTTGCATCTGGTCCCACTGCTGAGAGACAACAGGTCTCTCAACCTGTTGCAGCTGGTCCCACTGCTGACGTACAACAGGTCTCTCAACCTGTTGCAGCTAGTGTCAGTGTCGATGCTAGCACTTCAGAGAAACATAATGATAATGTAGAAACTGAGGAAATGGTAGGCGATGAAACCCCAACAACACAAAAAAAACAGGTGCGCCGTAGTTTGACAGTTTTATCAAAAATCCTTAAGGCAAAATAAAAAGGCATCAAATATGAAGTGGGATGGAATAAGCTAGGCTAGCATGTAAACCCCAACAAAGCCATGTTTAGTAGCTACATTGGAATCGTTACTCGACAACACGTGCCGATTGACGTAGAGTCGTGGCACCATGTTGTTAGCGGGTTGAAAACATTAATGTGGGAAGAGATTACGGTAACATTACGATATCATCTATTTAATTTATTAAAATAAAATAAAATATTGAAATATTGACTAACCCTTCATCATATCTTGCAGAGTGCATTTATAGTAGATGTTTCGCACAAAGAATATGTTTTCAGACTGGCAGGAAGGATTCATAGAGGCTTTCACACCATTTTAACGAAACATCATCTAAAAGATGCCGAAGGGAAAATCAAGCTGCACCTGCCTCCTCTTTATGCACACTTGATATCCCAAGGAACGTGGGATGCGTTTTTCAACCGTCGTGTGGAACAGAATTTTCAGGTACATTGTGTTTGGTTACATGTTGTGTAACGTTGCTTGTATTCATCATGTTTATTGATAGGTTTTTATTTATGAAACAACAACTGAATGCTGAAAATAAAGAACGGGCAGCAAAACCGGCGTACCCCTACCGTAAAGCAAGGTTGGGGTATGATTCAATTGAAAAACAATTGGTATGTATTTTAAAAGTACTGTAATAATTTTATGTGACATAAAAAAACACTGTAACCATGTTTCTCTGTTTATATACAGATTGATGAAGCAAAATCTGAAGTCACTTCCATTCCACGCCATGTGCTACGGAAGGAGGCTCATGTTAATAAAGAGGGGAAACTGATAGATGAAAACACATAATAAGTGTGGGAAACATGTGTATGTATGACATAATATAAACTCATTTTTCTTTAAATCACTATTACATAACGATGCTTACTTATTTTTTCATATTTTCTATTTGACATAGTCACAGGAATCAACAACACCCGCACCGGATGCAGACATACTTTCAATGGCCTTGAAACAGCCAGAACAGTATGGCCGCGTTAGAGGTGTGGGTCTTGGGGTGTCACCTCAGACATATTTTCAGAAAAAAAACAAGAGGATGAACAAACTAAAGAATTTCATGTAATGAGAGATAAAGTAGATACCCTTGAAGAACTAATCCAAACTCAGGGAGAGATGCTAAAGAGTTTTATGGAGGAGAGGCGAAAAGAACAAACAACTCAAGAACAACCCCCGCGAGAAGATCCACCCCTCACCAGCTTTGAGGCGAGCCATTCCCCTCAAAGACCTGACTTAACTGAGGTAATCAATGTTATAATATTAGTTTTTGTGAGATGTGAATCACATAGACACTGATACCTTTCATGTAATGATATTCTACAGGGTGAAAATGACTGTGATTTATATCTGTCAACTCCCACCCATCGCCTTGTAGCGAGGGCTACGGTGTTCAATATGCAGAATGACATGCTACACTCTAGACCACTTCTAACCGGTCATGTCAAAGTGTCGATTAACGTAGCTCATGAGCCGAGCGCTGAGATACCCATGCCAAATGACGACGACGACATTCATACGGTGGAAAAAGCTGTTGGAACATTCATTGCATGGCCGTCGAATCATGTAAAAAAACATGTCGAGCAGGAGGTATTCATTTCCAGTTCATTTTTCAAGCAGAACCTTTAAAATCAAATTAGAAAATGGCTGAACTGATGAATGTTATTACAGAAGGATAAAATGGAGAAGATAAAACGAAAGAGCAGCTCCAACATTGGATCAACCAACCGATTAAAACGATCTACTGAGAGCACGTTCACCCCGCCTGTTCTATATCCACATTTAATATCATTGCAAGCTCATGGGGATACGAAAATGAAAGACGGCAAGAGTCATACAATTGTTTGTGAAAAAGATATGTACGGAGAGGAAACAATAGATTTCGTTAGTGCAGATGCTGTTTCTGAGATCATCACATATGACTGGCTAGGCGCCTCAGTTATAAATGTATACATGAGGTATGTTTTCATGATTTGATTTTACAGAAGCTGATATACTTTGATAATTATGGATAAATACATATCATATTTTTCATAGGTGTATATATGAAAAACAATTTAAGGGATTTTCCCATGAATACAAATTTGGACTTGTTAGTCCTCACACCATTTCTACACAACGAACAGAAATAGATTCTAATTTTCAGGCTGAATTGACGTCAAATCTGCTCAGAACGTTTCAAAGAAGAATTATGACTGACAGGATCTTTTTAATACCAACGATGTAAGGGTAAAACTCTACATTTTAATCATATCAATTATATTTTCATTTCTATTAGTACTTATTTATTTTTGTGTTTTTAGGGAACATTAGATGCTCATTGCAGTCAATTTGGATACTCCAAAGATTTATTTTCTGGATTCACTGCATGGATATCCAACTAACCGACCACATATGATGGCGATTGTCAATTTTTAATACACTAGATCCAACATTTTAGAACTAAATATCTAGTTATATAATTTATATTATCTTTTAATGAGGATTTTGTTATGATAGGTCGGTGTATGAATATCGTCTAAAGGCTGGAATGAATCCAGGGCATAAGGACGACAATTCCCATAAGATCTACAAATGGAGAAGTATCTAGGTATATATAATTATATTTTACTATCCAAATACATATCAAAACAAATTACTTATTTTTCTTGATGTTTCTGCAGTGTCCGAAACAAACAAATGACAAGGATTACGGTTATTATGTTTTTAAATTTATGAAAGAGATCATATTTCATGAACAAATTAGCATCCATGAAGAGGTATTTTTGGAAATAATTACTAATTTATTTAAAATAATTATTAATCCTTTGTGTATTTATATTTTTTCAGTACTACTATAACTGTCGCAAAAACTCCTATTCAGAAGATGATATAAATGTCTTTAGAAATGAATGGGCATCGTACCTGATGGAAGAATGTAAAAAAATAGGACAACGAAGGTGAATTTCTAATACTTATGTTATCTTTATATGGTCATTGATATCTCCCTTTACACTTATTGAGAATCTATGATCTCCCTTTCTTATGTTTCATATCCTTAGATTAGTGAATTCCTACTACTTAGTTTGAAAATGACATAAACTTTGGAAAACAACACCAATGACATACGGAAAACCAAGAAAACGCGTTCGGATTGTTTTGATACTTTAGGAAAACGATCCACGAGTCATTTGTGACGTTTAAAAATCGACCGCACCTCAATCCGACGCATGGTGTGACCGGTATGGATAAAAGTGTCTGATATCAGTTTCAAATTGAGATAAACTTTGGAAAACAACACCAATGACATACAAAAAACCGAGCAAACACATTCAGATTGTCCTGATACTTTAGGACAACGATCCATGAGTCATTTGTGACATGTACGAATCGACCGAACCTCAATCTGACGCATAGTGTGACCGGTATGGCTAAAAGTGTCTGATATCAGTTTCAAATTGAGATAAACTTTGGAAAACAACACCAATGACATACGGAAAACCGAGCAAACACATTCGGATTTTTTTGATACTTTAGGAAAACGATACACGAGTCATTTGTGATGTGTACGAATCAACCGAAGCTCAATCCGACGCACGCTATGACCGGTATGGCTAAAAGTGTCTGATATCAGTTTCAAATTGAGATACACTTTGGAAAACAACACCAATGACATATGCCAAACCGAGCAAACGCGTCCGGATTGTTTTGATACTTTAGAAAAATGATCCACGAGTCATTTGTGACGTGTACGAATCAACCACACCTCAATCCAACTGATGCACGGTGTGACCGGTATGGCTAAAATTGTATGATATCAGTTTCAAATTGATATAAAATTTGGAAAACAACACCAATGACATATTCCAAACCGAGAAAACGCGTTCGGATTGTTTTGATACTTTAGGACAACGATCCACGAGTCATTTGTGACGTGTAAGAATCGACCGCACCTCAATCCGACGCACGGTGTGACCGGTATGGATAAAAGTGTCTGATATCAGTTTCAAATTGAGATAAAATTTGGAAAACAACACCAATAACATATGGAAAACCGAGAAAACGCATTCGGATTGTTTTGATACTTTAGGAAAACGATCCACGAATCATTTGTGACATGTACGAATTGAACGCACCTCAATTCGACGCACAGTGTGAATGGTATGGATAAAAGTGTCTCATATCAGTTTCAAATTGAGATAAACTTTGGAAAACAACACCAATGACATACGACAAACCGAGCAAACATGTTCGGATTGTTTTGATACTTTAGGACAACGATCCACGAGTCATTTGTGACGTGTACGAATCGACATCACCTCAATCTGACGCACTCTGTGAATGGTATGGCTAAAAGTGTCTGATATCAGTTTCAAATTGAGATAAACATTGGAAAACAACACCAATGACATATGCCAAACCGAGAAAATGCATTCATATTGTTTTGATACTTTAGGAAAATGATCCACGAGTCATTTGTGATGTGTACGAATTGACCGCACCTCAATCCGACGCACGGTGTGATCGGTATGGCTAAAAGTGTCTGATATCAGTTTCAAATTGAGATAAACTTTGGAAAAAAACACCAATGACATACGGATAACCGAGCAAACGTATTCAGATTGTTTTGATAATTTAGGACAATGATCCATGAGTCATTTGTGACGTGTACGAATCGACTTGACCTAAATCCGACGCACGGTGTGACCAGTATGGCTAAAAGTGTCTGATATCAGTTTCAAATTGAGATAAAATTTGGAAAACAACACCAATGACATACGCCAAACTAAAAAAACACGTTCGAATTGTTTTTATACTTTAGGAAAACGATCCATGAGTCATTTGTGACGTGTATGAATTGACCTCACCTCAATCCGACGCACGGTGTGACCGGTATGGATAAAAGTGTCTGATATCAGTTTCAAATTGAGATAAACTTTGGAAAACAACACCAATGACATACGGAAAACCGAGCAAACACGTTCGGATTGTTTTTATACTTTAGGAAAATGATTCACGAGTCATTTGTGACGTGTATGAATCGACCGCACCTCAATCCGACGCACGATGTGACCAGTATGGCTAAAAGTGTCTGATATCAGTTTCAAATTGAGATAAACTTTGGAAAACAACACCAATGACATACGACAAACCGAGAAAACACATTTGGATTATTTTGATACTTTAGGAAAACGATCCATGAGTCATTTGTGACGTGTACGAATCGAACGCACCTCAATCCGATGCACGCTGTGACCAGTATGGCTAAAAGTTTCTGATATCAGTTTCAAATTGAGATAAACTTTGGAAAACAACACCAATGACATACGCCAAACCGAGAAAATGTGTTCGGATTGTTTTGATACTTTAGGACAACGATCCACGAGTCATTTGTGATGTGTATGAATCGACCACACCTTAATCCGACCGATGCACGGTGTGACCGGTAAAGCTTTTCATTAGATAAAGAATCTGTATTTATTAAATAAGATAAATCAATCAAAAACATATTGATTTTACATTATTCCCTTTCATTGTTATGAAAATGAATACTTTTGAGTTTAAAATTTCATATTTCAGTTTTACATTTCCATATTAATGTATTCTTTCATATTATTGTTTTAATTTCTTTCATTATTGCATTACTAACATAATATTTGTTTTCTTATATAGGTGAATTTTTTTCCTTGAGTTCGGATGCTTTGTTCGGCAACAAATACCGTCGAGAGCAGATCACAGATATCAAAGGATGAAACATGAATGTTTATAACTGTTGTTGAATAATTGTAAATGTAACCATGTAAAACAATGTTTGAAATGTATATAGCAATGCATTTTTTTGTATTCATGATGTTAAGTAAATGTATATACCGTTGTCGGTCAAAATATTGGGTGCGGGTGATATGGTGTGCAGGTGTGCATGTGCTACTTTGTGTATGTATTCTGGTGTGCAGGTGTGCAGGTACTGTTTTGTAGGTGCAGGCGATGGGGCCTTTATCAGTGCCTTTTCAGCACTGATAAAGGACACCTTTAACAGCGCTAGAGGAGCGCTGATAAAGGAACCCTTTATCAACACTCCTAGAAGCGCTGATATAGGAGACGTTTATCAGCGCTAAGAGAAGCGCTGGTAAAGGCAGTCCTTTATCAGCACTTTTTTTAGCACTGATAAAGGTCTCCTATATCAGCGCTTCTCGGAGCGCTGATAAAGGGGACCCCCCTTTATCTATTCCAGCATTAAGAACGCTTTTCTAGCGCTGTTAATGCCAATTTTTAGCACTGATAAAGGGCCAGGTTGTAGTAGTGTGGGATCCTCTATTGTATTATTAGATTTTTTTATCACTATAGATAGGCTGAGGCAGGATCCTCTAGTACATTGTTTTCCAAGATCAGGTTCTCAGAATCATCATGACCAACACAACATGGGAGGTGATCCCATATCTACCAGGATATCCCAATAGGGTTTGTGTCATTATTCAATATATGATCCCCTATGTAGTGAGAAAAATCAGTAGGGTTTGTGACATTGTTGGGTATATGATCCCCTACTTAATAGATAGTTTATGTAGGATTTTGGAAATGTTGGATATATGATCCCCCACTTTGTGACTTGTACTTGGTGGGGTTTGTTGAATCATCATGACCAACACTACACGGGTGATGATCCCATATCCAAAAACGATGTGATCTATGGGATGTTATATTGGAATTGTGGTCTCCCCCAGTGGATCTTTGGTGTGACCACCTTTCTAAGAGACCTTTGAGTTATCAGATTGGGATTTTGGTGTCCCCAAGCAGATCCTGGGGATGATCCCCTATCTAAGGAGGTGTGGTATTTAGTGTTCCAAAATGTGTTCGTTGTGTCCCCCAGTGGTTCTATGAGTGATTAAATTTCTAGGTGATGAGGATTTTCATGGTTATGATAGGTTTGGTAGAATCCCCCATCTAGGATGGGTGAGATTACCTATCTGAGTATCGAGATCCATTGGGTTCCAGTATGACTTTCTATATAGCGAGATCTAATGAGCGTGTTCTCTTGGATGTATACCACTTGGGATGGCGGAGGTGTACCATTGAATTATGATATCTAGTGGAGTGTTATCTCTCAGATGTTCCATTAAGGATGGAAGAGTTGTTCCCAATGGAGTGTATCTCTCAGATGAGAGAAATTTGGGATTAAGGAGCTCATGGAGTGTGTTCTCTAGGACGAGTGTTACCTTTTTATCCTTGAGTAGAATATGTCATTGGCTATAAGGTCATAACCTTATGAGACTTGGAGTATGAGATGAGTATATCTGTGTTTTTTATTATGGGAATCCTTATGGTGATGACACTTTTCTTGGTTGACATCCCTTGTAGACTAAGATGAAATGTCATATATAGAAAAGGATGGTTTAAGATGGAGTTTCTCTCTTATTGGGTATTCCCTCTGGTTGGGTCGATCAGACTATTACCTTTTAGTTTCTCCCTTTTATTTTGGGTTTTTGGGGTAACTACTAAGTATTTTTATACTCACACCCACACTATCTTTTCCCACACATGTTGTGTCTTGTGCAAACTATAGGCCTTTCAAAAGAGTCTCAAGAGGACCAGGAGTAGGTAGAGATCAGTGGACTAAACCGACCACGGTGTTTACAGGAGTCAGTCTAAGGAGTTTACTAGCAGTTTCTATTGAAATTGATCCCCTCCTTCTAATAAGGTTGGACTCTTTGATAATTTTTCTTTTGGAGGGACTGTATTTTCCCCTTTTTGTACTTATGTTTTACTCTAGTTTGGTATAGATGTATTCATGGATTTTATTTTCCATATTTTTATATATCTTTACTATTTCATGGAGGTGTTTGTGGGAGAATGTGTACAAGTACCTTAGGTAAAGGCCTCCCATTTTTGTGTTATGAATACACAACGATAGTCGCTATCCCTTGGCCTATTGGAGGTGGGCTTGGGAAGTTATGGATTAGGCCCTATTGGTTTGGGTCATGACAGATTGGTATCAAAGCGGGTTCCACTTTGGGACCACAATATCATTATCTTGGTAGGGTTTTATAGAGATAATGTTTGGGTGTTTTGAGTTTTGTTGTCAGGATAGAGGTTCTAGTGTTGAAGCGATGACTGACATATCCATTAACCAAGACTTTGATAACCTACTTGTTGACTCGGTATATTAGGACACTGGTCACTGGGAAATAATGATACATGCATCATACAGGTCTGGGAATTGGTTTTTCATGTCCTTCTTGAGTCATCTACCTAGATATACTCTTTGACCATGACATGTCTTTGATCTGTTTTAGTATTCCACCACGATGATAGCTGGAAAGAGTTCCATAGCGAGATTGTGATGATGATCTACCCCGAGTTGAGGCTTTAGTGTAGAGCAGTGATCTAGAGGCTGTACCTCTGTGTGGTCTACTAGTTGAGCCACCACCCATTGAGCATTAGGTTATACTATTATTTTATGATGATGATGCTCACAGGATGAGTGTGCTGCATGAGTTCTATAGGTAGTGAACTTTGAGGTATCAGGGTGATCTAGATCCCTAGGCAATAGATGATTGGATTGAGGTAGTCACACACATTTTCTGTCCTGTGAGGACACTCCCAATCATATGGTGGTCCTAGAGGTGATCATTTTTCATGGTTTGGCTAGGCGATGGTGGAGTCTAGTGATGTGGACCCATGATGATGTGACTTTCTCTTGGGAATAGTTTAAGAGGATATTCTAGGTAGAGTTATATCTGTACATGTTGTGGTCGGTGTGTATCCAGTAGTTTCTGCAGCTTCGACATGATAGATTTTCTATGGAAGGGTACTCGGTGAGGTTCATAGACCTATCATTATACTCCATGGATATGGTTTAGGATCCATTTTTCAGAGAATAGAACTTAGAATAGGGCTTGTTCTAGGATATTAGGGCGTTAGCGGTACCGCTGTGCATTCCTACCTATGCCGGTATGCTTGAGAGATCTTTGGTGATGGAGAGAATTCTATCCAATTAGACTCTAAATGTTAGTGTTGGGAACATAGGAGCTGGGACATTGGTATCTGGAAGCCGATGGCTAGCTCAGGGATCCGAGAATATGAGATGCTTCAAGAGATGATCCCAGGATAGAGGTTTTGAGGTTAGGGATTCTAGGCTAGTTTTGGCCAGCGTCAAGAGAGGCAGTGTTATACTTACGATGGACATGGACATCTTGATCAAGATTTTCCGACCTATCATGTTGTTGAGAGGGATCTGGTCGACATAAATCCCTAGCAGAGGCAACATTTAGATCATGGAGTTCTGCATGATGAAAAATGTGGCAGGGGAGTGGGGATGGCAGTAGGAGGTGGAAGATGGTATGAGTTACCATCACCACCCCCAGGTGGTCCACGCCAAGCTCAGGGAGTTAGAGGACAGGGGTGAGAATAGCCGCAGACTATAGGGGCCTTTAACATAGAGTCCCTAAGGGTGATTATAGGAATTATTTATGTCCTTTATACTTTCTATAATAGTATCGATATATACTATTATGAGGTACTCTTTTCTTGCTTCTTCTTGCTCAAGTTTTGTTTGGGTAGATGTGGGGAATTGGTATAACCCTGTGTTGGTATTAGTCGTTGTACCTTTGAATGCACAAGGAAGAGAGATTCTTCTACCACCAAGACACATTTTGTGATGGAATTGAAACCATGTGGGTGAGTCAGTGCCACCCAAAGAGGATAGTGTCGGGGTTTGATGGACGAGTCTCCCTAAATTTTGTGTTTGGGGCTAGGTGATGTGTTGGTGGATTGCAGATGGAGGGCCCGATAAAAACCAGTATGAGTGATCTAGCATCCCTTTATTGTTCTTTAGTACCCTCATGTACTCAGTGTCATATTTTTATGTGATACTATTGAGGAGGATGTGGTGTGGTTTGACATAACATCAGTCACACAATAATTAGGGATGCTTCCCTTACTATGACATGTTCTTGATATGTGATTCAAAACCATGTGGGTGAGTTGGTTCCATCCAAAGTGGATAGTATCAAGGTGCAGTGGAAAATTTTCTTTTACATGTGTGTTCGATGTAGTGTTACGTTGGTATCTGTGTCAGGTTAATAAAGTGGTGTACCCCTAGACCCTATAAATGTAGATGGATTGGGTGCTTGGTGTTTTCCTCCTATTTCAACTAAGGAGACATATACCTGATGGTTCATGGTGTCGACCTTTTTTGAGTTGGACTTTGGTGTGGTGGCCTTTTTGGTTCCCCTAATTTCATGATTTTGGGTAGCATGAGAACCCCTGGTGAGATTTATGGCATGAGAGTCCTAGTGGAGAGCTTAGTTTTTACTGATTCTTCCTAGGATGTTGATTTTTTTGGGAGAAAATCCTTAAGGTGGGGAGGATTTACCAACTCTATTTTTGACCTATAATACTTTGGAATATTTTTAAGAATATTTACAAAGATAGGTATTGACTTGGTGTTGGATTCTAGGGATGAGAGAGCCTCAACACAGTGATATTAAAAATATTTAATATATTTTATCTCCCATGTGTAGTTTTTTTGGAAACATGGAATAAATCCCATGTGGAATCTCAAATTAGAAATATGAGGCCTCAGTTGAGTTAAAAACGCTGTTTTTATCCTAAGAGTGATACAAACTTTGTCGGCACTGGGTGTTGGGTTGTAGGTGAGTTGGCAGGGTGTGTGTTGGTGGGGAGTTAAATGGGAGTAATTTATTTAATAAAATTAAATCAATATCCCTTATCCCCTACCACTTTGAACGAATGACAAAGAAGGTGAAAACCCCAATCCCCCCTTTTGGATGAAGAATGAAGCTGAGGCTGAATCATAGTGACAAAGTTCCATTGATGCATGTTTTTGACATCGATCATCATCAGATTGAGGAGCAACATGATCTGAGAATTATTCTACACATGAAGCTTCGATGTTTCTCCATGAGGTAGTTAGATTTGAGTTTTATGTCCCGATCCCCTTTTTATGCATCATTTTAAGGTTATTGATCCCTTGGATTCTTTTTAGGGACCCCATGAGGGTCAATCTATAGGTTTTGTGGGAAACCAATGTGATTCGGGATTCTTACAGGGAATTCAATTCCCATCCAGAATTCTTGTTTACATGGCATGTGGTTCATTGGAACATGCCGTGCGTTATTCTCACTCGATGAAGATGACTTTTGGGGACTATACACCGTGTATCGGGGTTACACGCCATGTAGTGATCCAAAGTCATGTGGCCAAGTGACATGGCTAGGAAAGCCGTGTGATGGTACATGGTCATGTGAAAATACATGTCCAGAGTATATGAACATAGGGTTCCAGACACTGGCACAGGTTGATGACATAACCAAGTGACCAGTTGGCTGGGACACACCATGTACCAGTGGGTGCACACAGTGCGTGAGACATGATTGGCCGAGCCATGTGGAGGAAGAACATTGCCAAGGCCCAGGTGAGGTAAGAAACATCGTGTACATCCTATACACGCTATGTATTCCCACATGACCAACCGATCCATGCAATATGAGGACACGACTAGGTTTTAAGTCAGGTTCACACGCCGTGTGGACCCCCATACATGCCATGTAGTCCTTTTTGGGAAGAAATTATGCGTTACATATCTCTTTCTCCAAGGCATATATTTATGACAGTGAATAGCCTATCCTGATAATTTTGTTTATGTAGAACGAAATGGTTTCCTCGGTTTGGGCCTTGAGATGGGTTGAGAGGAAATATTGTGGTTTGATCCGATTAATGATGTTTGGACCAACAGTGGATGAGTGATTCCCTTGGTCTATCTCTAAAAGGTTCAGTGTGGCATTATGTCCTCAGTATAGGATTGTGATATGCTTGATAGTATGATCATGGATAGAGTTGTATAATTCTTCTAGAGAGGTTGAGGTGGGATCGTCTATTTTATTGTTAGAGTTTTTTGTATCTATCTAGAGAGGCCGGGGTAGGATCCTCTTGCATATTATTTCCCTAGATAGGGATCTCAGAATATTTGTGACCAATACTACCTGGGAAGAGATATCCTATATATAAGGATAACCTAGTAGGGTTTGTGACATCATTTGATATATGACCCCCTACATAGCAGGTGAAATCAGTAGGGTTTGTGGAATCATCGAGTATATGAAACCCTACTTAGTAGACAATTTATGTAAGGTTTTTTCACCATCGGATATATGATACCATCCTTTATGAGTTTTACCAGGTGCAATTTGTGGAATTTCCATAACCAACACTACACGGGCAATGATCCCCTATCTGAGCAATGTGATATCGAGGATGTCAAATTGGGTTTGTGGTGTCCCCAGCCGATCCTAGATGTGACCCCTTTCTAAAATATCTTTGATTTACCAGAATGGGTTTTTGGTTTTCCCTAGTTGATCCTGGGAGTGATACCCTATCTGAGGAGGTATGAACTTCAGTGTTCAAAACTGGGTTCGTTATGTCCCCCAGTAGTTCTAGGAGTGATCCCCTTTCTGAGTGATGGAGATTTTCTTGGTTCCATTAGGTTTTGTAGAATCCCCCATCTAAGATGGGTGATATCCCTTATCTTAGTATCGAGATCCTCTGGTTTCCAGCATGAATTTCTACATGGTGATATTTGATGAGCATGTTTTTATAGATGTACGTCACCTAGGATGGACGAGGTATTCTATCACCTTATGATACCCAATGGAGTAGTATCTCTTAGATGTTCCATATGGTATGTAAGAGTTTTTCATGATGGAGTGTATCTCTCAGCTGAGTGTCATCTAGGATGATTAAGCTTGTAAAGTGTGTTCTCTGGGTTTAGTGTTACCTTTTAAGCCTCAAGTATATTTTTTCACTGGATATGAGGTTGGAACCTCATGAGACATGGAGTATGAGATAATTATATCTGTGTTTCTGATTCCGGGAGTCCCTGTGGCATTGAATCTTGTCTTGGTTGACATAACTTGTGGAATGAGTTTATAGGTTGTATATAGGTGAGGATGGTTCGAGAATGAGTTTCTCTCTTATTGGGGTTTTCCTCTAGCTGGTTTGAGAGAACGATTACCTTTCAGTTTCTCCCTTTTATTTTTGGTTTTTGGGGATCCTACTGAGTACTATTATACTCACCCTTGCATAGGATTTTCCTTTACATGTTATGTCTTGTGCATACCACAAGCCTTTCAATGGAGTCCCAGGATGAACCATATTAGGCATATATTAAAGGAATAAATCGATTGAGGTGTTTTATATAGATGGGATAATGATCTTATCAATGGTTGCCTTTGACAAAAATCCCCTCCTTCTAAGTAGGTTGGATGCTTTTGCAGCTTTTCTTTTGGTGGGCCTATATTTTTTCCTTTTTATACTTATGTTGTACTTTGTTTTGGGATATATGTATGCATGAATTTTCATTTTTAATTTTTTCTATCTCTGTACTATTTCATGGTGGTGTTTGTGGGCACTTGCATATAGGCACCTTAGGCAAAAGCCTCACATTTGTGTGTTATTCTTAATCGTCACTAGTCGCCATCCCCAAGCCTATTAGAGGTGGGTTTGGGGAGTTGCGGATCCGAGCCTATTGGTTCGGGTCATGGCATTATAAATTAAAAATTATTAATTAAAGTGATTAATACAAATATTTCCATGTAAAGTATCTCCAATCACAATATAGTTGAAATGTTTCCTCCTCAAGAAATCAAATAAACAAATTCCATGTTTCATGGTTTATCATGCGTGCTTATATCTATAGTGGGTGTGGGTTTACTTTACCTTTAACATCCTTGAGATATTAATTCTCAGGAATTTTAAAAAATACTCTACAATCCTTTCTAGTGATCATTAATAAAAATTTTATTTGATAATAATTTAGTATAAATGAACTTTTCAAGGTATAATTTATAATAAATTAATATTTCATTAATTTTTTTTAGAAAATTAGAATAATTATATCATAATGTTACCATAATCTATTCCCAAATTAATTCCTTCATTATGGTCACAAAATTATTCCATGAATCTAGTATAAATGAACCTTTTCTTCTTACCTTAATAATTTTTTAATACTATAATGCTATAATGATCCTATATTTTCTTAAACATAAGTTATATACCTTATAAAATTTTCAATATTTTATTTCTTAGGATTGGTATCATCATCATGTGAAGAAACCTATTGTTCCTCTGGATTTGGAGCATCAACACGTGGATAAAACTATTTATCCTTAGGATTGAGAGCATCATCATGTGGATAATCCATTATATGCATTAGTAGTTGAAAATTTAATTTAGATTACATAAATGTAGTAGTAAATGCATTATACATTGAGGTAACACAATGTATTTTAAAAAAACTTTAACCTAATTACTGAACTCACTTTTTTTCTTTAAAGGTATAAAGGATTATCATGACAACCCTTGTCTTTATTATACATTAATTCATGATTTATTACATAGTAATAAACATTATAAAATCCAAAATATATATAATACTAGTGTCTTTGGGAATTAGGTATATTATATAATAAATTAAAATAAGGGGTTCATCAACATTATTGAAAACTTCCTTATCATGGTTATATTATTTAATTGTTCTTAAAACTACTTGGGATAACCTGGGGACATAATTAAGAAAGGGGTGAGATATAAAGCCCAGTAAGGTAATAAAAAATGAATAACATTAAGAAGGTATTACATGTTATACAATATGTATATCAACTGGACATAAAAGGGTTGAGAATCATAAGCATGAACAATAAGGCATGATATCGCGTGATAAAATAAAGGCAACATGGGAATTTTGCAAAAACTTCAAAAATGAAATTATAAGCATAAGTCAAGGTTAACCAACAAGAAAAAATTACATAATTTTCTTAAGATAACCTTCTATGCACCATATATTTCATCTCATGAGACTAAAACATTACTCAATGCCTTGGAGTTCTATCTGGGTATACCCATCATAATCATATAATGTACATGCATAAGTGTGACACATAGATCATATACATAAGAACATATTTCATCACATATAATCCCATGATAATGTAGTGAAAATTAAATAAATTTATGTCACCAATAAAATAAGTATAAGTTAATAATGGTGAACACCCATGGTAGGAAATAGGTATGATTATTCACTACACAATTGTTTTTCATGGAAAACCATAGTGAAATTTTGGAAGCATAACGGGGGAACATAAATGTTCCTGGGAGGGATAATTGAGATTTAAAGAGATCTATTGTCATTTAGAAATCATAAGTTAATTAATGGGGATATTTAAGAACATATCCCAAAATTATGAATTGGATATAAAAGGCATAATATAACGAAGATGCTTGAATAAAGAGGAGAAAGATAAGATCCCTTAGCTTGAGAGTGTGATTCCAAAAGTTTGGTAGATGTTTCTTGAGAGATTGGGGGAACCTTGAGAGTAATATAGAGAGGGGATGTAAGAAAAAGGATATGATCCAAGTTTTTTGAGTGAAGAGTAATGGGAGCATGGGTGGGTTTATATAGGAAAAGAGAGGGGAGTTATTTATTATTTCCCAAATATAGGTTTTGGAATATATAAAGTAAAGTATCAAAAAACACAAAAATTACCATGTATTTTTCCTATGCTTTCATCAAATAATATTTTTTTTCATTATTTTATTATTCCATGGTCCAAACTCACTAAAATATTACCCTTGGTGACGTGGAAGTGAGTCATGTTCTTAAACAAATGATTTTAAAATAATAAAATATAATATAGGTTTTGGAGGATTCATAAAGGATTTATAAAATTAATAAAATAACATAAAAAACACATTATTTTAAAGGGTATACATATATTTGGTCATTTATACACTTTATGTAATTTATTTTATCTCTTCTGGGTCATTATGATGTCATAAAACACACTCTATATTTATACTGTATTTAATTTTTCCCTTAAAATTCAAATGCCTTAGAAAATTATGGAAAATTCAACATTGGATAATTTAGATGTTCTGATTCCAAAAATAATATTTATTTTATACAAATATTTTTCTAAATATGTGAATTTTTACTTTAAAATAAGAATCAATATTTATTGGGAAATGTTGGGTTTTTTGATAATAAAAGTTATCCAACCCTTATAAAAATTACATTTAACTTCATAAAAAATATATAATAATTTATATTTAATAAAAATTATTTAATAACATTATTTTATTAAAATATAATTTACTTCATAAATCCATTAATTCATCAAAATGAATGTCTTATTTGAAAATTCATAATACCCAAAAATACAATTTTTGTTTCATCGTATCAAAACGAAAATCATTAATAAAGTAAAAAATATAAGGAGTTAATATAATTATTATCCTATTGAAAATAAAATATAAATATTTATATTCTTATGGTATTTATATATAAAACTTTATTACACTAGAAAATTCCTTGAGGTTAAGGTACATGATAGTGAGATTTTCTTGGGGTTGTTTGGTGTACATGGTTTGGGTTGTGATCTCGACGATATTGAACTTATCCTATAAAAAGTTTATATTGAGATTTAATTATTGGATATCATATTGGGCTTGGTCAAGGTAAAATCCTAGTGATGCTATATCCCTCTGAATCTTTGATAAATGGGCTTCATAGGATAAAAACCTATTGGTTAGGGTTGTCACTTCCTTTGTCTGTGTTAATTAGATTTCTCAAAACCTTATATTTATAATAATGTTATGATCACTATTAAATGTCTATATTATCAATGGTTATGATTCTTAATGGTATTTTAAATAAGATAAGATTTAATAACACCAAATAATTAAAGTGTTTTCTATAACCATAATTGGTTATTTAGTTCAATCACAATGAGAATTTTATTTATAAAATTTCAGGTCATCACAATATCCCCCTTCAAAAATTTATCCCTTGAAATTTTCATTTCACGCACTAAAACAAATGAGGGTAATTATTTTACACCACCTCCTATAGTTCCCATATAGCTTCTTCAAACTTGTGGTTTCTTCAGAACATTTTGACCAAGTTCATTATCTTATTTTGTAGAACTTTATCTCTACAAACTAAGATCTTCACTGATTGCTCCTCATATAAAAGATCATTCTCAAATAGTACCTCCTCTGGATTCATCACATGTCATAGATATGGTTGGTAAATTTTCAAGAGTTATATATAGAAAAATCATTTAATTTATATATTTTAGGTAGGAGTTCTAGTCGATAAGATATCGCTCCAATGTGATCAAGGATCTCAAAGGGATTGATGTATCTTGGAAAATGTTTTCGCTTCTTTACAAATCTCATCACTTTATTCCATGGAGATATATATAGGAATACCTTATTTGTTTTATAAGGTTGATCCTTGGTCAAAAAACCAAGGAACATTTATTGAATAAATTAAAATAAAGGTTACAAAAGTCTAAAATAAGGGATTCATTTACAATATTTTTCATTAAGGGGAGTCAAATCCATAGAGAGTTCATCTGACCAGGTGATGTCATAGATGACCCCCCTTTGGGAAATCCCATCCGCAACTATGTTCACTTCATGAAGCAAATACGTAATGATATGATTAATCTTCATGAGTGAGTGAAGGAAATCCATTCATCCAGTTGTGAGTGTCCACACAAGATGCACCACGTCATTCCATAAAGATTACACGATGGTGGTTGAATCACTTTCAATCCAGATATTGTTCGAACATTTTTTTCTTGAGAAGGTTATAGCATGAATAACACTTAACACTTCTACCTCAAAAGATGATTCAAAGACACAGGTTCCATAAAATCAACCAATAAACTTCCCAAGGTGGTGTTTGTACACCTCTCCACATCTCTATGGCCCTAGGTTACCTTTAGAGGCCCCATCAACATTAACTTTAATCTAGATTGAGAGAGGAAATTTCCAAAATACTTCAAACGTGCATCAAGGTTGACTATAAGTACTTTGAACATAGAGGCACCACAAGATACTGAAATTAGAAACCTAATTATTGCAGTGACCCTGATGAATTGTGGAAACTTCATGTATAGTATCAATTATCCTCACCCATCCTGCATGAAGATTGAATGAGATATTATGATGTAAATAATCATTTTTTTCATACCAGGTCACATATATAATCTCAACAACCGCAACCAGAAAAAGGTGCTTGATCTGATGGGAGGCTTCAAAAGCAACACAATACTTAATTTTATAGCTGATTGAATATAAAAGTGACCATCTATAATGAAAAATATCAAGAACATATTTCTAAAGTGTATAATTAGTAGAACACGAAATAAAAATATGTTTAGTGTATTTTTTTAAAGCTTGAGGTCAAAGTCTCATTTATTATTAAAGAAAAGACATCCTTATACTGGGTAGAGGGAGACCCATTACATAGCCCATAGGCCCAAGGACAAGTTCCCTAAATACAAGGCTTAAAAGCCCATTTTTAGCCCAAAGGGCCCTTCAGTGAACAATATTGCTACAGTACCCAGGCTGCTACAATACCGACTACAGTACCGCTACCGCTACAGTACCTGCTACAATGCCTTTGTCGCTACAGTGTCACCGCCATTACACTCCCGCCACTACTACAGTGTTTTACACTATTTCCTCAACTATTTATGGAACTAAGAGTTTTTATTCACCAAATCCATCCAAGCATGCAGGTGTTTTAGAACTCTTCCCATAAAGGGATTTATAGGGAGACATTTGGGTACTTGATTGTAAACTATTGTTGTATGAGAACTCGAACAGAGAAAGATATTTATCCCATCCTCATTTGAATTCCATAGAGAATGCTCTCAACATGTCCTTGGGAGTCTAGATAGTCCACTCATATTTCCCATCAATTTTAGGTTGATAAGTTGTGATGAAGTTCAACTTAGTATTTAGAGAATGTTAGAGACTTCCAAAATTTGGATGTAAATCTTGGGTCTCGATCAGAATAATTGATAGGGGTGTTTTATGCATCCTCACCACTTCTCTAATTTATATCCTTACAATTTTATCAAGTAAAAAGTCATATCAGATTGCAATTAAGTGTGAAAACTTTGTAAAATGGTCCACCACATCCCATATAGAATTATTTCCTCTTGATGTCTTCTGAATACCAGTAACAAAGTACATGGTTATATTCTACCATCTCCATTTATGTATGGGTATTGGTTGCATCATAACCTTGTATTTTTTCCATTCATAATTCACTTACTAACATACAAGACACCTTGATGTATTTTACATTATCCCCTTCTTTATATTATCCCACCAATAATTCTCTCGTAGATCTCAATACATCTTTGTGCTCCCTAGATGGATCAAGAAGGTCGAGATATGTGCATCATCCAAAAAATCCTTCTTTAAATCAATATTTTATGGTACACATAGTCATTACCCAAATCTTAAAAATCCTTCTTTATTAATTTTTAACTTTGAGGATTTCCCTTTTCTTATAGCTTCTACTTTCTTTTGAATTTCTAGATCATCTCTTTGAGAATACTTTATATTCTCTAGAAGGGATGGTAGAGTAATAATTTTGGGAAAGGATTTATGATGTTCCTTCTTTGATGATTCCCATGTCCATACTTTTCATGTCTAATAATATTGGATCCTTCTAAATTCTCATCAATGATAAAATTTTCATATTCTTTCTACTTAGAGCATACGCCACATTATTTTCATTCCTAGGATGGTAGTGTATTGAGAATTATTAGTATTTAATCAGCTCTAACTATCTTAATTGGAACATACTCGAATCCTTATGTATGAGAATATACATGAGGATCTTATGATCTGTATATATTTTAAAAGTCTCCCAAAAGAGATAAAATACCAAGATTTTCAATACGAAGATTACTGTAGCCAACTCCAGATCATGTGTTGGGTAGTTCTATTAATGAACCTTCAATTTCCTTGAGGAATAAACTAGCACCTTTTCATTATGTATCAGTACACATCCCAATCCTTTATTTGAATTATTTATATATACCACGAATAGTTCCCCACTTGTGGGTAACATAATTAAAGGTGCAGTGATAAGAATCTTTTTAAACTCCTTGAATATCTCTTCAAATTAATTACTCCAAACAAAATTTAATCCCTTCCAAGTTAGGTTGTCTAGAGGGTTTTATAATTGTGATAAATTTCTTACAAATCGATGATAATACCTAGCTAACCCAAGGAAACTATGGATATCTATCATAGTGGTTGGTCTTGGCCATCCTTCAATTGATTATGTCTTTAAAGGGTCCACAAATATCTCATTGATTATGATAATATACCCTAATAATGATACTTCCTTCAACCAGAACACATATGTTTTTTACTTTTCATAAAAATTCTCCTTTTGTAGGGTCTTTAGAACACTTCTAAAATTCTCCTGATGCTTCTACTTGATTTTGGAGTATAAAAGAATAACATCTATAAAGACTACCAATTTTTTAAGGTAATAACTAAAGACTCTATTCATAAAGTCTATGAAGAAACCTGGAGAATTAATTGTCTAATTGTAATTACTATGAAGTCATAGTGCCCCTAACTTGTAAAAAAAGTAGTCTTGGTGATATCCACATTCTTCACCCTTACTTGATAACACCCTGACCGAAGATCCACCTTGGATAAGTATTGGTCTCAAAATAAATGATAGAATAATTCATTAATTTGTGGAAGAGGATACTTGTTCAATATCATGATCCTGTTGAGATCACAATAATCAATGAAAATGCACATCGATCCATCCTTCTTCTTGATTAAGTGGACTAAAGAGCCCCAAGGAGAAGAACTTGGGTGTATGAATCCTTTATCTAGATTATCCTATAGTTATTTATTTATATCCTCATTTTCCATAATTTCCATTATATATGGAATCTTGGATAATGGAAATTCCATGGGTATAAGCTCAATTGAAAATCTGATGTCTCAACTAGTAATAAGATTAGAAAATTATTTTGGAAACACATCAACATATTCCCTCACAATGGGAATGTATTCAAGGATTATCTTTTCCTTAGAATAAATAATTTGAGCATGATACACTTTCTCATAGGGAAATAACATCCATGATTGAGATATTGGTGCTAAAGAAGATGAATCCTCATCCTTGCACTTGTACAGAATCAGGGGGCAATTATCAATATAGTGAGTGATTTCCTTCTCTCAGAAATTTATATTGTATTTTTATAAGAAAAATAAATCCATACCCTAAATTTTATAAAATTATACCAAAGGGAGTATCAAAAGGTTTTATAGGAATCTCATCTAAAAAATATTGACAAGGGATGAGTTATATACTTGGGATGCAATAATTTCCCCATTGTTCATTTTCACTGATTGCTATACCTCAATGATTTGTGGTGTTGTTTGAATAGTTCTACTAAACTTTCATGATATTAATGAATGCATAGAACTATAATAAAAAATTTTGTTTTCTATTCTTGAATGAATAACTAGCATACATGTCACCACATAGTTTTTAGGACCCACCTTAGCGGTTGTGATGGTAGAAGCTCACCCTTGTTTCCACGGAGGTTATTGGAATTTATTTTCTTTAAAAACCCTTGGATTAGTGTAGTGGTTCTCATATAATAATTATTCCTTTTAGATGAAACATTGTAAAATAGGCTGAGGGTAGTCTAGATCATTCCTCTATTCCATTTCATTGGTGGGTTTCTCCCTTTAGTAATCGCTATCCAGGTTCCTTTCCCTTCTGCACCTCAAGCATTTCCTCATCCCCTTAGGCAATTTTCATGGTTCTTATTTATAAAATTTTGACCCATGGGATGTTAAAATTTCTTACCAAAAATATATTTCTCTATCACACCACTATAATTAAACTCCACTTTACACTTCTTATACCCATAAGACCATTGATATTCACTGATCTCCATTTTAAATTTGATGGAACATCGAACAATTTCTTCATAGCTATCAAAGTCTTAGATCACCAAGGATTTTTGTAGACTCAGTTTTAGATTAAAAAAAGTGTTTAACTTTGAATTATAGGGTAATGATAATGTTTAATGAATATAATGAAATTATTTTGAAGTTTGAATCATATAATTTTATGTATTCAATTCCTTTTTTCTTAAGGGAAAATAAATCCCTTTAAATTTTAAGTCAGAGAGTGTGGAAAATATTTGATGATATTTTTTTGAAACTCCTTCCACCCCATTTCTTTGATATCTTCCTTAGGCTCTGTATTCTTAATCAATTTCCATCACTGATCAAATTCTCTCTCCATATGATAAACTTCCAGTATAACCTTGTCTTGCTCAGAACATTGAAGGATGGAGAAGATCTTCTCAATGGTGTTGATCCATTATTCTATGATTAAGGGTAAGATAATATATTGAAAGTTAGAGTCCTATGACATATAAAGGTATCAATTTTAGATTTTTACTTCTTATGTGGATTTGTACATTCCTCCTGATTCATTTTTCTATTCATATCATGCGACAACTAAGATATTATCATCACAAAGTTCATGATTCCTGCTCCCATCAGGTTAGACATCTCATTTGGACAGTCACCACATTTCCCTTCACATTGGTTATTTACTCAGTTCCTCCTATTTTTTTCTATTTAATAGAATAAAGGTAAAATTAGGGATGAGTATTTTTAAACTATTAAAAGTAAAAATAGGAATCCACAACATTAAAGGGAAAATTTTTAAATGAAATTTATTCCTTAACTTATTAATTTATATGATTAAATATATGTTATCCATGATATATTTCATAACATAAACTTTTATGGAATCTTTTTGTTTCCCTGATAAAGTTTTATAATGAGATTGTGAATTTAACAAAGAATATCCCCTAGGAGTGTCAAACTAGGTGTGCTGTAAGGCCCATTGTTGTGTATTGGTTTCTGATTGAGTCTAGCTCAATATAGTGTTTTCAGGTGTTACCCCTGTGTACATCTATGCAAGACCCACATCCAATTTTAGTATCCAGAAATAGATTTATTTTCTAGGAACCCAATTAATCTATAAATTACCAAAATTTAGGGATGTTTTATTATGTTTAGTCTTATACCAAAGTCTTTCTCTGTAGTTTCTTAATCATAATCAGAAAATAACTAAACTTTCCTTTAATACCAACTATGAAAACCCTTGTCTTTATTACAAATTATTTCATGATTTATTACACAATAATACATATAATAAAACCCATAAGATAAAGAAGTATATTTTCGTTTGGAATTAGGTACATTATATAACAACTTAAAATAGGTGGAACATCAACATTATTAAAAACCTCATAAACATGATCATATTATTCCATCATTCTTAAAACTACATGAGATAACCCAGGGACATATATAAGAAAAGGGTGACATAAAAATACTAATAAGGGAATAAGAAAAAATAACACAGATAAGGTTTTACATGTTATATAATAGGCATATCAATGTTACATAAAAGAGGTGATAATCAAAATCATGAACAATGAGGCATGATATAACATGATAACATAAAGGAAACATGGGAATGTGGAAACAACTTTAAACATGAAATCATAAGAATAAGTCAAGGTTAAACACAAAGTAAACATAAAATAATGTTCATAGGATAACCTACCATTGACCATACATGTAATATCATGGGACTAATACATTATCCCATGCATTGGAGCACCATCTTAGCACACCCATCATAATCATATCCCGTACATTCATAAGTGTGCCCCATAGATCATATAAAAAAGAACATATTTAATGAAATTTAATCCCATAATAATGGAGTGTGTATTAAATTCATGTAATCCCACAAAAAAATAAGTATAAGTGAATAAAGGTGAACACCCTTGATAGGAAATGGGTGCGGGTATTCATTACACAATTGTTTGGCATGGAAAATCACAGTAAAGTTTCGGCAGCATAACGGGGGAACATAAATGTTCATGGGATCTATTAATGAGAGTGAAAGGGGTATATAATAATTTATACATCATAAGGTAAGTACGGGGGATATTTAAGAACATATACCATCATTATTAATTGAATATAAAAGTCATAAGATAATAAAGATGCTTTAATAAAGAAGATAAGGATAAGATCCCTTACCTTGAGTGGGTGATTCCAAAAGTTTGGGAGGAGATTCTTAAGAGATTATAGAAAATTGGGAGGACTCTATAGAGGGGATGAAAGATTAAGGACTTGGTCCAAGATATTTGAGTGAAGAGGAATGGGAGCTTGAGTGGGTTTATATAGCAAAAGAGAGGGAAGTCCTTTATTATTTCCCAAACTTAAGTATTGTACTCTATATAATAAAGTAACCAAAACCAAAAACCTTAACATGGTTTTTCCCATGGTTTCTTCCAAAGAGGATTATTTTTAAACATTTTATAATTCCAAAGTCCAAAATCATTAAAATATTACACTTGGTGATGTGTAAGTGAGTCATGTTCTTAAACAAATGAATTTTAAATCATAAAATATAATATAGGTTTTGGAAGATTCATAAAGGATTTATAAAATTAATAAAATAAAAATCACATTATTTTAAAGGAAAAACATATATTTGGCCATGGATACCCTTTATATAATTTATTATAGCACTTTTGGGTCATTATGATTTCATAATACACACCATATATTTATACCATATTTAATTTTGACTCGAAAATTCGACTATCTCATAAATTTATAAAAAATTCACCATTGGATAATTTTACAGTGTTGATTTCAAAAATAATATTTATTTTATTCCAATAATTTTCTAAAAATGTGAATTTTTTACTTTTAAAAAAATAATCGGTATTTATTGAGAAATACTGGGTTTTTTAACAATAACATATTTCAAAACCTTATAAATATTACATTTTACTTCATAAAAAGTATATTATAATTTATATTTAATAAAAATTATTTAATAATAATATGTTATTTAAATATAAATTATTTCATATGTCTATTAATTCATCAAAAGTAATGTCTTATTTAAAATTGAATATTACCCAAAAATATAATTTCTATTTTTTCATATCAAAACCAAAATCATTTTAATGTAACAACAACAAGGAGTAAATATAATTATTATTCTATTGAAAATACAATATACATACTCATATTCTTAGAGTTTTGGAAAATTTCCCTTTATTACATCAGAAAATTCCCCAAGGATAAGGTGAGTGATAGTGAGATTTTCTCAGGGTGGTTCGACATACATAGTTTAGTCCATGATCTAAATAATCTTGAACATCACACATAAATAGTTTTTTTGTTCTTTAGTTGTTGGATATTGGATTGGGATCGGTCAAGGGTAAATCTTAGTGATTGTATCTCCCTCAAAAGCTTGGATAAATGGGATTCACAGGGTATGATCCTACCATTTGAGGTGATCACTTCCTTTTTCTATGTCAATTGGATTTATCAAAACCATATATATATACACTACTTCAAATAGGGCCTTTAACTGCATTAATAAAAGGGATTTATCAGTGCTAATAGTGTATGAGATGTTAAGGGGTTATCTTTAATAGCACTCGTAAAAAAGCACTGATAAAGGCCCCTTTATTAGTGCGAAAAAAAGTTCTCATAAAGGGGGTGTTTATCAGTGTTTTTTAGCACTGTTAAAGGTCACCATTTTAAGTTATTTTTTAGAGTTGTTAAAGGTCCCCTTTAATAGTGCTAAAAAAGAACTGATAAATGCCTCGTTGATAAATGGTATAATTTTTTTCATGCCCCAACCCCTTATTATCAACCTACCTCCTCTTTATCCACACTTCCCCCTCACCCACTTTATCATTTCTTTCCCCACCCCCTTATCATCACTTTAGTATGAGCCCCTACCTCCAAAAAGCTTCGAACCTGGGACCTCTAGCTTATACATTAGTGCCTTTTCCACTCCCCTATACTATTTTGTTTTAAATTTTATGATATATCTATATTTATATATATATTTAGTTATATTGATTTTATCCATATATTTATATATATGTATATATATATATTAAATATATATTTATTTATACATATATTTTTTAAATGGATATTAACTCTAAAAACCCTTAAAACACATAAAAACATTAAGAAACTCTGAAAACTCTGAAAACCCTACAACCCTTAAAAACACTAAAATGACCATAAATTTTGATCTAGGAGTCCTTTTTAGCTTCAAAAATAGTAAAATAGAAGCTCATGAAATGAGATTTGGTATGATATGTGGAATAGGCCGAACGAACACTCGAATTGGAAGTTATAGCCATTTAAATTTTAAGAAACCCGGGTTGGCGACTAAAAACTCAGTTTGGGAAGCCTTATGGGACTTTTTGGGGATTAAAAAATAGGATAGATATCTTAAAACTAAATTATAGACCATCTGTGGAATATATCTCATCCCATGCTTTGATTTTATATGTGGTAGAGACCTAATAAACACACCAATCAAAAGTTTTGGCCATTCGAATTTCGAGTTTTATTTTTGACTTTTTTGAAACTATAATATATTTTATTCCTTTTATTATCATATGATTTAAATCTCATGTTGTTTTATCTTGTTTAATAAGATTCAATTTTACTAGTTTTGGAGCTAAAACAAACTCTTGGATTGAAAGTTATGATCTTTTCAGGGTTTTTAGGGGTTTTAGAGGTTTTAAGGGTTTTTCACATTCAACGACCTTTCAAACAACCATAACATATGAACCAGGTGTCCTTTTTGACTCTACCTCATATAACATCAATTATTGTGATGATCTCGATGCCCCAGTGACCCACTTGAACTCTTGATCACCTTTATTGAGGCCAAAAGGCTCAGAAGGACTCTAAATGACCATCACTTCCACTATGTGTGACCATTAATGATTTTTTTGAAATATACACTTTATCAATGCTAGTAAAAAATCACTGATAAAATGAGGGTCTTTATCAGTGCTTCTATAAGATCACTAATAAATTCCCCCACTTGATCATCGTTTTTTTAGAAGCACTGATAAATGCCCATTTTATTAGCGTTTTTTACTAGACCTGATAAGGGGGGGGGGGATTTATCAGTAATTTTTTTAGAATCACTGATAAGGGAACCCCTTTAACAACACTTTTTTTAGCACTGTTAAAGACCCCCTTTAACAATTCTTTTTCTAACGCTGAGAAATGGGGTTTTTAATAGTGCTTTTAGCGAGTGCTATTAAAACCTTGAGCTGGATAAACCCAATTTTTTAGTAGTGATACTAATCATATGATTATTGTTCAACTGTTATATTTTTAATGGTTATTATTCTTAATGGTATTTTAAATCAAACAAGATATTGTAAAACCAAACAAGTGATGTGTTTTCTATAACCATAATAGGACATTTATTTCATTCAGAAAGAAAATTTTATTTATAATGGTTTGGGTCATTACAATTTTACCACTCAATTAAGTATCCAAATCACCTCCTTATGGTCTCCTATAACATAAAATACCTTATATAAATTGTGGCTTCCTCAAAATGATTGTTAATTCCCATTAAAAGGTTCATTTTCAGTTTAATTGACATCTGACCTTGCAAAGGTTTTGGTCAATAATTCAATAATTGACAACTTTTTTGTTTGCAAGATACATGACATAAAATACTAACACTATCCGTGATTCATTATGAACGGTTAATACTTTTAACATTATTTACTAAAATCTACGTTCACAAATCTGAATTCATTGATTTTAACTACACACCTATTATCAAACTGCTTTCATTAAAAAATCAGCTCAGGGAATGTTGTATAATCTCACTCCCATATTTTTTTAATGATGCCAAGGTATGAGATATTCACATAAATTATATTTATGTCTTTGATACTAGATACATGCATCAATTCCACCATAAGTGTAACTCCACTATTTTTCATGGAACTTATATCATCATGTTACTTTGTATAGAATTTATAACCAATAATTACATAACCATTATAATACAATACACTCTAAATTGTTCCCCTAGATAGCCATCAAATTTGTTCATAAATTTAGTGAAGATTTATAGTTGTATCTTAAAAAATATGATCTTGAAACCACCAAATAGACTATTATTTATGTGTTTTTGAAATCCAAATTTTATTCCATGATGTATTTAAATGCCTAATAATTACATTGTGGGTTTCAAAATATGACACAACATCTAAAATTTTATATAAAATGAAAATGTGAACTTAGTTATACTTTTAATAGTAATTGAAACAAAATATATTTTAAAAATTCCTTCAACCCCAAGTTGACCACTGTGAATAGATTTTGGGAGACCAATTCTCTCCAAATCATATTGGTATTTGATACAGAATCCAATGAATTCCATAAAAATATTTCACTTTTCAATAAAACCTTCTGGATGAATTTTATTTTTGACATACCATTTTAAATTTTCATATAACATTAAATGGGGTACATCTATATATAATTTGTAGGACCACATATCCAGATCTCTCAAACAAATTAAACCATCAATTGAACCATAGTATCAAAGAATGGTGTCTGAAATAACATCTATGATTCACATAATATAATAAAAATTTCTTTTTCCATATTTAGTAACATACTTTGGACTATAAATTTGATTCATATAGATTTGAAAAATAAATTTTTTTGAATAACATATGATGATAATTTTTAAGAAAAATAAAACATACATTTGTAGGAATTAAATCATGCATCAAAACACAGCAGTCATGTGATTTTAGGACTTTTATATTGAAATAAATCATTTAAATGATATTCTTTATATTTTATGAATACCCATATGGAACCTTTAAATCATTCAGGAAGCATCAAAATTGATATAACTCTTTCATGTAAAGAGTGTATGCAGTTGGAGAAAGAAAAATCCACCTTTTACCCTTCACTGGAACTAAATATTCTTGTATCCCCACGTTAATCATTCCCAAAATTTCCTTAACTTCATACTTTATTTTTCATAGTGCATTTAATAAAGTTATAATGAAATTATCACATACATTTTTTTTAAATACATGAAGTTAAGAAAATTTATTTTGTGCAAAAAATAGAGTATGTTAAAACAAAAAAACTGATCCCTTTTTTGAACTATTTTTTATAAGGTTTTTCAATGAAGGTTTACCAAAATTCGTGACAATATCCATTAGTTTTTCAAAATAGTTGATCACCCATTAGTGGATATGGAGTTGTACATTATTCTAAATTCCAATTGAATGATTTTATCCAAGATCGGTTTTTATGTCATCTGGGTAAAATTTTTTGATGCCCTAAAAAAACAGTCTTTGAGGAATGTTTCAACCTAACTGTGTGTATAACTATTTCACAAATTGGACACCATATAATTCCATTAATTCTATATCTTGTAAAATTTACATAAGCAAGAAATTTTTTTATCATCCCATAAAACATGGAACTCAAAATTAAATTTTAATTTCCATAAGAATAATACAATGTAACATCTGAATCCAACACTATCTTCAGATCTTATGTCAATGGATCCAAAAAAACCTCAATATCATTACCAATTTGTTTTGGTCCTAGTATAAGAAGAGAAAAAAGTATGAAGTTTTTCTTCACACATAACCACAATGAAATGTTATAATTTACCAAAATAACTATCCATGCACTATGAGTTATACTATGTACACCAAAAGGATTCACTCCATCTATAGATAGTTAAAGATGGAGGTTTCTTATCTTGTTTCCACATTCAGGATACTTGTGATCAGATTTCTTTCACCGAGGAGTGTTTTCTGAGTGAAGAATTTTCCCATATTGATTTATTATATTTTCAAACCACATAAATTTTCTTAAAGTCTCATCATTTTCATATAAGTTTATAAACCTTATTATTATTGGAAATTACCACACAACTTTTGAAGGACTTGGTTCATCATTTTTTTTCTCAAGACACACCACATTTTTGTCCATTTTGAAGTGATTCATGGTACTTATGAAATAATATAAAGTCATTTAAATAAAAATTTAGTCTTATACCCATTTATTGTAGCATTTTTTTAACATCATATATTCATAAAGTAATATCATCATATTATAGTATCATTTTATTCAAGTGAGCGAGTAGTTCAGTAAAGCTGGTGTCACTCCATCTGTTTCCATATTTTACATTATATAGCTTCAATATGGCTGAAAATATTGTATATTTAGTATAATTATCATATAGTGAAATATTTTCAAAACAATTTAACTTCTGAAACAACTTTAGACAATCACAAAGTTTATGTTCAACTGTCATCTTCATTTACACAATAAAAACTTCATCATCATTTACACCTATAATAATATCCTCGATATGATATTCATCATAATTAACACTTTTAATCACATCAGATGATCCATAAAATGTAGTGTTATCCTAGTCATGAGCTACATTCAGTTATTCCCCATGTTTCATCCAACATTTATAACTTTGATCTATTTTATGACAAATCATGTATGTTTCCAACTCCTTTGGACTAATTAGTCTTGAATAACAACAACATAAACACAAGAAATGGAATCGAGAAGGTTCATATACATGATATTTTGCAAACATGGTGAACTATTTAACCCCATACTCATAATATAATTTCATATAATTTAAATTAATCTATTTTTCACACATATAGTCAACATATTTTATTTAAATTTTCATTACAATAATAACTTGTTAGAATAAAAAAAGTTGAATAATTATATGAATATAAAGTATTATAACAAATATTTTTTATTATAAGAAGTAACATATAAAGAATAATTATATTTTTTAAAATGGATTCATAAAGGGTGATGGTTCACTCTTGGTCTCTATCAAGGTTAATAATAAACCAATGGATTTATGCAACTAGTTAAGTATTATGGTATATGTAATAAAATTTAATTATCAAAACATGTATCATCATGAATTACTTATTTTTCACAATTTTTTCATAGTTTTCAAAAAAACTTATTCACATAAATTATGGTTATTATAATTTTAAATTTATGAAATATTTCATATTCTAATTCTTCATTTACTAATAATCAATGTGAACATTTTAATATTCCATGAGATTTTGAAAATAATTACGATTATGGGTAAAATGGAAAAAATGAATTCTTTAATAATTATAAGTTGGATTTTATAATTTAAAAAACATGAATGTATTTAATCTCAAAATTAATTGTAATGAAAAATATAATTTACAAAATAAACAACCATGTTATTAAAATTATAAAAATTAATGTTTTGAAAATTTTAAATTCTAAAAGAATTCATAATTTCAAAATTTTAATTCATCTCTCATTGAAAATAATTAAAACTTTTAAAATGAAGTTTAAATATATTGGGAAAATAATATTAATTATAATAAGGAAAATTATTTATGAATTTTGAAGAAATTTTAAATAAAAATAAAATAAAATAATTGTTTTTATTTATTTCCCCAAGAAAATTATAAAATTGATGTAGAAAAATTTTAAATTATTTTTTATTATTCAAATAAAATTATATATCAAATTAAAAAAAATGAACAAAGGAAATGATACTACTATACAAAATATTTTTGAATTAAAGAAAAAAAATTAAAAATAGGAAAATCCTAATGATAAGAACAACCAAAATTCATTAGAGGAAGGAGAAAAACATATATTATTTCTTATATATTATGAATAATTGAAGAATTTTATTACATATGAAATAATTTCATATGTATAAAATATTTTTCTTAATTATTTTTTTTTTAAAAATTTTACATATCATGATTCCTAATAAAAAAATATATTATGTATTCTATATAATGTATAAATATATTATGTATGAAACTCTCTATTGAGAATTTATATTACATATTTGCTAAGTTGTCAATTTTACCAAGTGATTCTATATTATGTTTATAGTTTTTTACCATTATGTTTTTTTCTTGAAAAGTGAGGACCCAAATAGATGTTTTTATGTGAAGATTTCAAGCTTATACCTCATTAGTAATTTTTTAGATTTGCTGACAATTATGAAAACCCACATATTATTATATATTAATTCATGATTTATTATATAAATATAAACTTAATAAAACCCCATAATATCATGAGGATTAGTTTTTTTATGAAATTAGGTACATATAACATTAACATGAAACATGGGAACAACATCATTATTTAAAAAATCGGAAATGTTCCCTCATATTCCTTGGATCTTCTAAAACTACATGGGATAACCTGGGGATGTACATTAGAAAGGGGTTAGCTATAAAGACTGGTAACAAAATACAAAAAATCATATCATTAGTTAAATTAGTAAATTTTATCTAAGAGGAATATCATGGTAACATAAGAGGGGTTAAAATAATAATCTCGAGGAATGAGGCATGATATAACATGATAACATAAAGGCAACATAGGAATGTGTCAACAATATAAAACATGACATAATAAACATAATTCAATTCTAACCAACAAGAAAAAAAAACATAGTTTTCTTAGGATAACCTCCCATTCACCATACACGGAATCTTATGTGATAAAAAAATTACCCAATTCATTAGAGGGATATATAATTTTGGGTCCACCTGCCACATTCATATCAAGCACATGCATAAGTGTGTCATATAGATCATAAAAAATAAGGATTTATATAATTAATTTTTATCTCACAATTAATAAGTGAGATTTATATACAAGTAAATCCCCAATAAATTAATTGTGGGTACAAGTAGGTGAGTAAACTCGAGTGGAAATGGAGATGGTTATTCACTATAAAAATGTTAGGTATGGAAAATCATAGGATAATTTTAGTAGTATAATGAGTGTACATAAAGGTTTATAGAAGGGGTTAATGAGAGTGAAATGGATCTCTCATTACTTAGGAATAATAATAAAGAAATATGAATGTGTAAAAATATATACCAATTTGAAAAATTTTAAATCAAAAGGCATGACATAAAGAAGGTTCTTGAATAAAAACGAGAATGAGTGAATCCCTTACATTGAGAGGGTGATTCTAAAATCTTATGAGGAGATTATTAAGAGATTTAGGGAACCTTGGGAGGGATATAAAGAGGGAATGGAAGATTAAATTAGTTATATATTATTTTCAAGTGAATAGGGAAGGGAGTTTGGGTAGGTTTATATAAAAAAATATAGTAGAATTATTTATTAATTTCCAAACTTAAGGTTTGGACTCTATATGATATAGTAATTAAAACTAAAAACCTTACCATGGGTTTTTTTATGGTTTCTAACAAATACAATCATTTTTCATTATTTTATAAGTCTAATAACTTAAAATATTAAAATAATTCCCATGGTTATGTGGAAGTGAGTCATGATTATAAATAATTGATTTTAAAACATTAAAATATAATATAGGTTTTAGGGAATTCATTAATGGTTTATAAAATTAATCAAATAACTTCAAAAACATACTTTAAATAGGAAAGATTATTTTAGTTGCGTATACTCATTATATTATTTATTATATCACTTTTTGTTATTTTATGATGTCATAATAAATAACGTATAATTATATCATATTTAGTTTTTACCCATAAATTTGACTGTCACAGAAAATTATGAAAAAATAACCATTGGATAATTTCAATGTTATGATTTCAAGAATAATGTTTATTTTATAAAAATAATTATCTAAATATGAAAATTTACACTTTTAAATCAAAGATCACCATTTATTGAAAAATATTGGGTTTTTGACAATAACAGTTTTATAACCCTTAAAAAAATTACATTTGACTTCATAAAATTATATTATCATTTATATTTAATAAATATTATTTAATAATAATATTTTATCAAAATATAATTTATTTCAAAAACAATGAAATACTAAATCTTGATTGAAACTATATATTTCCCTAAAATACAATTTGTGTCTCATCATATCAAAATGAAAATTTTATTAAACTCATTATTTCATATTTTAAAAAATAATATTAAAAAATAGATAAATATAATCATTGTTTTATTAAAAATAAAATTTAAAAATTCATACTATTGGGTTCTATATACATATCCCTTTATTACACCATTGAATTCTTTAAGGGTATGGTGTGTGATGGTGAGATTTCATGGGGTTTTTCAGAGAAAATGGTTTGGGTCATGATCTCAATAAGCTTGAACTTCACCCATAAAAGGTTTCACTCATGCTTTTAGTTATTGAATCTCAACTTGGGAATGGTTAGGGGGAAATCCCAATGATTCTATCTCCCTTAAAAGCTCCGATAAACGGGCTTCATAGGGTATGATCCTACTAGTCAAGGACATTGATTCCTTTGTCCGTGTCAATTGGAATTTATCATAAAACCTAATGTACTTATCTTAATGGCAACTTTACAGTGGATATATTTTAAAATATTATGATTCTTAACAGTCTTTTAAATATAACAGATTATATAATGATCTCAAAATAGCCAAATCTTGCTTGTGTTTTCTATAACTAAATTACTTGATAGGGAATTTATTTATTCAAAAATGGATTTTCATTTAAAAATTTTAGGGTTGTTACATTATTCACCCCTTCAAAAATTCACCCTGGAAATTTTCATTTCATACTATAAACACTATTGTAAAATAAGCTTATACCAACGGTTACAAACTGTTGGTAAAAGCCGAGAAACCATTGGGATACTCTATCCCAATAGTTCACCGAACTGTTGGGCTATAAGGCATGGGGATAGCTATATCCCAACGGTTCTAACTTGAACCATTGGGATAGTTTCATGTATTTTCAAAATACCAATGGTTTAATGCAACCGTTGGTAAATTTTTCCCAACAGTTAATAACTGTGGGTTTATAGGGTTTATACAACTAGACCAATGGTTCAGTGAACCATTGGTATACACCTATTGCAACGGTTTACCAAACCATTTCCATAGGTCGGGCGGTATGGGTATGCACCAACATTTTAATAATCGTTGGTATACTGTATACATGACACTTTATTCCAACGATTTCATTAAAACCATTGGGATATAGATATAATATTGGTTCTCAAACCGTTGGCACACACTACTCAATATGTATACCAACAGTTCATAGAACCGTTGGTATTTCCTCTTATCAGAAAAAAAAATAGTAGCCGTCTCTTCTAGCCATCCACTTCCATCTAGCTAAAACCTGTAAAAATAGGGATTCAACCTGCAATCAAATGCAAGGTTTCAACCGGAAACCTGTAATCAGAAAACATAGAAACACGCAGGCAACCTGAAATCACACACAAACACATTGGGATTACAAAAAAAAACTCACTACAAACACAAAACAAAACTCACAAAACTCACTACAAACACACAAAAACTGTAACCTGCAATCACACAAAAACTAAAACCTGCAATCACACCGAAAAAAAAAACAGCAAACAAAAAACATGAAGGAAACCTGAAATCACACAAAAACATAGTGAAAACGCACACTAAACCTGCAATCACAAATAAAAAACAAAAAAACTCACTACAAACACACATAAAACTCACTGTAAACACAAAAAAACTCATAAAAACTCACTGTAATCACACAAAACACACACAAAAACTCATTGAAATAAAACACAAAAACTCACTGCAATCGAACACAGAAACTCTTAGGATTCAGGGATTCAACCTTGATCATGATGATTGTATAATTATTAGGATGCAAAGATTCAACCTTTATCCTGATGAGTGTGGAATTCTTAGGATACTAGGATTCAGCCTTCATGTCTATGGAATTCCTTATGTAATCCCCATGGATTTGATGACGTGACTACAGATGTGGGAATTCCCAAGATGTCTTGGAATCGACTCTATGGAAATTAAAACTCTATTTCCCTAGGATCATGGGATTTGGATGATACTAGATGATGTTTTACTTCCCAGTACATTTAGGATATACCATTGTTCCTGATAGTATTTGATTTCTTAGGGGGAATTGGTTGTGGTCTTGCTGCAATTAGATTTCCTAGGGCCATTCACCTAGGAAATAGTGCTTGAACATATTACCTTGATGTTAGATTTCCCCAATCATATGGGAATTTGTTTTAAAAGATATACTAGTTGGAATAGTTTCATGACATGCTCAGAGACACTTCAGCACAAGATGAGGTAGGTGTGGTCAATCACAAGTGTCACATTAGTTCTTGAGGATCAATAGTGATTTATTTATTTATATTAAATAGTTTATAAATTTATTTATTTAATAATATCACATGAACAAACACACATTTACTAGTTATGTATCAAACTATATTTTTGGTTCCCTACTATGTTGTACTCTCACCATGCTCGGGAGGCCATGACACTTTGGTCCCCGAGAAGAATTATTACTTTCATATAATATCAAATTGGGTAAAGGATCATTGTTACATGATAATGATGGATTAATTTAGATGGTTTGGTTATTGAGATGATGTGAGACTCGAGGATGGATTAGAGTCTCTTTTTCCTTTTGTATTCATTTTTTCATACATGGGGCCAATCTGGTGGGAGACTAGTGTGTGTTAGTTTTTATGTATTTAATTTTAATTCAGTTATTTTTTTTATCATTTTTGCTCTAATGTTTATATCATATATGTTTATTGGTTTATTTTCATCTATTTTTGTGTACTCTGATATGGGGTATAGTCTTCCAATGGTATGATCCTAGAACCTCATTGTTAATCGATATCCTCTAGTGTATGGGAAGGCGTGCCTAAGGTCTAGTGGTGACTCCTTGATCCAGGCACCAACCAATGAATATAGACCAAGGTAAGGATGTTACAAGGTAGAATATTCTCAATAATTATTCAAGTAATATTAGGGTTACACGTTCAAGCATGTGGATAGGGTATGCAAAAATTGGATCTAGGTATGATTTAGTGGTAAGATGAAGGGTGATCCAAAAAAAGATTAGTTTATGGTCTCATAAATTTAACCAAAGGGGATAAACCTTAAGGTCATATATCCTGGAGCTTAGGGGTCTAATTTTTAAGGTATTTAATCAAGGAACAAGGGTATAGATAGAAAATAAATAAATAGGGGGGAAATGAACTTAGCACATTTTTATAGCATAAGGAATATTAGGAACACCTCAGGTACAAGTGAATAGATTTTAAGGTCATGGTGTTTGGACTAGTGTATTTATATAAATATTGTGATCATTTACTGGTCTCACCCAAATTTACCCAAGATTTTAGGTTTAAGTGGTCACTTATAGTTTAGCTTGGGTTGTCGAATCCTCAGGGACCTAAGAAGTAACCTACAGACACGTACATCCTATGGACTATTTTTGGCTATGAAGTGGCCAACATGGGTTGATTTTATATGGTTTTAAATGAACTCTAAGATACTTAAGTGAATTAAAATTAAATAATGAGTTGATCATAGGTTATCACTTGGGGGTGGATTGGATGAAATTTTTTAACGGTTTCAACTTCTTATATTCGAGATAGGTTTATTCAAGAAGATCAAAAAAATTCATCACTTACTGGTTTAATACAAAAAAACATAATAAAAATCACCTATACACTTGGAGGATCAAATTTAGGAGCACTCCAAGGTAAAGGTTTATATTTTCACTTAAAGTATGTGGCCTTAATATTCAACAAGGACAAAGAATTTTCAAAATCATCAAATAAAAATACCCATTAAAAAAGGTGATTAGAAATTAATGGGGTGATAAATAACATCCAATAAATCCCATTTATACTCAATTGGATCAACCCATAAGTGTATTATCCCTCCATTGATTCTATGGTTTCATTGGAAGCGGAAAGTAGACTCATGAGGGAGGAAATGGAGAAGTAAAAAAAACAATGAAATAACGATCACTCCACCATTGTGTGATAATTTCACAAGGTTTGGTATGAATAAATTCACACATTGAACCAACAATATCAAAGTGATATGAACAAAAACTTAATAATAGGAGAATAAGAACTTTTATTAAGAAACTAAAGTGAATTGAACAACTTACATGTGAAAGACAAACTTGAGACAACAAAATCGCAACATAACATTACAATGAAAGAAAGCTCAAAAGATGATTAAATCCTATAACACCAATGCCTTAAATATGACTTTTGGGAGCCTTGTGTAGAAACTAAAATAGTTAAAGTCACCCCACTTGATTATGGAAGGCTTAGGGTGGTGGAAAGCTTGTAGAACTTGGACTTTTCCGCTCTTTACCCGAGGTGGAGTCCAGCTTGAATCCACCGAACAGAAGAACCTAAATGAGCTTCTATATGATCGAATTAGAGTGGGACATGGAAGAATAAAATTAATCTCAGGATTTCCCCAAACCATATATAAATTTTCCACCCAAAATAAGTTATTTTTTACGAGATATGTGTAATATGGTGGGCTGTTTTTCTGGGCCACAGAATCTGGCCCAGAATTTTATCTCCAACTTGGGCTGCCTAAAAATCCATTAAAACATAAGAATTAGCTTTGAACACTATTTAATGAAGTTTTTCCCATGATTTATTCTATATTTAGTTCTATTTTCAGAATTATTGGGCTTGGATATTGTCCGCTACAGAAGTTTTATTGGGATTCTGTCCAGTTCACTTCACCCAGAAATGTTGTTTGTTCAAGGCCAACTTTGGTGGTCTTCCAATATGAATATTCAAGTATTAAAAAATTATGAATTGTTACCAATGTAATGAGAAACCTGAAAATTAAATAAGAAAATAAAATCAAGATCATTGGGTACTTTAAATGATATTCAAAAATGTACTATGTAATAGTGCATTTTAAGAAGGAATTACAATTATAATATGAAATAATGTTCAAAGTGTAAAATGCACTAAAAAGGTGTTTATAAATAATAAATCACATGAATATTATATATATTATCAATTAATATTATCCTCATTCAGTGGATAATCACACCCCCATCTTGAGTTTTGCTAGTCTCGAGAAAAATATATCTGAAAAATGTGAAATTCGAATTCTCTTTTCTAGAAACATTTTAATAAACAATGATCACCAAAAACCCTTATATTAAAAAACTATGAAACCCATAAAAATATTTTAATAAAATATAGTTTCATAATAATTTCCCAATACCAATTCCATTACTTTGTTCAAATTCATCGCCATATTTCATCCAATATCAATTAAGTTTGAGGATGTGTTGTGTATCACAATAGACATGGGGGTTCATCTTTATTCAAGGGGGAAATGATGGAAGCGCTATGTGGAATCACATTTAAATATTAAGATGAATATTCAATTTTTTTTCAATATTTCTAGGGTAATTGAAATTTCACTCAAAAGAGTCAACCCATGTAGCGAAACTTTGCCGTTGATTCCCAGGCTCAAAGACCTTAAGGCACCAAGTGAAGCCCACATACTAAGGCATTATCTCGAGTTAACAAAGTAAAAAAAATTCAAATTATCACAAATAGAGATAACATTAATAACCTTGGGCCAGAAAACTATATAGTCACAATCACCAAGTGCCAAAAGCCACGAATTAAGTCATTTCATTGCTCTATGTGTAAACTTATTATTATTTTTGATTTTTTATTGAATATTAATATTAAAAATAAAATGATCATGAAACCTATGATATTTATTTGGGGGACCCCATGAAATCAAAATAATACCCCACTATCCAAAGGACATGTGTTGTGATCTCTTTTTTTCAATTTGGATAAAAATATAAATGACGAAATTTAACATTAGACAACCACACTTTCCAAAATCTATGCTCATGAAATTATACATGGATTAAAATTAGAATCAAGGAATTCTAAATTATTTTATATTCATTTTAGAAGTGTGAAATGTGTATTATCATGTTCAAGGTTAAATAAATTTTTACTTACACACATTTTTTTATGCACACAAAATTAATTAATTAATTTTTTTCATTGTTTTTTCACCCCCCAACTTAGAATAACACTGTCCCCCCATGTTTAAATAAAATAAAATTGAGTAGGGGGTAGAGGTAGATGACAGGAGTTATAAAAGTAATTTTCTATATGAGGATCATGGAATGAAGTTAGCTAGTGGTTGAAGTTGAATTTCTTATTGCTCCAATGTAGTCCTTTGATATCCATGTCACTTGCAGAGTTCTCTAGTGGAAAAAGGAAAAAAAACAAAACAAAATATATATATATATATATATATATATATATTTATTAATATAATAAAATAAGTAGATATAAGTATATATAAAAAAATTATAGAATAAGGAATCACTATAATCCGTAGGTCAGTGGTAAGTGTGTGCCCCTGTCTCCCTTCGGTCCTGGGCTCGAGTCCTCGCGTCTTCACCAGTTGTGACAGGGTTTTACCCAAGACCTACAACTTGTCCATTTAATTTTTTTAATTATTTTTTTATTTTTATTTTAACCTAAAAACACATAAAAATAAAATTAACTAATGATACATTGCCTTATTTTTAAATTTATAGCTAAGGTATTACTCAAGGATCACACCACGTGACACAAATGAATATGGAGCTCCCATTTCATACCCATCCATACTCAAAATAGAAGAACAAGTCAAAAATCTATTTTTTTGTTTTTTAAATATCAAAATGATTCATTAATCCTATTTGAAAAATAAAGATGATTCAAAAAGATTGGAAATATGAAAACCATAGGTTGCCTCTCGTTCAACGCTTTTGTTTAACGTCGTTAGCTCAACATGAACCCCCTAACTTACCAAATACTAATTTTCAAAAATTTAAGGTCCCAATATTTCTCTATTTCTACTAGATTGATATTTATTCTTTGTTTATAATTTTTGTCGTGTGCAAACCTATATTCTATAATGAGTGGTAAAATCGAAGGAATATTAAAAATGGTTGATCCAGTTTCCTTTGCAGTCTTACCTAATACATCAATGATCATTCCAAATTTTTTGGTTTCAATAGAAGAATTAGTTCCAACTAAAAGTTCATGGTTATACCCTATGAAATGATACTTTAGTGTGGAATTAAGGATAATAATTTGAGCTCGTTTTGGATAGGAAATTCAGATACAGGTTGATATTTTGAATCCAACTCAGTTTCATTTTCCAAATTTCTCAACAGAATCAGTTGCTTTTGAATAGAAGATTCAACCAAAAAATTGGAAAGATTTATTTTAATAATGGGAATGGACTCAATGTTTGTTATTTCTCTCAATGGTTCAGTGATTGGTGTTTTTGAAAATTCATCAATGGAGTTATACTTATGAGACTCAATCCATGATGTCAAATTCTCCTATTTTGAATCCAAAAAATCAATTTACTCTTGATTTAAAGACCCTTTAACAATTTCTTGATCCTCTTAATATATCCAAAATCCAAAGTTTGGTTCTTTAGTAAATTCATGTGGGGTTTGTGGGAAACAAGAAACTTCACATAAGGTTGTGGAAGGGATAGTCAATGTAGGGTTGGGTTCCTCACACATTTCAATTCTTTGTAGTTCTAATCTCAATGAAGAAACTTCCAAATTAATTTTATCCATTTTTTCACATAATTCATCAATAATTTTTTGGGGATTAGGATGGATAGAAGCTTGTACATCATGTAATTCCTTAATATTTATCTCTTCAACCATCCTTGAGAGGGATGGAAATTTATCCTTTGAATATTCATCATCCCAATGATTGTACATGTCACCAGGTGTGTGTTAATTAATCAAGGGTTGATAAAAGAAATTTAATAATTTATGGACTTACCAATATTGATTTTCTATTTGATTATATCATGGGTTTGTGACATGCTAATTTGGAAGATACTCTATTGGATAAGACTGAAACTTGGATTCTATATTCTCAGGACACACAAAAACAGAAAGTGGTAAAAATAAGAGATATGGGGGTGATAATAGTGAATGGGGGTGATAAAAGGATTATAGTGTCTAAGATAACTTACTTAGGTCCCTATAAACGACACAAAAAATTTGGTCGCTCCCAAATTTACCCAAGATTTTAGGTTTAAGCGGTTTCTTATAGTTTATATTGGGTTGTTGAATCCTCAGAGACCTAAGAAGTAACCTACAGACTCGTACATCCTATGGATTGTTTTTGGATATTAAGTGGCCAAATTGGGTTGATTTTATATGGTTTTAAATGAAATATAATAGACTTAAGTTAATTCAAATTAAAATAATGAGTTGATCCTAGGTTATCACTTGGGGGTGGATTGGATGAAATTATTTTTTTTAATGGTTTAAACTTCTTATATTCGAGATAGGTTTATTCAAGAAGATAAAAAAATCATCACTTAATGTTTTAATACCAAAAAAACATAATACTAATCACCTATACACTTGGGGGATTAAATTTAGGAGCACTATAAGGTAAAGGTTCGTATTTTCACTTGAAGTATGTGGCCTTAAAATTCAACAAGGACGAAGAAGTTTCAAAATAATAAAATAAAAATATCAATTAAAAAAGGTGAATAGAAATTAATGGGGTGATAAATAACATCCACTACATCCCCTTCCTACTCTGGATCAACCCATAAGTGTTTTATACCTCCATTGATTCTGTGGTTTCAATGGAAGCGGAATGTAGACTCATGCGGTCAGAAATAGAGAAGTAAAAAAACAATCAAATAACGATCACTCCCCTGTTGTGTGATAATTTCACAAGGTTTGGTGTGAATAAATTCACAAATTGAACCAAAAGTATCAAAGTTATATGAATAACAAAATAATAATAGGATAATAATAACTTTTATTAAGAAACTAAAGTAAATTGAACAACTTACATGTGATATACAAACTTGAGATAACAAAATCACAGCATAACATTACAATGAAAGAAATCTCCAAAGATGATTAAATACTCCAAAAACACTAACTTAAATAGGAATTTTGGGAGCCTTGGGTAGAACCTACAATAGTGAAGGTTATCCCACTTTATTATGGTAGGCTTAGGGTGGTGGAAAGCTTGTGGAACTTGGACTTTTCCACTCTTGACCTGAGGTGGTATCCAACTTGCATTCACTGAATAGAATCACCTAAATTATCTTATAGATGGCCTAATTAGAGTGTGAAATAGAATAATAAAATTAATCTCAGGATTTCCCCCAACCTTATGTAAATTTTCCTCCAAAAATAATTTATGGTTTACGAGATATGTATAAAATGGTGGGCTATTTTTCTAGGTTGCAGAATCTGGCCCAGAATTTTATCGCAAACTTGGATACCTGGAAATCCATTCAAACGTCAGAATTAGCTTTACCACTATTTAATGAAATGTTCCTCATGATTTTTTCTATATTCAGTTCAATTTTCAGAATTATTGGTCTTGGATATTGGCGGAAATAGTATTTTTATTGGGATTCTGTTTAGTTCACATCACCCAGAAATGTTGTTTGTTCAAGTCCAAATTTGGTGGTCTTATAATATGAATCTTGAAGTACTCAAAAATTATTAATTGTTACCAATTTATTGAGAAACATGAAAATTAAATATGAAAATAAAATAAAGATCATTGGGTACTTTAAATGATGTTAAAAAATGTACCATGTAATAGTGAATTTTAAGAAGGAATTACAATTATAATATGAAATAATGTTCAAAGTGTAAAATGCACTAAAATGGTGTTTATAAATAATAAAGAAAATGAATATTATATATATTAACAATGAATATTAGCCTCATTCAGTGGATAATCATGTACATAAGGATGAGAAATGATAAGGTGGGAAATAATTACTTTTGTGAATTAAGTATGTCCTTATCACCCAAGAAAAACCAAGCGAACCTCTCACACAGATATAGCTCATACTCGGAGGAAGGGGAATAATCTAAGAATTAGGATGGACCGGGGCTCGACTTGAGTCTGTCACAATCCCAAAGATCTAGGATGGAATGAAAATTGTGTTTGAAGCTAGGTCCAGGACATGATGTCTAGAGATCACTATGTATCATGTATAGTGGGAATCAAGCCATACATTGTCCTAGAGGGCAGTGTGAGGTAGTCATCTAAGAAACCTCACTGAAAGTCATTAGGTAGTGCGTTTTATGAATTTAATCATCAAATTATTAAGTATCACTTCTTTACCTGCTTAATTGTGTTGGTTCTCTTCAAGTTCATTAAGAGGGGAAAAACTTATATATCCAAGAAAGATTCACCTTCCATCCCTTCAGCATGTCCCCAAGATTAGACAGGGTCCAAGCAGAGTATAAAATGACCGAGGTCCAAGAAGGGTTGAACTTGATTCCTAATGTGGGTGAAATATTCCTCATACCTTTTAAACTGACATGACTATGAACACTCTTAGAATCTCCTAATATGGGTAACTATTCTCCAACAGACCTAGCTAGGATAGAGGCATCACTGGGAGATAGTAAGCATTTATCCTGAAATTTAATATACCATCGGGTCTGTATCAAATTTTCTGACCTTTGTTTATGCTTCCTCTCCTTTAGGGTGGTGGTGTCCCTAGAATTATCCTTGAACATATTGTTTCAGTTGAAGGGGCATCATCTGTGCATCAATGATGCATGGAATAAAAACACATTTCTATCATCCCTTGGGTCAAGGTTGAGGTGAAAGAACTAGCTACTACATTAACTTAAAAAGGTAAATTCTCAGCGGTTAACATAATCATTATTCATTTGACAAAATTATTTATGTACATTGAATAACAGGCCTTATGTGATTAATTATGGAAATTCCACCTCAAGGATCAGAGATCCCAGATCCTTTGGCCTTAGTATTTCTTCCCACAAAATCCATCTATACACCGTGCACACCAAGGGATGCGAGTACGAGTCCCTCTCTCACCACCTTGTCCCTGAATACATATATGTTCCTTGATTAGGCATAGGCTAAGGTTCAAAGTAATCTACATTTCAATAAATAATTAGGCGAAAAGTATGGGGATAGATATAAACAATGGTCTTAGAGGGGCCCTTTAAAGAGCTCAAGGACTATTTGGACAACTTCTGGTACATGTTCAAAACCCTCAGCACCAGTGGGTTTGAATATCAAGTACTACATGCTAGGGTGAAGGAGGTGGTCACTATTAGGGAGGATAATAGGGAATTTGAATTGAATCTATTAGTAGTGGATGTTTCATGTTTGGCTATACAACATCAAAATAATGCCCTAGAAAAATTCTCTCAGCATGAAATGGAATTAGTGACTCACCAAAATTCATTCAATGCTGTGAGTGTTGAAATTTATAGGATTCAATAATAGTTTTCCCAACTATGCTACATGTTGACTATTGAAAATAAGACAGTAGGAGAACAATATAGGCTCCATGATGTGGTAGAGCAGGCCAGACATGATGTTGCTACCATGGTATAGGAACTATGATAGGCTTCAGAGGTAGGGATTACATCAATTGATTAATTACACCAATCTATGTCTTATCTAGGGTAAAAGATATCAGATCTCATGGAGTATTATGAGAATATACTATAATTTTTTTTTTATTCATAGGAAACAAATTTTATCTAGGGAATCATGGGAAATATTCAAATATGTAGATATTTCTCCCTTATTTTGAATTATCAACATAGAAAAACATTTGAATTCCATGTTTCTAAAGAATGTATTAAGAGCCTCTATAGACCCTTAGACACTTACATAATTATTCGATCATAGATTTTCAAGGGATTGATTATTAATATGGTCCATGGGAGTAATGGACTCTAAGGATAGTAAATTAAAGGAAATAGATTAACATAGTAGACCTATAGATATGGTGTTCACAAGCTGCCTAGGTTTAGAGAAGGTTCTTCAGTGATTTTATAGGAATGAAATCACCCTATCACTAGGTCTCCAAGGGGATAAGATATCAATTGGTATATGAGTGGTCTAACATATGTCTTATTATGGTCAGTGAGTAGCGACTAGGATAGGTCCAAGGGACCCTAGAGGATTCCCATGTGGATGAGATAAGAATGTAGATGGGTTCGACATGGTGTGCTTTTGTGACTAGGAAAATCATGAGGCGAATAATAATCTTTTTTCTAGTTGGATGGTGATATTTTCATAGAGGCATCAGATAATCCTCGAGAGATGAGTCTAGACTATGTGACCGAGAGGATGGAATAGTGTGGTGGTGAGGACATATAAGCATAAACAGACTGGGATTCAAGGAAAGTTACAAGAATATCATATAGTATTTGAGGTCATCATGAGGTAATTATTTCTTTTTTGGGTCTAAGACTAATTTGAGTCTCAAAGACTCTAGTGGATTCCCTGGTGTAAGATATATGAGTACCAATAGGATTAAAAATTTTCACTTTGATGGTGAGACATTTTTGAGATGGGGGTATAGGTCTCTAGTGACTAGAACCTTGTACCTATCTGGTGAGCTATGATATGGACCAAATTCCCTTGTTTTTATTTCATACACATGTTGGGTGACAAATTCTAACAAGTATAGTGATATATCTTAAGGAATGACAAAACTTTGAGTGATAAGGTGTTGGAAGGACCCTTACTTGAGTGATAATGAAGTTATCATATTATAACATGATATCTAACACTACCATGATTAATAAGGTAGTGGTAAAGATAATGTCCTCACCTTGAATTATAAGGTTCTAGATGAACCCAACCATGAGTGATAATGGAGTTTTTGGAATTTGATATTAGACCTACCATGGTTAATATGGTATTATTTTAGAAAATGGATTTACATTGATCATAATGTATTAACATGGATGTTTATTGAATGAGAAGGTTGCTATGTGATATATAGTTGTATGAGACACTACCTTTAGTAGTATGGTAGATGTTGGGAGTTGAGTGATGACCTATATTGAGTGATAAGTATTAGTCTAGGGCTTGGATACATGACTCTATCCTATACATTAAGAAAAGATTATGTACTAGAACATGATAGAGTAGCTTAACAGGGATTGAAGGTGATGATATTAGGTGGTGATAGAGGATGGAGATAGAGCATATTGTGTATTTATTTTATTTTTTTATTTGGGTCATATTGGTGGGAAATTAGTTGATGTATGACTGTATGCATACAAATGGTTTATTAATATAAAATTATGTTTTTTTCATATGAGAATAGCACTAAAATAGATATATATATATATATATATATGTGTGTGTGTGTGTTGGCCATTTTCATGAACAACTATGAATGGTGTGGATAACACCAGGATTTTATATCAATATAGAAGAACTAGATATTGCAATGTTTTGTAGGTATCTCCCCCAAACATGATACAAATAACCATCACTATTATTTGGTTTAGAAGATAGCGCACCTCCGTTGGAGGGGTTTTATTATAAAATCATGGAATTTATTTATCACACAATTCATTTAATTATATTTAACATTTATTCTAAAACTCATTCATCACAAATCAAATACAATAAGTTACGAAACTAGATCAACATAACTATCACTGTGAGTTTTCGAAGATAGTGCACCTCCGCTGGAGGGGTTTTATTATAAAAACATGACTTTATTTATCAAATGAAACAATTATATTAAAGAATAGTTATTCAAGATATGAAATTTAATATAATTAAGCAGAATTAAGAAATAAGGTAAATTTAATTTAAATCATTCTTGAATTAAAGAGTCTAGGAGAGGGATCCTACCTCAAGGTGGAACCAAGCCATCCACTTCGGCTCTTGGAGCTTTCTAACTAAAAGTTTCAGCTCCCCCACTGGGTATATGAACCTTCACACACATGCAAGGACACCTAGACCTATGTACACACCCGCATGGCCATGATCTTGTGAAAGGGGATCCTTGCACATATGATTATATGAATATACCGGTCTCCACTCACTTGCGTATGCATTTATATATATATAGATGGGCACACCTAGCCCCATATGTGTATAATCACTTCCATGGGTGACTATACATACAACGGGGGAACCCACATACATATACTTACTTACCTATGCACACGCAGGAGAGTTTCCCTTGACTTGGATACTTGAAACCAATGAGAAGGGATCAAAACACTATGAAAAAGATATTAGGAACCTTAAAACACATAAAGGACACTACATAACTAGTGACAAACCAACCAATGACATTAAAGCCTTACCTATATTGGCAGTGGAGAACCAAATCCACCCGAACCAACATGAAACAATCCAATTCCCTACTGAAAACATAATATGGAGTCAAAAACACTAAAATCCCCAAATACACGAGGTTCGAGACAAGTAGTAACCATATAATCTTACCTCAGATCAAAGTCGGAGGACTGAATCAATATGAACCCCTTCTATCCCCTTCACATAATATAACTACCCTCGGTCCATAGAAAGCAGTAAAAGACCTAAGTGGCCAATGTGATAAAGAAAATAAAATAAAAACTAAACTAAAACATACCTGTCTCCTGTGACTATACACATCACTGCCCAACATATAAGAACCAAAACTCCCCATGGGTCAAATCATGTTCCTGCAAGCAAAGGGGAAACAGATCCATGTTTCAAAAATGATAATATCAAATAGTACATTCCTATTAATTAAAAATTAATATTACTATTAATGGTATATAATCAGTTTGGATCAAGTTTCAGTATATTTTGATTTTGTTCGATACAAGTTTGTTTGGGAAATTCCCATTAGATTTAGTTTGTCTTGTTTTTGTTTATATTATCTTGGAAAATTTAATTCACTTGGGTTCTGGTCAATCATTAAATTAATAATAATCAGTCAATCCATATTAATAATTATATCCATTGATTCCATATCTAGAGTAAAAACTACATAGAAATGAATGATATCATATAAGGAAAGTCATAAGAGGGGAAAGATGAAAAGTATTTTTATTCATGCAATTCATACCTAATATAGATTTATCCTAGGCACATAAATCACTAAAATCCCCAAATTAAATTGGGCCAAACAAAGAGGGCAGAATAAACCAACCTCAAATGGTGGAAAATGGTGGCATATGAACTAAGATGATCCAAACAGCTTTGCCTTCGGTAGCAGATGCCAAATCCCGTATGAGATATACTTGAAAGAACCATGATACGCCCTAGAAATGAGGTTCAAAGTTAGATAATTGGAAATTATAGAAGCATAGAAGAGTAGTATAAAGTCATTCTGAAGATCAAGTATTTTCGACTACAACCACCTGGACAGCCCCCGCACCCCCTAGACACCACCCCACCACCTGAAAACCCCCACCCCTAGACACCCCCACCCCCTGGATAGCCCCCCAATCCCCTGGACATCCCCCACCCCCACTGGACACCACCCCACCACCTGGAAACCCCCACCCCATGGACAGCCCCCATCCCCATGGACAACCCCCACCCCCTGGACAGCCCCACCCCCTGGACAGCCCCACCCCCTAGACACCACCACGCCCTTGGACATCCCCCAACCCCCAAGGACAGTCCCCAATCCCCCTAGACCCCCACCCACCTTGACACCCCCAACAACCTGGACACCCCAACCCCCTTGGATATCCCCCAACCCCTTGGACATCCCCCACCCCCCCGTGGACACCACCACACCCCCGTTGACACCCCCACCCCTGGATACAACCTAACCCCCTAGACACCCCCACCCCCACCCTATGGACATCCCCCCATCCCATAGAAACCCCCAACCCCCTGGACACCCCTACCCCCTTGGATAGCCCCCAACCCCCTAGACAACCCCCACCCCCATGGACACCACCCCACCCGCTGAACACCCCCACCCCCTGGACACCCCCCCATGAACACCCCTACCCCCTTGGACAGCCCCAACCCCTTGGATAGCCCCCCAACCCCTCAGACACCCCCACCCCCATGACCAGCCCCCATGGACAACCCCCCCACCTCCATGGACAACCCCCACCCCATGGACACCCCCACCCCTGAACACCTCCTCAAAATGAGGCATATGTTAATGATAAGAGGATCCCAAGATTGAATAAGTAAGAAAAAAGGGAAAAAAGTATACCTTGAGGTGTAAAATGAAGAAAAAAGTAGAAATACACTACCAAGTGGTCATTGAAGAGAGATGATCATTATGGGGTTTTAGTATAGAGACCATGCTTATATTCTGGTAGGAAAGGCTACATCATAAACTATTTAAAAATTTGTGATGGTGTGACTTGATGCTAAAGGATGTTTTTGTTGGTTCCCACTTACCCTTAAAGTGGATTTTCAATAAAATAAAAAATGTATTGTGGATAGAATATTTAAAAATATAAATAAATATCTACAAAGTTTATGATAGAAAATTTGAACTAAAAATGGAAGAGATAGTAGAATTGTATTAGTAGTTGACATTTCTGAAAAAGATCCTAAGATATTTCCTAAGGAAAATCAAAATCAGTTGAAGAAGTTTTTTGAAGGTGTAATTATGTTGGTCATGGAGCTATAATATGTATGACTTTGATTCCCAGTCAAAAGTATTTGATTAGTGGTAAGGGAAAAGAGCCAATGTTATCATGTTAAAAATAAATTGCTACAAATGAATCCACACCTATGAAGAAGGTTGAACATGATAAGAAAGAATGTTTGATCATATAGTCTGATGAGTTATAAAAAGATAAACCAAAAAAATAGAAAACATTCAGAGTTCTCTAATTACTCAAGTGAATATGAAAATTTCAAACAATAATAAATAGTGAAAGAAGAGAAAACCATGTTTCTTCAACATAAACATGTTTATAATGTGAGAAATAAGAAAGCGCAAAGAAAATCAAACACTTTTGAGCTACAAAGAAAACTGCTTTAGTAGACAAAATCCTCAATCAGTGTTATAACTTAGAAGTTGATAAACCAACCTTATTACCATACTTGTTGATATAAAACAACACTCGAATGGAAATCTCACATAACACACACTTCACACACACACACACACATATATATTTTAAGGATATTAATTTTGCAAAACGAATCCTTCATATAGTGTTGTTATTCCATTGAAAAAATCAACATGGGGAAAATAAGAAAATACATTCTTGTTAATCACATATCTAAAAAAGTTTCAAAACATTTCCCATGAGTTAATGCCATATTTATAGGGAATTTTTCATCTAAATAACACTTTATAATTTAATAAAATATGGTTACCCATTCAACTGTATGTGAATCCAAAAACAACAACTCATTTATCCAAAAACCAATTTCCCTTCACATGCATCATGTACATATTAAAATAGTATGTATTAGATACCATTTTCATTTGAAAATTATAACACTACATTCACATGACAACTGCATCCAAAAATAATCAATGGTATGAATAATTATACACATAAAATATTCTTAACTTTTTTATGAACTCAAAATTATTTCACATAGAATATGATATTCTTTATGAAACTAGAAACATATCATATACTGTTCACCTAAATCGAAAAGAAATAATGTTCTCCTGGTATCTTATATGTTAAATTCCAATGATTTATATCTACAAACACTATAATGATAACAATTTTTATGTTTTGATAAAACCAAAATCAGTCATATATCATAGATAAATGAAACAATATGAAATTATACAAATTGAATTAACAAAACTCAAACTAAAAAAATGAATCAATTAACCATACCAGAAGAAGATTTGGTACTCACTACTAAAGAATACCGAAATCATAAAAATGTATAAGGGGATGCTCGACCAGAGGGGATTCTTGACCTAGGCGGGATGCCTGAACAGAGGGGATGCTTGACCTTCTCAAACTAGGGGGGATTCACGTCGGGTGAGGGAAAGCTAGACCTAGGGGGATTCGCATCGGGTGAGGGAAAGCTCGACCTAGGGGGGATGTGCAACCTCAGAGGGGATGCTCGACTAGAGGAGGACAAGGAGGGGGATGCGTTAGCGACAGCGAGTGGCGAGCGGTGAGGGGGACTTGGAATGGGAGGGTGGGAGCATAAGGGGGGTGAGACTGGTGGCGAGGGGGAGTAGGGATGGGAGCGGTGGCAAGAGGGAGTCAGGATGGAGAGGAGCGGTTCTGTAGTGATGGATAAGTGGGGTGCAACATGAGGGGAAGTCGGGATGGGAGGAGGGTTGCGAGTAAAGCCATTTTAGGTAGGTTTATCCCAACGGTTCATAAGAACCGTTGGATATTGAGGAATATTTTTCCAACGGTTTACTAAAACCATTGGTAAAACCAATTTATATTAATATATACCAACGATTTCACAGAACCATTGTTATAGGTTCTTTATTCCAACTATTTTTCCAAACTATTGGGAAAGAATTGTTGGTATAGGTATAATTTCCAACAGTGAAAACAGATAAGGGTACTTCTGTTTCATTACCTCTTCTAGTTCCCCTGTAGCTTCCTCAAACATTTGGTTACATTGCATCACTTTGACCAGGTGAGTTGTCTTGTTTCATATAAATTTGTCTTTATAATCAAATATCTTCATTGGATGATCCTCATATGAAATATAATTCTTTAATGGTACTATATATGGATTCAATACATGTGAAGGGTTTGTTATGTAATTCCTTAAGAGGGATACATTGAACACGTCATGAAATTTAGATAGGTTAGGCGAGAGTGTTAGTCGATAGGAAACCACTCCGATGTGATCAAGGATCTAAAAGGGGCTGATATGTATAGGACTAAGCTTTCCCTTCATCCCAATCCTTTTTAATTTATTCCATGGTGATATATGAAGGAACACTTTATCTTCAACCCAAAATCTAGGTCTCATCGATGATTGTCTACATAATTTTATATTGACTTTGTTCATATTTCATATTTCACTAAATTGTATGAACATTCTCTATAATTTCATACATAATATCGAATCCCATTAGCTTCCACTCTCCAACTTTATCCCAACATGTTGGAGTCTGGAACCTCTTCTTATACAATGCCTCATAAGGTTCCATTTGAATGCTAGAATAGATACTGTTGTTATATGAGATCTCCACTAGGGGAAGGTTCTAGTCCCAATATAATTGGAAATCTTTTAAACATGATCTCATAATATCCTATGGATCTTGAATGGTACTCTTAGAATGACTATATGTCAGAGGGTGATAAGTAGTGATGAAACTTAGTTCTGTATCCAATTCTTGCTGAAGGATTCTCCAAAACCTCTAGGTCAAATTTAGATCTCGATCAAATAAAATAGATAATGGAACTCCATATATTATTACAACATCCCCTTTGTATATATTAGCGAGTTGTTCAAGAGATAAATCTTCCTTGATAATAATTAAATGTATTTTTTTAAAGTGATCGATGTAGGACCTCAGAACACCCTAAGAGGGGAGGGGTGAATTAGGATGTAAAAATTTTCTTCTTAAGTGTTGGATCTTTCTCTAACATTGGTAAGAACATGTTAAACATGTCTGATGGTAATGTGTAGTAATTTAAACATTCACATGCAGAGAGACAACACAAAAATTTTACTTGGTTCACCACTAAGGGATTGTCCAAGGAGCATACACTGATAGTGTGTTGGTCATACCTAAATCAACTAATCTTCACTAGTTGTGGAATACATAATTTTAGACACACTCACTATGTGCTAGGTACATTGCCTCTATAAGATTTTAGGGATAGCACACTACCTCCCTTGGAACACTTCCAAAAACTCCCCTATCTCACTTCCTTGGGAGAAGTCTTAGTCATATTAACAACTTGAATTTCGCTTCATTAGATTGGAATTTAAGTCATTGTCACTAACTAGAATGGGATTCGACTTACATCGTAGTCCCGAGTTGATGAACTTGAAAGAACTGTTCACTTAAACTAGATGTTTAATACTACTATTCACAAAACTCCTTCGTGAAGCTCACTACCCTTGGGAAGAAAGGTACCTTCACAGAACAAACTGCCTTCATGAATCTCACTGATTCATCATATAATACCTCATCATCATGAAAATCCTTTTTCCTAGATACCTAAGCATTGGTCAAGGCTATAGAAGTCTTTTTAGGATGCTCAAGATCAGTTTGAATACTTGATTCATGAAGCTATTTGACTCCACAAATTTGGAGCGATTTATCCTTCTCTTCAATTCTTTTCATGTGTAATAAAGAGAGAGTAGTGTCAAATTTATATGATTTTCTCTTCATGATTCTCCAAAACCTATAGAATATTTTTCATGAAACACAAAAAAACTCTTTGTGAGGCTCCTTCACTCATGAAGCTCTAGTGAAATTCAATATGCTCACGAATCTTCTCATACTTGCAAAGATTACTATCAACCCATCATTCCGTTCATGATGATTGTTCGTGACGATCCACATATTTAAAAATCTCAGAATTTGTGAACCCTATCTTCACAAAACCCATGAATTTACCATAGTTATGAAGATTAAATCCTAGAAAAATGCCTTTTGTGATGGTTTCCTATTCCTCCAGATTTTGAGCCCAAAAATTTAGCAAACACTAGGAAATGATGCCACCTTCAATACTGTAGTCATCTTGTACCGTAATATCACTTGTCTTGAAAACTCCCTAATCAACCTAGTGTGTATTGAAAAAAATAAAAACTAGACATTATTTATAGAAAACAACATCCTTGGTTCTAATAATATCCCCCTTTGTGTTTGTTTTCAATTTGTATAAATATTCAATAGAGCACCATCCACTCTCAAAACATGATACACAAGTAATAATTCATCCAATAAAATCCATGTGAGCAAAGATCAGTGTAGAAAATAAGATGGGAATAATGAATTGGGTTCTCACATTTTGGAATTATTAAATATTTAAAAGCTAATCTCTATCTATTTCCTCATAAAACTGAATTCTAATTGTGTCACAGAAGAATTACATGGTTTTTGAAACCCCTACAACCAGAAAACCTTTATCAAATTGAATTTCTTCATTCTACCCCTTTGGAAATAAACCCAAAGAAATTGATTTTTACTTGTAAAGATCAAAACACACTCACCCTAGATCTTATCTTCCCTATAAACCTTTATCACTTCCATAAATAGATTAAAACAGTTAACACAAATGGGGAGAGGGTAATAACCATAACCTCCTCATACACTGGGAGGTGGCTGAACACTGAGGTTAAACTGATGTTTCTCAAACACATGTGTAGAAAACAAATTCATCAGAATGTTAGACACTTTTTTATCAGTTCCAATATGGTCCATTTTAAGAACACCTTGTTCAACTTTATCCTTGATGACGTGATATTTGATCTCAATATGTTTTTTATGAGAGTGATGAACCAAATTCTTCATAAGATCAATAATTCTCTTGTTGTCACAGTGAATCACCATCAGCTGTTTCACCTCATCACCAATTTTAGTCAGTTGTTTCTTTATCCATAATAGATGAGTGAGAGCCTTTTTAGAAAAGATATACTCCACTTCAGCCATACTAAGTGAAGTGATTTACTATTTATTTCTTAACTAGAACACACATTTTTTTCCTATAAAGAATGCTCCACTACTTGTGGAATTTCTATCCACAATATCTCCAGCCTAGTCATCATCATAAAATGCCAATAATTCATTATATCTTCCTGTAGTATTGTATAAGATATAATTTATTGTACCTTGAATATGCCTCATTATTCATTTAACTGATTCCAAATGATTTTCCTTCAGATTACTTTGAAAACAGGACACTAAGAATGCTACAAAGACAATATTTGGATACGTTATAGTCAATTATAATAATATTCCAATGATTATCATGTAAATTTTGGGATCCATAGAAGTCCCATACTCATTATTTCCATGTTTTGTCCCAACCACAATCGAGTTTGATATTGGTTTGGAGTCTTGCATGTTGAATTTCTTCAAAAGTTCTCTTGCATATTTATCTTGTGAAATGAAAGTGTAATACTTCTTCTGAATCACCTAAAGTCCTAAGAAGTATATGAGTTCACCAATCATAGATATTTCAAATTACTATTTCATGTGATTATAAAATTATTCCACTAATCCCAGCCTACCTCTCCCAAATATAATATCATCCACATACACAAGAACCATAAATTGATCTTCCTATGAATTATTCACATAGATATTATGATTGAAACTTCCTATTTTTAATTGAATCTTCTTAAAATAATCACCCAATAGAGAGTACCATATTCATGGTGCCTGGTTAAGTCCATAGAGATCCTTATTTAATCTAAAAATCTTTTCTTCATCATTTCCAATCAAAAATCCCACTGGATGTTCAATGTAGACTTCTTCTTCAAGAACTCCATTTATGAATTTTGTTTTGAAATCCATCTGATAAACTTTGTATCAAATTTGAATTTCTATAGCAAGGAAAAGAATTATCGACTCCAGTCTCACTAATGGAGAAAATGTTTCTTCAAAATCAATTCATTAAATAGGTTAATATCCTTTTAACACTAAGAATTCTATTTTTTTGATCACATTTAAATGCTTATCAAATTTTTTATTAAATATACACTTTGTTCTAATCACATTGTGATTATAAGGTCTCTTAAAAAGATCTCATGTCTAGTTCTTTTTAATTTGATCAAGTTCTTCATTCATGGATTTAACCCCTAATTCATCCTTCACTACTTCTTTAAATGAGGTTGGTTCCATAGTTGATAAGAAGGTAGAGTGTGCTTCATTCCTATTTCTCCCTGTTTGTGTGAGTGTTGTCCAATCCGCAATGATGTTGGATTGATCAATCTATGCTCTTCTATTTATCTAATGAGTTTTTGATGATGTTTCTTCAGTTTTGATTTCTTCTTCTGATTCTTCTTCTGAATCATCATCACTTTGTGACCCCTGAATATTTTGCAAACCTTCTTCTACTTGTACATTTGGATCAGTTTCATGTACACTTTATTCTTAATCTTATATCATATCATCATATGATCTCCTCAAGGTATTTTTGGTTTTATATTCAATGATCTTGACATCACTTCTTTCCAAAAATTTTCCAAGATAATTATTGAAAAATTTGTAGGCTTTACTCTTCATTAAATATTCAAGGAATATTCCCCCATCTATAGAATCACCATACTTTCCTTAATTTCCTTATTTGTTTTAGATGAAACATTTAATTCCGAAAAAACAAAAATACTTAGAGAGAGATTCCTTCCATGACACAACTCATAAAGTGTATTGGTTTCTCCCATATGAATACCTATTCAATTTTTGGTGTACACTACTGCTTGAACAACTTGTTTCTTATAATGATGAGAGATAAGACTCTCAATCAACATAGTTTTGGCCATATTGTTCACTTTTTGATTTCTACGTTCAACAACTCCATTTTTATGTGGGGTTATCATAATATCCACCTCATGATTTATTTTATTTTTTTCTAGGTAATTTTTAAATTCAATGGATTTTAATTCCCCTCAATTTTCAGATTGTAGAACTTTGATTGTGCTACCAATATCATTCTCATCTATTCGTTCATAACTTTCATGAAATCAAGCACTTATTGTTTCATGTGTATAATAATTACACAAGAAATTTTACTATAATCATCAATAAAAAGAAAAAAATTACCTTTATCCATATGTTCCAACTATATTTATTGGACCACATACATATGTGTGGATGAGATCAAGAATATTCAATACCCTTTTCCTCTTTGGCCGATATGAACTGTAGACCAACATTTCATGTATACAAGCATCACATAAGTTTTACCGTTCATACTTAATATTGGGGATATCCATGAATTTATTTCGATTATTAAATTTTCAATGAATTTTTGATTAACATGACTCAACCTTCGATGCCATAAGTTGTTTTATTCTTCAACAGTTAAGTAAAAAATGTTCTATTTAATGTCAACTTGGTATAAATTGATATATGTTCTATATCCTTTCATGAGAAAATTACATATGTTTCCTTTGATAATACACCCCTTTTGATTAAATGTTACTATCAGTACTAATTCATATAGTTGACTCATACTTAGGATATTGTGAAGAAAACCATCAACATAAATAACTCCAATTTTTATCAGATTTTCGTTTTCTAGTTTTTTATTTCCACTACCTTTGATCTTCAAAGAACCATCATTTTCAAACCTCATTGTTCCATCAACCCATTTCTTAACATTATGCAGTAAAATTTAATTTCCCATCATATAGGATGAGAATACATTTTCAATAATCCATGTGCTACTATTCTTTGTATCATCGAGAACTATTTTTGCACGTTTTGATTTCTCAATTTTATTCTTTTCCTTACACGATATACTTGATTGAGTGGAGGATAAATATGGACTTTACAATATATTTTAAATATTCATTTTTTTCATTATACCAATTATTTTCTTCCATAGAAAAATACCTATTCTTAAGAGAAACTATTCCTGGTAGGTGGGTATTTAATTTCTTTGAGTTTTGTATGTAATGTTCCTACTATTCCTCTGCCTATAATAAATAAATTTATGTTCATAGTTAGAACAATGAAAATAGTATCCATATAAAATATTTACTCTATTATATGAATGATATGGATTCATTATCCCTTTTTAACTTCCAATCTCCCCCCTATTCAGATAGCTCCATACTTATTCATAGTAAGACATGGTATGGAGCATATGGCCACAAAATTGACATTTCATAAGAGGAAATGTATTCTCACTTCCATTACTCCTCATGCCCCTTCTTTTTAAAAATTATTTTACTGGAAATCATCTCTGGATACTTGAGGATAATTTTTAAATCTCTTTTCTATTTGTTTTGAAGATTTATTTTGATAGGAAATTAGGTGCCTTTGTGACATGTACAACTTTTTTAATTCCCTTTATTTTAGCCCATTTTGTTTCTATCATTTGATGTTTTAGCATCACAACTAATTTCACTTTTTCCCATACATGTGGATCTTTGATCATTCAAAGACTACTTCAGTCCTTCAAAACCACACTTATCTCTTTCTAATAGCTTTGCATCTAAGAATCATCCAATCTATATTTTATTATTTATTTCTATTGAATTTTATTTAGTTTCTATTTTACTTCTTATAGTAACAATTTATTATTCAATTCCCTCAACTATATTATCTTTCTCCTATAGTCTGGAAGTAAGATCATTGATAAAATTTTCATGCTTTTTAATCTCTAACTTAAATTCCACAATATCTTCTGAGATTTCATGAGTTTTTGAATGTTATTTTTATGCTTATTCTAGTCAATAAACTTCTACTTCAATTCGATCAATATACTCTGAGGAATCTTCAAGAATGGATCTCATCTTTCTGTTTCTCTTTCATTGATTATCAATCTTATCAAGATCATTCTCAAGTTCCACCTTGGGATTAAAAACACCAGAAAACTAATTATCTTTATCCTTTTAAGGTCATGACTTTTCAACCATTTCCATCATGGATGCTTGGGTTCAAGATTTAAACTCTGGGTTTTCATCCTAAAAAAATTCATTATCATCTTGTTCTTATTTATATAAGAAACTCTTTCTTTGAAATTTATTTCCTGATTTTATGTCTCCCTTTTGGGGAAAACTTTTCAAATTTTTTTGTATGTTTCCTTCTTCACTTTCTTCATCATTTAAATTATGTTAGGATTTAGAGACAATATGGACAACTCTACCACATCAAAAACATACCATAGGAAGCTTTCTTTCAAATATCCCTTTTATTCTCTTGAATTTCTTGGAAAAAAGTGAAATAAGTTCACATTCCTCATCATATTCATCAACTATATCTCCAAAACCCTATTGTTTTTCCATGGATTTGAATTCCATTTCCTTGATTACTAAAGTCATTGAATATTTTGGTTTGACTCTCATTTGATAAACCACTAGACTTCTTAACAGATCATTCATATAAAGTTTAGACAGATCCATTTACTCAAGGGATGAAACCTTTGGATTGTTGAGAGGTGGAATCATTTTAAATATTTTCTTCACAATATCAATGTATTTTATTTTTCACCAATTTATCATATTTCTCCAACAACATTTGTAATTTGATTAAAAAAGGTATCTGCATTTTCATCCAGATTCATTTTCAGATCATCAAGCATATTATGCAAAACTTGGAGTTTTGACTCCTTCATTGTGCTGTCGCCTTTATATATATTTTCTAGTTTTCCCACACAGACTTGGTTGAAGTGAAACTCATCACCTTTAGATAGATTTGATCATATAGAGCTGCATTAATGGAATTCTATGATTTGGAATCTACATCAAGTATTTTCCTATTTGTTTCAGTCATATACAGTCCTGTTGCATTAGTTACCTAAATTCCATGTGTAGTGGAAAAAAGTAAATCCATTCTAATAGATCTTAGATAAGATCTCATAATTTTCTTCTAAATCTATAAGTTTCTTCCATTAAAGAGTTGAACTCCCTTGAAATTTACTAAATTCTCCATAATAACAAAAGAGGACATATTTAACTCTAGCAACCTATAGGCTCTAATACCAATTATAGGATCCCAGAACACCCTAAGAGGGGAGGGGTAAATTAAGGCATCAACTTTTTATTTCAAAGTGAAGGATATTTCTCCCATGTTGGTAGGAACATGTTAAACCTATTTGATGGAAATTTGTAGTAATTTATACATTCACATGAAGAGAGACAACACATTAGTTTTACTTTGTTAACTACTAAGGGCTAGTCCAAGGACCATATGTCGATAGTGTGTCAATAATACCTAAATCCACTAATCTTTACTAGTTGTGGAATACATAATTTCAGACAGAGTCACTATATTCCAAGAACACTGCCTTTACAAGATTTTAGGGACAACACACTACCTCCATAAGAACACTTTTTTCAACTCCACCTAGACCACTTCCTTGGGATAATTATTACTTAGATTAAGAACTTGAATATCACTTCAGTATATTGGAATTTAAGTCTTTTTACCTAACTAGCACAAGACTCTACTTGCATCATAGTACTAAGTTGATACACTCGAAATAACTGTTCACTTAAACCAAATGTTCAATACTTTAATTTGTGAAGATCCTTTATGAAGCTCACTACATTCATGAAGAAAACTACCTTCATGGAACAAATTCCTTTAAAAATATCACTAAGTCATCATGGAATACCTCATCATCGTGAAACCAATTTTTCCCAAATACTTAAGCATTGGTTAATAATAGAGAAGTCTTTTTGTGATGCTCAATCTCATTTTTGAGTACTTGATTTGTGAAACTCTTGGCCTTCATGAATTCAAATCAATTTAGACTTTTATCAATTATTTTTATGTTGAATGAATAGGGGGTAGCCTTATATTTATAGGCTAAGATCGTCAAAATTATCCCACACCTCTAGTAGATTTTTCATGAAAACTGGAAAACCTATTCATGAGGATCCTTCACTTAGGAAGATCCAGTGAAATTCAACTAACTCGCAAAGCTTCTCATAGTCATAGAGATTACTGTCAACCCGTCGCACTGTTTGCGATTCTTATTCGCGATGTTCTACATATTCACAAATCTCATCCTTTGTGAACCCTATCTTCATTAAACCCATTCCTTTATCACATTTAAGAAGATTCAATCTTAGAAAAACACCTTTAATGATGATTTTATCTACCTCCAGGTTCTGAGACCAAAAATTTGGAAAACATTGGAAAATGATGTCACCTTCAATAATGCAATTATATTATACCATAAGATCACTTGTCTTGAAAATTCCTTGATTAACCTAGTGTGTATTGATAACAAAAATAAACTAAACACGGTTTCCAACAAATAATAGCCTTGGTTCCAACAATCGACCACCACCTTGATGGTGTTATTTCACTTAGTTATCATAGGGAGCCATATGAACAAATCGATGGTTATGTTTTCCAATTTCAATAATGGTATGGTAAATGGTGGAATCACACCCTTATACTTCTATAATTATACCATGACTTTTTGGAATACCAAGAATCGAGATATAAACTCTATAATATCCCTTTTCATTTTATCCCACTAGATGTTTTACTTCAAATACCTATACATATTAGTGATTCCTAGATGAATATAGAAGGTTGATCTATGTGTATCATCTAGAAGTTCCCTATTTTTATGGTTCTTATGGGATACATATCATGGTTCCAAAACTTATAACTCAATTTTATAAAAATTTGAAATCCGAAATATTAATCACGCTCTTCTATAAAAACTCATCATATTTATGGACCTCTTTGAACCTCTAAAGAATATATAGTTGAGTAGTTATTTGGGAATGGTATAATGGATATACTTTTATTATTTCCATATCCATCCTTTAATGTCCAAGAATATTTAATCCACTTTAATCCTCATTATGGATAGGGTTATGGGATCCTTTCTACTTAGAGAATCCACCACACTGTTTTCCTTCCTAGGATGGCAATGGATTGAAAAATCATAATTCTTGATCAGATATAACAACCTTCATTTTTACATATTAATCACATTTTATGTCAATATATGCTTAAGGAATTTATAATCCATATATATGGCAGAATTTTCTCTATAGAGATAATGTCGCTAGATCTTCAATGAGAAGATCACTTATTCCAAGTCTAGATCACATGGTGGGTGGTTTTTCTCATGTATATTTAATTATTGTGAGGTATAATATATCAATTTTTTCATATTTCATGAGTACACAATCAATATCCTTTTTGGATACATCACTATAGATCAAAAATCCTTCACCAATGTTGGGTAATGTGAGCATAGGTGTAGTGATTAACCTATTATTTAGTACTTAAAATCCTTTTTCACATTCACCAGTCCATATAAAATTGACACCCTTTCGAGTTATCTTGATTAGTGGGATTTAAAATCATGAGAATATTCTCACAATTATAGTACCCAAATAATCCAAGGGAATTATGGATTTATTTCATATATTTTTTCTATTCCATCATTCAATTTCCTCTATTTAATAAAGATCTACATATATACCTTTTTATAATAATATGACCCATGAAAGTTACTTCCTCAATACAAAAATCACATTTACTATAATTTTAATATAAATTTTCCTTTCACAAGGTCTTCAGTATAGTATTTAAATAATTATCATGTTCCTCATTGATTTTGGAGTAGTTTATAATATCATATGTAAAGACTACCAAAAAATTATCAAGGCAATCCCAAAAGAATCTATTCTTTATTTCGATAAAGATTTTTGGAGAATTAGTGATCCTAAATGGAATTAATATGAACTCATAGTTCCCAAACCTAGTATGAAAACAAGTCTTAGGGATATCCTCCTTCATTAAATTTACTTTATAATATCTCAATCTATGATCCAAATAAGATATGTATTTTGATCCATGAAGCTGATCGAACAAGTCATCAATTTGTGGAAATGATGCCTCTTCTTTATATTGATCCTATTGAGATCATTATAATCAATGAAAGGGAACATTGGCCCATCCTTCTTCTTGATGAAGTGGACTGGTGCACCCTATGGTGAATAAATTTGGTGTATAAACCATTTATCCATATTTTTCTATTATATTTTCTTCAGAACCTCAAGTTCAACAAAGGATATTCTATATGGAGTCATGGATATTAGAAAAGCTTCGTGTATGAGATCAATTGAGAAATTAACCTCAAAACTTCAATAGATTTGTCTACTATTCTTAGAAGTTGTACGAATGGGTAATTTTTTAGCTTTTGGATTTAAGGAATATCTTTATTTGGTTCATGAATGAAGAAGACCATATATCTTCTTAGGAAAATGCTCTGCATGCTATTCTAGGTATCCATTTTCCCTCTTTCGGTGGTTATTTTAATTTCATCTAGAGTGAAATCCTCCCATCATTCCACTTTGTATTTCTATTTCTGGTCTTCCCTTACCCTTTAAAAATATAGCTATTCTTCATTTGATTGGAAATATGGTTGGCTGGTTTATTTGTTTGGATCTCTACACCTGTGCAGTTTGTCATTTAGTTACTTTGAGTATTTGTATTGAAGTTGATGTCTCAAATATCAAATTGGATTTCATCTGCATCAAGGTTAAAGGAGAACTAATTTGGTATCAAAAGGTATGTTATGAATCATGGGTTTCATTATTCTCATCTTGTATGAGTCTTTGTCATGATATTAGTAGATTCCAATGTGGACTCTTTTTTAATTCTCAGGGGGCCCCTGTATCTTTAGGAGATGACTAGGCCTTGTGGGTTATAGGAAATGATGGTCTCAGAATCTTGAATTCTATTATAGCATGTGAAACCCCTGCGGTGGAACAATTGGATACTAGAAAGTTGAGGCACCCTTTAGTAACCTAGAATGAGGAGATACCTACGGATTCATAGCTGCAAATAGTGGATGCTTTTTCTTGATTGAGTCATGATTTGGGTGTTAGTCCATCGTCAAGGCATATTCAAGTAAGATCAGGCTAGGATGAGGGTGTGTGTGTTGTTCTGAGAAGCAGTTCAATGAACCCTCCCTCATATGTATATGCTATGAGATCTGAATATAATTCTCGTCAAGAGGTTTTGCTCCAAGAAATAGGTGAGGATGGCTCATCCGACATCAGCAACCAAAAACATACTAGGTAAGGGTTTAGAGGATTTGGGGGCTAGGTTGACATTAGTGTACATGGAATACTTATTAAGGGTTGAAAATGTTCTTGGTGAGGCCAACAAGCCTCACTCTCTTTCTGGCATAGGTAAATATGGTGTCACTGGTAATGGTTTTTAGAACCATTTTGTGGTGTTGGGATAAGGTGATCTTCCCCTTTCTGAAGAAGGGGATGACGAGGAAGTAGGGCATGAAGAGAATCACCCTTTAAGGTCAGATGATAAAGTAGTGGTTCATGATTTTGACTCAGAATCTTGGTCCTTGATTCCTAAGTAAGTGGAACTTGTGGAATAATACATTAGATCCTCTTAAAAGAAAGGAAAGAACACCTTTATGAATTCAGATGGATTTATTCATCATATACGGATGCCACAAATATGGAAGGGCTAGATTTACATAGACATCCTGTTACAAGGTCCTTCAGAAAACGTAAACTCCCCCAAAAGAGTTTGATTTCTGCTATTGACAACCCAAAGAGTAAGTATAAGGGTTCTATGAATCACAAGGAGTTAGTGGCTGATGAGGTGATTGAAACTCAAGAAGGGGAACCAACTACAACTGATACATTGAATGTGGATAAGGAGGCTGTTGAATCAAACAACACATAGGATCTCCTCATGCACTCTAATGAAGAATTGTTAGAGTATTTATTAATCAATATTTCAAAGGGGGAAGCACACAAAATATTTGAAATACAATTTCATATTGATTTGAATGAAGAAAAATCCTCTTGGATTGAAAAATAGAATAGGATTATGATACATGGTTTCAATGAGTGGAAAATAAGCCTATAGAAGAATGATCAAACTTGGGACAAGATGGAATTTCATTTTGAGGGTCTTATGAGGGAAAATTAAGAAATGGAGGATAAATCCATTGAATGGAGATTATTTAAGGTAAATAATTCAAACTGCTTTAAATTTTTCTAGAATGGATTGATAATTTCTTATGAGGTTTGACATTTCTGTATTCTAAACTTCATTGGTATCCCACTATTTTTCTTAAAAGTTCTTCTGAAATAAAATATTTTATTTGGAGGGAAAAATAAACTTTGGGATAAGAATTTTTAAACTATTAAAAACATAAATGAGAAAACATAAACATTAAATAGATAACTCATAAAAGATATATATTTTTTAACATATGATTTTATAGATTTTAATCTAATTTATCCATGATATTTTGCCTAACTTAAACTTTTAAGGGAATTTTTGATCCTTTAATAATGGTTCTTAATGAGACTATGAATTTATTAAAGCATATCCCTCAGAGGTTTAAAATTAGGTCTAGATAAAGGCTTATTTTTATATACAAGGTGATGATCGAGTCCAAATCAATTAAACTTTTAGGGTTATTACTCTTAAGTACAACTATTCTAGAGCCACATCCACTTGTAGTATCCATATAGGGATTTATTTTCTAGGGAACCACATACTCAAACTTTATCAAAATTTAGTGATGTTATCCTATGTTTAGTATTACCCCTAAGGCTTTCACTAGAGTTTTTAAATCCTAATTCACATAAATAACTATACTTTACTATAATAACAACTATGAAAACCCATATTTTATTACAGCTTAATTAATGATTTATTATATAATGATACACTTCATTTAACCCTAGAAGATCATGGGGCCTATTTTTTTTAGGAAATTTGGTACATAGATTATTAAATTGATGTATGGGTACAAAATAATTATTTAAAAACTCCAAAACATGCCATTATACTCTTAGGATATTCTAAAATTACATGGGATATCTAGGGGATGTACATAAGAAATGGGTGAGCTATGAAGATTAGTAAGGGAATAACCTGATAACATAAAGTGAACATAGGAATGTGGAAACAACATAAAACATGGCATAATAAACATAAGTCAAGGATAACTACCAATCCAAAATAATATAGTGTGATTAGGATAACCTCTCATGAACCTTACATGGAATATCATGAGATAAGAACATTTCCCAATGAATTGAAGTACTATATAATTTTGGGCCCACCTTTCACTTTCATATCATGTACATGAATAAGTGTGCCACATAGATTAGATGAAATAGGGATTAATTACATTAATTTTAACCCAAATATTAATGAGTGTCGGTTATATACATGTAAATACACAATAAATGAGGGGTAGATACAACTAGGATAATACCCTTGAGTGATGAAGATGGGTATTTACTACACAAATGTTTGGAATAAAAAATCATAGGATAATTTAAGAAGCATAACGATCGTACGTAAACATTTATAAAAGGGGTGAATGAGAGTGAAAGGGTCTCTCATTATTTGGGAATCATAAGGAAAATATAAGGGATGTGTAAAAATATATCCCATCTTGAAAAATTGGTAATAAAAAGGCTTGACATAGAGATGGTGCTTGAATAAAGAGGAGGATAAGATCCCTTACCATGAGAGAGTGCTTATAAAAGCTTGTGAGGTGCTTTTTAAGAGATTAGGGGAACCTTGGGAGAGATATAGATAGGGAATGGTAGAGATAATTAGTGATCTAAGAAATTTTAGTTAAGAGGTAAGGAACGTTATGTGGATTTATATAGTAAAATATAGGAGAATTATTCATTAATTTACAAACTTAGGTTTTGGACTATATATGAAAATCAAATTAAAACCACAAGAATTCCCATATTTTTTCCTATGGTTTCTTCTAAATAGAATTATTTTTCATTTTTTTATAAGTATAAGAACTTATAAAATTAAAATAATGCTCCTGGTGATGTGAAAGTGAGACATGTTTATAAAAAAATCGTTTTAAAACCTTAAAATATATTATATTTTTGGAGAATTTATTAAGGGTTTATAAAATTAATAAAATAACTTCAAAAAACATTTTTTAAAGGGGAAACATAATTATGGTCATGTATACTCTTTATAGTATTTATTACATCACTTTTGGGATTTTATGATGTCATAATACACAACATATTTAGTTTTTACCCAAAACTTGATAGTCTCAGAAAATTATGAAAAATTAAACATTCGATAATTTTGGATTTATGATTTTAAAATAATATTTATTTTATAAAAATAATTCTATAAATATGATAATTTATACTTCTAAATAAAAGATACCTATTTATTGAAAATATTGGTTTATTTGACTGAATATTAAATTTTTATTTTAAAAGAACTTTTGGGAAAAAAGTGGGAAACTTAAAATAAAACATATAAGAAACCCATATCAAAACTACGCGGAAATTACCCTCCCTAGAAACTACATATATAATGATCCGAAGCTTATCGTACATGGACATTACATTACTTTTGCGGAATACTTAGTACATAACAAAAACACACACACAAGGATCGTAATAGTTTAGTGTCTTTGGAAACTCGGAACGTAATCTTCTAAACGTGGTGAAAGATCTTCAATATCTCCCATAATGATCTTCCCCTTTTTTTTACCTAAAACCTTTCTTTATATCCTGGGGAAATAAAAACAAAAAAAGGGTGAGCTCAAATGCTCAGTAAGGGTAAACAAAAGAAATATCAATCACATCATATACATAAGAACATAGCTTTTGGAAATCTTGACCTGCAAAAGAGCTCATAATATCATAACATGGGATAAATCATAGAATTGAAAATGAGATCCCCATAATCATAACATAAAACTTGAAACTTTGTGGAATGCACACATAATCATGGAAAATCATTTCTTGTTAGTCATGACTCATTGCCAAGACTATCTTAGTGGACAAAGTCCCTTTCTGAACCGAGTTCACTCCTCGTTTCAGTCCTGTATCACTGAACCGAAATAACCTTCCGTTCCAGCCATGTCTATCTCATGAGATATAAAATCTTTACCCAATGCATTGGAGGGAGATATAGGTCCCACCCATCTCTTAATGAATCCTTTCTTATGTGTGCCACAAAATCATAAATCATACATCATTGCATAACCCATGTAATAAAAATGGGATTCTTAAACAACATGACATCATAAAACCATTCATATAAGATAAAGGAATTCATAAACATAATTCCATCACAACATAGTCAAATCAATGTAAAAATATGGATAGAAAAAGAACTCTTTATTATCTTATATGGAAAATAATTTTGATAAAACACTTGAATTGAATTCTTGAGGAAAATATCCTTTCTTCTTCAAAATCAATTTCTTTTCACAAAACATCATGCAATTTTAAAAGAAAGAGATTTTATTGAAAATAGTCATGAAATCTTCTATAGGAAGCTTCATGAAAATAAGGCTTTATAAAACAGTATAAATCCGTTCGTGCCGTATACGTTAAAAAAAACATTCTTCGTACTTTTGTCGGAAAAGTCAAAAAGTACTTCGTATAAAAACGACAAAAGATTCCTTTCATATCTTTTACTAAAAACTCACCGAAGGGTAAAATTGGATTTAAACAATTGTAGGTGGATGGAAATAATATTACATATTGAAGAAACATGGATTTGGATGATAAAATACACCCCAGTAAATACCAAAGTATAAACAATCTCGGATAAAAATGAGATTGTGATATTTCCCTTACCTTAGGTCCGACTTTCTTTGTAACTGTCCGAACCTCCTGTATAATGATTTAAATCATGTTATTGACTTATTAAAGAATCATATTCATTGTTATGATATCATATATGGTTCACTTATGACATTATATTACCCGTTCTTTTGTAAATTCCATGTTAAAGAAGCGTTTTGGGTAAAATCGTTTCATTTATCGTAGGTGTTTTGACTTGTTGTTCTTGACTTCATTATTACATATATCATGATTTAATTACTTCCAGAATATAAAATATGATTTATATATCATATATATTCAGTATATATATATATAATAGGTAGATAAATAAAATGAAAAACACCGTTCATGGAGACGGTAGTCCGTACGTACGCATGAACGCTGTTTTCCTTTCCTTATTGTCTTGAAATGGAAGTAAGTAGATGACATACATATATATATATATATACATAAATAAAGTAGCTTTATAATGTCATATATTTCATTATTATTTCTTATATATACATTATAATCATTCTTAAATGGTTAACATGGAGAATGAATCTCATCGCGTCGTGGAGACGGTATTCCGTACGTACGCACGAGCGATGATATCATTTCTATAAATATTGAATTGAATTGGAGTGGATTATACAATATATCAGAATCAATATGATGTTGTAATAACTATGTATAGTTATTCTTTACACCATTATACCCATCCATGTAAGGTGGTGGTGGAAAATAGATTACACCACGGCGTGGAGACGGTATTCCGTACGTACGCACGCGCGGTGATTTCTTTTTCCGTAGGATGGATAGATGGTGAAATAGGTTTGTTTCATACTTATAATAACATATCAGTATATGAGTGATACTGATGTCATTACTTCATAATGAAACAACCTAAGAAGAAGAAGTGGAAGAAGAAATAAAGATGAAAGAATTGGTAACGGTAATTACCTCTTCTTTGAAGTGCCTCTTTGAGACCTCCTCTTAGGGCACTAAAATTGGTCTTGGAGGAAGACCAGAACCTCTAGGATGTTGCTAGGGAAGTGGAGAGGAGAAATTGGCAGGGGTTGGCCGAGCTTGAGTGCTCAAATTGGTGTGAGGAGGAGGGGGAGGAGGTGTCCTTTTATAGGGGAGGAGAGGGGCACCTTAGGAATATCTCAAAATATTATTTTATATTAAAGTCAAAATCGGTTTATAATGGTTCCAAAGGGTCTTATTTCGAAGCTAAAGTGGGGATGGGTCGAAATCCTATCAACCAATAGGATTTATACAAGTTTAGGATATTATGTTTAACCTTATCAACTAGATTTAACTCTAAGTTAAATAATTTAACTTTTACCGTGTCTTTTTGTTTTCTTTCACTATATGGTTAATAAACTTACTATAACATGCCAAACGAACCCCAAATTGTATATTATTAATACATATATCCTTATCTAAGTCATTTGGCCGAACCTTAGATTTTTAGGAATAAAATAACAATTAATAATATAATATTTGATTTCAAAACTATTTTGTGTCAATTTTGACACTATTTGATATATGATTTTTGTGAAAGTCATAACAGAATTATATGTTCTAACCAAGTTGATTAAATCAACACTAATATATCATAGTAACCTATAAAATTAGTGGAATTCATAAAAAGTCTTAAATTACATTTATTTTGGTATTTATATTATCAATTATGTCAATATTTCATTAATAAGATAATTACTGCATCATCTTTGTGTCATAAATAAATTATATTATTTGATGTCTAAAAATTACAAATAAAATACCATCATGTAGGAAATCTTTTTATCTTTCTAATGAATATTTATAGTCGAATTTAGCTTATGTATAACCCCATATTAAAAATTATTTACTTATTAAACTTTGATTTTAACTATTTTAACCCTTCTTTAAATAAATTAATATTAAATGTCCAAATCTAATCCAAGTGGGCCTAAATGGTCATATTTTATTCCTAAGTTTGTTTTTGGTCGAATTACACTTGTCCAATAGAATTAGGACATGTGTTAGGGTAATATTAATATCATATTTACCCTTAGTTACCCTATTTACTATTAACCGTGGTAAAAAAAGTAAAAAGTTACTATTCACCAAAAAATTATTTTCATCTCATTGAACCACATTTTAGTCCTTGATATTAACCGTGTCTCTCGGATTTTCGAAATTCCATTCACAGAAGCGGTAAAATTAAGTTTTATGCAAAATTCAGTTTTTAACCTACCACTTAGTAGTTTCACTATTCATCAAAAATTGATGTTTTTCAGAACAATGCCAAAATTTCATCCCAAGCTATATTTCATATTACGAATTCAAAAATGAAGTCTATTTTACCAAATTCATAACATAAAAGTTGCATTAATTAATTTTATAATTAAATCCCGCTGTTAAAATGTCACGACCCGTCCTCGGGGCCCGTGCCGTGACTACCCCAAGCCCGCCTTCCATAGGCCAGGGGCTGGCGACTAGCACCAAAGGCGTAAAATCCCGATAACTGGGAAGGCATTGCCTTTATAAAGAAAACAAGCACCACAGAGTACAAGCGGAAGTAAAACACTAAGTACAAAAAGAAGAACTGAAAAGTAAAAAGGGGCCGGAAATACAAGCCCAACTGTAAAGTACAACTCGAAAGGGAAAACAGCGACTGAAAAGTAAAGCTGCTACGCTGAGATGTCCACTGGAAATCCCACCTGAAGGGTGGGTGCAGATAGCTCCTCTGCTCCTCGGGTCCCGCCATCCGCTCCAAGTATGTCCCGCCCAGTGGTCCACCTCCGGGTACCGCCTCGTCGTATAGTCCACCTCCAGGTACCGTCCAGTCCTCGAACCTTCGGCTTCTGTCAGCACTGTCCGTCGTCTGCAACCAACACAACGAGGTGCGGGCATAGCCCGTGCAGGGGTGAGTATAACGATACTCAGTAGGGACCCCGAGACCCTCAAGGTCTCACTAAAACCAACAAGGATAAACACAAGAAGATCTCAACAGATAAACCCTACTTAGGTATATGCCCATACATATACCTAAGTTATCAAGTAACCCATCTCAATCATGAGGAAACACAAGGATTGTGAAAACGACGGATAACCACTACCCGGGTATATGCCCATACATATACCAAAGTTAGCAAGTGACCCATCTCAATCATGAAGTAAACACAAGGTCAAAAGTCTCAGCTCAAACCAGGATTTTCATTATCGAAACCGTAACTGCTGAAGAGCCCCGTCTCTGAAGTGTGCAGTAGTCCTGTCACGACTCTGAGGTACTGCTCACTAACCTAAGACTGCTGAGGTACTCCTCCTGTCGATTACTGCGGGTTTGCGGCCAACTACCTGGCGCTCCGTCCGCTGAGGGTCTGTCGCCAAATACCGGGCGCTACCCAGATAGCCTGCTGAGGTACTCTCCGGACGAGTACCGCGGGTCTGCACTGTCACACACGTACTCCGTCCGCCATGGGTCTGCACCTCAGAAAGTAGTGCTCCGTCCACTGGGCTAGTCGACTCACTCCAAGTCGAGTCGGTCAAGCAGTCGTCAGGTCTCAGCTAGTTACACGGTCTCCATACTCTGCACGCTCGTCTTCGGGAGGGTCCGCTCCACGAGCTACTGGTCGATACTCCAAGTATCACAAGGTCCCACGAAGAAGTGTCTCAAAAGTCCGTCTCGTCACAGGGGTCTCAACGCAACAGACGGCGCGTCGATCGGACGCCCGGTCTGTGAGTTATTAGCCTTTTCGTCCCAGGGGCCCGGTTGGTTTCGTGAGCGAACCAAACCCGGCCGTATCTCAACTGTACCCCGAACTCTCATAGGGTATACTCATAGGGACCGTTTCTCATCGTGATCATCAACGCCGCTGACGGTTCGTCAGACGGGCGTCCTGTCTCAAAGATAACAGCTTTTCCCGTTCCAGGGGCCCGGTTGGATTTCGGTGCGATCCAACCCGGCCACTATCCAACTGCATCCAAAACTCGGGCGGAGGGTGCCAAAAGTTTCGTATCGTCAAGAGGAAGTCAACGAAACAGACGGCGCGTCAATCGGACGCCCGGTCTGTGAGTTATTGGCATTTTCGTCTCCGGGGCCCGGTTGGTTTTTAAAGGAAAAACCAACCCGACCGTACTCCACCTGCGTCCAAACCTCGGGCGGAGTATGCCAAAAGATCCGATTCACTAAGAGGAACACAACGCGACTGACGGCGCGTCAATCGGACGTTCGTGGCTCAAGATATGAGCGTTTCCGCTCCGAAGGCCCGGTTGGTTTCGTGAACGAACCAACCCGGCCGAACTCAAAGTAATCCGAAACCTTGAGTGCGATATACCGAAACGACCGTCTCGATCCAAGGATCGCGTTGCCGCAGACGGTTCGTCATTCGGAGGTCCGAGGCTCAAGTTATGAGCCCAAAACCAAATATGGTTCGAAACAGGGGGGTTCGGGTCCGGCTCGACCCGGCCCGACCCCCCCCCCCCCCTGGCGGCGGCGGCGGCGGCGGCGGCGGCGGCGGCGGGCCGCGGGCCGCGGCGAGGCTGCGCACGCGGGGGCTAAGCCCCGCGGTTCCTGGGTGTCGGCGCGGCATAAAGCCGCGCCCCTTTGTTTTTTTTTACAAACTGCCCCCCCCCCACGTGGGGGGCTTGATTGAAAGGGAACGGGGGGCAAAGCCCCCCCCCCCCCCCCCCCCCCCCCCCGCTTGTACATGGTGGCGCGGCCTTTGTGCCACGCCTGGGTATTAAATCGGCCCCACGTGGGGGCCGGTTTTGGAGGATCAAACCGGGGGGCTGCTGCCCCCCCCCCCCTTTCATGGACCGCCCCCCTCTTAAAGAGGGGGGTTTTAAGAGGTGGCCGGGGAATTAAATTCCCCGGTTTTAAGACATCCGGCCGGCCAGCTGGCCAACCGGTTTTCTCAAACGGGACCGGAATTTCCGGTCCCCTTCTTCGGCTTCCGACGCCGGCGGCCCGGCCGCCGGTCTTTCCTTCCGCCGCGGCCCGGAACCGGCCGCGGTCTTCTCGTCCCGCCGCGGCCCGGAACCGGCCGCGGTCTTCGTCATCCGGCGCGGAGCGTCGGCACCGCGCCCCTTCGCCGTGCTTCGATTCTTTTCAACGCGGCGCGACGACGTCGCGTTCTTGAAGATTCTCCTCGGCGTAGCGCGACGGCGTTGCGTAAAATTAAACGCACAATCATCCGCGTGGTGCGACGGCACCACGCCACTTGCTTCCACCCGCAAGAACAACAAGAACGTTGGAGGGGGGGGGGGGGTTCGGCCGTGTTCGTGCGGTCCGGCCCCCCTCGCGTTAATAATAATAACGCAACTAAAGAAAAATCACGTCACACGCTAATCTTGCTAAAAGCACGATCAAGAATGAAATGAGGAATCCAAAAGAAAATCGACAACCCCTACCTTGGGTACAAGATCGAGGATTCGACTATGTCCGCGGAAGACGGCGTCGCGGAAGTCGGGCGTCGCGGTCGTCGTTCGTCAAATCCGTTGACGAAGAGGCGCGTCCGAAGAAGCACGTCGTTGGCGAATCCTTGTACGCCGACGAAGGTTTTTCCGAGGAAGGTGCGGTGTTCTCTCTCGTTGACACCGAAGACGAAGAAGAGCGGAGCGGCGTTCTTCGTCGGAAAAAGAGCGTTCCTCGTCAAGTCTTGAGGAAAGTCAAATAATAAAGAGAACAACGAACTCAAGAATCTCTACCTCGATAGTCGCACGGTGACGGAGTCGTGGAATATCTGTGTCGATTCCTTTGACGTCGGAGGAAGAGTCGTTATCGAAGGCGTTCGTCGCGGAAAACCGTCGCGGAAGAGATGACGCGGAAGAAGTACGTCGCGTCGCGGATACGGCGTCGCGGATGGATCGTGTTCTTTGGCGGAGAAGTTCTTCGTTGAAGAACGACGTTCTTCGCGTTCTTCATTGAGTTTGAAGAAGAAGAGGAGGCTCTCCAAAAGCTCTCAAGGAGACAAACCAAACAACCCAAAATAAAATAAGACCACTTCTTATTTTATTATTACAAAACACATTAGAAGAATTTCAAAAGTTTGAAATTCAAAAGAGATAACTCCACATTTAACTCACTTATTTAATATACATGAATTGTATAATTAAATAGAAGTTAACTTGTCAAGTCATTAAGAGGGAGAGTGGGGAGTTGAAAAGGTGGGGGTTCGTGTGGGCCCCACCACACTTAATCCTCCCAAGGGAGGTTAAGTGGGTGTGGGTCCCACTTCCAACCTCCTTTGAGAGGTTTTAAGAAGTTAAAATAAAATTTGTTCTACACAAATTTTATTTAACTCAACTAAAACCCTCAAAAAATTAACTTTCAACCCGCAACAAACGCAACGCCCGAAAAGGTCTCTTTAAGCGAAAATCGGCGCTGCGAGTTCATCGGTGCCCTCGGATTTCAATTCCGAGCACCGTATCGAAAGTTAGGAATTCCCGCTCGTTCGTTCACTGAACGTACCCGAGCCAAACTTCGGAAATTAATTCCGGGCACTCCGGGCCTCGGAATCAGGTGCCGTCTGAAACCGCATTCTTGTAAAATTCTAAAGAAAATTAAGAAAAAATTTCCCTTGAATTTTACGGGTCTTTACATTACTCCCACCTCAGGGCTTTACGTCCCCGTAAAGCTACATCAAAAACTAGGGAAACAAAAAGAGGATACTAAGCACGCATCTGAGCCTCCCGCTCCCATGTGATCTCCTGGAGATTCCCGTGCCGCCATCTGTTGCGCACAAGAGGAATCGATCGTCCATGTAGGACCCGCTCCTGGATGACATGGACCTCTTTTGACGTGGCCCGGACCATCTCTGGTCCCACAAGAGCTGCAAGATTTCTTCTTTGCCGAAAAGAGAAACCTGGTCTCATCCCCTGGATGAACCACATTCTTTTCCTAAAACAGTCAATCCTAACATGGATGATATTAATCCATACCAAGGATGACGTCGTAAGGCCTCGACGCTACTACTAAGAGATCCAACCGTTACTCTCGCCTCCAAGGGTTGAGTCACACTGTCGGCATCAGTGTGTGGTAACTGGTCTCCTCCAGTAGATGTCTCACAAGTGAGGGTCAAGTCAACAGTCAACTGGAACCTCTTAGTAATATCACAAAAGAGGACAGGAACGAAAACATCGCAAAGGATGCGTCTTTTATTATTGCAGCTCATATTACAAGACGCTACACAAAAGCAACATCAACATGGAACTAGAAGTACAAGAGACGTATCCACTAGTTCCGCTCCTGTCCACCTGCTCCCAGAGCTCCAACATTTGTCGCTGCCTCAACCTCGGTGGCTCCCTCCAAGCCTGCGGATCGAGGAGTCGGACAGTCACGTGCTAGGTGACCCTTTCCGCCACAGGAGTAACATTGTCCGTTTCTGGCACGCCTGGCTCTGATCCCACCTCGGGTGCCCCGCACCACCGGTCCTAAAACCCGAGATCGCCCAACTGCTGGTCTGGTCCTCCTGGACCTCTGCATCATCTGTCTACTGCCCACAGATGACTCGGCTTCTGATCGAAAAACACGCGGTAAAGGCATAATCTCCTGTACACGCTCGGGGTGTAGTGATACTGGCACAAACTCCACCCTGAAGAAGGTCTCGAAGTCTTCCCATGCGAAGTCCATCTCATCGCAAAACTGAAACAAGTGGCTCCACCACCTACCTGCTGCTGCCTGAAGGAGGCTGGTAGCAAAGATCACCATGAAATCTGCCGGCGTCCCCACTAGCCTGAAGACTCTCACCACAGCCTCCAGCCAAACCTCAGCCGCCTGCGGGTCCGTCTCTCCCCGGAACCTGGGTGGCCTCTGGCGCTGGAACTCGTGCAGCGCGCTCAAGCGTCGTGCATCGCCTACTGCTGGGGCTGGTGGCATCGGTGGCCCAACGTATGGTAGTACCGCTGGTGCCTCCGCTGGTGCCTCAACTGCAAGAGGGCCCTGTACCGAAGCCTCGCCGCTCGACAGACTGTCAGCACGCTCATCCTTCCGGGCTCTAGCTGGTCGTCTGAGAAAAGACATCCTGAAAGAAACATCGTAACACGATCAAACGATTATACCTGGTGAGCTGACCTGGTTTGAGCTGTTTTAAGGGGAAAAACTTTTGAAAACATACACGCAATCAGTGTTTTCGTGCACAAAGTCGGAAATCAGTTGTCAGGGTCCTGGTGTATGGATACGTCGGCCGCCCGCACCAACACTGGACTCCCTGAACTGAAAACCACACTCGGTACTCTCAACACTATTGCTTCACAGAAAGAAACATCAGAGTTATAAGTTCTGCGGTAGAACCGAACCCCTTTGATACCAATTTGTCACGACCCGTCCTCGGGGCCCGTGCCGTGACTACCCCAAGCCCGCCTTCCATAGGCCAGGGGCTGGCGACTAGCACCAAAGGCGTAAAATCCCGATAACTGGGAAGGCATTGCCTTTATAAAGAAAACAAGCACCACAGAGTACAAGCGGAAGTAAAACACTAAGTACAAAAAGAAGAACTGAAAAGTAAAAAGGGGCCGGAAATACAAGCCCAACTGTAAAGTACAACTCGAAAGGGAAAACAGCGACTGAAAAGTAAAGCTGCTACGCTGAGATGTCCACTGGAAATCCCACCTGAAGGGTGGGTGCAGATAGCTCCTCTGCTCCTCGGGTCCCGCCATCCGCTCCAAGTATGTCCCGCCCAGTGGTCCACCTCCAGGTACCGCCTCGTCGTATAGTCCACCTCCAGGTACCGTCCAGTCCTCGAACCTTCGGCTTCTGTCAGCACTGTCCGTCGTCTGCAACCAACACAACGAGGTGCGGGCATAGCCCGTGCAGGGGTGAGTATAACGATACTCAGTAGGGACCCCGAGACCCTCAAGGTCTCACTAAAACCAACAAGGATAAACACAAGAAGATCTCAACAGATAAACCCTACTTAGGTATATGCCCATACATATACCTAAGTTATCAAGTAACCCATCTCAATCATGAGGAAACACAAGGATTGTGAAAACGACGGATAACCACTACCCGGGTATATGCCCATACATATACCAAAGTTAGCAAGTGACCCATCTCAATCATGAAGTAAACACAAGGTCAAAAGTCTCAGCTCAAACCAGGATTTTCATTATCGAAACCGTAACTGCTGAAGAGCCCCGTCTCTGAAGTGTACAGTAGTCCTGTCACGACTCCGAGGTACTGCTCACTAACCTAAGACTGCTGAGGTACTCCTCCTGTCGAGTACTGCGGGTTTGCGGCCAACTACCTGGCGCTCCGTCCGCTGAGGGTCTGTCGCCAAATACCGGGCGCTACCCAGATAGCCTGCTGAGGTACTCTCCGGACGAGTACCGCGGGTCTGCACTGTCACACACGTACTCCGTCCGCCATGGGTCTGCACCTCAGAAAGTAGTGCTCCGTCCACTGGGCTAGTCGACTCACTCCAAGTCGAGTCGGTCAAGCAGTCGTCAGGTCTCAGCTAGTTACACGGTCTCCGTACTCTGCACGCTCGTCTTCGGGAGGGTCCGCTCCACGAGCTACTGGTCGATACTCCAAGTATCACAAGGTCCCACGAAGAAGTGTCTCAAAAGTCCGTCTCGTCACAGGGGTCTCAACGCAACAGACGGCGCGTCGATCGGACGCCCGGTCTGTGAGTTATTAGCCTTTTCGTCCCAGGGGCCCGGTTGGTTTCGTGAGCGAACCAAACCCGGCCGTATCTCAACTGTACCCCGAACTCTCATAGGGTATACTCATAGGGACCGTTTCTCATCGTGATCATCAACGCCGCTGACGGTTCGTCAGACGGACGTCCTGTCTGAAAGATAACAGCTTTTCCCGTTCCAGGGGCCCGGTTGGATTTCGGTGCGATCCAACCCGGCCATTATCCAATGGCATCCAAAACTCGGGCGGAGGGTGCCAAAAGTTTCGTATCGTCAAGAGGAAGTCAACGAAACAGACGGCGCGTCAATCGGACGCCCGGTCTGTGAGTTATTGGCATTTTCGTCTCCGGGGCCCGGTTGGTTTTTAAAGGAAAAACCAACCCGACCGTACTCCACCTGCGTCCAAACCTCGGGCGGAGTATGCCAAAAGATCCGATTCACTAAGAGGAACACAACGCGACTGACGGCGCGTCAATCGGACGTTCGTGGCTCAAGATATGAGCGTTTCCGCTCCGAAGGCCCGGTTGGTTTCGTGAACGAACCAACCCGGCCGAACTCAAAGTAATCCGAAACCTTGAGTGCGATATACCGAAACGACCGTCTCGATCCAAGGATCACGTTGCCGCAGACGGTTCGTCATTCGGAGGTCCGAGGCTCAAGTTATGAGCCCAAAACCAAATATGGTTCGAAACAGGGGGGTCCGGGTCCGGCTCGACCCGGCCCGACCCCCCCCTGGCGGCGCGGGGGCCGGCGGCGGCGGCGGGCGGCGGCGGCGGCGGCGCGGCGGCGGCGGCGGCGGCGGCGGCGGGCCGCGGGCCGCGGCGAGGCTGCGCACGCGGGGGCTAAGCCCCGCGGTTCCTGGGTGTCGGCGCGGCATAAAGCCGCGCCCCTTTGTTTTTTTTTTACAAACTGCCCCCCCCACGTGGGGGGCTTGATTGAAAGGGAACGGGGGGCAAAGCCCCCCCCCCCCCCCGCTTGTACATGGTGGCGCGGCCTTTGTGCCGCGCCTGGGTATTAAATCGGCCCCACGTGGGGGCCGGTTTTGGAGGATCAAACCGGGGGGCTGCTGCCCCCCCCTTTCATGGACCGCCCCCCTCTTAAAGAGGGGGGTTTTAAGAGGTGGCCAGGGAATTAAATTCCCCGGTTTTAAGACATCCGGCCGGCCAGCTGGCCGGCCGGTTTTCTCAAACGGGACCGGAATTTCCGGTCCCCTTCTTCGGCTTCCGACGCCGGCGGCCCGGCCGCCGGTCTTTCCTTCCGCCGCGGCCCGGAACCGGCCGCGGTCTTCTCGTCCCGCCGCGGCCCGGAACCGGCCGCGGTCTTCGTCATCCGGCGCGGAGCGTCGGCACCGCGCCCCTTCGCCGTGCTTCGATTCTTTTCAACGCGGCGCGACGACGTCGCGTTCTTGAAGATTCTCCTCGGCGTAGCGCGACGGCGTTGCGTAAAATTAAACGCACAATCATCCGCGTGGTGCGACGGCACCACGCCACTTGCTTCCACCCGCAAGAACAACAAGAACGTTGGAGGGGGGGGGGTTCGGCCGTGTTTGTGCGGTCCGGCCCCCCTCGCGTTAATAATAATAACGCAACTAAAGAAAAATCACGTCACACGCTAATCTTGCTAAAAGCACGATCAAGAATGAAATGAGGAATCCAAAAGAAAATCGACAACCCCTACCTTGGGTACAAGATCGAGGATTCGACTATGTCCGCGGAAGACGGCGTCGCGGAAGTCGGGCGTCGCGGTCGTCGTTCGTCAAATCCGTTGACGAAGAGGCGCGTCCGAAGAAGCACGTCGTTGGCGAATCCTTGTACGCCGACGAAGGTTTTTCCGAGGAAGGTGCGGTGTTCTCTCTCGTTGACACCGAAGACGAAGAAGAGCGGAGCGGCGTTCTTCGTCGGAAAAAGAGCGTTCCTCGTCAAGTCTTGAGGAAAGTCAAATAATAAAGAGAACAACGAACTCAAGAATCTCTACCTCGATAGTCGCACGGTGACGGAGTCGTGGAATATCTGTGTCGATTCCTTTGACGTCGGAGGAAGAGTCGTTATCGAAGGCGTTCGTCGCGGAAAACCGTCGCGGAAGAGATGACGCGGAAGAAGTACGTCGCGTCGCGGATACGGCGTCGCGGATGGATCGTGTTCTTCGGCGGAGAAGTTCTTCGTTGAAGAACGACGTTCTTCGCGTTCTTCGTTGAGTTTGAAGAAGAAGAGGAGGCTCTCCAAAAGCTCTCAAGGAGACAAACCAAACAACCCAAAATAAAATAAGACCACTTCTTATTTTATTATTACAAAACACATTAGAAGAATTTCAAAAGTTTGAAATTCAAAAGAGATAACTCCACATTTAACTCACTTATTTAATATACATGAATTGTATAATTAAATAGAAGTTAACTTGTCAAGTCATTAAGAGGGAGAGTGGGGAGTTGAAAAGGTGGGGGTTCGTGTGGGCCCCACCACACTTAATCCTCCCAAGGGAGGTTAAGTGGGTGTGGGTCCCACTTCCAACCTCCTTTGAGAGGTTTTAAGAAGTTAAAATAAAATTTGTTCTACACAAATTTTATTTAACTCAACTAAAACCCTCAAAAAATTAACTTTCAACCCGCAACAAACGCAACGCCCGAAAAGGTCTCTTTAAGCGAAAATCGGCGCTGCGAGTTCATCGGTGCCCTCGGATTTCAATTCCGAGCACCGTATCGAAAGTTAGGAATTCCCGCTCGTTCGTTCACTGAACGTACCCGAGCCAAACTTCGGAAATTAATTCCGGGCACTCCGGGCCTCGGAATCAGGTGCCGTCTGAAACCGCATTCTTGTAAAATTCTAAAGAAAATTAAGAAAAAATTTCCCTTGAATTTTACGGGTCTTTACATAAAACAAATAGCGTGTTTTTAAGAAACAATATCTATCAAAAGATTGACACTTGTTTATGTCTAGTTTAAATGTGAAATTACATCCAATGACCAACATTGTATTAAATTGTAAAAATATATTCTAAATATACTTTAAAACCACTCAAATTAATGATTTATCACTATTAATTATTTCGATTAAAAAAGTTGTTTTTAATTATAATTTAGTAATTTTCACTATTCATCAGAATATGAAAGTTATCCGAAAAGTACCAAAATTTCACCTTAGGCTAAATTCGATACTCCGAATCCAAAAATGAAGTCCATTTTGAGAGTTAAAATTTCTAAAATTTAAAAAGTGGTTATTACTATTCATAACGGCTAGTTTTAATAATATTTTAATAGCATATCATTGTTTTGTGAAACTCAGGATTACGTACCACACACGCTATCGAGGAAGGTTGCGATTGCGTGTAATGCAAGGCAAGTCAAGGATGCGTGTTGTGCAAGCTCCTTTTGGTGTAGCGTATAACACAAGACATTAGTAAAATAAAAAGAATATTTTTTCATAAAATCTCGGGCTGTTACATTCTACCCCCCTTAAAATGAATTTCGCCCTCGAAATTCGTCGGGGTTATAAATGTTTTACTATTTGAAAGTTTCTTTAATAGAAACCCACATCGTAAAAGGGAATACCAAAACTTGGCTTTTAAAAACTAAAGTATGAAATGTAACGATTACCCAAATAAACTAATCACTGGGTTTCCACATAGGTGAAAATATGGATATGGAAGAGAAATCTAACCATCATGTTCTGATGGAGAGTGGTAGTGAACATGGCTATGAAAAAGCCAGTAATCACAAATCCATAGATTTGTGATGATATAAGGTACCATCTGATTCATCAGGTATAAGATCACTAGGACAACATTTTTGGTTTTCAAGATCATTTCCCTAAAGTTGAAAATTTTCTTAAAATAAATACTTACTTTATTTTGGTACAATCTCACTTTTGTTCGTGCCTTGAACAATTTCTACTTCATCTCCTAAATAAATGAAGTTGAATTTTATATTTGTGAAGTGTTATCAGATTATGTGATAGAATGATGGGTCATTCCATCTGTCTCAAACAAAAGGTTAGAAAAAGTTATTAAATATACATAAGTCATTCTATAGTGAGATTAATCACATATGGTTCCTAAAATGGACTTATACTTCATATATCATACTGCTTAATATAATAACACTAGTTTTTACTAAACAGGGACTTCCTGTAGGTCAGTGGTAGGCGATAAAGGCCAGTCGCACTTCGGTTGTGGGTTCGATTCCTACAGCCTTGTCCGAAGCGATGGGTTGTCGCCCGTCCTGCAGGTTGTCCTTTTTCTAAAACTACGTTACTATAACATCCCATCAATAATATCGAAAATCTTCTATCCTTAAACAATACTAACTTATGTCCAACATAATCCAGTCTAATCTTTAGGCTTATACATAATACTGCAGTCCACTCTCATAATATAGTGACAACGAGTACCAGAGATTTAATACTGTCGTTGATCCCCACATATCATAAGATATGTCTTGTTGGTCACATTCCAAACATTCAAAGTCCTTAATCGTGTATTCTCTTGAATACCTTAGTGAAAACATGAGTGCAGTTAAAAGTTAACACTTTCCACATACCAAAATCCTCAAAATTCTATATACTCAAACCATGATATCACTTAGTCCTTATATCAATCATGAGCTCATGAATACTATTAAACATTTCATTTTCTCGTCTTCATTATGCGCATATCATCTTATTTCCAAAAAAAAATATCTCAATCACTTTGAATACCACATCAATAAATATTGCAATACTCAATGATACAACATTATTTTGGAATCCCATTACATAAACACTTAATCATTCCACCACATCGTTGTCATATTCAACATTGCCAATAGTGATCGCATGTGATTTCCCTTTGTCCTTTGCCTTCAGTGGTTGCTCATGTTGATCATCACTAACCCTTGGATTAGGGAAATTATTAGCATAATGCCCCATTTCCTTGCACTTGAAGCATTAAAGTGTTGGCGGTGCGTTCTCTGCAGTGTTTGCTTTATTCACATCATTAGAAACCCTTTTTCCATTACTTCGACACTCAGCTGCTCGATGACCTTCTTTTCCACACTTAAAACATTTTCTAGTCCCTTTAAGACAATCTCCACCATTCTTCTTCCCACACTTTGTGCATAAGGAAACATTCATCTTCTTTTCATCATTATTCTGAGATTTATCCTTGAACTCCATCTTTCGTTTCTTGTCAAAACCATGAGATGGATATGTAACACCAACTTCCATTTCTACCTTGATAGCACAACGCACAATTTCTTCATAGCTACTGAAGTCTCTTATAGCTAATGCCCTTCGAAGACTTGGTTTTAAGCCACTGAAAAATCGATCAACTTTACTTTCAGGTTGGATGATAATTCCAGAAGCATACCTTGCAAGTCTTGTAAAATTTGCTTCATAGGTACCAACAGATTCATCGTCCCTTTGCTTCAGTTCAAGAAACTCTTTCTCCATCTTTGTTCGAAGAATACGAGGGAAGTACTTACTGAAAAAAAAGTTCTTGAACTCGTCCCATTCCATGGACTCAATTTCATCTCTTGGCCTCGTATTCTTGATAAGATTCCACCATTGATCAGCTTCACCTTCCAAACGATATACTGCTAAGATGACTTTATCATGTTTAGAACATTGAAGAACTGAAAATATCTTTTCAGTAGTACTAATCCATTGTTCAGCAACTAATGGATCAGTAGACCCACTGAAAGAAGGTGGACGTTGCCTCATGAAGGACTCAATAGAATATTGTTCCCTTCTCTGCTCATTTGGAAGTCCAGAATGATTCATAGCTTGTGTAAGTATAGCAATAAGATTTTGCACTCCATCTCCCATAACATTTGTTTGTTCAGGAGGGCAATCATTGCATTGTCCATTGCATTGATCAACACGGTTCCTTCGGGTTCCAACCATCGTCTAAAACCCAAAAAGAATAGTGTGAGAGGCAAAAATCATGCTAGGGAAAACAACATAATAAAGGGGGAGTACCTTCAATATCCATCATCTTAGGTTTAATTCTATGATCGTTAGCGTAATTCTATTACTATAACCTATACGTATACTTATCCCTAGGGACATCCCTAGACATACCTTAGAAATATCTCTAGGGATCTCACTAAAGTTCTCGCATTCTAGTTTCCAAAGGTTGACTAAACCTTTCCTCTGATACCAACTATAATGACCCGAAGCTTATCGTACATGGACATTACATTACTTTTGCGGAATACTTAGTACATAACAAAAACACACACACAAGGATCGTAATAGTTTAGTGTCTTTGGAAACTCGGAACGTAATCTTCTAAACGTGGTGAAAGATCTTCAATATCTCCCTTAATGATATTCCCCTTTTTTTTACCTAAAACCTTTATTTATATCCTGGGGAAATAAAAACAAAAAAAGGGTGAGCTCAAATGCTCAGTAAGGGTAGACAAAAGAAATATCAATCACATCATATACATAAGAACGTAGCTTTTGGAAATCTTGACCTGCAAAAGAGCTCATAATATCATAACATGGGATAAATCATAGAATTGAAAATGAGATCCCCATAATCATAACATAAAACTTGAAACTTTGTGGCATGCACACATAATCATGGAAAATCATTTCTTGTTAGTCATGACTCATTGCCAAGACTATCTTAGTGGACAAAGTCCCTTTCTGAACCGAGTTCACTCCTCGTTTCAGTCCTGTATCACTGAACCGAAATAACCTTCCGTTCCAGCCATGTCTATCTCATGAGATATAAAATCTTTACCCAATGCATTGGAGGGAGATATAGGTCCCACCCATCTCTTAATGAATCCTTTCTTATGTGTGCCACAAAATCATAAATCATACATCATTGCATAACCCATGTAATAAAAATGGGATTCTTAAACAACATGACATCATAAAACCATTCATATAAGATAAAGGAATTCATAAACATAATTCCATCACAACATAGTCAAATCAATGTAAAAATATGGATAGAAACAGAACTCTTTATTATCTTATATGGAAAATAATTTTGATAAAACACTTGAATTGAATTCTTGAGGAAAATATCCTTTCTTCTTCAAAATAAATTTCTTTTCACAAAACATCATGCAATTTTAAAAGAAAGAGATTTTATTGAAAATAGTCATGAAATATTCTAGAGGAAGCTTCATGAAAATAAGGCTTTATAAAACAGTATAAATCCGTTCGTGCCGTATAAGTTAAAAAAAACATTCTTTGTACTTTTGTCGGAAAAGTCAAAAAGTACTTCGTATAAAAACGACAAAAGATTCCTTTCATATCTTTTACTAAAAACTCACCGAAGGGTAAAATTGGATTTAAACAATTGTAGGTGGATGGAAATAATATTACATATTGAAGAAACATGGATTTTGATGATAAAATACACCCCAGTAAATACCAAAGTATAAACAATCTCGGATAAAAATGAGATTGTGATATTTCCCTTACCTTAGGTCCGACTTTCTTTGTAACTGTCCGAACCTCCTGTATAATGATTTAAATCATGTTATTGACTTATTACAGAATCATATTAATTGTTATGATATCATATATGGTTCACTTATGACATTATATTACCCGTTCTTTTGTAAATTCCATGTTAAAGAAGCGTTTTGGGTAAAATCGTTTCATTTATCGTAGGTGTTTTGACTTGTTGTTCTTGACTTCATTATTACATATATCATGATTTACTTACTTCCAGAATATAAAATATGATTTATATATCATATATATTCAGTATATATATATATATAATAGGTAGATAAATAAAATGAAAAACACCGTTCATGGAGACGGTAGTCCGTACGTACGCATGAACGCTGTTTTCCTTTCCTTATTGTCTTGAAATGGAAGTAAGTAGATGACATACATATATATATATATATATACATAAATCCAGTAGCTTTATAATGTCATATATTTCATTATTATTTCTTATATATACATTATAATCATTCTTAAATGGTTAACATGGAGAATGAATCTCATCGCGTCGTGGAGACGGTATTCCGTACGTACGCACGAGCGATGATATCATTTCTATAAATATTGAATTGAATTGGAGTGGATTATACAATATATCAGAATCAATATGATGTTTTAATAACTATGTATAGTTATTCTTTACACCATTATAACCATCCATGTAAGGTGGTGGTGGAAAATAGATTACACCACGGCGTGGAGACGGTATTCCGTACGTACGCACGCGCAGTGATTTCTTTTTCCGTAGGATGGATAGATGGTGAAATAGGTTTGTTTCATACTTATAATAACATATCAGTATATGAGTGATACTGATGTTATTACTTCATAATGAAACAACCTAAGAAGAAGAAGTGGAAGAAGAAATAAAGATGAAAGAATTGGTAACGGTAATTACCTCTTCTTTGAAGTGCCTCTTTGAGACCTCCTCTTAGGGCACTAAAATTGGTCTTGGAGGAAGACCAGAACCTCTAGGATGTTGCTAGGGAAGTGGAGAGGAGAAATTGGCAGGGGTTGGACGAGCTTGAGTGCTCAAATTGGTGTGAGGAGGAGGGGGAGGAGGTGTCCTTTTATAGGGGAGGAGAGGGGCACCTTAGGAATATCTCAAAATATTATTTTATATTAAAGTCAAAATCGGTTTATAATGGTTCCAAAGGGTCTTATTTCGAAGCTAAAGTGGGGATGGGTCGAAATCCTATCAACCAATAGGATTTAGACAAGTTTAGGGTATTATGTTTAACCTTATCAACTAGATTTAACTCTAAGTTAAATAATTTAACTTTTACCGTGTCTTTTTGTTTTCTTTCACTATATGGTTAATAAACTTACTATAACATACCAAACGGACCCCAAATTGTATATTATTAATACATATATCCTTATCTAAGTCATTTGGCCGAACCTTAGATTTTTAGGAATAAAATAACAATTAATAATATAATATTTTATTTAAAAACTATTTTGTGTCAATTTTGACACTATTTGATATATGATTTTTGTGAAAGTCATAATAGAATTATATGTTCGAACCAAGTTGATTAAATCAACACTAATATATCATAGTAACCTAGAAAATTAGTGTAATTCATAAAAAGTCTTAAATTACATTTATTTTGGTATTTATATTATCAATTATGTCAATATTTCATTAATAAGATAATTACTGCATCATCTTTGTGTCATAAATAAATTATATTATTTGATGTCTAAAAATTACAAATAAAATACCATCATGTAGGAAATCTTTTTAGATTTCTAATGAATATTTATAGTCGAATTTATCTTATGTATAACCCCATATTAAAAATGATTTACTTATTAAACTTTGATTTTAACTATTTTAACCCTTCTTTAAATAAATTAATAATAAATGTCCAAATCTAATCCAAGTGGGCCTAAAAGGTCATATTTTATTCCTAAGTTTGTTTTTGGTCGAATTAAACTTGTCCAATAGAATTAGGACATGTGTTAGGGTAATATTAATATCATATTTACCCTTAGTTACCCTATTTACTATTAATTGTGGTAAAAAAAGTAAAAAGTTACTATTCACCAAAAAATTATTTTCATCTCATTGAACCACATTTTAGTCCTTGATATTAACCGTGTCTCTCGGATTTTCGAAATTCCATTCACAGAAGCGGTAAAATTAAGTTTTATGCAAAATTTAGTTTTTAACCTACCACTTAGTAGTTTCACTATTCATCAAAAATTGATGTTTTTCAGAACAATGCCAAAATTTCATCCCAAGCTATATTTCATATTCCGAATTCAAAAATGAAGTCTATTTTACCAAATTCATAACATAAAAGTTGCATTAATTAATTTTATAATTAAATCCCGCTGTTAAAACAAATAGCGTGTTTTTAAGAAACAATATCTATCAAAAGATTGACACTTGTTTATGTCTAGTTTAAATGTGAAATTACATCCAATGACCAACATTGTATTAAATTGTAAAAATATATTCTAAATATACTTTAAAACCACTCAAATTAATGATTTATCACTATTAATTATTTCGATTAAAAAAGTTGTTTTTAATTATAATTTAGTAATTTTCACTATTCATCAGAATATGAAAGTTATCCGAAAAGTACCAAAATTTCACCTTAGGCTAAATTCGATACTCCGAATCCAAAAATGAAGTCCATTTTGAGAGTTAAAATTTCTAAAATTTAAAAAGTGGTTATTACTATTCATAACGGCTAGTTTTAATAATATTTTAATAGCATATCATTTTTTCGTGAAACTCAGGATTACGTACCACACACGCTATCGAGGAAGGTTGCGATTGCGTGTAATGCAAGGCAAGTCAAGGATGCGTGTTGTGCAAGCTCCTTTTGGTGTAGCGTATAACACAAGACATTAGTAAAATAAAAAGAATATTTTTTCATAAAATCTCGGGCTGTTACAACATAGTTATGTCAAGCCTTCACCTCTGATGAAAACTTAGCATGCCATCCTGTGCAAGGATTCATAGGACTGATAGCGATTGAAAATCCATACCCTCTCATTCATCCAAATCTGAATGGTCATGGTTAGATGAATGCTTTCATCTCTGATCCTCATCTGGTGATGATACTTATAGATTGCTGGTTGCTTACACCATCAAAAATCAGAAAAAAATCCAAACACCAAAAACCACCACAAATCCCATCCATTTCAGATTTCAAAACTTCCATTAAGAAAATCCCAAATCCAAAAAAAGTCACCCAAAATCCATCAAAACAGAAATAAACATCGATATCCCTAATCTGAACACTCAAAATCACATCCCAAAGGACCAAGAAGTCCTCCATGCTGCTCCACCTCAAAGAAAATGGAGGAATCTAGGAACCAGAGCAGAGAACCAAGCAGAGGCAGGACAAAAATGGTGAAATGGCATGAATGAAATCAACTGTAGGAACACCCTCAATCAATACACTGATAAGAAAACCATGACCCAAAATACTTGAACTTTATCAGTTGATCAGGAGAAAAAAGATGCAGTTAAAGGAAAGATTTGAAGCAGAGAAAAACTTAAACATAAACAGCCTCAACCATACGCAAATCTTGAACATAAAAGGCCACAAAGACCTCAAACATCTAAACTGAAAGAACACCACTATAAATTGAAGTTGAGGTTGGCCATCTGAGCCCCCGACTACACTGAAGACCATCACTAAAATAGATCCAAATCGAAGACTGACAACCATCTTTGAAACAGATCCAAATCAAAAACCAACATTGTCCACCCCGAAACACATCAACAATAGGCGCAACAAAAATCTAGATCTAGAATGTGACGATTCCACCACAACCACCAACTCCATGGATCATGGTGAAGAAGAAATGTGAATTCTGGTTGAAGAATAAACCTTCACCGGGAGAATCCCTCTGAATCCACTGAAACATTGCAGAAGAAAACCCATGCCACCAGCTGAAACCGAGCCTACCTTAGCCAAACAATGCTGATCCGTGCCCGGAGCCGCATCTAAGCCGCATCAAAATCTAATTTTTATCAAAATAATTATTTAATAATTTAGAAATTAATATTATAAACGGATACGTATAATCATTTTTCTATGAAAAAAATATAAAAATTCATATTGTTAGGGTCTATATACATATATCTTTATTAGACCAACGAATTATCTAAGGGTAAGGCGTGTGATGGTGAGATTTTCATGGGGTGGATCAGCAAACATAGTTTGGCTTGTGATCTCAATGAGCTTGAACTTCTCCCAAAAATAGTTTCAATCATGATTTAGTTGTTAAATATCAACTTGGTATTGGTCAAGGGGAAATTCTTGTAATTCTATCTCCCTCTAAAACTCTAATAAATGGGATTTATAGGGTACGATCCTACAGGTCAATTCCATCGCTTCCTTTGTCTATGTAAATTGGAATTTATCATAACCCTTAATATTCTAATATTAATGGTCTCTGTAAAATGGTTATATTATCATTGTTATTATTCTTAATGGTCTTTTAAATCTAAAAGATTATATAATGATCCCAAATATACAAATTATTTCATGTGTTTTCTATAACTAAATTACTTGATAAGGCATTCATTCATTCAAAAGGGGAGTTTCATTTATAAATTTTCAGTTTGTTACAACTATTATGTTTAAACCTTAGATATGATGGATTCCATTTTTGATTATTTTTAGATCAATTATTAAGGTAAAAAAAGTTTTTAAACATTGATATCTTAAATTCAGAAATTATTTTTAATTATTATTATTTTTAAAATAGTTTTTCTTTTAATTAATGTTATTTAAATAAATAAATATAGAAATTATTTTATATATTATATTAGAGTAATTTTATAGAAAAAGGAAAAAAAATAAAAGAAAATAGAGAAAAATACTGGAATTTACTGTCCAAATTGATCACACAAGACAGACTGGTGGTCAGGAGGTACAATCACTGTTAGGAGGCACTATAGACAGACGAAAGCGGTGCAGGGTGATGTAATGGGAGAACCACAATGAATGTTGGATGTACTATTATTTATGAACTTGGTTCTAGAAACTAATGTATATAAATGAATTATCAGTGATAGAAATGGTTGTTATTAGTTCTAGAAACACATTGATGTTGCAATTGAATCTACAAGCTGGTGGTTTTTTATCATTGATAAAAACAACACTCATAAAAGATACCTTCACCATCACTAAAAAAGTTCAAATAATGTGGTCCATTTTCCATCTCATTTTTAAGTGACGATAAAGGTATACCTTAATAAATTCTTAGTTTAGAACCGATGAATGAAGATTTTATGAGTGCTAGAAATAGTGTTGATAAACGCTTACTTGTTGAAGTGTGTTATTGAAATTTACAACACATTTCAGAAAATGGTGGAATTTAATTTCAATTAAATTTACATCACAATTCAAAAATAAAAAAAATCTTACAATTCTTATAAACATTTTAAAAATTGTTATGTATGATTACATTGGTATGTACAATTACATTTGTATGGAGAATAATATTCATACATAAAATTTATTATAAAAGTCAAAAAATTCAAAAAATATTATTCTTTTATCTTCATACCTCCTTATAAAAGAGCCTGATCATACTACCAATTGCTGAACAAACCACCCCAACTTGAAAAAACGAGTTTACATATAAAACAAAATATTATTTTTTAATACTATAAATAAATAAATTAAACACAAATATGAAATAATTCATTAATTAAATGTCACTTTTGAACTAAAAATATGCACTTCATGTCATACCAGAAACACTATGTGTTGGATTAATGTGTGGTTAATTCATACACATCACAAATGATTTATGGATCATTTTCTTAAATTATCAATAAAATTCAAGTTCATTTGATCATTTTGTGAATATGTGACACATGTTCTAATAAATGGGATTTATAGTGTACAATCCTAGAGGTCAAGGCCATCACTTCCTTTTTATATGTCAATTGGAATTTATCATAACCCTTAATATAATAATATTAATGGTCACTATATAATGGATATATTATCATGGTTATGATTCTTAATGGTATTTTAAATCTAAAAGATTATATAATGATCCCAAATATACAAATTAGTTCATGTGTTTTATATAAATAAATTACTTGATAAGGCATTCATTCATTCAAAAGGGGAGTTTCATTTATAAATGTTCGATTTGTTACAACTATGATGTTTAAACCTTAGATATGATGGATTCAATTTTTTATTATTTTTTATCAATGATTAAGGAAAAACAAGTTTTTAAGCATTGATATCTTAAATTCAGGAATTATTTTTAATTAATATTTTTTAAAAAATAGCTTTTCTTTTAATTAGTGGTATTTAAATAAATAAATATAAGAATTATTTTATATATGATATTAGAGTAATTTTATAGAAAAAGTAAAAAATAAAAGAAAATAGAGAAAAATACTAGAATTTACTAGCCAAATTGATCACACAAGATAGACTGGTGCACAAGAGGTATAGTTAGTGTTAGGAGGCACTATAGACAGACAAAAGTGGTGCAGGGTGATGCAATGGGAGAACCAAAATGACTATTGTATGCATTAATGTTTATGAACTTGGTTATAGAAACTAATATAGATACATGAATTATTAGTGATAAAAATGGACTTTGTGAGTGACAGAAATGCACTGATGTTGCAATCAAATTTAAAAGCTAGTGTTTTTTATCATTGATAAAAATAACACTCATAAAAGATACCTTCACCATCACTAAAAAAAGTTCAAATAATATGGTCCATTTACCATATCATTTTTAAGTGATGATAAAGGTATACCTTAATGAATTATTATTTTAAAACCCATGAATGAAGCTTTTATGAGTTCTAGAAATAGTGTTGATAAAAGCTCACTAGTTCAAGTGTGTTATTGAAATTTACAACACATTGAAAAAAATGTCGAATTTAATTTCAATTAAATTTACATCACAATTCAAAAATAAAAAAATTGTACAATTATTATAAACATTTAAAACATTGTTATGTATAATTACATTGGTATCTACAATTACATTAGTATGAGGAATTATATTTATATATAAAATTTATTATAAAAATCAAAAAATTCAGAAAAAATTGTTCTTTTGTCTTCATACCTCCTTATAATAGAGCCCGATCATACTACCAATTGCTGAAGAAACCACCCCAACTTGAAAAAAAGAGTTTACATATAAAACAAATTATTATGTTTTTAATTATATAAAGAAATAAATTAAACAAAAATATGAAACAATTCATTAATTAAATGTCAATTTTAAACTAAAAATATGCACTTCATGTCATTCTGAGAACACTATGAATTTTCATTTTGTGACATACATTTTTATCTAATTTTTTTAAACTGAAAACTTTCACTTTGAGTCATACCGATCATATCATATATGAAATTTATGTGTGGTTGATTATTGTGCATAAAAAATGACTTATGATTTTTTTCTTATGAATTATTAATACAATCCAAGTGTGTTTTCTTAGTTTTCAGTGAGTGACATGTTTTTAACTAAAATGTCACTTTTAAATTGAAAACACACACTTCAAGTCATACCAATCACACTATGTCTCATATTTATGTTTGACTAATTCCTATACATTACATATGACTTATGGATCATTATATGATATTATAAAGACAATAAGAGTGGTTTTTTATTGGTTATGTGACATGTGTTTTGAATTAAAATGGGAATTTTAAACAAAAAATTCATACTTTGAGTTATATTGGGAACAACATGTTTCATATTATTTTACGGTTTATTCTTACATACCAAAGATGACTTATTGATCATTTTCATAGCATATCAATACAATTTATCTTTTTTTCATGGTTTTCAATCAACAATGTGCATTTTGAACTAAAATGTTACTTTTAAACTAAAAATGCACACTTTGAGTCATAATGGACACTCTATGTGATGTATAGATGCATGAAAAATTATTATACCTAAAAAATGACTTATGGATCATTTTAATAAATTATAAGGACAATCAGAGTGTGTTTTCTAATTTTTTAGTCAGTGGAATGGATTTTGAACTAAAATGCCACTTTTAAACTAAAAACACACATTTTTGATTTATACTGAGCAGAATGTGTGTCAGATTTATGTGTTCTTGGTTTCTAAAAAAATGACTTATGGATTTTTTTTCCAAATTTTTCAAGACAATTGGAGAAAATTATCTCAATTTAGAGTATATGAAGTGTTTTTTGTACTAAAATGTCACTTTTAAACTAAAAACACACACTTATAGTCATAGCGAGAACACCGTGTGTTGAATTCACATGAGATTGATTCCTACACATAAAAAATGATTTATGGATTATTTTCCTAAATTATAAAGGTAATAAAAACATTTTTTGTTTAGATTATGTAATATGTGCTTTTAATTAAATGTTACTTTTAAACTGAAAAAGCACTTTGAGTCATATTGGGCACACCGTGTAACATCATGTTACTATTTCAAGGTACTCATCAACCCATCTTTTGATCATTCTTTGTTTGGGTCTTGTTTAGGGGTGCTTTGGATAAAATTTTGGAAATTTTAAAGGGATCTTGGGCTATGCATGGTTGGCACATGGTTTTACCAAACCATGCACCCTATTAGTGAAATCTGTGCAAAACCATGTAGTGGGGGTTTTCATGGTTGGTGTACGATTTTTCAAACCATGTACCCACTAAGGATAAACCACAAAACCCCACAAACATGGGTGTGTGGTTAGGGTTCACGAATTGATAAAATGTGCGGCCTTACCCAGGAAACCATGCATGCGAATTTTAATTAATCCAAAAGTTATTTTAAAATAACCAAACCCTATTTTTATACTCTAATTGAGACTAAATCAACCTATTATGTTTTACCTTAGTCTTGGAGTACTCAAGGACCCATTTTGGATCATCCAAACCCCTTATAAATAAAACCAAATTGTGGTAATCGTCAGTTAATCCTTTCCTAGTAAGAGTTCAATACCCATTCTTCATCTCCTACTCTATTATTCTCACCTCCCTAGGGTTTGTTATATTTCCATGTTATTAGAGGATCCAATACATTTTTTTAGATCTTGAATCTAGGTTTTATTCTCAAATATTCATTGCCGAAATTCTTCGTTGGAGTTTCCCGTCATGAGTGTTGTGAGACGTGATCTCCCTGGTTCGGTAGGTGGTTCCATTTTTTATTGGAAAATTGATTTAACCCTAAATTGCTCAATTTAAATTAAATTTTTTTCAATTAGTTTTTTAAAAAACCCAATTTTAATGAATTGGGGATATGAATTTGACTTTCTTGAAATTGAGAAAAACCCTCAATTCAAATGAATTGGGACGTGTATGTGTAATTTGATGGAATATTGTAAAAATTGAATTGTGGAATTTATGTTATGGATTTTAAATTGAGAAATTGATTTGTGAAATAGATTTCAAGTTTTTGGTTGAGAAAAATTAATTAATTTTATTCATAGAAACCCTGTGGTTTTATCCTGAAAAAGGAATGATTTTATTAAAAACCCGTTTTTGTTTTTAAATGGAAATTGGCACATTGAAATGAAAAAATGTGTTAAATATATTTTGAAAAGTTTTAAAGTAAATTTTACATTATTTATTATTGTTGGCGAACATGAAATCCTAGGTAGTTAGTGATTTATTTGATACAACGCTATATTGACATTTGAAAACTCTAAAAAAACATATCTAAAAGGTCACATCTCCAATGGGATGATGATGAGTCCTATTTTACTAGTTTCTAAGGAATGTGTGTACACATTATCATGATCACTATTAAAGTGTGTAGGGATCCCATAACATGAAACTATCATACCTCTTAGAAGATGACCATGTTTCTCCTTGTTAATATTTTGATGTATATTCCATTATTTGTAAACTATTTTACACATGACTCATGGATTTATATAAATTGTTTTATATAAAATGTTTATTAATCCATTGGTTTAAAGTATTTTCATCAATTGAAATGTAAAGAATGGTTTTTTGAATATTCTTTTTAACTTCCTTATTTATTTATTTAAAATTGAAATAATTTTTAGGTTAATTAATTGTGACATATTATAGAATCCTTAGTGATCACCTACTAGGATTTAATCTCACACCCTACTCATGCCTTTGAGAATTTATATATTTCCTCCTTCTAGGTTCGAGTAAGGGGAAATCACCACTTGGAGGTAGTAGTTGTTGTTGATATTTGGGCTCTGAGATACTATGTATGTTGGGAATTGGGTTATTATCTTGTTTTTAGCAATTTTTTATGTACTTTGGGTTATTTATAACTGTTTGACTTCTGGTATAGTTATCCATGTGGAGTTTTATTTTGTGCATACTGAATTGTATCTGTTGATTTCATTGTGTTTGTGGAAAATTCATTCCCACTTTCATATTTTTTTGATAACAGGTGCCTGTTGCCAACCTGTGGGGATTGAAAACATCTTTTAGGCCATGTTAGGATAGGATCAAGTATTAGATTTCCAGGGTATCTGATCTGGTTTGTGAAAAAGTGGTACTAATGTTAGGTTTAAGTTAATAATATTTCCTTGATATCAGTATGCAGTTGTGTAATATTATCGGGACCTAGAAGGTAGTTGTGATTGAGTTACTAGTCTGATCTTACTACAATGAGCCTTAATTCACCCATAATGGTTTGGAAAGGATGTATTGAGTATTAGTTATAGTATTTCCACTAATTTTTTTTAGATAGGATGAAATAAAAATCTTGTGTTCTTATATAATGGGATTAATTTCCTCGTTTTCTCTGTTTGAGTGTCAATCTAATGTCTTAAATGTTTTCTTCTATTGTTGTGTAGCATCAGTTCTCTGAGAAGATATGTGAAACAGGTCTAAGAGTATGCCTATAATGAACCAAAGTGAGAAAATTATCTCTTGGACTAGAATCTTGTTGAAGTTATCATGCATGCTATCCAATATCTCGGACAAGCACATGCACCTGTTCCTATTTAGTTTCCAACTGTAGAACCTAAAAGGGTTGTTTAATGAAATCGTTCTTAGTAGTTACTTCACCAAAATCCACTAGAATTCCAAGGCTCTAATAATAATCAATTGGATGAGGATTTATTGAGGTATATTGAGATTATATTTAAATTATTGGAGAAGTCAAATGAAATCAAGGTGAAATGTGACACTTTCAAGATAGAGGGACCTAGAAGGAGATGATGGGACATGATGGTGATGATGAAGAAGCATGAGGCATTAGAGTGGAAGGAATTTAAATATATTTTCACTATCCAATTCTATCCAGAGTCTATAGTGTTATCTATGTATTTAGAGTTATTTAAACTGAATAAGGATGAAAAGACCATGACAGATTATGAAAATCACTTTGTTGAGCTTGTGTAGTTTTCACTTGAGATAACATCGAATGAGAAGATGAAGATTCAATAGTTCAAAATGGGACTTCGATATGATATTCATTCTTAGGTTTTCTTGTTATATATTCTTATACTAATGTGTTGGATAGAGCATTGATGGTTGAAATGGACCTGGATGGTATGTCAGGGTTGATGAGAGTTAATTTTTCTTCTAGTGGTAGTGTGATTCCCTTTAAAGTAAATAGGAAGCATGATTATTCTCATGGTGGTTCTTGATAGAAATGTTTTTCTAGATCTTTTTCAGTGCCTAAAAGAGGACCTCTGATTTGTTACAAGTGTGGAAAACCCAGGCATTAAAAGAGAGTTTTCACTTTGGAACCCAATATATGTTGTTCCTATAGATTCTTAGGTCACTTATATAAGTTATGGAATTTCTATTCCACTCTGCATAGTGGAATGGGATCATCAGCACCTAATAAAACTATGGTGTAATCAGAAACTTCTAGGAAAAAGTGTTTCCATCCAAAAACATCCAGAATGAAGCTTCTTCACGTAGTGGAAGAGTCTCCAGAGGAAGTAGATACTAGTCTAGTGATTGTGAGAGGTACCATCACTATAGCTTCTTTATTAGTGACTGTGTTATTTGATACTGATGCATCCCATTCATTTATTCCAACCCATATTGTCAATATTATTAATCTTCCTATCAATATTCTATCTTATGTGATATATATTACTACACCCCTCTGAATGAAGAGAAAGTAGGGTCTCCGTAGTACTAATTTTATTTTCTCATTATCAGATATTGAGATTGTATGAAGTTTTCTAGTTCTTGATTTGAAATCGATTGATGTCATTTTCCGGATAGATTGGCTCATTTACAATAAATCTTAGATTGATTGTTATTTTTGACGGGTCTTCTTTACTACACCCAATGGGGTGTGCCATGTATTTTATGGAGAATGTGACCCAAGATCGAGTAGAGAAGGACCTTATTATATAGATTTGGAGGAACTAACATTTTTGTTCACTTTCGATATAGAGTAGAAATCCTTGAGTAGTGATCTACCTCCAGTTGTGTCAAGTTTCTTGACATTTTTCCTTCTAAATTATCTTGTTTTACATTGGTAAGGGAGATAAATTTTTCTATTTATTTAGTTCCTGGTACTCAAAAAATATCAATTCATTCTTACTGCATGGATCAAGCTGAAATGAAAGATCTGAAGTATCAGTTGGATGATCTTTTGGAGAAAGGCTATATACGCCTGATTGTGTCACCTTGGGTGGCACCAATTCTCTTTTATAAGAAAGATGATGGGTCACTTCACCTTTGTGTAGATTAGAAAAAACTAAATCAAGTTATGGTAAATAAAAATTATCCATTAACATGAATTGATGATCTGTTTGACCTTTTGAAAGTGGGGTGGAGGAGTGGTTCTTGAAGATTGATATTCGATCTAGTTATCATCAGTTAAGAATAAAATAATCATACATTCAGAAAACTACCTTTCAGAGTAGTTAAGTCCATTATGAGTACCTTGTATTTACATTTGGTCAAACCAATGATCCTACAATATTTATAGATTTAGTGAACATGATTTACCATGAGAATATTGATACTTTTTTTGGTGGTATTCATGGATGAAATCCTTGTTTAATCTAAGTTCAAGGAGGATCATGCACGTCATCTGAGAGAAGTTATGGAATCGTTGAGAAGTTACTAACTTTATTCCAAGCTATCAAAATGTGATTTTTGGATTCAAGAAGTGAAGTTCTTAGGACACATGGTGTCATAACATAGTATATCAGTTGATCCTAAGAAGGTAAATTTTTTTATCACATGGGAACAACCATGAAATGTTTTTGAGATTCAGAGATTCCTGGGTTTAGTTGGATATTATCCTCAGTTTTTAAAGGAATTCTCATAGTTGGATTCTATGATGACTTCTCTAACTCTAAAGAGAGTAAATTTTTCTTTGGATGAGAAATTTATGATTTCTTTTGTTGAGATGAAATTTCTTTTGACTACTATCAATGTTGACTCTTCCAGAGGCCGAGCAAGGCTATGTGATCTTTTGTGATTCATTAGGTTCTGGTTTGGGTTACATTCTTAAGTAGGGTGATAATTTAATTGCCTATTGATCTGGTCATCTTATTCCAAAAAGAAGAATTACCCAACCTATCACCTTGAACTCACAGTTTTGATGCACACTCTTTAGAGTTGAAAGCATTACCTATTTGGAGAAGGATTTACCATCTATTCTGACCATAAGATCTTGAGTTATATCTTCTCTCAAAAATATTTTAATCTTTTCTAGAGGCGTTGGGTGGAGTACCTGATATATTTTGAATTTGACATTGCCTATACCTCAGGGAAAGGTAATTTTGTCACAGATGATTTGGGTAGGAAAATTACAACCCAATCTATGAAGGAATCATCAAAAGTGTGAAACTTGATGGTTCTTTTGGAAAAATTTCAAATTTGAGTCTAGGAATTAGAGAACAAGGTTTTATTGGACATTTTTTATTTGTCATACACTCTTCTCGAGATGATTCATCAGTAATAACAACTTGATGATTAATTGTGTAGAATTAGAGACTCTCTTTATGGTGGGGAGACCAATGCTGAAAGGTCGTTATCCACAGAGGTTATTCTATGTTTTCAGGACCAATAGTTTGTTCCTTTTCCTATAAGAAAAGATGTGATGGTTGATTTCTATAATTCCCAGTGGGCAGTGTGCCCAGGAACCCCAAAGATGTTCTATGACATGAGACAATGATTTTGGTTTCCAGGTATGATATGTGGCATTGATGATTTGGTATCTTATTATTATACACTCCAATAGGTTAAGGATGAGCTCCAGAGACCTTTGGGTTTCTTTAGAAACTTCTAGTGCTGACTTGGAAGTGTGATGAGATCTATACAAACTTTTTGGTTGGGTTTCCATGTACCTAGAAAAAGAATAATTCAATATGGGTTGTGATCGATAGGCTGACAAAATTGGATCACTTTATACCCATTCATGATAAAACCAAATTTAAGGAGTTGGGAAATCTATACTTGAAAGAGATTTTTCATTTTCATGAATTTCTATATGCTATAATCTCTAATAGGGATCCTTGATTCACTTCTCTCTTTTGGATAGGCCTTTAGGAGTCACTGGGATCTCATGTTCATTTGAGTATGGAATACCATCTGCAGTCAGATGGGAAAACATAAAGAGCTATATAGATTCACGAGGATATGATTTGCGCCTATCTTCTTGACTTTGGTGGAGCTTGGGATGATCATTTAGGTATTTTTGAGTTTTCTTATAACAATAGTTATCAGTCCATGATCATAATGGATACTTTTGAGGCCTTTTATGGATGGACTTGTAAATTTATTTTTTGTTGGTCAAAGATTGGTGAATGTTACATGGTTGGACCAATCTTAGTTCAAGAGACAATAATAAATATTCAGTTGATTAATAAAATAATTTTGATGGAGTAGTGTCGATATAAGTCTTATGCTGATCATCACCATATACCATTAGAATTTTCAGTTGGTGACGATGTGTTCTTGAAATTTTCACCTCGGTTGGGTCATCGAGAGCTTGGGAGGAAAGGAAAACTTTATCCTCATTTTGTGGAAGATTTTAGATTTTTGAGATACTGGATAAGGTTTCATAACATTTAGAACTTCCACAACAATTGACGTTGATACAAGGCGTGTTCCATGTATCGAAACTCCGAAATTATCTTTCTGATCCATATCATGTTCTGGGTTGGAGTGATCTCAATGTCTGTCCTGATTTATCAATTATTAATAATCCAATTAGGATATTTTATTCTGAAACCAAGGTAATTTTTGGGAGTACAATGCCTTTGGTCTAATTCTATAGAAGCGTGGTTTGGATACTCATGAGACTTGGGAGAGAGAGGCCCTAATGAGAGAGCAGTGGCCTCATATTTTTCACATGGAATCTTATTAATAGGATTTCTTGGGAAAGAGATTTTCTATGGTGGGGAGGTGGTAACATCCTCTTTCCATTTTTTAGGTACTCCCCAACTACTATTTTTATCATGCTTTGGCTAGGTCTCTTTTAGGCATGCTTTAGGTAAAATTTTGGAAATTTTACAGGGGTCTTGGACTGTGTATGGTTGAAACAGAGTTTACCCAAAAATGTGTTCCCTACTAGTGAAAAATATGAAAACTTAGGTAGTAGGGGTTTCCATGGTTAGTGTACAATTTTTGAAACCATGTACCCACCAAGGGGAAACTGTGAAATCCCACCCGAAGGGGTGCACAGTTTGATAAATGTGCGACCCTGCCTAAGAAACCATGCATGTAACTTTTAATTAATCTGAAAATTCTTTAAAAATTTATGAACCTCTATTTTTATCCGCTGATCAATCCTAACTCAACCTATTATGTTTTCCCTAGGCCATGGAGCTCTCAAGGACCCATTTTTTCTCCTCTAAACCCCTTTAGAAGTGAATCAAATCATGTGAATAATCATTTGATCCTTTTCTAGTAAGAGTTCAATCCTCTTTCTTTATCTTCCGCTCTCTTATTCTATCAACCCTAGGGGTTTTTAGATATCCATGTTGCTGGATGATCTAATCCCCCATTGTTTTACATCTTGAATCTATGTTTTATTTTCCATGAATTTGGGGAAAACCCCAAATTCCCAAGATTGGGGAGTGTTTTTTGGAATTTGATGGAATATTGCGAAAATTGAATTATGAAATTTAAATTGTGGAATTTAAATTCAAAAATTAATTTGTTAGATTGATTTAATATTTGAGGATGACAAAAATGTATTAAATTGTTTTGATAGAAACCTAGTGGTTTTATCCTGAAAAAAGTCTTGATTTGATTAAAAATCTATTTTGGTTTTTAATTGGAAAAGGGAATACTGAAATGGAAAAATGGGTTTATTGTATTTTGAACAGTTAAATTAAATTCCCCATTATTTTTTTATTAGAGGGCAAGTAATCCTAGGTGGTTAGTGAGTTATTCAGGACAACACTACAACTCTAAAAAAACACAAGCAACATGTCACATCCCCAATGTGATGGTATTGAGTCCTCTTTGAAAAGTGTCTGAGGGATGTGGGTACACATATTGCCATGATCACTATATGAGTGTGTGGGGATCCCAAAACATGGAGCTATTGTACCTATTGTAATATTACTATTTTTATCATTGTTAATGATTTGATATATATTCCATTTTCTATAAATGGTTTTATACATGCCTCAATAATTTATATAAACCATTTTATATAAAATATTTTTTTAGCCATTAGTTTAAAGTATTTCCATCCATTAAAATGTAAATAATGATTCATTTTAAATATTAATTTGAAATTAAATATTTTTTTTATTTATAATTCAAAGCACTGTTTGGTTAATTAATTGTTCCACCTTATTATGGAATCCTTATTGAGTCCCAATTGAGATTTCAGCTCACACCCTACTTGTGCCTTTTAGAATTTGTAGATTTCTCTATGCCAGGTTTGAGTAAGGGTAAATAACCACTTGGTGGTGGTAGGTACTATTAATATTTAGGATTTAACCTACTGTGTCCATTGAGATTTGGGTTGTTATCCTGTTTTCTAATATATTGTGATGCACTTTGGGTTTTTTATACCTGTTTGAATTATGGTACAGTTCTCCCTGTGCAGTTTTCATTTCTACATACTGACTATTATATTTTTATTCTATCGTTTTTATAGAAAATTAATTCCCACTTTCATATTTTTTAATGCTATGTTCTTGTCTCCAAATCATGGGGATCATGATGCCTTTTGGGGCATTTCAAGATCGACTTGTGTATCAGAGTACCAGGGTATCCAGTCTTGTTTGTGAAACACTGTGTGTCATATTGACATGCCTCTAATTCCTACACATCACAAATGACTTATGAATCATTTTCATAAAGTATTAAGAAAATATTATTAGGTTTTCCTAGTTTTGAGTATGTGAAGTGTGTTTTGTACTAAAATTTTAATTTTAGATTAAAAAACATACTTTCAATCATACCAGCCATATCATATGTCACATTAAAGTGCATCTAATTCCTAAAAGTAAAAAATGAGTTATGAATAATGTTTATAAATTGTACAAACAATTTTAGGGAGTTTTTTTTTTGGTTTTTAGTAATAGGAACATGTTTTTAACTAAACTGTTACTTTTAAATTGAAAACACACACTTTGAGTCAAATCGTGAACACCACGCATTGGATTAATGTACAGATAATTCATAAACATTATAAAGGTCATATGGATTATTTTACTAATGTTTCAAGAAAATATGAGTGTATTTTCAAATTTTTAGTATGTAAATTTTATTTTGTACTAAAATATTGATTTTAAATAAAAACATGCACATTTAGTGATACCTTCAACACTGTGTGTTTGATTCTTATGTGGATAATTCCTATATATAAAAAATTAATTATGGATCATTTCCCTAAATTATCTATAAATATAAATATATTTTCATGGTTTTTAATCTTTAACATGTATTTTGAACTAAAATTTTACTTTTAAATTGAAACCAAAAACTTTTAGTTATACGAGGCACATCGTGATGTGTGTCTAATTCCTAAAAATCACAAATTACTTATAGATATTTTTTATAAATTATTAATAAAATATAAACATGTTTTATTAGTTTTTATTATTTGAGGTTTGTTTTTTACCAAAATTTCAATTTTAAATAAAAACACGTATTTTAGTTATATCAGCCACACTATGAGTCAGACTGATGTGAAGCTGATTCCCATATATCACAAATGTATTATAAATAATTTTTATAAATTATAAAGACAACTCAAGTTCATTTTATTGGTTTTATGTTAGTGATTCATGTTTTGAACTAAAATATTACTTTTAAACTAAAAACACGCACTTCGAGTCATACCAAGAACAATGTTTGTCATATTGATGCGCGGTTGATTCTTACAGATCAAAAATGATTTATGTATTTTTTAATAAATTATTAAGATAATATAATAACATTTTCTTAGTTTTTAGTATTTTATATGTTTTTTATTAAATTTTTTATTTTAAATCAAAACATGTAGTTTCAATCCTAACAGGTACACTTTGTATCAGAATGACGTGCAATTGATTCTTACAAATAAAAAATAAATTATGACTTTTTTTAAAGTATCAAGATAATACAAGGGGTTTTTCTTATTTTTCAATGAGTTATGTTAATTTTAACTATAATGCAACTTTTAAATTTAAAAGGCGCACTTTGAGTTAGATTGGGAACAATGTGCGTCGAATTGATGTGTGGTTGATTCTTATACATTTAAAATGACTTATGAATTATTTTATTAATGTTTTTTTACCAATATGTTATTAAAAAATATTTTATTCAAAATATAATTCATTGTATCACTACTGAAAATAAAAAAATTAAATATTGAACTAAAAGGTCAATGGAGAGAACAATAAACATGTACCTCATTGGATCATCCTTTCCAAATATTTCATTAATAATTTATTTTTCTATAAGCATTTCATTCCTATAAAGGGGAAAAAGGCCTCTATTCATAGTCCATAGTCATTCTTGAAAGTTAAAGTCCCATTTTAGCCTTAAATAAGGACTATATACTCTATATGGAGACCTTCTATTGTATTTATAGATAAAAAATTCTTCCAGAAAAAATAAATTATAAATGACTTCTTCACGATCATTGTGAAAATTAACTAATAAAAAATTGATAAATATAATAAGATAATTTAATAAATAAGTAATATATAAAATTATTAGGAAAGTCACTAAATAATAATTAGATAAATAAACACTTCGACCTTATTAAAGCCTTTGTCAAGAATTGATTTTTCTCTAAGCATTTTTTTTCTTCATAGAGCATAATATTGTTATGATAAAAATGTTTGTAAATTTTTTTAGAGAAAAATAAATTCTTCATGAATTAATTTCATCATGGTATCATTTAAATTAATTAAATAAGTAGTAAATATAAATGATAAGAAAATTAACTAAAAAATAAGTAGACAAAATGATGTGAAAATTAACTAAATAAGTAATAGGAAATCACTTGTTTGTGATGTCTGCAAACATTCTATCACTATGTATTCTGCCAAATCATTTTTAAATAAATATTTTTTATCTTTTGAATAAGTGAACTATCAAAATTCCTAGTAGAACTATAAAAATATATTTACACATATGATTAATATATATTTTAAATGAAATTGTTATTTTCAACTGTAGTACCTCTTTTGGGGATTTTTGTTTGTTAAAGGAAAATGATATCTTTCAAAAAAATTCAAATGTAATAACTAAAATCTTTCCCATAATTTTTTTTTTCAGAAACTGAGGAAAAATTGAGAAAAATGAATAATTTTATTTGATATATGTTTTTATAGGGAAATATTATTATATATACCCTAATACTTATCCATTTGTAGAAATTTATAGTCGTTTTGGGCTCATGGAACATCCTCATACCATGATTTTGATGATATTTAAACACCACCCAATCATAACAAAATGTTCATTAACACATAATATATAATGTATAACTTGACGTTTATTTATAAAATGTTGAATTTAGTGTATTAAAAATTGATAAACATCAACCTATATAGTTAATTTATTTTAATTCATGCATTGAATAAAAAAATCATTTGAGTATCCGAATTAATTGTAATGATCAAACAATTCTCCATAAAGACAATAAAAAATAAGTAATGAAAGAAATGAAAATTAATTTGATATGATTAGATTGTAGAGTTTTCCCCTACATCATGGGTATCGAGAATAGTTTTTTTTCTATAATTTTATTTTTAAACATTGTGGCTTGTTAGTACACTATTTATAGATATTAATTTTATTCCAATGCCATTTGTTTTGTATAGAATTGATGTGAGGACTATTAGGGAAAATGTTTTGTTCGTAGGGTTTTCCTTTCACACAACACAAATACATATGCCTATAAAAAATATGAATAATATTTAACTTTAATAAGAATAGTATATTAACTATTGGAAAAATAGATTATGAAAATGCACCTCATGTATACATTCACTACTAAGACTCCTAAAAATCTATACTTGAGGATTTCATCTACATTCTCAAGACCAAGATAGTTTGTAACAGTCACACTATATATTTTTTCCTCAAAATAAATGATGTTCATATTACTATTGTTTAATGTTGTATCAACATGAAATTTGGATGTTATTAAATGTGATAGTTGAAATAGAAGGGTAGATGTACTCTCTGATGGTATTATCGATTGATTTTTTGATCCTTTATATTTTTTCCATTAAACTCTATGTTTCCTCATCCTTTACCCTTCTGTAGTAACATTTATTGTTTCATAAATTTTTTAATTAATTATAAATGTTTTTTCATAAAAAATAAATTATAAATAACATAACTCATTATTGAAATTTATTTTTACAAGATCAAATAGTCATGATACAAATGTTGCAATAACAAGTTTGAATGTATGAACATCCTGATCATCACTTTGAATAGGTATCTTAGTTCTTTTCTCATGATCTATGTAAATCCCTACTTTCACATGATATTTTGTAATCAGTTTTTTGTGTAGAATATATGCATGGAAATTGTATATTTTACCCCTCTTAATAAATTGATGGGCGGGTAGCAATATATATAAATCACAATCAATTTCACCTTATAGAATATTAATACAAGAAAGGTATCACTATCTTCCAGATTTACATTTCACAGAAACATTTATAAAAAAATATATTATCTCTAGTAAAGAATACTATTAGTGGTAAATGTTATCCTCAAAGATATGGGGTTCGATATTCATGTAGTGGTTGTTTTTGTGTTATCTCTTATATTGATTAATTCCTATAAAATTCTCTAACAACTCAATCTACTGATGAATTTTTTCTTCTAATTTTTTATGCCTTCATCTTATTAATTTTATTATCTTTAACCCCATTGTGCATTTATTTTCGCATAAAATATTCTAGGTGACACTTAATAACCCAAACCTCTGACATGGACAAACAATTATAGCTACTTTAAGTCCACTAAAATAATTATTTCATCAAGAACATCTGATGAAAATTCGTATGCCTACACTAAATAAAAAATCTTTATAAAATAAGTTGTTATTTTAATGTAATAATGATTTAAATAAGAATTTTTTTTATTTCACACTTATACATGATTCCCATACTCTTTATGTATTCTCATGTACTAGTATTCCATCTTTATTTACACAAGACTCCTTTCATAGCACATAAAATGGGACTGAATTTCATTTTTATTTTGATTCATAAATATAAAAAGGAATATAATTACACTATTATTTAATTCCACATAAAATTATTAATGTATATTTAAAATAGATACCATTTTTTCAAGTAAATCATTCCCCATCCTTACTTTATGAGAGGGTTTCATTGGTTTTGATGAATTCTACTTATTTTTAACACATAGTTATTATTTTATAAATTAACAATTCTCAATTAAAGTGATCAATACATGTATTTACAAGTAAAGTATTACCAATCCCAATTTACTTGAAATGTTGCCTCCTCACGATTGAAAAAAATGCATTCCATGTTTCTTTGCTTATCATGTGTGGATGTAAACGTGGTGTGTGAAGGTTACTTTCCATTTAGAATAATTGGGATGATTATTCCTAATAATTTTCTGAAAGGATATATGATACTTTTCTATGATATTTAATACAAAATTTATTAAATATTCATCTAGAATAAATTTATTCGACAAAGGATAATGAAGTATAAATCAATGTTTAGTTATTTTATTTTTTAGTAAAATCATGAAAGTGTATTATAATGTTACCCTAATATCTTACCGTATTAGTACCTTCATCATGGACACAACATTGTTCCACATATCTGCATCAATCACCATGTACATTCATGTAGTGACCCCAATGTAACTAATGCAAATAGACTTGTTTATGGATAATAAGTTGGCTATGTGAATTCTATCCAATATCTAATTTTATATACGAGATTATTAATTTAATAATATTTTTTAAAACTAACATTCTTTGATGATCCTATTTTTCAATCATATGTCATTCACATTCTACCATTTCCTTGGTTTTAACTTTGTCAATATATTATTCCTTGGGATTGGTAGCATCAACATGTGAAGAAACTTGTAGTTCCTCTAGATTAGAAGCATCAAAATGTGGAGAAACCTGATGCTTATTAGGATTAAGGTAATTGGTATGTGTAGAATCCATTATCTATATAATCAGTTGAATATTTAATATAGATTATGTAGATGCATCAGTGAACACATTGCACTATTAAGTGACTCGATGTATATTAAAATAAATTTAACCGGGTTATTGAACTCTCTTTTTTTCTTTAAAGGTTTAAGGAATTTGATCCCCCAATCAAGTATCCAAATATCCTCCTTGTGGACTCATCTAGCATACACGACACCATCTACATTGGGACAACCATGAAATGGTTGTAGTGTCTTAATGAAAGTCCCATCTTCAATTTAGTATACATCTTACCATACAATGATTTTGGTTGATAATAGAAAATTGAAAACCTTCTATTTATAGAATCCAGGACATAAAAAACATATAATATATGTAAATACATTATGAATGATTCTTATTTTACCGTATCTTACTGACATCCACTTCATGAATCTCAATTCATTGATTTTATATGCACTTATATAATACCTTAAAATTTAAACGACTCAAAGTTACATGGTTTATGGAAATTGTTTAACTTTTTTTACATTACAAAGATTATTTAGATATTTTTTTTATAGAATTATTAAAAACTCATACAAATCAAACCTCTATAATGAAAAGTGGAATCTTCCACCAAATATCCATTTTCCCCCAAAATAGGATGCTTAGATTTAAACTCTTGTTTTATTCAAAAGATATTCTCTTATTTAAAGATGAATCCACATGGTGTAATTTTAGACCTTTATATAGTTCATACCCATACATAGGCCCAATGAATAAACATTTGAAAACTTGGTATGATTACAAAAAACTTATCAAGGGATACAAAAATAAAGAAACTTGTTGGTCTATTTTGAAAATCATAAAACCCCTTAAGAAATCTTGTCCTTTTTAAATAATAAAATTTGAGCTAAAACATTCATTTTATTAATAATTAAATAATATTCATAGCCCAATTTATTTATAAAACAGATCATAATAAATCTTAAAGGAAAAATCATAATCATCAAGGTTTATTGTTAAACATGGGTACTCAATGAAAAAAATATATTGAAAAACATACTTTTCACCCTTAAAAGGGGCATAAATTTTCATTTAAACATAAAGTAATTATATAAATTTATGAAATCAAAATAATTCAATAAAAAATAATCTAATAGATTAGAATATTCATTTAGGTACCTTGGGACATAATCTTTATATCACTCATACAATCACTCTTATAAGAACACTTACAAATGGAATAACAAACTCTGTACATTCCAACATAATTCCTTGAAGAAGAAAAAAATATTATCCCAAAATCATAAAAAATTTAAAAGGAATATAAAAAATATAAAACAAATAGAATATTTCATTTAAATCATAAAATCTCATAAATTATTTTGTTTAACATATATGTCTTTTGGGATTCACATAAAATTTAAGGGAAAAATAGTTTTTCTTTAAAAACTCTTTAAAAAAATCTTAGAAGAATGGTAAATCAAATATCATTTAAAAAACTGGATTTTTTTAAATTAATATTCTTAAATAATAATTTTAATGATTTTGAAAATTCTTCTGATGATGTATATATTTAAAAATATTCATTTTCACTTATATAAAAATATCAAAAAAATTAACTGTTTTAGAAAATGTTTAAATGTATTATTTAAAAAACATAAAAATGAAACTAAAAAATGGATTGAAATTAATTTTAACATAAATTTAATTATAATAATAACATACCTAAAATAATTTAAAGAACATGTATTTGGAGGAAAAAGAGAAGAAATAGGTTTAAAACTTTTAAAATAAGGTTTAAAAAAACCTTTTACCTCGAGTTCAACTCACTGCGTACATAATTTATATCTTGTATAATAAAAGTATATTAATTATATACTTGTTTAATAATATTTTTCAATTTATTTACATAAATTTTATCCATTTTATTTCATTTATTATATTTTTGTATATTTTTATTAAATTAGTTAAGTTCATGTTAGTTGTTTTGGGGGTGTTTAGTTCATAATTGCAAAACAACTTTGGTAGGTTGACCATGGTCAAAGGAGTCATTTTTACATAATCTAAAGAATAATAATAATTAATTAATTATCATTTTTATAAATTAAATACAATTTTATATCCAAAAATTAAATTTGTACATGGAAAACTAATCACATCACTACATAGAGGTGGTTGTTCACATATACATACGATCAACATTATCATTTTCAAATTAATGGAAGGGTAATAAGGAGAGTAAGATATTATCTTTAAATAAACATAATTATGTAATGAATACCATATCTATTCATTAAATCCATCATAATAACCATCCTTGTGAGGTAGTGATGAAAAATGAAACACATCGCTCCGTGGAGGTGGAAGATCACACGTACGCACGAGCGATGTATTCATTTCTCATAGGCTAGAAAAGGAGATGAAAAATGGGTTTACCTTAAAAATAATAATTTTTTAATTTATGTAATATTATTATGTTATCATATAATCATAGTTATATTATATTTGAAATATGTGTAAGAATATATAAACATGAAACACATGGTTAAAAAATATACATCTTCTTTGGTAAACCCCTCTTAGCTTACACCTTAGCCTTATTATTTTATGAATCCGACCCCAAAATCTCAAAACCAGTGCTTGATAACATTAAATTGTAATATATAAAATAAATTCATGTTCTAAAGGATCAAAAAATTTAACAAACTTGGTAAACTAGATACATACATGAGTCACATATTGCAATTGAATACAAAAATTACAATATAATGTTTTTTGATAATAAATTTATACCATATATAATATTATTTCATATATATCATAGAAAAATTCATGGATTCTAATGGAATCAAAAAAAATAAGGGTGATCTCAAATTATCAGTGAGGGTTAAGTGCATCCGAAGCTATCATTAATCAATAATGAAAAATCAATATGGAAAAGTAAATAACTATACACACATGCCATTTAATCAATTTATGGAATATGAAATAAATCAATATATTTTTTCATAGTTAAAAACCTCTGAATAATAATAAATTAACACTAAATGAATGAAATTCTTATATATTGGACACCAACCTTAACCATCAAGATCTTTTATCAAGACATTTTAAAACTACTCTAATTGGTAAAACTAATTTATCTCATGAGACTACCGATGCATCAAGGGGCTATACTAGCCAAGCCCAACCCACATATTTAAGTAAAAATAATTCCTCAAATATCAAATAATCTATTTAATATTATGCCTTATAAAATATCTATATTGAGTAAAGAATTCAGATTTATTAAAATTTCCCAAATTAATCAAATAACTATCAAAGTAATCACCATATGTAAATACTCACTCTTATTACTCAGATTTTCAAGCAGCTAAATGATATTTTTGGAGTTACTTGTGATGAAACTCTTTACTACATTTGGAAATCCTGCAACACTATCATTCACAGCAGGGGCTGGTTCTCAAAATCTGCTACAATCTCCTCCATCTATGGGGCTGTGTAGGCTACTAGCAGCAGAATGAAAGGCTACTGTGACACCTCAGTCCAAGACTTTATGGTCCTAAAAAATTGAGCATCCGAGGTGTCATTACTAAGACTTGAGGCATGATGAAAATTTTCTAGTCCAAACCTTTCCCTAGATAGACTAAATGCAACATAGATGGGGTAACTCGGGGCAACCCAGGACCAACTGTCTTTGGGGTGGTTTTCAAGAACTATAATAGGGAAGTGGTGGAATGCACTTATGAACCGTGTGGGCATGCAACCGCTTTGGGAGAAGAAATGTTGGGGGCTCATAAAAGTAGTCGAAAAGGTTTATCAAAGGAACTGGAACAATATCTAGGTATAATGTGATTTGATTAATATCATTAAATCCATAATAATGGGTCAAACACATCTTTCATGGAAACTCACATGCAAGTAACTCAAATGTATGGATCGAATTTATGCTTTAAATTACATTGTAACTCACAATTTTCGGGAAGCGAACCACATAGAGGATGGAATTTAAAATAAAGTAATCACTGAATAAGAGTAAAAATATCTGAGCAGTGTGCCTAATGACATGTTTCCTCTTCTTACTCGAGATCAATGTAAAATACCATCATTTTGTTTGGAGCAACTTACTTTTTTATTAATTCTGGATCCTTAGTGATCTCTTTTCTCAAAAAAAAATCCAACCCATAATAATATGTATATCACATATAAATGTAATCTAAAATAACAAAAATTATCATAATTAGGTTATTGTTTCATGATAAAGTTAACAATAACAAAAGAAAGCGTGATTACAAAGATAACTTTTACTACTTGGTAATTTTCAAGTCAAAACCCCTTGGATGATATAATTCAAAGTGAAACTTAATATAAAATGAATTAAGAGTTAATAATGATATTAAATTACCAATTATCAATAAATACATCACATTAAATTGAATTTCTGAATTATGGTAAATAAATCTCAATGGAATATAAATTGAGACGAAATCTCTTACTACTTGAGTAACTTTGGAATCATGAGATACATGAAAGAATAAAATCAATTGAAACTCTTAATATAATTACATAAAATAAATTCATGATATAACATGTCATAGGTAAATATATACACCACCCAAAATAAATGAGTGGCGAATATGGCATAAGTCTCATAGAAATAAAAGTGAGACTAAAAATCCCCTACCTTACACTTCTTTTTGTTGAATACCCATTAAGTTAACATAAATGGTTTTAAAAATATTAATAACTTATTTTAGAACCATATTAATATTTATTATATCATATATTATCCTTTTATGACATTTTATCACCCTCTTGTTAATAATATTTCATTATTTTCACTGTTTTGGGTGTTAATTGCCTTGTTTTTCAAGTATGTTTCGATTTGTTATTTTTTGTTTCTCATACATGGATCATTTTTTCATATTATCAAGAATTTAAACCATGATTTTAATATCATATATAATTATTATATATTTACTTATATTAATCCATAAAATTTGGAGATAGGGATTGAAATACACCGTTCATGGAGACAGTAGGCCGTACGTATGCATGAACGTTGTTTCCATTTTTTTGTTATATTAAAAGAATAAAAAGTAAATGATATATACATGTATATTATAATTCCAATATCATTTTTACTTCATATATATCACATATTTTTATTAAACTCATCCTTAATACATTCTATTTAAAGTGTGAATGAATCACATCGCTTTGAGGAGGCGGTTGTCCACATGTCCACAAACGATATTATCACATTCCCACAAAAATGGAAAGCATGAAGGTATGTGTTATAAAATAATTAAATAAGCATAAATAAATTATATATATCATATATAAACTATAAATAAATTATTATTTCTAACCTTGAAAGGTGGTAATGGAAGAAAAATGACACCAGTTCGTGAGGTGGTAGTCTGGTGTACACACAAACGATGACTGAGTATCCCATTTTATGGAAGTGTGTGAAGTTTTAGGTCAAAATATTAGAATAAATACATCTAATTATATTGATTTTTTTTTTATGTTTTATAATAATTATATAATAATAATTTAAAGTGTATAAAAAGAAATAAAACCAAAGTGATCGTTGAAGAATTTTATCTCTTCTTCATGTAACTCCTTTTGGTTTATACCAAAATACATCATTGGTTGGATTTATTCCCAAATTGAGGCTTCTAAGATGATGTTAGGGATGATGGGAAGTAAATTTTTTCAGGTTTTTTCCAAGCCAAATGGCTTGAGAGGTGTGAAAAAGTGAGGAGGATGAGTTCCCTTATATAGTGGTGGAGGAGTGACATTCTTGTAAATATAAAAGGTAAACACCATTGGGAGGTCTCCCTTACATCATGTGCCTCAAATAATGAAAAAACTTCTATATAAGAGGGTATATGGTAGAAATATGGCTATAAAATTTTATTTTAACAAGTTTTTAGGTCATTTTCCCCTTTATATTGAAGTTTAACCACTATGTAAAATCATTTTTACCTTAATCACTAGAATTAATTTTAATGTATTTTACTAATATTTTTAGAAAAAAACTAATTTCACCTTTATATAAATTATAAATTATTATTATTTCAAATATGGAATCAATTTTTCTAAATTCAAATCACATAAGTGGCAGAAATTAATTTAAAATTTATTCCGTAGACCTAACGACAAAGCAAGTTTTGAAAGTGAAAATGATTAAAAGTTTGAAATGTTTTTATATAAAAATTAAACATAAAAATTAATATAATGAACTATATTATACTAATATATCTATAATTTTTTTAATTTTACTTTAAATCCAATTTAAAATATAATTTATCATTATATATTATTTAGATGAAAAAGTATTTTTCAATTAAAATTCAATATTTTTCACTATTCATCAAAAAATAAAACTTCTCATAAAAAATAATAAAAATTATCCCTAAGATAATTCTAACATTCCAATTTCTAAAATGAAGTTTTTTCTCAAATATAATTTATAAAATTATCAAAATTTATATTTAAAATATGTATGTCATTAATAGGTGGAAAAAACACCATTAGAAAAATATAGCTTTTATGAATAAAATTGTTTTTGTTCTTAAATTATACCTATAAAATCTATTGGATAGTTGTAAAAAATATTTTATTGAATATATAATATATATATTTCATTTATATCATCCAATGATAGTAATTAATTTAATTTATTAAGATAAAACACATTTTACGTATAAAAATAGTATTTATATAAACATTTCCTATATATTTAATTGGTTTTATTTTAATTTATAATTGATTTTAAACAAATGGATTCATTTTATATTTGTGGAAACCATATATTTTCATATTTTAGTTAATCCTATTCATAACTTCAAATTTAATGGCTATGAGATAATTGTTATTTTAAATAATAATTTTAATAGTATTCAACAGAACTTGGTCTTGCGTATAATGCAAGACATCAACGGAAGTTATTTTTTTGTATGTAATGCAATCTAACCTCTAATTCCATATAGTTAAATCTAAGATTTATGTTATGTGTAATTCAAGCTAAGATCATTATTTTTTGTAGCACACTATATTGGAAAGATTGAATTTATATATATATAAATATTTCATAATGTCTCAGGTTATTATATTCATTCATAAGCTTGTTGTTTTATGTCATACATGCTATCAAATATAATATCAATATTTTATAATTTTAGAGAATTTAATTATACCCACCTTAAATCAATTTCATCCTCAAAATTTAAACTTGTTCTTGGTAATCTAGAGTTTGACATTTGAAAATTACTTTATTTAAATCCCATATCATGATAAGTGTTGGTAAAACATCCTAATGATAATAGATTTATAAGTGAAAATGTCACATGGAATAACTTATAATTAGATTTCTAAGTCTGAGAAAATTAGTGGAAAGTGATGATATGGACATGGGGGGTGGGGACATAAATATTTATAGAGAGTAGTTGAGGTTATTGATTAGAAACAAGTAAATGATCAATGGAAAGTTTAGGGAATCAATGCCACAAATCTGTAATGATTTAAAAGACCATCGGTTCAACAAAAATTATTGTATTAGGATATCATTTTATTTCAAGATCATTTTATTAATATTGTGTAATTATTTTACTTCCAAATAATATAAAAAATATACTTACTTGACATATTTCAATTTCATAAATGTAATTTATTCCTTTGGTCATGATTCAATAAATTTCAAATGTATCACTTTACTACATGAAATGAATACCCAATTTTTTATGTATGAAGTACTAAAACTCACTTTTAATAGATTGTAAGGTCTATAAAAGATAGAAAAGTCTTTCCATATATCTATATTTTTTTCCAAAACTAATATGGTTAGAAAAAGTTATCCAATATAATTAATTATTCTCTAAACCTCAAAAGTAATACCATCAGTTCATTATTAATATTTATCCATTAAATTTTTTATCTAATAACAATGACATATTAATCAATAAATCATGTAGGTTAGTGGTAGGAATGAAACCCTTATCATCTTTTGGTCATGGGTTTAATCCCTACTACCTAACCAGATGCGAATGGTTTTCAACCTGCATTCAGGTTGTCCTTTTTTCAAACTATGGTAAATATAATTCCTATAAAATTCCTAAAAATTATGATGGACATCCCTAAAATAAGGTTAATCATAAAATAACCTTTTTAAATATGGTTTTCAATACAACCTATTTTTTTACAAAGTCTAATAATATTATACCAACCCTAAATTTTATCAATACCTTTAAACTTATGTTTATAAAATGTAAAGTCCTTATTCCTAAAAAAACTTTTCCACTAAAACATATACTTCCCATAAGTTTCCCCAAAATTTAATTAATCTTGATAGAATATCATCACATAAAACATAAAAATATATTTTTAAGAATTATAAATTATGATCAACCTTAATGTCATAATTTGTTTGATGGTATCCATAACTATTAAGTTAATGAAGTTATATGTGCTTCTATTCTAATCCTCAAAGTCTATATTAGGGTTATGTTCTCTAATATATGTTTTCTTGAATCTATTTTCCAAGGTTGATACTAAACTTATTCTAATACCAAATATAAATACCCCAACCCTAGAAGGACATATCTAGAGGCTTATACCATTACATTGTCATAGATACAAGAAACTCATATCCCTAAGGACCGAACGGTTAAGTAGTATTAGTAAACTAGATACATCTTGTATTAAAATTGAATACACAAATAACAACATATTTTTTTTAGAAAATAACTTTTTCCCTCAAGAATATTACTATACATATGTCATATAAAACTTAATGGATTCATGGGGAATGATAAAAAATATGGGTGAGATCAAATTATCAGTAAGGGTTAAGTACAATGGGATTTATCATGAATCAGCAATTAATAATCAATATAGAAAGGTCAATAACTGAACAGACATGCCTTTTAATCAATAGAATAAAAATGAAATGTATCCATAGATTTTTTTTACAGTGAAAATATTCTAGATAATAATAACTTAATACTGAATTAATGAAATTCCTAAATATTGGATGTCATATTTCCCAAGCACATGGAACCATTACTATCAAGATCTATTCTCAAGACAGTTTAAAACTACTCTAAATTGAAAAAATGATTCTTCTCATGAGACTACTAATGCATCGAGGGGATATCATTAACCAGGACCCACCCATGTATTCATGTTCAAATCATTACTCAAATATAAATAAGTGATTTAATATTTTGCCTTATCAAATATATATATTGAGTAAAGAATACAGATTTATCAACATTTCTCCAATTAATCAAATAACTATCAAAGTGATCACTGTATGAAAAAATGGTATACATTTTAGGAAATAATAATATCCAACACTCAATAATATGGATATCTTATAAAAATTTAATGTACAATAATAAAAATGATCAAAAGGAAGTTATTTCATCAAGAGAAAGTTAACAATCACAAAAGAAAGTGAGATTGTAAAGATATCTTTTCCACTTGGTAATTTTCAAGTCAAACCCATTATATGAGATAATTCAAATTGAAACATAAAATACTATGAATTATGAGTGAATCATGATATTAAATTAAAAATGGGTATTATATACACCACATTAAAGTTAATTGGTGCATAATGACAAATAATTTTCAATAGAATGTAAATTAAGACGAAATCTCTTACTACATGAGTAACTTTTGAATCATGGGATCCATGAATGAATAAAATCAATTGAAAATTATATTATAATGAAATAAATGAAATTAATGATATAACATTTCATAAGATATTATATACAACACACAAAAGAAATGAGTTTTGAATATGGCATCAGTCTCATAGAAATAAAAGTGAGACTAGAAATCCTCTTACCTTACATTCCTTTTTATTAAACACCATTCAACCTCATGTATAATGGTTTTAAAAATGTTAATAAATTATTCAAAAACCGTATAAATATTTATTATATCATATATGATCCTTTTATAACATCTTATCACATGTTAGTTAATAATGTTTCATTATTTTCACTATTTCAAGTGTTAATTGCCTTTTTTCAAGTATGTTTCAACTTGTTATTTTTTGTTTCTATTACATAGATCATGATTTAATAATATATATAATTTAAAACCTGATGTTAAAATAATATATATTTATTATATATGTATTTATATTAATCCATAAAATTTGGATATAGGAAATGAAATACACTGTTCATAGAGACAGTAGGTCATACGTACACATGGACTCTGTTTCTATTTTCTTATCATATTAAAAGAATGAAAAGTAAATGATATATATGTATATTATAATTATATGATATTTTTTATTTAATATTTATTACATAATTTTATTAAACTCATCCTTAATACATTCCATGTAAATCGTGAACGAATCACATCACTTTGAGGAGGAGGTTGTCCACATGTCCACAAACAATGTCATCACATTCCCACAAAATGGAAAGAAAGAAGGTATGAATTATAAAATAATTAAATAATCATAAAGAAATTATAAATATCATATATAAAATATAAATGTATCATTATTTCCAACCTTGAAATATGGTAATAGAAAAATGAATGACATCGGTTTGCAAGGCGATGGTCCTCCATACACACAAACGATGATTGCGTATCCCATTTTATAGAAGTGTGTGAAGTTGTAGATCATATTATTAGCATAAAAATATAATTATATTTAATATACTAATTTTATTATATAATAATTATATAATAATAATTGATGGAGTAGAGAAATAAATAAAACAAAAATGCTTGTTGATGAATGTTACCTCTCTTTCTGGTAACTCCTTTCGGTTTATACCAAATGACATCCCTGGTTGGATTTATTACCAAAGTGAGGATTCTAGATTTAAGTTAGGGATGTTGGGAAGTTAATTTGGTAGGGTTAGGTTGATCCAAGTGGATTTATAGGTGTGAGTAATTGAGGGGGATGAGTGCCCTTTTATAGTGGAGGAGGAGTGGTGAAATTCTAGTAAATATAAAAAGGTTAACATTATTGGGGGGTATACATTATATAATGTTCCTCCAATAATAAAATAAATTCTAGAAAATAAGATATATGGTCAAACTATGGAAAGTTAATGGGTTTTGGACAAGTTTATAGGTCATTTTCACCTTAAGATTAATGTTAACCACTAAGTAAACTCATTTTTACCTTAATCACTCTAATCAATTTTATTTTCTTTCACTAATATTTTTGGTGAAAACTGTGTTTGAATTTATATAAATTATAAATTATTATGATTAAAAATATGTAATATTTTTTCTTCTTAATTCCAATCATAAAGGTGACATAAATTAATTTCAAATTTATCCCACAAACGTAACGACAAAGCTGTTTTTTTAAAGTAAAAATGATAATAAGTTTGAAATGTTTTTATATAAAAATTCCATATAAAAAAGATTAAAAATACCTAAACTATATTAATAGATGAATAATTGGTCTAATTTTACCATAAAAATAATTTAAAATACAATTAAACATTATAAATTATTAAGACAAACATAAATTTTTAATTGAAATTCAGTATTTTTCACTAGTGATAAAAAACGAGACTTATCAGAAAAATAACAAAAATTCACCCTAAGATAATTTTTTTTACCTTTAAAAAATCAAGTTTATTTTTTAAAATAGAATTTATAAAAGTTTCAAAATTTATATTTAAAATAGGCATTTCATTAAAAGGTGAATTACCTTTGAAAAAATATAGCTTTTTATGCATAAAATTAGATTTGTTATTATATTATGCCTATCAAATATATTGGATGATTGTAAAAAATATTTGATTGAATATATAATAAATATATTTCATTAATATCATCCAGTAATTTTAATTAATTTAATTTATTAAAATAAGATGCCTTTTGCGCATAATTTTTTATGTAAACATTTATTATATATTCAATTGGTTTTTATTTTCATTTATAATTGATTGGAAAGCAATAAATTCATTTTATATTTGTCTAAATCATAAATTTTCATAATTTAGTTAATAATATTAATAAACTTCAATTTAATGACTTGGAGATAATTGTTATTTTAAGTAATAATATTAACGGAATTCAATAAAAATCAGTCTTGTGTAGAACACAAGCCATCTAGAAAGTCATTGTTGCGTGCAACATAAGATAACCTCATAGATCCATGTAAAGAAAGCTAAAATTTATATTGTGTGTAATGTAATATAATATCTGTCTTTTTTATAACATACTCTATTAGAAATACTGAATTTATTTATATATAAATATATCACAACGTCTCTGGTTGTTATACTCATTTTTATGAATGGAGTTACGTTTCATACACACTACCAAATAGAATATCCATATTTTATAATTTTGGGGAGTTACATATTATGTAACGTCCCAAAAAATGCACTTCTTTTATTTAGGGATCTATTTCTTTCCCGTATCATTTTATTATGTTTTATAATAGAATCACATAGAATGCATTTTTATTCCATGATAACATCATACATAAATTTGGATTAGTAAAACTATGAACAATAATGGGATATACACATTTAAGAATAGTTTTTATTAATAAAATATATGTATAATTGAGACAAATTTGATATATTGACTTTTCAGACCCAAATTGTACTTTTCATAAATTATATAATTAATATAATAAATTAAGGTATTAATAATAATGATTATCATGATTAAATACTATGATTAAAACACCCATATATAAATTTAAATGATAAAATAATTTTATTTTTTTTAAGTGTCAAATATTTCACTATGAAATTTCCCTATGCATTTTCTATTTTCTATTATTTTTAATAACTAAGGATTTTTATATTTAAAAGTTAAATTTATCACACTTAGAGAATTATTATGGTAAAATAAACATCATTTTTTAATTTCAAATGTAAAAATTAATTTATGGCGAGTTTTTAGTATTTTTCTAAGAAGTTTCAATTTTTTGATGAATAGTGAAAAATAATACATTTTTTTCATTTAAATAAATATTATAGATTAAATAATTAATTTTTTGAAATTATTTTCAAAAAAGGACATACACGGTTGTGATAAGAAAGATATTTATAGTTCTATAGGATCAACTTAATTTTTTTGGTGAATAGTAACTTGACCCTTTGGAATAGCAATGTTACCCTTATGAATAGTAATATGACCAATGGAGTAGTAACCTCAACTAAGATAGTATAAATAAAATTTAGGCATCTTATAAATGGTAATGTGATATAATTATATAATACTATATGTAAATAAATGTTTTAGAAATTATTAGTTAAGTATTAGTATATTTATAAAACATAAATGTTTATTTAAAAATTTATAATTAATATAATGATTTAAAAAAATAATTTTATAAAATAGAATCATAAACTAATTTTTTTTGTCTTATTATTATAAGTTAATTTTATGAGACATTAGTTAATTTTTTAAAGTGTTATAAAATCATTTATAATTTTAGAATAAGTATTTTCTAATTAAATGATGATTTTAATTAAAAATTAAATTTCTCATATTTAGAAAATTATTTTTATAAAATGGAGTTCATTTTTTATTTCTATAGGTCAAAAAATGGTAAGGGTGAATTTTTGGGATTTTTTGAAACAATTGAATTTTAAGTGAATAGTAAACTTACGATTTTAAGTTTTTGGTATGTTTAATGACATCATTAATGATGTAATAACGATGTAATAATTCAGTTCAACTATTTAGGATTAAAATATGATAATATGTGTCCAAAGTTTCCAATACCATGGGAATGACCATGGGTTTTCAAACCCCACTACTGAGGTGTCCTCAAAAATTAATAAAAAACTCCCTCACGTTTGCTATAAATACCTACCCATTCCTTCAGTTACTTTCATTAAAAATTACTCCACCATTAATTTATTCTATTTTTACCCCCAAAATAGTCCTCCCAAGGTGTCTTAAATCCCCTAATGTCCCGATCTTCAAGTTTTAGAAGTCACTCTTCAAGGTAAGGGAAATCTCAACTTCCCTTTTTTCCTTTCAAGTTCTCCTTTTATGTGGTATGTCTTTAAAATTTTCATATAATGTTCCTATTTCAATTTTATTCTATACATTTACTATTTTAAGATTCATTTATTAATGGTATACCCTTCTCCACTCTCTTTTTAATGTATTCTAAAACCATGTTTCATACCTGTTATGTTGCAGGGTTTTCATCTCAAAATTTCTCTCTTTTTATCAAGAAATTATTTTATATTATTTTTTGAATAACCATACCTCTATCTTCTATAGGTGTATTAAAATATATGTAAAAATGGTCTATTTTAATTCTGTGATTAACTTACATGAAACTCACCTTCCTTTTCCGTGGGTTTAAAATGACAAAAGGATCTTGTTTTTAAGCACTTTCTAAAATGCCATGATTTTGAAATGAAACTCATTTATTTTATTCTCCATGGGTTATTTATGAAACGTTTTATTATGATCTATGTGACTCAAATTAATTAATACATATTAGTGGTTCTCCCTGATATCACTCCAATTCATTGGGTAAATAATTTAATCTCTAGAGATGACATGTTTTACGATGCCTTGGTGAATAACATTGGTAATTTTTATGACACCTTGGGGTTTGACCTTGGTGATATACTTATGAATGATTCAATTAAATTTTCTAGCCACATTTATATGTTATTATTAATGTTATATATTTTATGTTATTCCTCATTTTCATATGATCATTCTTGGTTATATGCCTCTTACTTAGATTCTAAGTGTTTCTTTTTCCCTTGTAGGGCTTTATGCTCACCCCTTTCTTTGATATATGTCCCCAAGTTATGAGATACAATATTTGTACATAGGATGAACCTACGATGAATCCTTTCATGTGAAATAGAACAATGTTTTTATGTTTTCTTGTAATATGTATCTAATTTCCAAGACATTAAACCTAAAAGATCTTCTGAATTACTAAAAGATCCTCTATTTTGTACAATGTAATGAAAAGTTATGTAATAAAAAGGAAATATTCCATAGTTGGTATCAAAGGAAGTTTTAGTTATTTATGAAAATTGGGATTTTAAAATATTAGGAAGAACCCTATATAAAAGTTTAAATATATGAAAACTTCCTGGTATTTTAGTGAAATATTAAGCAAGTAGTTTCCAAACAAATAAATCTCTATCTAGATATGAACAAGTGTATGGGGCTTTGGAACAGATGTACATTGGGGTAAAAACTCCAACAAGGTGTGTTGAGTTTGACTCTATGTAACCTGGTATATGACCATAGGCCTTTCTACACTCCGTGTTTGATAGTCCTGGGGGATATGTTTGTTTAATCAAAAGTTTTTTATGAACCATTATGAAGTATTTAGAGAAAATGTAATTTTTGTTAAAGAATAATATTTTTTAATCATGATGTTTTAAGACATAAAAATAATTTAGATTTATAATATTCCTAACAGTAAAAAATTTCTAATATGAGAAAAATATGAGGAATCAATTTATTTAAGGGGGAAGAATGTAACAACCCGAGAAATGTATTTCTTTTATTTATGGATCTCTTTCCTACTAATAAATTTTTTATTATTTTTTACAATAGAAGCACATTGAATGAATTTTTATTTCTTGAGAAAATCATACATCATGCATAAATTTGGATAAGAACAACTATGAACAACAATGGGATATACACACTAAAAATAGTTTTTCTTAATAAAATATATGTATACTTGTGAAAAATTTGATATATTGAATTTTCAGACCCAAATTGAACTTTTCATAAATGAAATAATTATTATAAGAAATTATTTTATTATTAATAATCATTATTTTTATTAAATGGTATGATTAAAACACACATTTTAAATGTAAATGAGAAAATAATTTTTTTAAATGTCAGAAATTTTATTATGAAATTTCACTTTGCATTTTCTATATGATATTATTTTCAATAACTAAGTATGTTTATATTTAAAAGTTAAATTTCTCATAATTAGAGAATTATTATTGTAAAATAAACATCATTTTTGATTTTTTAATGTCAAAATTAATTTATGGTGATTTTTTAGTAATTTTTTAAGAAGTTTCATTTTTTTGATGAACAACGAAAAATACTACATTTTTTCATTTAAATGATTATTATAATTTAAATAATTTATTACTATGAAATGATTTTATAAAAATGGAAATACATAGTTGTGATCAATAAGATATTTATAGTCTGATATGATCAATTTAATTTTTTAGTGAATAGTATCTTGACCCTTTGGAATAGTAATGATACCCTTATAAATAGTAATATAACCAATGGAATAATAACCTCTCCTAAGAAAGTATAAATAAAATTTATGAATCTTATAAATGGAAATGTGATATAATCATATAATAGTATAAGTGAATAAATGTTTTAGAAATTATTAGTTAAGTATTAGTATTTTTAAAAAGCATAAATGTATATTTAAAAATTTATAATTAATACAATGATTTAAAAAAAATTATTTTCATAAAATATAATCAATAATTAATATTTTTCTGTCTTATGATTATAAGTTAATTTTATGATACCTTAGTTAATTTTTTTAAAGTGTTATAAAATCAAGGATAATTTCAGAATTGGTATTTTCCAAGTAAATGAAGATTTTAATTAGAAATTAAATTTCTCATATCTATAAAATTATTTTCATAAAATGGAGTTCATTTTTTAATTATACATATTTAAAAATTGTTAGGGTGATTTTTTTGGATTTTTTCTGAAACAGTTGAATTTTCAGTGAATAGTAAACTTATAGTATTAAGTTTTAAATATGTTTAATGAAACCATTAATGATGTAATAATGATGTAATAATTATGGTTAAATATTGAGGAATAAAATATGATAACATGTTTCCAAGGTGTCCAATACGATGGGCAATCACATGGTTTTTCAAATACCACTACCGAGGTGTCCTTGGAAATTAATAAAAAAACTCGCTCACTTTTGCTATAAATACCCACCTATTCCTTCGTTTCTTTTCATTTAAAATTATTCCACCAATAAGTTATCATATTTTTACCTCCTAAGTAGTCCTACCAAGGTGTTCTCAAGCCCCCAAGGTCCCGATCTTCGAGTTTTAGGAGTCACTCTTCATGGTAAGGGAAATCTCCACTTCACTTTTCCTTTTACATTTTTTATGTAGTATGTATTTAAAATTTTCTTATCATGTTCTTATCTAAATTTTATTATATCCCTTTACTGTATTAATATTAATTTATGAATATATCACCCTTTTCCCCTCTGTTTTTATGTTCTAAAACCATGTTTCATACCCGTTATGATGCCAGATTTTCTTTTCAAAATTTATCTCGTTTTATCAATAAATTCTTTTATATTCTTTTGTGAATACACATGTCTCTATATTATCTATGGGTATTCCAATATATTTCAAAATTATCTATTTTAATTCTAGTATTAATATACATGAAACCCATCTTCCTTTTCTATGGGTTTAAAATGACAAAAGGATCTTGTTTTTAAGCACTTTTTAAAACACCATGATTTTGAACTGAAACCCATTTGTTTTATTCTCCACATGTTATTTATGAAATGTTTTATTATGATATATGTGGATCACATTAATTAATACATATTAAGGGTGTACCTTTATATTTCACTAATGAATTGGGTAAAGAATTTAATCTCTAGACATGACATGTTTTACGATGCCTTGTTGAATAACCTTGGTAATTTTTAAAACACATTAGGGATGAACCTTGGTGATATGATTATGAATGAATCAATTAAATTTTTTATCCAAATTTACACGTTATTATTAATGTTATTTATTTTATTTTATTCCTAATTTTCATATGATCATTCAGGGTTATATGCCTCTTACTCAGATTCTAAGTGTTTCTTTTTCCCTTACCGGGCTATATGCTCACCCCTTTTTTTGATGCATGTACCCAAGTTATGAGATACAGTATTTTTATATAGGATGAACCTATGATGAAGCCTATAATTTTGAATAGAATTTTTTTATGTTTTCATGTAATATGTACCTAATTTCCAAGACACTAAACCTAAAAGATCTTCCAAATTGATAAAAGATCCTCTATTTTGTACAATGTAATGTAAATTTATGTAATAAAAAGGAGGGATTCCATATATTAGGTTTTCCTTTTGGTTAGAATATAACCTTAAGGAAATGAGGAGGTATTTTTATAAGATATTTGTGTAGGTATTGTATGAGATATACTTTCAAAAGGTGTAGATATGATAGAATATGATGTACCCTTTTATAAGCAATGGGAGTGACACACTTGTAATTTTTTAAAATTTTAAATATTATAAATGTTTTTCTAATGGTCATGTGGAAAAAAACTATCCAATCTTAGAGATAATGTGATAAGTGTTAAAATAAAATCATCCAATAAGTATTAAAATAATATTTTTCCATCTTATCACATATTATTTACCTTGATTATCCTGATCTAACCTTTACTGTAGTGACATATTCTTACCATGGTTACTATTCATAATGGCCAAAAATGAAAATGAAATTGTTAATAAATTTTATGATCATGATTAAAAATGTGTAATATATTTTTAAGGATTCAATTTTGATAAGTGACATACATTAATATTAAGATAAGTGCGCAAAACACAATGATAATTAGTTTTTAGAAAATTATATTTTAAAGCATAAAAATGAACTAATACCAAAATAAAATATAATGTTCATTATAATATAATTACTCAGATTATGTTTAATAACATGGATATTAATTTAATTTAAAATAAAATACAAAATACAATGTAACTTTTAAATTACCTGTTAAAAAAACAAACTGCAATTTTTTTTAAAATCATATTTTTTCACTATTCTCTGAAAAATCAATATTTTAAAAAAAATACCCAAAAATAATTCTAATATATATTTTATATGATGATATCATAAATAAATTCCAATTTTTAAAATTAAATTTCCAAAATTAATAAATTTATCTTTCAAAAAATACTATGTAATTCATGGAAAAATGATTCTTTTAAATAAAACAATTCCCTTTTATGTTGGAAACATTTATAAAACTATTTATAAATATTTTATGAATATGAACAGATAAAATAAATACTTATAGATCATAAGATTTATTTATTTCTAGGATTAACTGGGTTTTCACGACTTCTTTTATCAACCCACTTTCATTGATAAAATGACACTTAGAATGTTATATAATCTAACTCCCATATTTGTTTAATGATGATAAAGTATGGAATATTTATATAAATTGGATTTCCATCCTTAGAACCAAATACATGCATATTTTCTACCATAAGAGTAACTATACTTTTTTTTCAGGGCACTAAATTCATTATATTCCTTTATATAGAATGTATAACGATATATTTCATAACCATTATAAGTTAATACATGAATAATTGGTCCCCTGACTAGCTATAAAAGTCATTCTAAATTGTAGATTAATCCTTAAAATTATAGTATCTAAACCATGATAGAAAATTTTGATTATGTTTTTTCGATATCCATATTTCATCCCTTGATGGATTCAAATGCCTGATAATTACTTTGTGGGGTTAAACATATGATACAACCTGTATACTATTATATAAAGAATAAAGGTGATCCTACTCCCACTCTGTAATGGTAATTGGGACAACATCTATTTGGGAAATTATTTCATCCATAATTTTCTTATTATGATGATATTTTGGAAAAACAATACTCTCAATATCAGATATGTATGTGATACAGAATTCAATGGCTTCCTCAACAATATATCATGCTACAATTCAACCATCTGGATAACTTTTATTTTTTACATACCCTTTCAAAATTTTCATATACCATTCAATTGGGGAACATCCATCAATAATGTATAGAACCACATATCTAGATCTCTCTAACCAAGTGAACCATCAAGTGAACCATTATATCAAATAATGATGGCAATAAGAACATATCAAAGTCAAATAATATGAAAACAATTTCCTTTTACAGATTTATAAACATATTTGGGTCTATAAATTTACTGTATAAAGATTTAAAAAATAAAAAAAAATCACATTTAATATATTATGTACATTTTTATAAAAAATGAAATGTAAAATAATAGACATTAAATATTTCATTAAAAAATAACATTCGTGGTTTCAAACCCTTTAACTTTAAATTTTTCATTGAGATATTAATCTTAATGTATGATGAATATGCATATGGAACCTTTACATCATTTAGGATGTTGAAAAATGGATATATCTCTTTCCTGTAAAGAGTGTAAGTAGCTGAAGGAAGAAAATTTATCCTTTCACCCATCATTGAAACCAACTATTCTCATATCACCAGGTCAATTATGTCTAACATTAGCTTAATATATTCCTTTGTTTTTAATTACATTTAGTAATGTTACAAAGACATTATCACATATATTTCTTCTACGTGCATGATATTAATAAAATTATTCAATAAAATCAATTCTAGTATGAAAATTTGAAAAAATGATCCCTTTTTGAAATAAAATTTCGTAATTTTTTTTAAGAAGGTTGACCAAAATTGGTAACTATATCCTTTACATTCCCAAATAGTTTATCACTTGTTAGTGGAGAAAATATTGTACCTTCTTTTAAATTCTCATCAAATGATGATTTCTAATATTGGTATTTATTTCATTGAGGTAAATGTAACGGTCTGTGTCCTTATTATCCATTACTTTTTTAGTTTTGTGTGTTGAAGGTGTTCAGAGGAGGTTCCATGAGTTTTCACAGTAGATGGGGGTGCAACAAAGCTACTGTAGGAGTTACATGTCATGTAACTATTTTACACGACGTGAAATTCAGTTTCATGACTTCTCCAAGGCTGGTTCATGGTGTTAAATGTTTTGGGGTTTGAAAAATAAAATAAATCGAAATGCTATGGGTTTTTTCAGTAAAAGTTGACCGCAGGGAATTACATGGTGTGAAAGGGTATTATACATCATGTAATACCCCACTAATGTAACTTTTAAGTGTTTTTCCATCCACTCAGGTTATCAAACCCTATGGCTACAACAATTCAACCTATACCCTAGGAGACCCAGTGGTCCCTCTTTAGTGTTTTTAGGATTCCTTCATCAAGGATTGATTCCTAGATTCTTTCCTTCAATCCGTAGAAATCCATCTTTGATCTACGGTTCATACCTCCCCCATTTATGTGGATTCTTCCAATTTGGTTTCTTTCCCATACCGTTTATTCATTCCATGAGATGGATGATGATCTCCTATGGTTCTAAATGGGATTCTCTTAGATCTTTGTTGGTGTGGTGGTGTCGCAACATCCTTGGATGGATGAGGATCTTGCGAGAGAGGTGATCGAAGATCCGTTTCATGGGCTATTCTTGTACGAGTATCGTTAACACACTTTTGAGGTAGGATTTCCTCTATTTATCTTAATTTGTGAATCATGTGGGAGGGATCTACTTTTTTTACATATGGATCATGGTTGTGCTAGGCTAATCAAAGATAAGAATCAGTTAAATAAGATTGAAAGGGGTAGGGGGATTTGATTTGCATGCCTTTGTAGTTTTGATATTATGATTGTGATATTGTGAATTATACAGGCTTGATGCCCTACTAATTTTTTTTCCATTGGGGGCCCTTGTTTGTGCACTAAATTGGTTTCATATTTTTTGGTTCCCATTGAACACTTACATATGGAAATTGGTTAATCACATAAAACCGACTAATGGATAGATTCCACATGATTTGGTTTGTGTGATAACACCCTTAAATAATGAAGTGGAATTAGATAAGTGTCCCCTTTTTTAAATATGAAAATGTGTTTCTTCATGTTTTGTAATGTTAGGTGTGTAATGATTGTGGATGCATGCATGGGACCGATGTAATGTGAAGTGGTTATGTTTTAATGTGTGGGTTTTCTTTGCTTTGTGCTGTGGTATGTCAGTGAGCACAGTTGTGTGCTGTGGGTTGGCTTGTGTGGTGTTATGGAGGAACTTGTAGATGATACATCAACCTGGCTATGTAATGTAATCTTAGGATGATAGATTTATTTATTGTGTAATGTATGAGAAGTGTTGTGTAACAAGGCTATGAAACTAGTTGTGAGGTAATGTGTCATCGGTTGGGGTTGTGAGTTGGGGGCTGGTTCTGTTGGTACGTGAGCCAAGAAGGACGATTTTGGAGAAGGATAGTAGTGATCAGAATCGGTAATTCACCCATAGTTTCTAGATGAGTAACATGTAGAAAGCTTCACCCCATATCTAAGATATCAATATATGATATACCATGAATGGGTATTAAATGTGGATAATGTGGAATGATGTATCTTTAATGTGGAGCTTCCATAATTTATCAAGGTCTTTACCTTATGAATGACTTTTTCTATTTTTCTTATGGTGTTTTGTACTTTTTGGATTCCCATGTAGTGATAGATTAAATAAATAAATGATGAATAATGCATAGAATGGCTTGAGTTGTATTGAATAACAAAATGGAAATGGTTAATGGATGAATAAATGATGGACTGTGTGGTTAAATATGGTTAATTATAAACAATAATATGAATGGGGTGGTTAAATGAAATTGGATAGAAATTGAAAAAAGGTTGTGTCTTATTGTGTGGTGTTATGAATTTAATGTTAGAAACAATGTTGGCAGTGTTGTGAGTTGGTGGTTTATTTGAGAACCCATAGGTTGGGATTGAGTGTTTGGTATCATATATTTATATACATATATTTTCCTTGCGATTTCTATATACACCTCACTCTAGTTGAGCACTATGTGATGAAAACCCCATCGTCATTGGGGAGGGTGTCTTTCCCAAACATCCTAGTGGGAGGATGGATGGATGGGCACCCACTCTTCCATACTCCCTCTTCCAGGTAGTGATAACCCAAGTTTCTTCGAGAAGGTTGTGGTTTGCGAGGCCCAGGTGTGTGCAGGAGAGTTGTTCTTTTCCAGGTGTCTTTAGGATGAGATGATTTGTAATTTCCTAGGCATCTTTGGGATGTGATGTGGTTTAGGGACCATGTATCTGCATGTGGGATGTGATGTGGTTTGTGGCCCATGTATCTATGGGTGGGATGTGATGTGGTGTGTGGATCAGGTGTATGTGGGTACAATGTGATGTGGTTCATGGCATATGTGTCTACGAGTAGGATGTGATGTGGTTTGTGTCCTAGGTGTGTGCAGGAGGGTTGTAATGTGGTACTTTCAGAAGATGTGGGAGCATAAGGAAATTTTCTTCTAGGAAAGAGCGGATAATCAGTGGGAAGAAGTGATAGTTAACACATCATTGATGTATATTATCTTACATTACATGACTTTTTTATTTAGTGATCATTCCTTGGTGAGGCTAGGATGATTAGTATACCTGCTAGGTGTTGTTTGGTTCTGTTGTTTTCTGACAGGGGTATTAGTATGCTTCTTTCAGATGTGCATGAGAGAATTTTTCTTTCCTACTAAGTAAACCTTTATGCTTACACTATGTATATAAAACTATTTTCAGGTTTCGAGGAGGATTTAATGGGTAGTGCATGACTCTACAATCTCAGACCTTGATAGTTTCTATATCACTGCTTTAGCTTGATTTTGGGTACTTCACTTTAGAGACATTATTGTATTTGCATCAATTCTATTTTAAAACATGCATGTGGGATGGTTTTTTGGATTTATTTTATAAATGTCTTGGAGTTGTTTTGTGGATGATTCATCATATATTCTGATATTGTTTCTTTAAAAAAGTTCAATGCCTCCCATTTTGTGAGATTTGTATACCCTTGGTACTGGTCTCCACCTTGGAGCTTACTGGAGGTGAGAATCAGGGGTCATTATCTCCCCTTCTTCATTTCCAGCTTAGGAGGGGAATCTTTGGAGGGAGGTGGTCATGAAAGAATGGTATCAAAGATTATGGTTGAGATATAGGATGGAGTTTGGGGTTGGGAACAGCGAGGATTTCATATATTGGTAGGGAAACAATGTCAGGTGATCTTGGTGACTGACATAGGTTAGAGAAGACTGGCTTGGACATGAGATTTTAGGCCCCCCCTGTGATCCGGTGCAAGGACTCTGAGCCTAACAAACAACCAATTTAGGATACACCATTTTCAAGGTAGATACCCTAGGAAAGGTACATTAATCCTAATGAAATATGTTATTGTTTTATTTGGGTTGTTTTTGGAAAGATGAAATTAATATCAAAATCAGTTAAATGATTTAAAATGGATCTTAAATAATAATTCTATACTACTTAGGATTAGGAACTCTTTATTTACATTTTAGAAATGGATCCTGGTTTTCGTTCGCATGTGGAACGGGAATTTGAGGATTAGAAGGATAATCTGGTTGATTGATGAAGGGTTGATCCAGTTAAGGAGGATGAACAGTGGTAGAGGAAGTTGTGTGCCTTCTAGCAGAAGTATTTGGGAAAGTACGGGGGCAGTGTTTCAGATATGGTGACACAAATCTATCTCAAGGAGCATTAATTCACCTTCAGTTTGATCTGGGACCCGATGGTGTACTGGGTTTCTTTGGAAGTCAGTCAGATGATAGGAGATATGCATCAGTGGTGGACACTTTATATGGGGGATAGAAAGGAAGCATATGTTTTTTGGGTCGACTTTGAGAAGGAGTTCCGAGTAGAGTTCCTTTCATCGACCATGAAGGCTGAGAAGAGGCAGGAGCTAGTCTCTCTTCAACAGGGGAGTATTTTAGTGTGGGAGCTTGGGATCATGTTCAAGGATCTCCTTTATTCTATACCAAATCTCTTTCCATATGATGAGTCTTGTGCGAGATGTATTGAGGAGGTGCTCTGCCCTTTGATCTAGTATGTGGTTAGTCCTTTTACATTTCCAGTATACTTAGAAGTTTAGAGGAAGGAAGAGGTGATCAAGAGGATTCACTCACAAGGATGTATACCATGAGAGGGGATCCAACATATCTCTTAGAGAGGAAGGGTTACCAATGGTTAGTATCTAGTGCTAGGACATTAGAGGTTTTTTCCAGTAGAGAGTTGACCTCAATAGCTTCCTTTATGGCCTTCTAGTTCCAGTGGTTCCCATGCTTTTCCTATGGGCATAAAGATGAGTTGTTTCTTCTGTGTAGTTCACAACCATCTTTATAACCAGTGTCCATTAACTTTTCAAGCTTAGTATGGTAGAGGTGGATAGGTTCAGCGCCAACCTCAATAGAAGTTTCTAGTGAGGCCATTTCAATAGCAGGGACAAAAGGATTTTTCTACACCAAGGGGAGATGGAGAAGGAAGAGGAAAAACTCAGGATGATCCTCATGTTCAGGGGACTCGACCTAGGAATGGTCATGGAAGTATTCATCAACAAATAGGAAGAGAATATGATCTTGGTTTGTTGCACGTTGTATAGGTGGTAGTTCTAGCAGGGTTATAGATCGTTAGAGTTACGATCAGTTTGTTTAGTACCGTTTCTTGTGATTTTTTTGATTCAGAAGCTTTACACTACTTTGTTTCACCCACTCTATCCCATGCCATGTGACTATATGAAGATAGAGGCTTCTCATGCCCCTAGTTTTGAGTACAACAGTCAGAGGCCAAACCAACTTATTTGATGCATTTCATGGATGTAAACTAATGATGAGACTGCATCAGTCCCATGGAGATATTTTCTTACTACAAACGAAACCATATTATGTCATTCTCGACATCAAATGGTTGTATTCCATGCATTCCATTATCGATTGTTTTCATAAGGGAGTCATGTTTTCAAACGTGGATGTCCAATATGTGTTTTTTGTTGGAGGGAGGAGTTTTCATATGGGTATTCAGTGTGTGGAACCCCTCATCTACTTGTTGGATGAAATTTTAGTGGAATCATTAGATGTTGGGATGGTGGAGGTTTTTAGGATTTTTGGGGAGTTCTTGAATGTTTTCCCCAAGGAGGTTGTGATGCCACTCCCTCAATGTGATGTTGAGTATGGGATATAATTATAGATTGGTTCTTCTACTATTTCTAAGGCCCCTTATTAGATGGAACCTTATGAGCTACAAGAGCGGAGGATTCAGATAGAAGATCTGATGAAGAAGGGTTTTTTCTGGCCCAGTGTGTCATCATGGGGTGCTCCAGTATTTTTTTGACAAGAAGGCAGATGTTAGTCTAAGGATATGTATATACTACTATAGGTTGAATCAGGTAATGGTCAAGAAATGTTACCCTCTTCCAAGGATAAAAAATATTTTTGACCAACTAAAAGGCGAAAGTTGGTTCTCTAAGAATGATACGTGGTATAGATAACACCAATTAAGGGTGAAGGAGGGTGATATCCCAAAGACTAACTTCAGATGCTAGTATGGGAAATTAGAGTTTTTGGTCATGCTATTTGGTGTTATGAATATGTTCATGGGTCTTATAAAATCCATGTTTTGTGAGTTTTTAGACTAGTTCATCATCGTGTTCATCAATGATATCTTAGTCTACTCAAAGTCATAGGAGGAGCATGATGAGCATATCAAAATTGTATTGTAGGTTCTTCTATGCCACCAAATCAATGGGAAGTTGTCCAAGTGTAAGTTCTAGACACGATAGGTTCATTTATTGAGGCATGTGGTGTCTCAGCAGGGTGTGGCAGTAGACTCATCGAAGGTTGAAGTAGTTTTTTCTTGGGAACCACCCAATAACGTGGAAGAAGTTCACAGTTTTCTCAGTCTTACAAGATATTATCAGTGGTTTTTATCTTTTTTATCTCAAGTTACATACCTATTGATGGATCTGAATAGGAAGGACCAAGATTTTGTGTGGAGTGAGTAGTTCTAGGCAGAGTTCGGTTATTTGAAGGGTAGGTAGGTTAGTGATCCAGTGCTCCAGTTGCCTAAGATATGGGTAATGTTTGAGATGTTCTGTGACACTTCCTATCTAGTCTTGGGATGCATCTTGATGAATTATTGAGTGGTGATCTCTTATGGGTCTAGAAAATTACATTCCCATGAGCATAACTATACCACCCATTATCTAGAGCAAGAAATGGTTATGTTTGTGCTGAAGTTGTGGCGATGTTACCTTATTGGGGAGTGTTTTGTGGTCTTCACAGACTATAATATCTTGAGGTATATGTTTTACCAGTGAGATATGAACTTTAAAAAGTGGAGGTGGATGGATTTTCTTTAGGAATATGATGTTGAGATCTCCTACACCTCATGAAAAGGGAATTTAATGGCCAATGATTTGAGAAGAAATTCAAAGAAGGAGATTTTGCATGAATCTACAAATTCTTGGAGATCGATGGAGGAGTTGGAAGCCTTGCACTTGGATGTAAGAGTGGATGGTGGTAGAGGCTATTTATTTCATATGACAATGTAGTCTTACCTAATATAGAGGATGAAAGAGTATCAGTGGGGAGACTTGGAGGTTGATGTGATGCACGATCATGTTGGCCATGATGATGCTCCAAAGGGATGGTCAAAGGATGATCAGAACCAGATGTTGTTCCACAAGAAGTTTTTTTCCATTGGAAATGCGTGAGGGAGTCCTTCATGATTTTCATAGATCACCTTTAGTGGTACACCTAGGGGTTTCTAAGATGTACCATGGCTTGAGGATGCAGTTTTGGTAGCCCGAGATGAAGTAGTAAGTAGAGGAGTTTGTGGTAACATGCTTTGTCTGCCTATTGGTAAAGGTCGAGCACCATGTTCCCGATGATTTTTTTCATCCTTGGTATGTTCCCAAGTGGAAGTGAGATAACATGTAAATGGATATCATCACACGGATTCCCAAATATTAAGGTGTTTGGGATGCTATCTGGGTAGTAGTGGATTGACTTACAAAATTTTATCACTTATTGGAAATCAAAGAGTCAAACACAATAGATGCCTTGGAAAAAATGTACATGGATGAGGTGATGAGGCTAAATGGAGTTCTGAGATCCATTGTCTCAAATTGGGACACACGCTTCACCTCACGAGTCTAGAGGAGATTGCAACATGATTTTGGAACCTAGTTATACCTCAACACTTCTTTCCACCCTAAAAAAGACAAGTAGACAAAGCGAAATATCCAAACATCGGAGGACATGTTGTGAGCATGCATCTTGGACTTTAGAAAATATTAGGTGAAGCATCTGCCCTTGGTAGATTTTGTTTATAATAATATCTATCACTCTTCCATTGACATGGATCCATTTGAGGCTTTTTATGGGAGACTGTTTCATTCATCATTGTGCTGGAAAAAGGTTAGGGAGAAAAATTTTCTTGGTACTAAGGTAGTGAAGATCATGATAGAGAAGGTTTAACTTGTTCGTGAGAAGCTGAAATTAGTGCATGAATGGTATAAGTATTATGATGATCACAAGAGGATTCCCTTGGAGTTTGAGGTTAGGGACCATGTGTTCTTGAAGTTTTCCCCTCGACATGGGAAACAGAGGCTTGGAAGAGGGAGTAAGCTTTCTACCAAGATTGTTGGACCCTTGGAGGTGTTGGGGTGAGTTAGTGAGGTGAAATTATTGATGGAATTTCCACCATAGTTAGAGAGAATCCATGACATGTTCCACATCTCTTAGCTTCATTGGTATATTCATGATGACTCCCTTTTTCCTTGTCTTGGGGGATTTGGATGTCAAGGATGATGCAACATTCGTAGAGTGGGTAGTGGAGATCTATGATTGTCTATAGAAGGCATTTCATGGGTGGACTATTCTCTTTTTTCATGTTAAGTGGAGGAATGGTGGCCTGGAGAAGAGTAATTTAGAATGAGAATCACAGTTTCATGCCTAGTACCCAGAGTTGTTTTGATTTTTGTTTTTCTCTGTTTTTCTTTGTAATGTTATGTTTTGGATCCTTTTGTTTTATTAGATGAGCCTTTTCTTTGGTTTATGATTGTGTGTGGCATGATGTGTGATGAATTACTGACATGTGGAAAAAGGAGGACCTGATTCCAAATTGAGACACATTAATTGTGATGTGATTAAACCAGTGAGGGTGAGTCAATGCCGAATATAGCAGATAACATGTTCACATGGGAGATGGAATTCCATGATTCGTGTGTTTGGGACAATGTTTTTTTTGAATATAGAGGTTGTTGGTTTGATTTCTATAGAATGTGAGATAGTTACATAGTGGTTATATGTAGTGTGGTTTTGTTCATTTGATTTGACATGTTTGGATGGTGGTAGTGCTTGAGGAGTGGCATGAATCTTGAGAGGTATCTCAGAGGGTGGTTTTTCGAATCCCTTATTCCTTCTGGGATTGGTTTTGGATTCTTGAGGATGATAATTTTTTTGAGAGGTATATAATGTAATATTCCATGTCCTCCCAATATGTTACTTTGTTATTTTTGGGTGTTAAAGGTGTTCGGAGAAGGTTCTAGGATTTTTTGTAGGAGTTGGGGGTGCAACAAAGTTGATGCAGGAGTTACACATCGTGCAACTGTATTACACGATGTGAAAGTAAGTTCCAAAAATAATTCATGTATGGTTCATGGAATGAAATGTTTTAATGTTTAAAAGAAAATCGAATGCCAATGGGTTTTTCAGTGAAATTTGACCGCAGGGCATTGCATGACGTGAAAGGGTATTACACATCATGTAATACCCTATTGCTATAAATTTTAAGTGTTTTTATAGCTGCTAGGGTTATCAAAACCTAGGTGACCCGAAGACCCTTCTCTAGTGTTTTTAGGATTCCTTCATCAAGGATAGATTCCTAGATTATTTCTATCAATCTGTAGTGATCCGTCTCTGATCTGAGGTGCGTTCTTCCCCTATTTCCGTGGTTTCTTCTGGTTTGGTCTTTTTACCCAACCATTTCTTCTTTCCATGTGATTGAATATGATCTCCCATGGTTCTAAATGGTATTATATTTGATTTTTTTGGTGTTGTGGTGCCCCAAAAATCCTCAGATGGATGCAGATCTTACGGGAGAGGTGATCGGAGATCCGTTGCATGGACCGTTCTTGTGCGACGATTGTTGACACCCATTCGAGGAAGGATTTCCTTTGATTCTATTAATTTGTGCATCATGTTGAGGGATCTATTTTTGTTCACCTATGAATTATGGTTGTTACAGGATAATAAAAGATAATAATCGATTAAATTAAATCGAAAGGGGTAGGGGGATTCGTTTTCCATGCCTTTCTAGTTTTGATATTATGATTTTGATACTATGAATTGTATGGGCTTGATGCCCTACTGAAAATCAAGGCTGTTGGGGGACCTTTTTTGTGTACTAAATGGGTTTCATGTTGTTTGATTACTGTTTTTTAGGTCCAATAGGTTAGATACCCTGAGGGGGGGGGGGTGAATCAGGGTATGACTAATTAAAACAATTGCTCCTATTGATCTTGTTTTTCAGTTAAGAAAAACTATCTTCTCTCTATAACCTGTAGAAAAGTATAAACAAAAATTAAATCAAGCACATGACATAAAAATTTATAATTGGTTAATATTAATTAGGCTATGTACAAGGATCATACACCGACGATGTGCTGATGTACCAAATTTACTTAAAGCGCACTGTTGTTTAAAATGTTAGGAGCGGACTCACTATCACTTCTGGTTTACAACCACTCACAATATGAAAGCTCACTACTCCCTCGACTGAAGTGTGCTCACTGCTTCATTAGAAGATATAATAACTGTTTATAGACTTGTAGGTATCTTTATTATCTATAATTAATTATACATCCTTAAGTATTGATAGATTCTCTATTGACTTCCAACTTTCACTTGCAGATGAATCTCACTTTGCACCGGGTTTACCGGGCAATCCCAAATTTTACGCGCAGCCCTTACTATGCGTTGTGCATAATTTCCTTTACTTTTATATAAAATATCTCTTTTTTCATGCAATACCAACTCCACTTTTCGCACAAACTCAAAAATTCCACATAAACTCCATTTTACACGCAATGTAAACTTTTACGCGCAACACCAACTTTTACACACAACTCCCTTTGTGTATTTTTTACATGCACCAAAGATTAGATCTTCTGTAAGTCTTGAGATATTTCAAATGGGGGGGGGGTCACTTCATATTTATAGGCAAACTCGAACCTACGAGAAAAACCCTCCTTGAGCGCGTAATCCTCTTCGAGCGTGAAAAACACATCTTCCGCACAACACCATTTTTCATGCACTACTCCAATATTTCACACACCTAATGCCATTGCCAATTTTTGATATTTTGATCTCAAAACACCTCTTGCGTGAAAAAACTCATTCCATTATTTCATGCACCAATTTATTTTTCGTGCACCGCTCTAATTTTGTGCACACCTCCCTTTTCCAAAAACAAATCTCTCCATTTTTATATTTTCAGGCCCAAAAATTTGGCAGACACTGGAAAACGACACCACCTTGTATCTGCTCTTTTTGTACCACCTCCAGATCATCCATTCCTTTTTTTAGATTCTTCTATCAAATATGGATATCCAAAAACATCTCTTGAACCCAAAAAATCACCTTATAAACCCCCTTTGTCAACAAATTGGACATCATGGTCTACTTTGTCAACAAACACAACATGGAGGCCCTCTTTGTCAACAAACACAAGCACCTCAAAAATGATTCAATGATACCTTGAGGGATTTTTTTCCCAACACTATTGAACACTTACATATGGAAATTGGTTAATCACATAAAAAAGGCTACTGAATGGATGCCCCGAGATTTGGTTTGTGTGACAACATCCTTAAGTAATGAAGTGGAATTGGATAAGTGTCCCCTTTTCTAAATTTGAAAATGTGTTACATTGTGGTATGTGATATGATGTGTGGAATGGTTGTGGCTGTGTGTGTGGGACTAATATAATGTGAAGTGTCTATGTTGTGATGTGTGGGTTTTCTCTGGTTTATGTTGTGGTATGTATGTGAGCACAGTTGTGTGTTGTGGGTTGAACTGGGTAGAACTATTTATGAACTTTTAGATGATACATCAACTTGGATATGTAATGGAATCTCAGGTTGATTGATTGATGAATTGTGGAATGGATGAGAAGTGTTGGGTAGCGGGGATGTGAAACTATTTGTGTGGTAATATGTCATTAGTTGGGGTTGTGAGTTTGGGGTTGGTTATGTTGGTATGTGACTTGAGTGGGATGAGTTTGGAGAAGGACATTAGTGATTGGTATGGGTAATTATCTCGGAGTTTCTCCATGGGTAACATAAAGAAAGTTTCACCCCATATCTAAGAGATTGATATATGATATACCATGAATCGGTGTTAAATGTGGAAAATGTGTAACAATGTGTCTTTAATGTGGATCCACCTTAATTTATTAGGATATTTTTCTTCTCAATGACTATTTCTATTATTCCTGTGGTGTTTTTTGCTTAGTGGTGTCCCATGTAGTGAGAGAATAAATAAATAATTTACTAATAAAGCTTATAATGTCTTGGGTTGGATTGGATAACATAATGTAAATCATTAATGGATAAATAAATTATGGTCCATGTGGTTAAATGTGGTTAATGCTAAATAATGGAATGAATGGGGTGGTTTAATAAAATTGGCTGGACATTGAAAAGAGGTTGTGGCTTATTGTGTGGTGTTATGAATTTAGAGGTAGTAGAAAAGTTGGCATTGTTGTGAGTTTGTGGTTTTCTTGAGAACCCATAGGTTGGGATTGAGTGTTTGATATCATATATGTATATAATTTTTTTTACTTGTGATTTCTATATTTACCCCACCCTAGTTGAGCATTATGTGCTGACACCCCCATCCTAATAGGGGAGGGTGTATTTCCCAAACATCCCAATGGGAGGATGAAAGGATGGCCACCCACTCTTCCCTACTCCCTATTCTAGGGGTGATAACCCTAGATTCTTCAGGAATGTTGTGGTTTGTGAGGCTCAGGTGTGTGTGGGAGAGTTGTTCTTTCCTAGGTGTCTTCAGGATGAGATGAGTTGTGATTTCTCAAGTGTCTTTGGGGTGATATGTGTTTTGATTTCCTAGGTGTCTTCAAGATGTGATGTGGTTTATGGCCCATGTGTCTACGAGTAGGATGTGATGTGGTTTTTGACCTAGGTGTTTGTGGGTGGGATTTGATGTGGTTTGTGGCCCAGGTATCTACAGACAGGATGTGATGTGGTTTGTGGCCAAGGTGTATGTGGGTGGTATGTGATGTGTTTTGTAGCCTAGGTGTCAATGGGTGGAATGTGATGTGGTTTGTGGCCTAGCTGTGTGTGGGAAGGTTGTGACATGGTACTTTCAGAAGAGGTGGGATCACGAGGATGGTTGCTGTTATGCAAGAGTGGCTAATCGGTGGGAAATGGTGTGGGGTACCCTATAATCAATGTGAATTATATTACATTAATTGACTTGTGTTATTTAGTGATCATTCCTTGTTGAGGTTGGGATGGTTAGTATACCTGTTAGGTACTGTTTGGTTCTACTCTCTTCTCATAGGGGCATTAGTATGATTCGTTCACATGTGGATGAGAGACTTTGGTTTTCCTACCGAGTATACCTGTATACTCAACCTACATATATAAAACTATTTTTATGTTTCCAGGATGATTTTTCAGACCGTGATGGACCCTACTAGCTCGTACCTTGACAGTTACTATTTCGCTACTTTAGCTTGCTTTTGGGAAATTAACTTTAGATACTTTATTGTATTTACATCAGTTATATTTTAAAACATGCATGTGGGATGGTTTTTGGATTTATTTTATATACTTATTGGAGTTGTTTTATGGATTATCAATCATATCTCCCAATATTTTTTCTTTAAAAAGGGAAATGCCTCCAAATTTGTGAGATTTGTATACCCTTGGTGCTAGTCGCCACCCGAGGCCTAATAGAGGTGTGACTCAGGGGTCATTATCTCCATTTATTCATTTCCAACCCAGGATGGATATATTTGGAGGGAGGGGGTTATGATAGTAAAATTTTGAAATGTCTTAGAAACATACCATTTAAGGAATTTTTTAACTTTAGTGGGTACCTTGTTCACAAATGGGACACTGTTTCATTCCTTTAATGTTATATCCTAATTTTTTTTCATAAGTAGTAAATTCATTTAGTGTCCCATACAAAATTTCACTCAACATAAAATATTAATTTCTATAAGCATCATAAAATGTAACATCTAAATCCCACATTAATTTCATATCTTTTATCAATGGATCCAAATAAACATCAATATTGTTACCCAGTTTTTTTTTATCCTGATATAATAAAAGACAACATAATGTATTTTCACATCATGGATAAACATGGTTGAAAGTTATTATTTACCACAATAATTGGTTTGTACTATGATTAATTCATTTAAAAAAAAGGATTTACTCCATCTATAGATTGCACAAGACAAAGACCCTTAGCACATTTAATAATTCCAGATACTCATGATCAATTTTTATCTATAGAGGAGAGTCTGTTGGGTGACAAAGTTTTATATATTGATTTCTTGTATCTATATTTCTCATAAATTTCCTTGTACTATCCTCAATTTCATATAGGTGCTTAAACTATGGATTTATTTTAAATTACCATAAAACTTTTGAAGGACTTGATCCATTGTTTTTTATCAAGATGCACTATACTGGAATTTTTGAAGTGATTCATGGTCTTTTTCAAACAATATATAGCCATTTGTATAGACATGTATTCTTTTTGAGATCATACCCAATGAATAAAAAATTCATTTAGTGTTATAGGTTAGGTAAGAAATATCATCATCTTATGGTATAAAATCATTCAAGAGAGAATGCAGTTCAGTAAAGTTGGTGTCACTCTATCTATTGGTAGATTTTACATTATATATATTCATTATGGATAATAATGTTGTATATTTAGTGAAACAAAAATACAATTGTGTCTTCTCACATCTCTTTAACTTATGAAACATATTTGTAAAATCATGAAGTTTATCTTCAAATATCATTTTCCTTTCCTCAATACGATATCCATCATCTTTTACACCAATAATCATATCCTCAATATGATCTTCATCACTATTCACACTTGTAATCATATTGGACGATCCATAAGACATAGTGTTATCCTAGTCACAAGCTACATTCAGTTCTTCCCCATGTCTATTCCAATATTTATTACTTCAATTTATTCTATGACAGGTCGAGTGTTTTTCCAACTCATGAATAAAGGATTTGAGAAGGGTCGTATGTATGATATTTTTCAAACATGATGAAATATTTAACCCCATATTAATACTATTTTTTCATATGATTGACATCCATCCATTTTCCATTCATATCAATCCTATTTGATCCAATAATATTCATATCTAACAAAAAATACACAAAAATTATGAGCTTAGAATCATAAAATGATATTTTTATATACACACACATATAATCACCATATTTGATATAAATTATCATTGCATTATAAAATTGTTAAAACATATAAATATGAATATTTATATGAATATAAATTATTATAACACTTATTTTTTTATTATAAGAATTTTCATATCATAAATCATTTTATTTTTTGAAAACGGATTCATCAAGGGAGAGAATTCATTCCCTGTCACGATCGATTTTCACAAGAAACCAATGGTTTGATAGTACTGGATAAGTACTAGCGTATATATAATAATATTTCATTATCAATATATATATATACATATAAATAAATTACTTATTTTTTATAATGTTTCTATATTGTTTGAAATAGAGTAATCACATTAATTTTCGTTATAACATTTTTAAATTTGTTAAATATATCATATTTGAATTCATTATATGATAACAATAAGAACGATTTAATATGCCCTGAGAATTTTAAAATAATTAAGATTGTGGGTGGAATGTGGAAAAATGAATGCTTTAACCAAATTATTCCATATTTTGAAATTTTAAAATCATGAATGTGTTTAATCAAAAAAATAATTACAATGAATAATGTAACTCATAAAATAAACAATATTGTTATTAAAATAATAAAAATTAATGTTTTGAAAATTTACAATTCTAAAAAAAATGGGAATTTACAAATTTTGATTCATCTATTATTAAAAATAATGTAAACTTTTAAAATTAATTTGAACAATATTTGGTGAATTATATTAACTATAATAGGGAAAATAATGATTTTACGAATTTTATCAAAATTTTGAATTGATAAATCAATAAAACAATTAATTTTATTTATTTCCCCAGGAAAATTGTGGAATTTATATAAAAAAATTTAAGAATATTTTTCATTGTTCAAATAAAATTATAGATCAAATTAAAATAACATTTATCATTATAAATCATAATTCCACACAAAATATTTGTGAATCATAGGAAAAACCCATTTGAAATAAGTAAATGCTAATGATAAGAAGATTAATGAAAAAATTGGAAGAAAAAGAGGAAAAATTATATATGAATTATTATATATTATCAATAACTAAATAATTGGATTACTTATGAAATAATTTATTACGTATCAAATATATTTCTAATATACTTAATTTTATTTTAACATTTTAAGTATCTTGATTCCTCAAACAAATTATTTTATGTATTATATAGAATGTATAAATAAATTATTCACAAAACTTTTTTTGGAATTTATATTATGAAATTACTAAGTTGGAAATTTTCCTGATTGTTTCTCTCTTATATTTCCAGTTTTTTATAATTATGGGTTTTTATTCAAAAGTGATGAGGCGAAGAGTTGATTTTATGTGAATATTTCAAGATTATTCCTCAATGATAACATCTTAGTTTTTTTTACTATAATATTTAAACCTTGGATATGATGTATTTTCTTTTCAGTGATGCATAGATCATTGCTTAAGGATAAACAAGAGTTTAAGTGTTGATAACTTAAATATAAGAATTAATTTTAATTAATAATTTAAGTTTTTTAAAATATTTTTCCTTACTTTATTTTTGGTATTTTAATAATTAAATGTAAAAATAATTTTACATATGATATTAGAGGAATTTTAGAGAAAAATACCAAATAAATAAAAGAAAACAGAGTAAAAGGAAGGCATATACTGGGAAAGGTGATCACATTAGAAAGGTTGATACACATGAGGCATAATTAGTGTGGGGACACACTACAGATAAAGGATTATGGCGGGAGTGGCACAAGGGGAGAACCACAATGACGATTGGGTGCATTATTGATTATAGACATGGTTTTAAATGATACAAAAAATCGATGTAGGAAAAATGTAAATGTGGAAGACATATTAAAATTAAAAAATGTGTTATAAAGTTGATGTGTTCTAGAATTAAGTAAAGAAACAAGGAGAAGTACCAAAAAATCATGAAAATAGTTCCAACAGATCAAGTAGGAAAGAATAACCCAACAAGAAGAACAAGAAAATCATGAAAAAGGATGAAAGGTAGATTAAAAAAGTTTCAATAATAACATACCTTATATTTAATGTTTGATTATTCAAAAATATTTATAGGAGGAAATAATAAAATTTGGATTTTGTGAGAGCTTAAATGGCGTGAGCATGTGAGATTTCAGTTAGGGTTATTTTAAAATTGGGGAATGTGTTTTATCACTGCTATTAAAAAGTGATGATAAAATATATATTTATCACTGTTAAAATGAAAAGCATTGATAAATGTATGATTTGTCAGGGTCTTTTTAGAACAAATAAAAACACAAATTTATAATCATTAAAAAGGAACTGATAAATCTCCTCATTATCAGAGCTAACTGATAAACACTCATAAATAAATCATTTATCGACGTTTAACAGTTAGCGTTATTAAATGATTTTTTTATCAACGCTGATAAAAACTAGTGAAAAATATAGTAAATTAATAATTATATAAAAAATGAATATTAAAGTTACATTATAATAAAAAATAAAAAATATAAAAAAATAAATAAATTACTAAAAAATTAAAAATAAATAAACAATAATTTATATTGAATGTATAATAAATGTTATAATATTATGATAAATGTACTAATTTAACAATAAATTAATAAAAAATATTAATGATGTATGTAACAAAATATTAAAAATAAATAAATTATATAAATTATATATATTACAAAAATCATATAAATGAGTAAATATTAAAATAAAAACGAATAAATACTAAAAACTAATCTTAAATTAAAAATATTTAAAATAAATTCCTAAATAAAAATTAATATATAATAATTGTATAATGATTTAATTAAAAAATATTAAAATAAAAGTGTAAATATCGATTATGTAAATTATAAAAATATTAAAAATATTAAATGTTAAAAAATTTAAATGTATAAATAAATTATACAAAATAACTAATTACAAAAATATTAAACGAATAAATATTAAAAATAAAGAAATTACAAAAACCATTATAAATAAATGAGTATTAAAAGTGAATAGATGCTAATAAATAAATAAATATTAAAATTTAATAAAATTTAATAATTAAAAATGATTAAATTAAAAAAATATTTAAAAATTGAATTAACTATTTTAAATATATATATTAATGAAATATTAAAAATAAATAAATATTAAAATAAAAATAAAAACTGCTAAAAAGTAAATTTTAAAACAACATATTTATAATGATGTAATGATTATTAATGTATGAATAATAATTATATAAAGATTAAAATAAAAATATATTAAAATAAAAATGAATAAATACTAATTAAATAAATTTAATACATATTAAAAGTATTCAATACTAGTATTTAAAAATGTATAAATTACTATCAAAAGGGAATATATTACAAAAATATTAAATGAATAAATATTAAAAATGAATAAATTATATAAAATATTAAAATGGTTAAATATAAAAAATGAATAAATAATATTGTACAAATAAAGGTTAAAAATGTATAAAATTTAACAATTAAAATTAAATAATTTTTAAATGTACAAAAATGAAAATAAAAAATATTAATTATGTCAATTGAAAAAATATTTAAAATAAATAAATGTTAAAATAAAAAAGAATAAATATTAAAATGAACATTTAAATACAAGAGATTCATAATATATTTTTAATGAAAAATGAATAAATAATAATTTTATAAATATTTAAATACAAAATGTATTAAAATAAAAATTAACAAATATTAATTATATAAATTATTAAAAATATTAAAGGGATATCTATATTTTCCTATATAAAATTACATTAATTTCATTTGAAAAATCAAATGACTTTTCATGTGATTGTTTGTATGTATATGTGTGTTTTTATATAAACACACATATATTATAATGGGATATGCATTTTGATAATAAAAATGAATTTTCTTGTTATATAATGATATATTCGTATAAATATACACAGACTTACACATTATCGACATAAACATACACACATACATACATATAAATATACACGTGCACATACATACACATACATACACATACACATACACATACACATACTTACACATAGACATAAACACACACACACACACATACACACACATACATACACATACATACATATACATGCATATACACATACATATGCGTGCACACATGTATAAACATACACATACATATACAATTAAATACACGTACATACACATACACATACATATATACACATACAAATGAATACATACATGTAATGCCCCGACCCATATCACTCTATAAAATGTAACTGAACTGGATCACCACATGACTGCAGGAGTGCCTCCTTGAATTCCATAGGCTACCAACTAGCAGAACGGGTCTAGGTAGGTGTTCTGGGGAGGTTATACCCCCTGTATCTGAGTGCACAAAATTATAATAAATAACTAAATAACATCTACTGGGTTAAACTGAAAGTGTAAGAAATAAATAATAACGAGACTGATAATAAATGAAATGCAGTAAAGGCCCAAACAACCAAATCAAACATAAACTGACCAACCACAGGTCTGGTTACATATACATACCAATAAAAAAAGAAATAAGACACTAGCTCCACAATGAATCTGATCCATACCACATATAAATCTTCGATCTTATCTGAGTTTTCCCACTTGACATGAAATCCCTGATCTCAAGACTCATCCCTACTTGTGCCTATAATAACCAAGTGAGAGATTCTTGGGTACCCATCTACCATGGAGCCTGAGTAGGGTGTGAGTAAAAAACTTAATAGGTCAACACCAATGTAGCCCCACACTAACCAAAATATTCTATGTTATGTGCATGTGATATAATCAGGTGAAATAAATAAATAAGAGTAGAATAATAAATAAATAAACCATAATAAATAATGATTTTACCCTGGTACTAGAACATCTTTAAGCACATCATGATTACTATGCCTCCACGATAACTACATATCTCTATGGACATACACATGTAACTTTTCCCATGACCAATTATCATAATCGATCCTCATGTTTATGTCTCTGGTCGACCACACCTTCTTTAGCCTATGACGGACCATCTATGACCATGTCTATCACCCCAGGTGAACCTATGTTGAATCAATAGGGATCATATTCTCACACCTCTATCATGAAGAGTATCAAACCTTAGGGATTCACTAGGAATCCCTCATCCTCAATCCCATAGGCCGAACCCCACAGTTTTACATGGGTGTTCACAATTCCAGGAAAATTTCTAATTCCTACGAGGAGAAAACCATAGGAAATACTATATGTCCTAGAATGAAATATTCATGGGAAACCCAAGAAATCAAAGGGAATAACCTCCCTAGATCCCATGGTCGATAACCTAGGCATCTAATATCTTCTATCTTCTCAACCAAACCATCTTAGGTGTATCCACCAGATCCTAGGGTTATCATAGGAATCGATTGGGGGGATCCAACTATCAACCCTAGGATTTCCAACATCTATACTTGGGGATATACACCCACCCAATACCTCATACTTCTATTTAAATCCCATGAATTCAGAATGGATTACTGGTATCATCATTTGAATCCCATCACCCGAGAATTCTCAATGGTATCATTGGATAAAAGGAATCCCTACCATCATGGGAATATCTGTATACATGGTCACAAATGCTATGATACTAGACCCTAGGTACCACATTTAGGATTCCATTCCTATATTGACTAAATCATTGGATGCTATTAGAGCTAATCATATGACCCCAATATACCATGATACTAGATCCCAAAAAAATGTGGGCATCCTGGGGTATCATCCATATCAATAAGAGACTCTTGGGAATAATAATAAATCACATTAGTTCTAGGATGAAAAAATGGTTCCCATGTATCTTGGGAAATCATGTATCATTTCCATAAATAAATAAAAAAACATAATAAAGTATATCCGATCACACATTCCCAAACCTTTCATCATAACCCCATTGGGATCATCAATTTTTTTTGGGTTCTAGGGTGACACCCACAACCGTCTCTCACTATAGCCATAAACGCTTGCTCAGGGTCATCTCTCAATGGGGCACACATAGGGAACCCCAAGATCATCACTATAATAGAAGCATCCCACTTGGGATAATTAGTCAAAAAATGGTCTTCCGATCTAATTCCCTACACTTGGAGGACATCCCATCCCTCATCATCATCAAAGTCATTGATTGACATTATAAGACTCATGGGTATGATTCACTAGTGAAAATATTAAGAGATAGATCAAGGAACATCTTTATATCTAGGGTCACTCCAGACCGATCAAATCACTCAACCCATCTCTAACCTATCTATGATTTATCCACATAGGCCTAATACAAATAAATGTTCCTCACATGACCTACCAGAGCCCTCTATCTAAATCCACTTAGCCCCATCATAGAGGTGTGTGTATTTTCTTTTTTTAATCCTCGACCATCACTGGTCGAGGTGTCAAGCTGGTGAACTATATCAATTGTGACCTAGAAACATTGTATCTTTATCCTCATGTGATCATATTTATTTTACTATTTAATTAAAATGAAATTATTTAAATTGAATTAAACAGTTCAATGATAACATGGACATATCCTTATAGGAAAATCCACACACACACATGCACATAAAGATCATGCATAATCCATAGGGATATTACTAAAACCACCTACCTCTTTATAATATTCTTCCATTTTAGTCCCATGGATCAATGACTATATCTAAGACCATTTAAGGCCCAACCAAGCTCATCCAAGCTCACACAAAAAACCAAGCCCCTAAATCAAACTAATAAACCTCAAATGATTAATTATATAATTTAAAATTAATTTTAGAAATTTATTCTAAAAGGGAATAACCATTGAAAAATATCATCAGTGCCTTCATCATACTAGAACCGCAACCAAAAATACACCAATGACCCACAACATTCCCCCAAACACACTCATGATAAAACCCTTAATTATAGTCACTAATACCATAATAATTTTTATTTAGTTTTATATAAAAACATTATAAAATTTACCACAGTGACATACATTTTCTAATAACTAATAAATAGAGTGCAGATGGTATTATTGGGTGTCCTATTCCTAGGTAGTGTAAAATCCCTATCATGTTTGGTCGATTACACCATGCTCTAGTGGAATCATCATCAAATCCCCAGTTGAATATATAAGGAAATCAATGGAGGAATAACTGATGAAGTAAGAAGGGATCATACCTCAAATTACCACAAAAAATGGCTGAAAATCTATAAAATCATAGGGGTTGGAAGGTTGGAAAAGGGTCTCAGTCGTCTAGGGTGTGTGCACAATAAGGAGGGGGGAATGGGGTTACCCCTATACGAATTTAGAAGGTTTTAGAATTATAAATTTCCGGTTTTTAGTAGGCCATATAATTGACCAAACTATGCACCAACTATAATGAAGACTCTGACTTCAAGACAGCTACATCACACGGTTTGGTTTCACTATTACTAAACCATGTGTTAAACCTTGAAGAACATATCTATACCCATATACAACTTCTACATAGTTTCCTATAACAAATCACATGGTTTTCCCATAAATTTTCCCTAACCATGAAGGAAAACCATGCTCCATAGAAAAATAACTAAAAACCACCTGAGTTCTAGTATTCCCTATGGTTTTCCACAAACCGTAAGCCCAAAACTGTGCACCCTAGGGGGAATTCTCCAAAACATCAAAAACTTTTCCATAAGCTCCTGAGGCCCACCCAAGAACCCATGATACCTTCCAAGATGAATTCTACAAATAAAAACATCACTTTAAGACATCCCAAATATTATAATTTTTTTTAAATCTATAATAAAAAATAGACCCAACCACAAAATGAATATTCAAAATCCCATTGAATTTCAAATGAACATATAGTCATAGGGAATTAAAAACTACCCACCACAATACGTATCGTCATTGAGAAATCTATTAAATCACTCATCCATCCATCCTGACATACTTATATTATCAATTCATCACTAAAAATCATGTCTCGACTCAAAATTCCAATCGTGCTTCTAAATTCAAACCTAAATACTATAGATATTAATCATCCGAACCAAGATCCATCACCTATAACCAATACTAAACACTGAAGTGGAATTTTCCAAAAAACATATAACCTAGGAAATGACCACATCATTTTCTAACTCATCATTGGAACCATGGGAGATCTCCACCATAATATCTAGCATATAACTTCCAATTCCAATGTTTTGATGCCTCATCCATTGGAATTTTCCATTGGAACTAAACAAATTTTTTTTATCGATGAGACTAGTGTGGTTTACATCCAACTATTACCAAACATATGTGAAACCATCAGATTAACACCAATGCCTATTTTTCATTCTTGAATTCTAAAATAAATGGATGAGCCTACTCCATTCACATATAATAAAAGAAACCTAGATTTTACTAGAAAATAATCATTCAATTCATAAAACAACTCATAATATTCAAAAAAACACACCTAAAGTGGTTCCCATCCCATTTCATCCAATCAAAAAATGAGGATAGTATTCGAATGTACTTTAGTCGACCCATTTCTAAAACAATCAGCTTCAGGTTCCATCACACTTTGAAATTAACTAATTACAATGCCTTTATCATTAAAGGCATCCCAAGATTGTTTGAACATGACAATCAGAGTTCATATCTGACCACTATTGAAATTTCATGGTCAATTCCTTAATAATATAAAACAATATTCATGCCCCATTGCAAGCACCTATGAATATATGATCCAACATTTATGAATCATCATAAGAAATCCTGATCCTCATGCCCATTCTCAAACTCCACCTGATACCATACCAAAACTTGTACCTATAATTCATCAAGGAATCTATAAGTAATCAAGTCTCTTTATTCACCAGCATTAGAATTCCAAAATGATCACCCAATGATCAATATCATACTATTATGAACCTTCTTTAATTAGGGTCACAAGCATATGACCGGTATCTCACTCCCCGCCATAGGATCATCCCTACTTTCACACTAATAAACCAAGTTACTAGTCACCATGGTCCACACCCCATCCATCATCAAACATAATTACTTCCATAGACAAGACTACTAATTTTCATGAACTATTTGAATGTCAACACTTCCTACCCCTAGTTCATGAGAACATCACCTATGGTATTATTTGAAACACAAACCATAAGAAGGGTCACCGTCTTCATTAGACCATTATTTCACCTCCCACCATATAGATTTACCTAAACTGCTCCTTAAGAACATCCTCTATAGGTTCCACTACCATCCATGTGCACTGCTCCTCCAAATCCACACTCAACTCCATACAAGTTTCGAGTCACCACACCCATAAGAATCTCATCAAATTTCCATCGATTATCGTCCTGATCATGATGGAAAATGATTCAAAACTCCATAGATCCCATTCATAAATAGTATGTACTAGCTCCATTCCAATAGAAACCTAGGGGTTACATGATTCTTATATGACTGTTCAAAAAATAATGACTTGTTACTCCATGGGTCATATGTTATTAAAAGAAAATAGCCTTGCCCTTTGGTTTTCCCAATTTTTAATCCAAAATCATTCTATATTATCTCATATAAAGGCCCAACATCCCACCCATGTTAAGGATAAAAATATTATTATCCACCATATAATTCTATTTCAAGTCATGATCATTTACCCACACTCTCACCATGCACCGAACAAATCACTAGAAACCGTTTTAGGAACTTAAATGTCCATGACCTTACAAGTCAGACTGAAAACCACAGCCTTATCACCCAAGGTTCCTGATCACACAAAAACCCATGGAATATACATGAATTCATTATAAACCTGATAAAACCTCTCATGTATTGATCTAATAACCCAAATAACCTACCCATGATCCCTACCTCAAGGAACCTATAAACCTAAGACAACCCCTCACGAGTTTCCCACAATAAATACAAGGCTTTGGATCACTGAACATTGAGTCATATATTAAGGATATATAGGTCCTCCCATATAGACCATAAACTAAAGTATCACTTGGATCATAACTCATTTGAAACAATAAACAGTTATTACTCATAATGGTATGAAATATCAAATTCCAACTCCCTCTCAAGGGTCTCATATATGTAGTGACATCACATGCCAACCTGAAAGTGTACTTATAGGAATTGACTCCCATCAGAAATCCTCTTATGAGATTTATCCCCCAAGAACTAAAACTCGGGATGGTACCTCCTGACATTGTATGAGATGATCTATGTCATGTTACCATAATCACAATGCCTTTTTAGATAGTAATTCATTCCAATACATATGGGAAAAATCCATATATTATGTGACTAAAATTTTAAATAACCGAACATATTGGGTAAAAACCTGGACATAAACATTCAATCATCATTACCCTATGACGTTCCATATCTAGTAAACCACCATTACACGGTTCAATTAAGTAGAGTGGGATTCCAAGCTATATGGTAAAACACTATATAGGTTGTTACTAACACTTTACGTAACTGAACCTAAGGAAAACTAACCTTCACATGGTGTACCTATAAAAAAATAATTACCATCACTGACCCATCAGAGTCTCCACTCATCCCCTACTAAAGGAATTTTATCACCATTTTTTCCATCAATCATATCACTATAGGATGTAGAAGACTTGACACCAAAATAAAATACACACATCTAAGTCATCCCATTTGAGTATAATGACACCAAGTACATATATGGGAAAAACCATATGCCCAGTTTTTGAAACATTAATTTGTTGAGACTCTATCTTTAGTGAATGAAATCACACTAAAAGGATTAGATATCATTGGAATCTTATGTTCCTAGCATCATTCACGAGACACCTCTTACCTCTATAGGAAAAGAGTCAAAATACAATAACTGGTCCATTAATAATGATCTAAGACCCAAGAACCCAAGAAATATAAAATCATAAATCCAAAAAATAATGTATGTCATGTTGGGAGAAAATTATAATAACTATAAAAGAACTAACCAGGAATATTAATCCCATACTCATGGTAACCTGGAATTACACCAAAAAAGGTATATGCAACACACTAGTTAGGGTTCCATCACAATCTCAAACACATCCCTATGTCTATAGTCTACCAAATATAAAAATAGTGATACAATAATAAAAAACATTTGATACAACTTTGTAACACCCCAACCTGATTCACTCTATGAATAATAACCAGACTAGTTCACCACATGACCTCAGGCATACCTCCCTGAATCCTAGAGGTTTATAACTAGAAATGGGGTTTTAGGGAGGTAATGTGGAGAGGCTATACCCCCATGTATCATAGTGAAAAAAATAGTAAACATCTAAATATCATACATCATGATAAACTGAAAGCATAAGCAATAAATAACACCACAACTTATAATAAATAAAATAAAGGATTTAATAGCCATACCAAACATACACTAACTAACCAATGGGTTAGTTACATACATAGACCATTACAAAAGAAAATAAGATGTTGGATCCCTGTAGACTCTGATCCATACCACATCTAGATCTATGATCTCATATGAGATGTCCCTCTCAACCATGTCATCCCTGATCTATGGTCTCATCCCTACATGTTCTTGTAATAAAAAAGTGAGAGCTTATTGGTAACCCATGTGTAAAGGCATCCTGAGTTGGGTATGAGTGAAACAATTAGTAAGGAACCATAAATAAAATCTTGTACTAACTAAAATATGTCATGATATGTGCATGTGACATTCCCTAGAAAAAATAAGTAAATAACTATTAGACAATAAATAAATAAACCACAATCAATAACTACATTGGCTTGATGCCAAAATATCTTTGAGAATGTCATGATGAATACACCTCCACAATATCATCACCTCCCCATGTAAATATACATATAACCTAATCTATTCCTAATTATTTTCATTGATCATCATGTCCATGACACTGATTGACCACAACTGCTTCGACTAGTGCTAGGGTGTCTCAGAGAATGACCATTACCTTAGGTGAACCTATATTCAATAATTGGGGATCTTAAACTCACACCTCTATCATGATAAGTATCAAACCCTGGGGAATCACCAGGAATCCCTCATCCTCAATCCTTTAGGATAAAACTCATGTCAGTACCTATGCATTCTTAATTTTTTGTCGATGACTAATTCCTTGAATGGGAACCTCTAGAAAATTGAATACACCCAGGTGTGTCCAATTCCTACGAGACCAATTTAATCAAAGGGAATAACCTCAGAGGATCTTACAGTCAATATCATAGGAATCCAATATCTCATGGATCCTCATCCAAACCATCACTAGTGTGTCCACCCAATATTTTAGGGGGGGGGGGTTACTAGGAATCAATCAAGGGGTTCCAATAGTCACCCTAGGGGTGTCTAATATTTATTCTTGGGGATATACTCCCACTTATCACAATATACTACCATTTTAATCTCAAGTATCAAGAGTATTCTAAATGGTCTACTATCTTTACCATTCAAATCCTAGCACCCATGAATTCACAATGATATCATTGTATCAAAGGAATCCATACCATCCTGAGTATTCCTTTATACACAACTACACGTTATCTAATACTGGATCCTAGGTACCACCTCTAAAAATCCACTCTTTCATCAACCAAATAACTAAATTCTAGATTATGTAGGAATATTTTGAAAATGTACCTTGAGATCTAATCTGAAACATATCAGGAATCCTAGGTTGTCATCTATGTCAACAAGTTATTTTTAGGAATACTGGGAAATAACATCAGTTCCAGGCCTAATGATTGATTCATAGGTGTCCTAGTTAATCACATATCATATCTATAAATAAATAAAATAAAACATAAAAAGATATGTCTAAAATCCAATTCCAAAAATTATCATCACAGAATCATTGAGCATATCTATTGGTTCATGTTCTAGGGTGACACCCACAACCATCTATCACCATACCCACACACACCTGTTAAGGGTCATATCTCAACGGGGCACCCACAAGCCCCCCTAGAGCATCACTAAAGTAAAGGCATCCCACTTGGATTTTTCATCACAACTGGTCTCTTAGGACAATTCCCAATGCTTGAAGTACATCCCATCCCTCAAAATCATCAAAGTCATTGGCCATTCTCACAGTCTTTATGGGTACACCTCAATGGAGATAGCCTTCAAAGATAGTCTACGACCCGTCTCTATATCAAAGGTCACTCTAAACTGATCAAACCACTCATCCCATATCTAAAATTCCTATAGTCTATCTACCCAGTCCTAATACATTTCAAGTGTCCTCACCTAACATAATAAGGTAATCTAGCTCAAACCACATCACCCCCATCTTAAAGGTGACCTAGTACCTTGTCATATTCTTTGTTTGAGCCTCAAACATGAGTATTTAAAGTGTCAAGCCACTACAATAGGTCCATAGTGGCCCAGAAACCATGTCTATTTATCTTGGATTATTATATAATTTCAATATTTAATTTAATTCAAACAATTTATATAAAATTAATTAGTTTAGTGATAAAAATAACACCACCTTACAGGAAAGGAAAAAAACACGCACACACATGCATGCATATAAACATCATGCATATTACATAGGTCTAGTACCATAAATATCTACAAATTTAGAATAATCTTCCATTAATAGCCCCACTACATAGTAACTCCAAACAAGACTGTTCAAGGAACAACCAAACGTATCCAAGATCACAAAACCACCCAATACCCTAATTCAAGATAAGAAACCTCAAATGATCAATTATAATACTTAAAATTAATTATAAAAGGTAATAACCATAAAAAATATCACTAGTGACCTCATCAAACTGGAACTAAAACCAAACTCATGTCAACAACACATGGAATTCCCTCGACCTCACTCATAGAAAAACCCCTAATGAGCTTCATTAATCCCATAATCTTTTTTATTTAATTTTAAATAAAAACATTAGAAAATTTACCATAGAGACAAACCTTTTCAAATTGCTGACCAACAGGGTGTGGATGAAATTATAGGATGTCCACTTCCTAGGAAGAACATAAACCCTATCATGGTCAATAAATTACACCATGCTCTAGTGGAATTGATATTAAATCCCTAGTTGGTTAAAAAGGGAATTAATGGGTTGAAGGAGGAGTAAGAACAAATGAATAAGGAAGGGATCATACCTTGAATTTTCACCGAAAACACCTGAACAATACCCCAAAATCATGGGGGTTTGACGGTGGGAGGAGGGGAATGGTTGGATAGGGTGTGCTCACAAGAAGTATGGGGAAAATGGGATGACCCCATTAAATTTTTGAATGGGAAAAATTATAAATTTTTCTATCGTGGTAGGCTGCACAGTTTGGTCACGTGGATAGCCAAACCATATTCCACCCATGTAGATGGATCTACCTCTAAGACATCCACATTTCATGGTTTGGATTCACGGTTTTCTCTTAACCATATCCTAACAATTCAAGGAAACTATGCTTCATAGAAAAATAATTGAAAACATTATGATCTCCATGATGCCATGAGGTTTCTCATAAACTGTTCACCCTAAACAATGATCTAGGAAAAATAATCTAAAACTTATAAAACTCAGGACAAACCTATCGATGCCCACCCAAGAACTATATCTACATTCTATGCCTCATTACGCATGTAAAAACATCACTTTAAGAAATACCAACTCTCAGAATTCTATTTTGAATCTCCAATTAAAATTATACCCATCCACCAAATGAAAATTAAAAAATTACTCTAAATTAAAAAGGCACATACAATCATGGGGCATTACAGTGAACATACTATATAAAAATAAACATAAAAATAAACATAATACATAAACACACACACACATACATACACGTACATACAAATACATACATAGATACACACATACATACTTACATGTACATCCACTTACATACATATTCACATACACATACCTACATACATATGTCCATACCCATACATGCGCATATATATGAACACATATACACATATAAGTACACATAAATATAAACATACACAATATATATATCAATATACATACACATACACACACATAAAAACAATAGATATATACATATAAAACAATTACAAATGCACACACACACATAGAGGTACATTTACATCCAAATAAATACACATACATACACATACATATTAATATATGTGTATATTTTACATTATTTAATATGAAAATAAATATATAATTTCAAATAAATATACTTAAATAAATATATATTCATTTATATATTTACACAGTTGTTTAAACACAATATTAATATATTATTATTATATATAAATTTTTAAATTAATGTATATAAATATATATTTAAACATTTTTATTGATTAATATAAAATTGAAATGTTTTTATATATAAAGTTTGAAAATAATATTTTAATATTTTTTTGTTATAATATAGTTATATAAATCACACACATATATATACAATATTTATATACATATATACTTATTGATATATAGATCATATTTAAAAATATATAAATATGTATAAATAAATTAAATTATTCATAGTGTTCTTTATGAGTGCTTTTTGTTGGTGTTAATAATTAGCTCCCATATTTCAAGGTTTTTAGCATGGATAAAAGGAAACATTGAAAAAAGTAGGATTTATAGTACTGATATAACCTCAAAAACCAAATCTGGTCTCCATATATTTTCACCCCTATCAGTTTAATTCTCATCCATTCACCAAATCATATTAGGGTTTATCTACTAACCACTTTTTTTATTTCATTAGCAACATAAATCCTTGGCTCTAAATCAACCAAAAATTCATTTTAATCTGAATTTATCTTCAGCATCAATATGTTCAATAAGATGAAACCACACCTCATCAATCTCCTATACCTAGATTTTTTACTCTCAGAAAGAATACACAACAAATCCATATTGATAATGTATAAGTAAAGATTGGTAATGAAAAATTTATTTTAATCTATCAATTATAATTATTCATTAATGATTATCTATTTTTCTATTTTTGTTCGTTCATATTTAGTTCAATAATTTGAATCACCCTTTAAAACTCAAGCTTTACTTACTAGATTTGTTTTATCTCATGCATAAATAATAAATTTTAAAATAAATTTTCCAACTTGAAAACATGTGAATTATCTATAAGATTCATGTATTTATAAATCCTCTACTAATTTTATAAAGTAGAATGAAAATCAAAAAGTTTTTTCAAATTATAGTTATGTAGTTTACATGTTGTAAGTTTAATGTTTTAAAAGAAAAATTTTTATGAAAGATAATTTTCAAATATTTAGATTAATGAATATTGAAAATTCATGCTCATAATGGAAGTAATATTTTAATGGTTTTTATAAGTCACCAACACAATACTCATTGTCTTCTTTTTATGGTAGTTAACACACTATGATTTTAATAGAAAAATGCTTTACTCTCCCTAAAGTCACTTTCGTCTTCTATTTCATTTTTTAAAAGTTTTTCCTTTTCATCCATTTAGGGGAAAAATAATTTAATTCAATGGTGAAAAGTCAATGCCCCATAATTTTTATGTAGTACACAAATGACAAACCACCCTCATTGGGCCTCCACCTAAGTAAAAAATGAGTTTGAGTATAACTATCAAAGACAACATTCAATAGGTCACAAGTAAGTGACTAGAACCAAGGTTATATCACATATATAGAAGGAATTTTCCTCTATAAAAGAAAACTCTACATCACCATGATAAAAATAATGTATTTATCAATCACAATATATATATAATGTATATAAATGCATGTAATATCATACAATTCCGATCCATTGAGGGAAAAAACCCCAAATAAATCATCTCATATATACCTTAGGTAAATAATTATACAACCGCCACAACCCAGAAGAATCCTGTGTTCATAATTATGGTCTCCCTGACACCACCACTAAAAAATTAGTCTTAGATTCAGTTTATTAGTAGTGTTTTCTATATATGTTTCTAATAAAAATTTATTGAATATTATTTAAAATATAGCATCAAATTTTTGAAACTAACAAAATATGTTAAATACTTTTCAATTTAATGGTGGTTTTATTAAATTCACTACTATATCATATAAAAACCACCTAATAAACCACGATCCCCTACACTACCCCCCACACCCATGACCCCCACCACTAGCCCCTAACCCTACCTCCTTTAACACTGACCAACAACCATAGTGACCCCCTGACAACTTTTCTCCTAAAGATGATGTCCCCAATTCCCCATTTCCCATTGACTAATACCCTTGATGGAGGTAGAGACCTAACCCATTCCCCACGACCCTGTCATCCTCCCGTCCTCAACCCTATTTTCCTAACTCTTGTTTGTGCACAAGTAGGACATTATTGGGATCAAATCCTCAACCTCTATGCTGCTGATTTATATTTCTTCAACTCCGTGACCTTCTTCCACAACATATGACCCCTTTATTGTGAGGTGTGATATTTATTCATTTATTTTTCTTATTTTTTTCATGTTGTATTGGATCATTTTTATGTTGAATATGTGTTTTGTTGAATCATGACCCTACCCTAGTCAATGATGAAGTTTGGTGATGTTAAAAATTGATTTTACTTGTTTGATTAAAAAATTTTATCTTTATATTTTAATGTATTGGGAGAAGAGTGGTAATATAATTTTTATGGATAAAAGTTGAATTAATTTACCATAAAAAACCTCTATATGCCAAGGATTTGGAGGATTTTTTATATTATGAAACTGTAAACCAATCATTGAATGGTAGAATAAAATGTTCACATCTCTATTGTAAATTACAATAATGGTTGAATAGAAATGAAGTAAATAAGAACCTGATATTGAAATAATTTCCTTCTTAATATGTATATTGGATTTGGTATGGTGAATAAAATTATATGAAAATTCAAAACAATGATTATATTTTCAACGAAACACAAAGTGATCCTCTATAGGGGAATTCATTTCAAAACTTGATAAATGATGCATTTGGATTTGAAATATACAATGTATAAGATTTTAATAAATCAATAGAAAATATATTTTATCCTAATAATTTTGACCTTTTGTAAAACATCACTGAAAAAATGAGTTTTATGAATTAGTTGAAGATGAAAAACAAGAACTATTTAAAGGGTGTGCCAATTATTTGAAGTTTTATTTCACACTTAAGTTGTATTATATCAATTTTCTCTATGGAATTAATGAAAAAGTTATTTCCATGATCTTAGATTCAATTAATGATGCATTTAGTGAAGCTAATATCCTTTCATTATTCTATGATATGAAGAAAATCATCAACAAACTTGGACTTGATTATACAAAGATACATGAATTCTTGAATGATTACATGATTTATTGAGGATAAGAGTTCAATAAATAACAATTTATAATATTTCATACATGTAGATGGAATTAAATGACAAACAATGCGAGTACAAATGAATGAAACACTAGGAAAAAGGAGAATAAGAAAACTCTGGTAAAGGTATTGTGTTACTTTCCTCTGAAACCTTTCTTACAAAGATTATTAAAATCATTTAAGACTGAATATGACATAAAGTGGCATGATCAGGATAGTAAAAATGATGGATTGACGAGTCATCCAAAAGATTCAACCTCATGGAAGGGTTTTGATTAATTATATCCATATTTTTATTTGTATCTAAGGAATATACCTTTTGGATTGTCTTCAGATGGTTTTAACCCTTTTCATACTTTAGGTACTAATTATTTCATATGGCCAGTCATTTTGATCCCCTATAATCTAGCTATATGGATGTGTATGAAGAAGATTTCTTTCATTAGTTTGATGATTATTATAGGAAATAAAATGCTTGTAAATTACTTTGATTTATACCTTCAACCTCTGATCAAAGAGTTATGAAAATTATGGGATGATGGTGTGGAAACATATGAGGTTTAAATGATAAAACTATTCAAAATACATGTTTCTTTAATGTGGAAAATTAGTGACTTTCCTTGACTAGTAAACTTATCCAGTTGGATCACTCATATTAATTTATCTTGCCCATTTTTTAATTTTTATTTTGAACCTCAATGATCACCACATAATAGAAAATGGTTTTTATGTTTCTTTGTTAATTTCTTGACGTGTCTCATAAATTTAGGTTTAACAAGACATAGTTCAATGGAGATATTTAATTGATAAAGTCACTGAATGTGTTATTAGACTCATAAGTTTTGGGGAAATTAATGAATTTCATTTATAATTTGTAAAATTTAACCAGTTTAAAGAAGGGAAAAGGTGTATGAGGTACAATATCAAAAGAAGAAGGAACACAATAGTGGAATAAAATGATTATATTTTACAAAAATCCTTATTGGGAGTTTAATTTGATACATCATAATATTTAAAAAAATGGATATTGAGAAGAATGAAAGTGAAAATGTAATTTTTAAATTTATTATTGAGTAGAGTAAATTGAAGGATCACCTTAATACTCATAAGGATTTGAAATAAACAAATATAACGTGTTTTTTTGGAAAATGAGAATATAAAGTATCCTTTGGATATTTTTAAAATGGAAAATCATGAGAAATATGTATTCATTTTAACTTTAAATAATTTAAAAGTTCCAGATGGATATTCAAGTAACATTTCTAGTTTTTTGACTTAAAACAACAAACGTTACATGTATTGAAAATTCATGAATCACATTCTCTGATGGAGTAGTATTAGTAATTGGAATTATGTAATAAGTTACATGAAAAAATAATTGAATTTATAGTTTAGTTTTTTACCATCTTTAAAAATATTCATGGAAAAATTATAAATCCAACCTAGATTTATAAAATTCAAGAAAGAATTGTTTTTGAACTTTTATATTTATAGATTTTATTTCACCCCTTTATTTTTTACTGTCATGATTAATTTGACTATTCATTTAGTTGAAAAATCTATAATTGGTGGATTGGTACACTATCGATGGATGTATCCAATTGAGAGGTGCATTAATATTATTTTTATTTTCATTGATGAATTTATTTTTATTAAATCATTGTGTATTTTTTTAATCTGTTTCTTATTTTTTTTCATCAAGTATTTAGGTCATTTGAAATCATATGTGAGACATAAAACACAACCAAAAGGATATATTGCTGAATGTTATATAACCAAAGAGTGATTTACCTTATATTATAGTTATTTGGATGAGATTTCTACTAGATTCAATCATGTTATACATATTAATGAAATATCAAATAATTCTCCTTCTAAAAACTAGTCATCGATATTTCCAACTATTGGAAAACCAGTTGGAAATGGGTAAAATTTTATGCCGATTGAATTTGAGTTATTATAAGTTCTTATATATATGCTACTAAATAGTCTTATTGTAGATCCATTTATTGAAAAATTTAGATCACAAATAAAGATATGACTAAGGGGTCAAGTTCAAAATGAGTTAGAATTAACAAAAGATTTTTAATACGGAGATTATTAACTAGATCTCTCATTATTTAAGTATATAATCATATTCAAATTATTGACACATAGTTATTTTTCCTATATTACAAGTAATACCTTATAACATATTTTTTAGATAATTAATGTTGATAATAAACCTGAAATATCAAATGATTTGATGTTTTTGGATTGAGGTCCTCTAAGGAAGGCTAAGAGATTCGATTCTGACAACATTCATGGCTTCAAGTTTTGGAAAATTTACCATGAACAAGGATTAAAAACTTAAAATAATGGTCTATTTACTCTTGTAGAGGTGGGATAGTATGGAAAAATGAATGATACAATCAAATTGAACTACCATGGTAAATTTTTAGTTGACTTATTCAAATTCATGTGGGTCAAAATTGATAGGGGTATAATAAAATATTTGATACATTTTGCTTCTGTCAAATTATCTTTCTTGATACATACTGGTGAGCATGAGGAACATGATCGATTAAACTTGGATTCACAAGTGAAGATGGTTTATTATGTGGATGATGAAATAAATGAAGGCTGGAGTGTTATTGTACACTTAAAAAATAGATACATGTATGATATGGGTTATAGAGGTCAATTGGTACTTTTTTATAGTTAACCTCATCCCCAAAAAACATTCAACAATTTTTTCTTGACAATATTAAAAAATAGAACATGTAAGATAGGGTGAGAATAAAGTACTCTTCACAATGAAGATTGGTAACAATAAAAAAAATGAAGATGAAGATAATTGAATGTATAAATTTTTACTAAAAATATGTTAGAATTTCTCATTTATAATAATTTCTTACATATATAAATTGTTCTATTTTTTACTTTTTTTAAACATATTTTACTTCTTATTTTTTTATATTTTCAGGATCCTAGCCAATCAAAATATCAGAGCACACCACCACTACCATTAGGTTCAGTGGATATGGGTATTTCCACTATAAGAGAGACTTTTAGTGAGACAACAACTTTCCTAAATATTATTAGAATCCCAATATATGATGAACCTCTAGAGATGGATCAATTGGTTACCCCCCATCTAGGAGATATTGGTGAGTTAACATTACTAGTATATATGCAACTGTATAAAAAGTACATATTTCATTAATTGTTTAATTAATTATTCAAATAGATAAAGATAACAATAAAAGTGATGTTTTCGGAATCTTTGAACATATTCTTGGGGATTTTTCTTGTGAGAGGATGATAATTACCATTAATTATAAATATTAGAGGCATATTCCCATATCATGGAAAAGTGAGGCATTTGAAAACCAATTATAGGTAATTTTTATTTAATATTCATTGATAACTAATTTAAAAGGAATGAGTAAAATTGTTAATATACTTATAAAGTGTTATATTTTTTATTTCTACATGTATTTTAATTTTAATGACCTTAAATACATTTCATGCCCATGGACCATGAATAATTTGGGTAATAAATATAGAGACTTTAAAGGGATATTATGGCAATATTTTAATGACAAATATTTGAGAACGCAATAGATGTATGAGAATTTTCTTGAAGCAATGTCTCATGAGTAGTGGAAGATGTTTGTTGATATTAATATAGATGCATCCCATGAGGTAATTTCATATTTTATAGTATCATAATAACATAAAAATAATAAATTTATATTTTTTTAATGTCTCTATTTTTTGCATGAACTATCTAAAAGAATACAATGAATTGTGAAAAATAAGCCATTCTTTATATCGATGGGTTGTAGAGATTTTCAAGAAAACAAATAGTCTTGGTTGTATTTTATCCATTATTATTTATATAATTTTAATATAGCTAAATGTTTTCTTCTAAATTATATATATATTTTTTATAAAGTCTCAATAATTTGGTTACCTAGTTAGTCGAACAGAGACGTGGCTTAATATCCATTGAAAACCTCATGGTAGTTTTATAAATAAATCTACTATCGAAGCTGGAGTAAGTTCTTTTATTACTATTTAATGATATTTAATTACTATAAAAACATAATAATGAAAAATAAATTACAACAAAAAATAATCCTTAAATCAAATTAAACGGGTTTAGCTACATGGATCAAATGACACCAATTAGCTCCATCGATATTGTTTGATCTATGCAGTTGGCCGTGATTAATTCAGTATAAGTATTGTTTATTGTTATAATTTATATCTCAATAAAATGATTTATAGTAATGAAATAATGTTAAATAGTAATGAAAAATTTATTAATTAGATAATATTATGAATTTCAAATAATTTAAAAAATAATTTTTAATATATTGAATTAATAGGTTAAAATTCAAGAAGTTTATAATGTGAGCCCTTTATAATAATTATCATTTTCCCAGAATGATTCATTTGAAATAGTTTTAGAGAAATAGAATCTAAAACGTTTATGAGGTATGGTTTCTGGGCCTACTTAGGGTGTCATTATTATTTACTGCTACACCTAGTGGGAGTTCGAGCAGTGTCATTGATCAAGAAACACATAGAGAAATTTCTTGGCTGAAAGAAAATGTGAAAGAACATGAATACTATAGAAAAAAACAATATTATTGGTTTTAAAAAATGTAAAACCATTTAGTTTTTTTTATTTTAGAGGATGATAGGCACAATCCCTAAGGAAATTGGTAGTTTTATAGCTTATCATACTGAGGTAAATTCTAAAATCAATTCATGACTCAATAATCAACTTTAAAATATATCAAAGCCTTTAAAGACATGTGTCACGGAGTACTAACCAAGAAAAATATATTTAAGGTATATTAAATAAAAGCACAATGACCATATATTAATTTTTGAAATGTCAATACTGATTCCACATCAATATGAGTTGGGGTTTTCCCGGGATTACTGTAAACACATTTTTAGCGTTTTAAAACACTAAACCATGAATTTAAAATTCAAAACCATATAAAATGGCCTAATATTGATGTGAAATAATGATAAAAATATTTTTTAAATATTTTTGATGTTTATTAGTAGACAACAAGTCTACATGATGTGAAAGTTTCTCAGAATGACTCAATAAGTAGTTTTAAAAGATATCAAAATCATTAAAAATGTGTTCCATAGGTTAAAAACCAAGAAAATAATGTTCAAGGGTCTTTATATCATAAAAAACTAAATATATATTTATTTTTAAAATATAGTAATTTATTCCATAATAATTTTAGTTTCGGTACTCTCAGGATGCCCGTAAACACATTTTTAGTGTTTTAAAACACTAAAATATTTTTATAATAGTCAAAAACATAGGAAAATACCTCATATTGATGTTAAAACATTGAAAACTATGTTTGAATTATTTTGGATACTTAAAATAATACAATACGTTCATCCAACATGTGTCGTTCTCAGAATGACTCAATAACCAGTTTTAAAAGATATCAAAGTCTTTAAAAATGTGTGTCAGGGGGTCAAAACAATGAAAACGTCATTGGAGGGTTATAAAATCATGGGAAAAATATTGTATATTTATTTGGGAAATATAGGAACTTATGACACATCAATTCTATCTTTTTTTTTCCTAAGATTCCAATAAACACAATTTTAGAGTTTTAAAAAATTAAAATTGCATGTAATGGTAAAAAACATAAGAAACAATGTTCGATTTATGTGAAATCATGGGAAAATTATGGTTGACTTATTTTTTATGTGTATGAGAAGAAAATATGTCCATCTGACATGAAATGTGTTTAGAATAACTCAATAATCAATTTTAAATGATATCAAAGTCTTTAAAATTTATCTCTAGAGGGTCAAAACAAAGAAAAAAACATCAGAGATACATAAATTTTAGAAAAATGACTATATATTGATTGTTTAAAACATATGAATTAACACCATGATAATTTGAGTTTCGGTTATCCTAGGATGCTCATAATTGTTGAAATAGTGGGTTCCCTAGACCCAACTATTCCATGATTTTGATTACCATATCGCGTATAAAGTTATCTATACATGATGTCATATTAACCATTATAGTGTATAATTTTTTGCACCCACTATTGAAATGGTAATGTCCAAAGATTAATTGTTACATCGGAAGGTTATAACAGTTCCTAGACTATAATGAGAACCTCTAGATACTATGACATCAATCTTAAATATATGTTCTATGGTCTAGATACATCTTACTGATTGGAAAAAATAGATGTTTGACTATCAGGTGTTGAGAGCTCATAACCATCGAGACTTCTTCTCATGAAGTTCTCACTTGGTGATCTCTAGTAGCGAGATCATAAGGATTGACCTGCCAATAAGAAGGCCATATGTTTCAGGTGTCATTGGATGTTCCTATCTATAATCATGTGTAATGGTCTCCTTACTTGAGGTCATTACCAATGTATTTCATTTGATTATGTACTTTGATGCAAGATGAAAACCATGGAAATGAAGTCTTGGCGAGATAGTTTGTGTAGGGAGCGTCATTAGTGGCATGGCATTGGTTGAATGGTTAGGAAATGATTTGTCTCTTCTGGGTTATGGAAGTAATATATCTCAAGACATGTCGATATGGATGGTATTAACTTTATAATACCATGTCCATGGCATTCAAGGGTAAATCCATCCAGTTACATCAACAAACAATAAAGCAAGAAAAGGGCGATGACAAGAGAGTGCGTCCTGCTTTATGAGATATTACTGACAAAGAGACTATATTACACAGTGCGTGTTCGTAGGTTGGTTGTCACTACTATGACAATATTTATCTCTTCAAGGGCCATGATGGGTTTCTAGATCTCGCTCTTGCTCTATGAATACTATTCACTACTGTCAAGATAAGGGCCTAGAGGGTCACACACAATAGCGTATTCAAGAATCTACCCTATTCAGTTGAATATGAATTTTTGGACATGGTGGGCCCCACCACAGGGGTCTGAAATTTGTCCAAGGATAAAAGATCAGCAATGAAATAAATAAATTCCTATTATTTGAGTTTAGAATAATCAGTATTGAATTTATTTATTAAATGTATTTACGAGTTTTAGTAAATAAATGAAAAAATATTAATTGATGAATATTAAATATATTCAAGGATCAATTAATATTTATGGGAATGACGATTCAAGTTAATGACTCAATTATTATCATGTAATATATTTTAATATATTACAAATAATGATAAAAATATTTATGACTTTGTTTATTAGTCATAAAATGTCATTGATAGTGTGTTAAGTATTCAGGGATGGCGAGGAAATACCATGTATTTTAATTAACCACTATAAATATAAGAGGAGAGGAGATTTCCAATTACTATTCATGGATCTTATCTCTCTTCTCCTCTCTCCAATTTTATAGAGAGAGAGGCTCTAGATCCAAGGACTTCGGATTGAGAACTCTCTTAGGCATCGTTTGCGAAGCGATGCGATGATCGTTGGAGCATCAAAGGCATCATTGCAATTCCATGCTAGCACATAGATTACGATTAATGTAACTCCCACAAATTTCTTGAAGTGTGTGTGGATGATATAGAGGAGTTCGATATCAGATTCTTCGAGCAGTGATCTCCAACGACGAGCAGACATCGTGCGTGACTTCAGAATTAAACCATGTATTTTTATGGGGTTTTTGTGCTTAAAATACTTCATGTGTGGTCCTTTTCTAAGATCGAACTTATGTTCAACGATGTGAACAAGTTTACGTCGATCATCGGTGGAAAGTTTTTAAAAACTCACCTCTTTGGGGCTTCCTCTGCACGCTTGGTTCCGAAAATTGGTATCAAAGGGCACGCGTGTAGATTTTAAGTAAAAGAAAAATTAAATCTTCATTAAAAATCTTAGAGGATGTCGATATGGTCCCAACACCGCAGATGAAATCCGAATTAGATATCATATGGCCAGTTTGAAGCCATCTGAAGTTTCAAATTCAGATTCAAGATTACATTCTAGTGCTGTTTCATATTTCGACTAGAAATTCCATGGCCAAAATACTCACCAGAAAATCAATTTCGAATTGATATTAACTTCTTAGAATTAATTTCATTATTATTATAAAAAGAAAATTAGTTGATTTTATTATAATAATAATATTGATTTTATTATAATAATATTATATTTATAATATTAATTTTATTTTTCCAAATTCTAATATAGGCTTTAGAAATTCTTTTAAAAGGGTGAAATACTTTATTAAAATAAAGGCTTAAATTAAGACGTTTTAAAAAAAAAATAATGGGAGAAGTGCACGCATCGACCATGAGGGACGCCTCCTCCCTTGGCTAACCGTGGCTGACTCCCAGCATAGGGCTGGCGACTAGCACAACACCCAACACCCTATGCCTTGTTCATCCAGCCGCCACCTTTCCCCTACCGCGCTGCAGCGGAACAACCCCGCACCCCTAAGGCCCAGGTGCCTCCCCCTTCCCGCAGTTGCTGTGCCACCGCGGACCACCAGACTCTACACCCCATCAAGCATGGTCGACCCTCCGCCTTGGTCGACTCCTCCCAGCAATGAATCTGGGCCGCCTGTCTTATACTCTAGGCATAGCGGAACACCACATAGCAGCTTCCACATCTAGACTTTCTGTGTGGGACAAGCCCATTGCCACCAACACCTCCTGGAGTCACCTCCCAGTTGCCCCATCCCGGCGGGCTCCCTCTTCCCACACCGGCACCGGCCGCACCACACCACCCAGGCTGTAGGACCAGCACACCGCTCTTGACCTTTGGCCTCTGCCTCGCCAGAGCCCGCATCAGCCTGCCAGCCAACTCCCCTCCGCTCCAGGCTAGCCACCTCTGGTCAGCGCCCCAATCCCGGTGCGAGCATAACCACACCGATGACTCCAGTTTCCTACAAAGCCCATCGCCATATCGGCTTCTCCCCACTATTGCCGGCCACAACTAGAACCAGCCTCCCCAGTGGCCCTTCCGGTAGTGGAAAACCCTGTCGGGATGCCTCCCTCCACCGGCGTGCCACCCAGGCTGAGATCTCCTCTGTCAAGGTACTACTTTGGTGCTCTACACTGCCAGATCGGCCCCAAAATGGACATTCACGTGTATGCTATGCCCGAATTGGGCTTGGGTGGACCTGCTTGGCCCAGTTCACCTCTTTATGGGGTTGGAACAGCCCGGGATGGGCCTACATAGGTCCGGCCCGACCTGCGCTAGCCTGCCCAGGGATTTGGGGCCCGATTAATTTTTATTTGAACCAAAGTTAATTAAATTAATTAATTTAATTTCGATTTAGAATTAAATTAATTACATATTAGTTTTTATTTAAAAATTATTGCGGTGTAATTAAATTATTTGGGAGATTAATTAAATTAATTAATTAATTTAAATTTAGTTTTAAAATTAAATTAATAAATTGGGACTGAACAACATAAATATTGGATTAAAAATTAGAGTGAAATTTTTAATTCAATTAAAAATCCATCAAGTTTAATTTTAATGAAAGTTTAATTTTTAATTTTACATTTATTTTATATGCATAAGTTTAATGCGTATATAGCTGATCATGAGCTGGTGTCTGACCAATGCATGTCTGGTGGTTTATTTATTTAATTATTGCACGTGGTTTTGTAATAATTATTTCCATTAAATAAAAGATGATCTGCATATCGTCTCAAGTATCGTTATATGTATAAGGGTCTGAGCGCCCATTCTCAAAGATGTAATTTTACTCCCTGAGATCCCCTTTCCTGCGTGCGAGTAATGTTGTATAATTATGAGATGACAAATGACGCACTTCATTCCAAGTGACGGCGACGCACCAGACAGGAGTTGGATGCATTGGATGAGCAGATGTTACTATTCAAGTTACAAGCCACACAAACAAAGGTACTTACTTATAGGTTTTCAGTTGGTGTATTATTCACTCAACGGATCAACCAATAGTACTGGCTCATGATCAAGTGTTCATTTTGTTTTGCATGGTTTATTATTTTTGTGCATGTGTAGTTTATTAGGAAATCACATAGAATAATAATAAACAAGCATACAAGATAAAATGAACATGTGATGTGATGAAATTTCTATTTCTTTCATGATTAGTTGTGAGTGAGATCACATAGTACGTGCTTATAAAAATAGAAAATGGTTTTTTTTCATCACATTAAAAATAATAAAACCCTCAAAGATATATTAAGTCATAACTGCCTTTTTTCATTCAAATTTGGACAAAATTGTCTGTTTGAGGTTCCATTCATGCCATAGCTGAGGGTGCCTCTTACTACCGGGGAGTCCTTATAAAAATGATGGGTTGACTTAACTAAAATTTCAGCAAAGAAATAGCCATATCTATCTTGTTGTAAATTTATAGGCAATCATTGATTAAATCAAGTTCTGATTTTAAGAAGCTGGGACTTCACTCAACAAATCGAGGAGCCATAAGTTAAAGCGGTCGTCCAGCCAAAAGCCCACCTAGAACCCTCTAAGTAATGGTGTAGCCATAGCTTGTAGACTATGGGGGGTGGTTCAGGGATCCTTTCCACTAGAATACTCTAACGACAGAGTATTCCGATTCTAGCATAGAGGGTTCATAGAATCTAATAAAATAGTGGGAGACATTAAATGATTTAAGTAATTAATCAAAATGTCTAAACTAGTAATCAGATAAAAGGAACAAATCTGATAAAATTAATTTTTGTAGAAAATAGAAAATATACCACAAGTTTAAAAACTACGATAAATATTGGAAAAAGTAAATGTCCACACTGACATGAGTATCCATGAATAGTACAGACATGTGCACATAGTACTAAGATATTGGAAACTCAAGGTGCCGGTTTCCCTAACACTGTTAAACTACCTCAAGAAGTGATGGTGAAACTGCTTACAAGAGACTAATGTACGAAGCATATGATAGGTATATCATTACGCATTCATCAATATCTGGGGTCATTTGTGGTCGCTACACTAGGACATGGATGATATAAACATGAAGTCTCATCTCTGAGGTGTTTGTAAGGAGAAATTGAAGAAATGAAATGAATAAGGAAATATTTACACCAGCATGTGTAAATTTAAATATTGATCATGATATTTAATTGGATCCCTTTCTCATATAAATTTCACCACATTACTCAAGTTTCGTTTTAAGTTATAAAATGAACAATTATTGAGTAAATGCACCATTACCAATTAAGGTAAGGTTAGCCAAGTGAATAAAAATAAAAGACAGTTAAGTTTTAATTCTTATGGAGAATAAATTGAAAGACAATGTGGAAAGGTCAACGGAATTTAATTCCAATGGCACATTTGCGATGTCCTTCAATTAATGAGGTATTAACAAAGGTTATTTACATTGCATACAATACAATGGAAGTTTAAAAGCAATAAACTGATTTAAAGAAGCAAGTTTTCACTTCTACATCAGGAATATTCATCAATGCAATGTTTCCTTTTACTAATTGGGTATTTAATACTATATTCTTTTACATATGTGTATTTAAATACATATACCAAGTTAGTATAGATATATTACTAGAAGTCAGGTGTATTCTCCAAGTGGTTGTGAAAGGGTGATAACTAGGCCAGTGGTGAGAAGTACACGACTTCTTAATTGCCAAGTGAAAGATTTGTGTTGAACTATTATTGAGTATAACCATGAAAATTAATCTCACGTTTCTTTGGATGCAAGGATACATTCTTTCAGGTTCTTGAATAAATGTTTTTTTGGGTAAAATAAATCACTAGTTCAGTGATACATGAATCATAAGCAATTAATGATGAATATAAATGTAATAATTATACCTAGTTGTGACAAGATAATTATTTTTCAAAGTAATACTAAAAATGGACGTCAAGAATATACCAAGTATGGTATTTAGGCTCAAAACAGCTAAATACATTTGGTATTATCAACGACTTTAGTTTGGACAAAGGAACCTTTAAAAAAAGGGGGTATGCCACAAGGATTTTGGAAATAGTTTAACAAGTTAGCATGAACCATTCCATGAATAAGTTAGAGGTATGTATACTTCATAGGATTCCTTTAAGAAATTAAGGAATATTAAAGTGAAGTATATGCATGGTCAGGAGATATGAGGTTCTTCGGGTTGGGATACTAAAGAATATCTTGACCAAGCGTTCATCAATCATGATAATATAGAATGGAGTAATTCCTAAACTCACATTACCTTATCGACATCATGAAATTGTTGTTAATGAGGAAGATTGACGATTAAGTCTTACATATCAATATTGATCAACAAACATTTTGTAACACCCCAAGCTTCCTCGGTATGTTTCCTTTCGAATAATGCAATGACGTGCATTGTACGCAACTTCGAGATTTTAACACACCACAACCAATCAAACTAGCCGTTATGAATAGTAATACCTACTTTTTGAAATTATATATATTTTATATTTCAAAATGGACTTCATTTTTGGATTTGGAATATTGAATTTAGCCTAAGGTGAAATTTTGGTACTTTTCGGATAACTTTCATATTTTGATGAATAGTGAAAATTACTAAATTTTAATTAAAAACAACTTTTTTAATCAAAATAATTAATAGTGATAAATTGTGAATTTGAGTGGTTTTAAAGTATATTTAGAATATATTTTTACCATTTAATATAATGTTGGTCATTGGACACAATTTTACAATTAAAACGAACATAAACAAGTGTCAATCTTTTGATAGTTATTATCTCTTTAAAAACACGCTTTTTGTTTTGACAGCGGGAATTAATTTTAAATTAATTTCTGCCACTTCTGTGTTTTGAATTTAGAAAAATGTATTCCATATTTGGAATCAGGATGTCCAAATTGTGTAAATAGGTAACTTTTATTTTTATACATTTTGAATAATTACTGCGGTAAATATTTTATTTACCATGGTTAAGGGTAAATCCGGTAAATAAGGGTTAAAAAAATAATATTATAATAATACTAAATTACCCTAAAACGTGTCCTAACCCTATTGGTTGATACATGGTAGACCATGGGCATCTTTGGGTCAATTTTGGGACCCCATGGATCCACTTGTAAGTGATAATGACACTTTATATTAATTAAGTTAAAATGAATACAAAAATGACACAAGCATATATCTTTTAGTAAAAAAATTGTTACATAGGGTTATATATGTTGGATTTTAGATTATAAATATTCATTAGAAAGATAAAAAGATTTAACACATAATGACATTTTATTTATAATTTTTAGACATTAAATAATTTATTTTATTTATGACACAATGATGATGCAGTAATTACTATAATAGTGAAAAATTAACATAATTGATATTATAAATACCCAAATAAATATAATATGAAACTTTTAATGAATTAAACTAATTTTCTAGGATAATATGATATATTAGGATTGATTTAATTGACTTTTTTCGAAGTAATCAATCTGTTATGAGTTTCACAAAAATCAACTAATGAATAGTGTCAAAATTGACATAAAAGAGTTCTTAAAACAAATATTATATTATTAATTGATATTAAATTCCTAAAAATCTAAGGTTCGGCCAAGAGACTTATATCATGATAGTTTCATCATTAATGGACCACTTGGGGGTCTCTTGGATGTATATAGTAAGTTCATTAACCATATTATATAAAAATACAAAGAGACATTGTAAAAGTGAAACTAATTAACTTAGAGTTAATACTTAAAGATAAGGTTAATATAAGTACCCAAACCTGTCTAAATTCTATTGGATGAGTTTTTTTCGACCCATCCCCACCTCAACCTTTGAATAGTCAACTTTGGAGCCATTGGAAACCGAATATGTATTTATTATAAATTAATATTTCTAGCTTTTCCAAAGGTGCCCCTCACCCCTCTTATAAAAGGGAACTCCTCCTTCTCATTTCTTCACACCTCTCAAGCCACTTGGCTCGTCCAAACTCTGCCCAAATAATCTCCCCACATCCCTATCCTCATCCTTGAAGCTTCCCCTTTGGAAGAAAGCATTTCAAGAAGTCTTTTGGTTCCAACCAAAGTGAGTTACCTAAATTAAAGGTAACGTTTTCTCTTAAATTATTTTCAATTATTTTGCTTCTCCAACCCCCAAACTCTTTTTATTTCCTTTCTTTTGTAACAACACCAGTATCCAAAATATACTAGGATGTTGTTATAAGAAGGATTCAAACTACACATACACACAACTCCATCTAATGGATGATGAACATAATGTTTCTGTGGATGGCAAACTAACGCCTCACGAAACGATGATTGTTCAAATACATCTTACCGCCTCTCATGGTGGCCATTATGATGGAACTGTAATTAAATATGATATTAATGATATATATTTTATATATAAGCTTCTCTAATTCCATTTTATTTCATACCATTATTCGTTTCATGTTGTATATACATACGATAATTTCATTTGAGGAAGTGCGGACTACCGCCCCCTTAAAATGATATGACTCATTCATACCACACATGGAACGTATAAAGAATGGTGTTAATGAAAATAAGTAACATATATAAAATATTATATTATACTGGAATAGTAATATACCTATTTATCATTTGGATTCAATTCTTTTAAAATGAAAAATTAAATGGAAGTAGCGTTTGTGCGTACGTACAGACTACCGTCTCCACGAGCGCGGTGAGATCCATCCTCCATCGTATCCATTCAAGTATAATTATAATTTGATGATTTAAAAATAGTATCTAAGGACTTGATATCATTCTGGATATGAATAATATACATCCCATTAATAACGAATATGGCTCACATAACAAAGAATATAAAGTAAAATGAACCCGTTAACACCCGAAATGACGATAATTCTAAGATATTATTAGCAAATCAATGTTAAAAGATCATATATGATATCATATTAAAGTAAATGATTCTTGTATTATTAAATAACAATTATTTCACCATTATACAGGAGGTAAACCTACCATCGACCAAGGAAAAAGTACAAGGTAAGGGATTCTCTTATCTCACTTTCAATTCCGTGAGATTTCCATTATTCGCCACTAAATTATTGAAAGTGGTGTATTATGTATGGCCATTTGATATATATAATCATGATTCTCTTTATATTCATGTTATTATATAAATAATTTGGTGGTTATTAACTTTTGGCCATACGACTCAGTCGATTAACGTGGTAAGGGATTTTCTTATCTCACTTTTAATTCCGTGAGAATTCCATTGATCACCACTTAATTATTGCATGTGGTGTATGTGTACTTCCCATGATTGTATTCATTGTGTTATATACTTTTATTTATGGGTATTTAAATCATCATGGTATGATACTTCTTTCATGGGTGTATGTTTCTTAAGTTACCTAATCATAAGGGAATTTGAGATTTCAATTTCCACTCTTTTGGCTTTACGCATATTTCATTGATTATACTGCCCCAAGATTATGTGTGGAATCACTATTCATTTGATTATGTCATAATTTCCACTCCCCTTCCTGTGGATATAAGTTTGATACACATAATCACTCATTGGTAATTCTCAAGTCATTGATATTAATTTGATAAGAGTAATTTTAACTCAATCACCATTTGTTGAGTTAAACATCCAATTCGTTGGTGTTGTTTTTACAAGAATATGTGTGAATATCCTTTGATTGTTTTACACTGAATATCCAATCATATTTAGTGTATTTATATTTGTCACACATAATTATGTCGCTGATTTATCCTTAACCTAAGGATACGGCCTTTATGAGAGATTTCATCTCAATTTACAATCCATTGAGACTTCTTTGTTGATATACACCAAATCACTTTTATGAGGTGTATATAATGTACTTTGACATAGAATATCATGATTCCCTTTATTATCATGATATTAAAAAGTTTTGATTACCTCAATTATTTGTATTCAAGTGTCTCTTTTGGTTAGAATCTCTAACTAAAATACCATTTTTAAATGTTTTAAAGACTTATTCATCTAAACCTTTCTCATTAATGTCCATGTTTTAAAAATGGTTTTAAGGATTTATTTATATGGGCATTAAAGTTTAGAAATCAAAACTCCTTTTAAAAAGTTTCAAAGTGGTATGGGACACTTTGATTCAAAAATCTACTTTTAAATGGCTTCTTGACAAATAGTGTGACTTTTAAATGTTTTCAAGAAAATGGGGATATTTCTCTCAAATAGTTTTGATGATTATCTATGTCAACATCCTTCATTATTCTTGATTGAGGTTAATGTGATACAATACAATCTTCTATATTGTATCAAATGAGTTATGTTTGACTGTGGATGTTCTATTTTTATACCATTAATGGTTTGTGATTAAAGTATTCACATTTCGTATTCTAGTTTTAATACGAATGTTTATTTTATGCTTAAACCTATTCATATGAGGAATGCATTGGACTTAATAAGTGACGAGTGGAGCCCGCTATAGCTCCTCGATGCATCGGTAGGTCTCATGAGACAAACTAGTGTCTTGGCACAAGGCCTTGGCAAAATCTTATTTGCAGTCTTGGCACGAGGCCTTGGCTATGTGGTTATGATAGTCTGGCATTATGCATTCCATCATTATGAAAGTGGTTATTGATATTGCATGTGATCATTCGACTAGTAGAATATCCATGTGAGTAAGTAAATGGCATTATTTCATTTTACCTTTGCCATTTTATGCTGAAGTTCAAGTTTAAAAGGCTTTTGTTTTAGTTATAAATTGCCTTAAGTGTTTATGCTTATTTATGAAAGCTTATGCTATAATGTTATCCTTACTGAGCATCCGAGCTCACCCCTTTCAATGTTTTATTTTTTCCCAGGATTATGAAGAAGTAATTTATGAATGACCTGCAGGGATAGTATGAGGGGATATGAAGACAAGATGTTTTTTTTATGATGTAATGTAAAAATTTATGGATGTATCTAGTTATTCCAAGGCTACTAAACTAATCGGTCTTTCGAGACTTGATCTTTCTCATGATCATGCCAATGTTATGTAATAATGCACCGACTCTGGGTAACTAGGGTCGGGGCGTTACAGTTGGTATCATAGGAAGTTTAGTACTAACCTTGGTAGCTAGATTTAGATAAACTCTGATTAGAGCACGTAGACCTAAGATGAACTTTGAGGATTAGTATAAAAGAACTTCCTAGAATTTTGGTATTGTAGAGATTTTGTGAGTTTTCCGAGCAATACATCCCTGTCTGGATACGATCAGGTAGAGGCGGCTCTGGCACAAATGTACCTAGGGGTAAAACCCGAAAACACCGCTTTGAGCTAGACTCGAACGGGAACTGGTGCACGACAACGGGCCTTGCTGCACTCTTGGTTACGACACTCCCGGGGGATATGCTTAGAATAATTTACATTTTCTTTACAAACCGATTTAAGTAATATATATATAAGATGAGAGTAAATGACCTTGGTTAATCCTAATATGTTTCAAATTGAGAATATGGTGACATTTTAATCTCTAAATGATTTTACGACTACTATTACTCACACAATGCTTTGTGGTTTTAGTCAATGGCTGGATTCCAAGGAAGTCATAGTGACTTTGAGAATGATGTACAAGGTGGGAACGGTGGTGGCAATGAGCAAAAAAATGGAATGTTGATAGGCGTAAAAGATATCGTCTTTATGCCAAATCAGTTTTCCAAAAATATGATCAACAACATATATATTAACCAACTCCCAGACTCAACAAGGAAGACAAAGGTGATAAATGATAAGAGCTCCAGCAATGGAGACCATGGAGAAAAGAACCCTCAATTTTCATCATGCAGGAAATGTGGAAAGACACACCCAGGAAAGTGTCTCAATGGGACAACGAAATGTTTTACGTGCGGGAAGGAAGGACATAAAGTAAAGAATTGCCGAAGAAAAATGAAGAGTACTATGGAAGAAGATAAAAATGGTCCCAAGAGTCCATTTACAGTCATTTTCCGTAAATGTAGGGGACCTGGCCATTAACCGAGTGAATGTCCTATTCTATAGGATATTTTCTTGGTCAAAGAAGAAGCTATGTGGGAATAAATGGTTGGAGAAATGTTTAAAAAGTATTAGCACTCCTTGTTGATGGGTTTACTATGGAATAATTTTCTCTTGTATTTGTAACCCCACAGTTTGCCATGTGAGAATAATATTTGAGGAAGAATTGTCTCTTCTCTTGTGGATATAGGTATAAATAACCATTTGGTTTTATATGATCATTGGGGTTTGAGAGAATTATAAGTTATTCAAATTTGGGATGAAGATTCAAGGTATGATATAACATTTGTGGTTAAATTTATAGTATTTTGAGGAATTTATCTCATTTTGGCAATATTATAAAATATAGTTTTTGAAAAAGGACAACACGTAGACCGCGTGACAACCCGTCGCGTCGGACAAAGCTATGGGAATCGAACCCACAACCAAAGTGCGATTGGGATTTATCGCGTACCACTGGACTACGTGAAGTCCCTGGTTAGTGTGACTTTTTTTAGTTAAATGATTTTATTAATCAATAATAAGTTGATTTGGGTTCTTATTTCATATCAAAAGAATACCCTTGGTATAGGAAAATGATTTGGTGATTAAGTGATAAATGTTATTTTGGAAGATGTTCGCTTTGTTGGGAACACTATATGCCCAAGGAAAATAGAATACTATGGGGTTTCATTTGTGGAGTAATGATAGATTTTTATCTATGTTTTTATTGTGGATTTATAGTGATTTGAGTTATTTATGGAAATGATTAACCTATAATAGAGAATATGTGATTAGGTTAATTACTTTTGAGTATGTGACTTTAAGAGTATCTGATGTCATTTGGAGATACAATTTAACATGGGAGACTACATAATCAAATTCTTCTATGTTTTGGGTTTCAATATTAGTTTGGATTATATTAAAGGATTTTAAGGAAAATTGGTTATTGAATGGTATCTATTTAACTTTGGGGTATTGTTGGTTTAATTTTAGAAATTAAGATTAGTGCATATTTATCTCAATGAATATCCTTTTGGGGGATCATTAGATCATTCACCGACCATTTTGGTTTTGATTAATCTTCAAAGACAATGTAAATATATGGTTTATCCTTCATGGATCATGTCATTCTATATAAGTTTATTCTAGCTCTTCCAGTGTGACCAATTCTTCTTGAATACTCATCGTTTAAAAAAAAATTGAGTTAGTGGTGGAAATTTATTAAAGAATGAAAATCTACTTAAAATGTAAGTATATCTCATAATGTTCTTAGTCAATATCATAAATGAATTCCTCTTCCTTATGTAATGTAACTTAAAAAAAAATGTTGTCCGTGTACTTTCCTACTAGGAGACTAATGGGCGTTTGTCCCAACACAAGTTTGTGGTTTTATCATTGTTAACTTTCTCCTGATCATGATTTCTATCCCTCTCCATCAGAACTTGACACTTAGTTTATCATCCATATCCATGTTTTCTTACATGGAATCCTAGTATGGGTTATCTTGGATGACCCTTATACCTCTCTTTATTTCTTTTAAAGTGATAGTTTTATTGACTCTTTTTCCGATGTGGGACTTTCCATTATATTCCCAAGCAAAATTTTAAAAATTGCGAGGACGCAATTTATTGAAGGAGGGGAGAATGTAACACCCCAAGCTTCCTCGCTATGTTTCCTTTCGAATAATGCAATGACGTGCATTGTACGCTACTTCGAGATTTTAACACACCACAACCAATCAAACTAGCCGTTATGAATAGTAATACCTAATTTTTGAAATTATATATATTTTATATTTCAAAATGGACTTCATTTTTGGATTAGGAATATCGAATTTATCCTAAGGTGAAATTTTGGTACTTTTCGGATAACTTTCATATTTTGATGAATAGTGAAAATTACTAAATTTTAATTAAAAACAACTTTTTTAATCAAAATAATTAATAGTGATAAATTGTGAATTTGAGTGGTTTTAAAGTATATTTAGAATATATTTTTACCATTTAATATAATGTTGGTCATTGGACACAATTTTACAATTAAACCGAACATAAACAAGTGTCAATCTTTTGATAGTTATTATCTCTTTAAAAACACGCTTTTTGTTTTGACAGCGGGAATTAATTTTAAATTAATTTCTGCCACTTCTGTGTTTTGAATTTAGAAAAATGGATTCCATATTTGGAATCAGGATTTCCAAATTGTGTAAATAGGTAACTTTTATTTTTAGACATTTTGAATAATTACTGCGGTAAATATTTTATTTACCATGGTTAAGGGTAAATCCGGTAAATAAGGGTTAAACAAATAATATTATAATAATACTAAATTACCCTAAAACGTGTCCTAACCCTATTGGTTGATACATGGTCGACCATGGTCATCTTTGGGTCAATTTTGGGACCCCATGGATCCACTTGTAAGTGATAATGACACTTTATATTAATTAAGTTAAAATGAATACAAAAATGACACAAGCATATATCTTTTAGTAAAACAATTGTTACATAGGGTTATATATGTTGGATTTTAGATTATAAATATTCATTAGAAAGATAAAAAGCTTTCCTACATAATGATATTTTATTTATAATTTTTAGACATTAAATAAGTTATTTTATTTATGACACAATGATGATGCAGTAATTACTATAATAGTGAAAAATTAAAATAATTGATATTATAAATACCCAAATAAATATAATATGATACTTTTAATGAATTAAACTAATTTTATGGGATAATATGATATATTAGGATTGATTTAATTGACTTTGTTCGAAGTAATCAATCTGTTATGAGTTTCACAAAAATCAACTAATGAATAGTGTCAAAATTGACATAAAAGAGTTCTTAAAACAAATATTATATTATTAATTGATATTAAATTCCTCAAAATCTAAGGTTCGGCCAAGAGACTTATATCATGATAGGTTCATCATTAATGGACCACTTGGGGGTCTCTTGGATGTATATAGTAAGTTTATTAACCATATTATATAAAAATACAAAGAGACATTGTAAAAGTGAAACTAATTAACTTAGAGTTAATACTTAAAGATAAGGTTAATATAAGTCCCCAAACCTGTCTAAATTCTATTGGATGAGCTGTTTTCGACCCATCCCCACCTCAACCTTTGAATAGTCAACTTTGGAGCCATTTGAAACCGAATATGAATTTATTATAAATTAATATTTCTAGCTTTTCCAAAGGTGCCCCTCACCCCTCTTATAAAAGGGCACTCCTCCTTCTCATTTCTTCACACCTCTCAAGCCACTTCGATCGTCCAAACTCTGCCCAACTAAGCTCCCCACATCCCTATCCTCCTCCTTGAAGCTTCCCCTTAGGCAGAAAGCATTTCAAGAAGTCCTTTGGTTCCAACCAAAGTGAGTTACCTAAATTAAAGGTAACGTTTTCTCTTAAATTATTTTCAATTATTTTGCTTCTCCAACCCCCAAACTCTTTTTATTTCCTTTCTTTTGTAACAAAACCAGTATCCAAAATATACTAGGATGTTGTTATAAGAAGGATTCAAACTACACATACACACAACTCCATCTAATGGATGATGAACATAATGTTTCTGTGGATGGCAAACTAACGCCTCACGAAACGATGAGTGTTCAAATACATCTTACCGCCTCTCATGGTGGCCATTATGATGGAACTGTAATTAAATATGATATTAATGATATATATTTTATATATAAGCTTCTCTAATTCCATTTTATTTCATACCATTATTCGTTTCATGTTGTATATACATACGATAATTTCATTTGAGGAAGTGCGGACTACCGCCCCCTTAAAATGATATGACTCATTCATACCACACATGGAACGTATAAAGAATGGTGTTAATGAAAATAAGTAACATATATAAAATATTATATTATACTGGAATAGTAATATACCTATTTATCATTTGGATTAAATTCTTTTAAAATGAAAAATTAAATGGAAGTAGCGTTTGTGCGTACGTACAGACTACCGTCTCCACGAGCGCGGTGAGATCCATCCTCCATCGTATCCATTCAAGTATAATTATAATTTGATGATTTAAAAATAGTATCTAAGGACTTGATATCATTCTGGATATGAATAATATACATCCCATTAATAACGAATATGGCTCACATAACAAAGAATATAAAGTAAAATGAACCCGTTAACACCCGAAATGACGATAATTCTAAGATATTATTAGCAAATCAATGTTAAAAGATCATATATGATATCATATTAAAGTAAATGATTCTTGTATTATTAAATAACAATTATTTCACCATTATACAGGAGGTAAACCTACCATCGACCAAGGAAAAAGTACAAGGTAAGGGATTCTCTTATCTCACTTTCAATTCCGTGAGATTTCCATTATTCGCCACTAAATTATTGAAAGTGGTGTATTATGTATGGCCATTTGATATATATAATCATGATTCTCTTTATATTCATGTTATTATATAAATCATTTGGTGGTTATTAACTTTTGGCCATACGACTCAGTCGATTAACGTGGTAAGGGATTTTCTTATCTCACTTTTAATTCCGTGAGAATTCCATTGATCACCACTTAATTATTGCATGTGGTGTATGTGTACTTCCCATGATTGTATTCATTGTGTTATATACTTTTATTTATGGGTATTTAAATCATCATGGTATGATACTTCTTTCATGGGTGTATGTTTCTTAAGTTACCTAATCATAAGGGAATTTGAGATTTCAATTTCCACTCTTTTGGCTTTACGCATATTTCATTGATTATACTGCCCCAAGATTATGTGTGGAATCACTATTCATTTGATTATGTCATAATTTCCACTCCCCTTCCTGTGGATATAAGTTTGATACACATAATCACTCATTGGTAATTCTCAAGTCATTGATATTAATTTGATAAGAGTAATTTTAACTCAATCACCATTTGTTGAGTTAAACATCCAATTCGTTGGTGTTGTTTTTACAAGAATATGTGTGAATATCCTTTGATTGTTTTACACTGAATATCCAATCATATTTAGTGTATTTATATTTGTCACACATAATTATGTCGCTGATTTATCCTTAACCTAAGGATACGGCCTTTATGAGAGATTTCATCTCAATTTACAATCCATTGAGACTTCTTTGTTGATATACACCAAATCACTTTTATGAGGTGTATATAATGTACTTTGACATAGAATATCATGATTCCCTTTATTCTCATGATATTAAAAAGTTTTGATTACCTCAATTATTTGTATTCAAGTGTCTCTTTTGGTTAGAATCTCTAACTAAAATACCATTTTTAAATGTTTTAAAGACTTATTCATCTAAACCTTTCTCATTAATGTCCATGTTTTAAAAATGGTTTTAAGGATTTATTTATATGGGAATTAAAGTTTAGAAATCAAAACTCCTTTTAAAAAGTTTCAAAGTGGTATGGGACACTTTGATTCAAAAATCTACTTTTAAATGGCTTCTTGACAAATAGTGTGACTTTTAAATGTTTTCAAGAAAATGGGGATATTTCTCTCAAATAGTTTTGATGATTATCTATGTCAACATCCTTCATTATTCTTGATTGAGGTTAATGTGATACAATACAATCTTCTATATTGTATCAAATGAGTTATGTTTGACTGTGGATGTTCTATTTTTATACCATTAATGGTTTGTGATTAAAGTATTCACATTTCGTATTCTAGTTTTAATACGAATGTTTATTTTATGCTTAAACCTATTCATATGAGGAATGCATTGGACTTAATAAGTGACGAGTGGAGCCCGCTATAGCTCCTCGATGCATCGGTAGGTCTCATGAGACAAACTAGTGTCTTGGCACAAGGCCTTGGCAAAATCTTATTTGCAGTCTTGGCACGAGGCCTTGGCTATGTGGTTATGATAGTCTGGCATTATGCATTCCATCATTATGAAAGTGGTTATTGATATTGCATGTGATCATTCGACTAGTAGAATATCCATGTGAGTAAGTAAATGGCATTATTTCATTTTACCTTTGCCATTTTATGCTGAAGTTCAAGTTTAAAAGGCTTTTGTTTTAGTTATAAATTTCCTTAAGTGTTTATGCTTATTTATGAAAGCTTATGCTATAATGTTATCCTTACTGAGCATCCGAGCTCACCCCTTTCAATGTTTTATTTTTTCCCAGGATTATGAAGAAGTAATTTATGAATGACCTGCAGGGATAGTATGAGGGGATATGAAGACAAGATGTTTTTTTTATGATGTAATGTAAAAATTTATGGATGTATCTAGTTATTCCAAGGCTACTAAACTAATCGGTCTTTCGAGACTTGATCTTTCTCATGATCATGCCAATGTTATGTAATAATGCACCGACTCTGGGTAACTTGGGTCGGGGCGTTACACATGTAGCATGGAGAAATTCTTAAACGCATATGCAATACATCAAAAATTTAATGTATGTAATATCAATGTTGAAACTAGCAAAAACTTCCATTATATTTCATGAAATGCTTTGAAAATAATGGCATAATCCCACAATCATATTCCAACTAAAATGAAAAAATGGATATCATACGAGTCATAGTATGATGGAAATCCATTATGTCATAAGGACATGTGTTTGGATGCAAATAGTTCGTTCGATTAGAAACAAAATTGCATCAAGATAAACACATTGTGCATCTAAGGTACTTATTCTAACAATTTATTAGGATATTAAATAAATATTTAAGATAGAAAAATTGTAGTCAATTGATAGACTACACTTCTATATAAGGGTGCACATATCTATTAGAGATAGTGGGAGCTATATTGACTTGTGTTTAGTCAATGATCAAGATGAATAAATAGTTGTCATAGGAACTAGTTCAACAAGTTCATGTGGAACAAAGTATGTTCTAGAGACACATACTACGTAGGAAGGATAAAACCATAGTGATGGTTTTTATATTCACCGCGGTCGGTGATCTATTATTCAATATGAATAATATTTCCTACAAGTAAGCAGTATATGGAAATTAGCTAAAATTGAAAAGACTAACTAAAATTAAATTAATGGATTCCATGTATCAAATTGAAAATGGGCTTATTATTTTGAATACTGTGGTGGGTATTCAAGTGAGATGATACATGGATGGTACAAGTGCAGTACCAATAAGGATCGATTGGTTTAACCAAGTCTTTATACCTAAATCTGTTATAATTTTACTTATCATAGCTATTATCTATGATCAAGTTATTTAGTATTGGATTTCATGACCACCAATCATGGATGGTGTCTATATGACGCAACTAAAAAGGGATGGTCACATCACAAAATGCAAATAAATGTTGCAAGTTACTGAAATATGGTTTAGGATTAAAGTAAGCAACATGATCATATAATGTACATTTGCAACAAATGATTTCCATGTTTATACCAGAGGTTAGTGGGATCGCCAAGGTTTTCCAAGTGAATTATGTTTGGAAACATATGGAAAATAGACATTGGTATTACTGAAAGTTAAGACCAAGATGAAATTTATTCTCCAGTGATTGACTTAAAGTAGAAAAATAAGTTTTAGGGAACAAGATATACTAAGGTATATCTATATGTTTCTTGGTCCTATTCAATTGTACATATAGTGACATTGTATTGAACACTACAAGTTGGAACAATTCAAGATATGAATTGTTGCCTATGTCAGAGGGAATAATATCTTTAGGTTGACATGTCCGGGACATGGGAAGAGATAAACGTGATGAGTTAGATCTATACGTCCATGCAATGGATGAATCATGTATGCCATGATATGTACAAATTCTAATATTTCCAAAGTATATTTTAGAGTAGGAAAATATCAGTTATATCCAGGAGCACTACAAGGGATGCAATCAAAACTATCTAATTGTACTTCAACAAGTACAAATGATATGTACCTGGTAAATGGAGAAGAAGAGTAGTAGTTTTAAAGGGACATAAACTAGTCCTCCATAGATCACTGTGATCTGGTATTTCATTTAGTCTAAAGACGATGAGTGAGTCAAGATCATATATGCCAGTGGTATCCATACCTATAAAGACCGAGTACGTTGTAGCTTCTAAGGCAACTAAGAAGTAGTTAAATTCAACAATTTGTTCCAGTTCTTGGAATCATACCTAGTAAGAAAAGTATTATCATAATGTAAATTATGATATTCTTACTAGCCAAGATGTCAAGTTATGATAGTGGACAAGTGAGATATACTTGGGATACCATCTCTTCAGTAGTTTTACTCAAGGAGATGAGGTCTCTATAGAAGAATAGCCACGTGGCAGAACCATGGAGGACCCAATAGCTAAATCCATTACTCATCATAAACATGATGTTCATTATGTGAGTGGCTAACAAGTTCGGTTAGCAAGGTGGCTCTAGTGAAAGTGGGAGTGTTGAAATAGTGGGTTCCCTAGACCCAACTATTCTGTGCTTTTGATTACCATATTGTGTATAAAGTTATCTATACATGATGTCATATTAACCATTATAGTGTAGACTTTTCTGCATCCACTATGGAAATGGTAATGTCCAATGATTAATTGTCTCATCAAAAGGTTATAGTAGTTCCCAGGCTATAATGAGAACCTCTAAATACTATGATATTAATCTTAAATATATGTTCTATAGTCTAGATACATCTTACTGATTGGAAACAGTAGATGTTTTACTATCAGGTGTTGGGGGATCATAAGCATTGAAACTTCTTCTCATGAAGTTCTCACTTGGTGATCTCTAGTAGTGAGATCATGAAGACTGGCCCGCCAATAGGAACACCACATGTTTCAGGTGTCATTGGATGTTCCTATCTACGATCATGTGTAATGGTCTCTTGACTTGATATCATTAATAATGTATTTCATTTGATTACATACTTTGATGCAAGACAAAAACTATGGCAATGAATTCATGGCGAGTTAGTTTGTGTTAGGTACGTCATTGGTGGAATGGTATTGGTTGAATGGTCAAGAAATGATTTGTCAATTCTGGGTTATGGAAGTAATATATCTCAGGACATGTTAATATGGATGGAAATACCTTTATAAGACCATGGCCATGACAGTCAACGGTAAATCCGTCCAGTTAAATCATAAACATTTAAGAAAGAAAAGTGTGATGACATGAGAGTGCATCCTGCTTTATGAGATATTACTAAAAAAGAGACTATATTACATAGTGTGTGTTCGTAGGTTGGTTGTCACTGCTGTGACAATCCTCATCTCTTTAGGGGCCATGATGGGTTTCTAGATCCCACTCTTGGTATGTGAATACTATTCACTACTGTCGAGATAAGGGTCTAGAGGGTCACAAACAATAATGTATTCAAGAATCTACCAAATTCAGTTGAATATGAATTTTTGGACATGGTGGGCCCCACCATAGGGGTCCAAGATTTGTCAAAGGTTAAAATATCACCAATAAAATAAATAAATTCATATTATTTGAGTATAGAATAATGAGTATTGAATTTATTTATTAAATGTATTTAGGAGTTTTAGTAAATACATAAAAAAATATTAATTAACGAATATTAAATATATCCAAGGTTCAATTAATATTTATGGGAATGACAAGTCAAGTTAATAACTCAATTATTATCATGTAATATATTTTAATATATTACAAGTAAATGATAATAATATTTATGACTCAGTTTAGTAGTTATAAAATATCATTGATAGTGCATTAAGTATTCGGGGTTGGCGAGGCGATACCGGGTATTTTAATTAACCACTATAAATATAAGAGGAGAGAAGATTTACAATTACTATTCATGGAACTTCTCTCGCTTATCATCTCTCCCATGTTCTAGAGAGAGAGGCTCTAGATCCAGGGACATTATATTGAGCACTCTCTTAGGAATCATCTGTGAAGCGATGCAGTGATCATTGGAGGGTCGAAGGCATCATCGCAATTCCGCGCTAGCACCCGGATTACGACGAACGATGCTCCCACAAATTTCTAGAAGCATGATGGACAATCTAGGGGAGTTTGACGTTGGATTCTTCGAGAAATGATCGCAAACGAAGAGTAGACATCATGCGCGGCTTCAGAATTAAACCAGGTATTTGTTTATGGTTTATTTATGTGCTTAAAATCCTTCATGCATGGTCCTCAGCTAAGACCATGCTACTATTCACCGATGTCTACAAGTTTACATCGATCTTTAGTGTTTTTTTTAAAAACCCACTTATTTGGGGCTTCTGCTGCACGCCTAGTTCCACCAGTAAACACGTTGTTAGTATTTTAAAACACTAAAACATATGCATAATGGTCAAAACCATAATAAAAAACTCATATTGACTTGAAATGGTGAGGTAAATATTGTTGAATTATTTTTAATGTGTACAAGAATAAAAAGCAAAATTCAATATGTGGTGTTCTTAGAGTGAATCAATAATAGTTTTAAAAGATATCTAAGTCTTTAAAATGTGCATGAGGAAGTCAAAACCAAGAAAAATATGTCATAGTGTTGTGAAATATTAATCTAATAACCATATATTTATTTTTGAAATGTAAGTGTTGATTCCTTGTTAATCTAAGTTTTGGTTTTGTTGGGATTACCGTAAACATGTTTTTAGTGTTTTAAAACACTGAAACATGAGTATGATGGTCAAAACCATAGAATAAGACCTCGTATTGACATGAAATCATAAGAAAATGGTTGTTAAATATTTTTTACATGTACAAGTTGATAAAAAATCCATCCGAACATCGGTGTTCTTAGAATGACTCAATTAGTAGTTTTAAAAGATATAAAATTCTTTAAAAATGTGCATCAGGGGGTTAAAACTAATAAAATAATTTCAAAGGGATATGAAATAATAGAACATTGACTGTAGATTGATTTTTTATATTTATTAACTCCCACTATATCAATCCAAGTCCCCATTTTTCCTGGATGCCCATATATTCATTTTTAGTGTTTTAAAACACTAACATTTTCTTTTAACAGTTAAAACCATATAAAAATATCTCAAATTTATGTTAAATCATAGAAATTTTTTTATTGAATTATTTTTGTTATGTATGAGCAAACAACACATCCATTTAATGGGTGATGGTCTCATAATTACTCAATAAAAAATTTTAAAAGACATAAAATTCATAAAAAAATGTGTGTTAAATGGTCAAAACCAAGAAAATGATATCAGAGGACCATGAAATCATTAGAAAATTATCATAAATTTATTTTTGAGAAGTAGGAACTGATGCCACATCAATCTGAGTTTTGGTTTTCCCTAGATTCCTGTAAACGTATTTTTAGTAATTTAAAACACTAGAACATGTTAGAAATGTTAAAAACTATATAAAATGCTCTTGGATTGTCATGAAATCATGAGACTACTATTTTTGAATTATTTGTAACATGTAAGAGTATAAAAAAATTCCATATGATGTGTAGTTTTCATGGAATGACTCAATAAACAATTTTAAAGGATATCAAATTATTTAAAAACATGCACCTTGGGGTCAAAATGAAGAAAACGATGTTAGAGGGTTATGATATTATATGATAATGAATATAAATTTATATTTGAAATGTATAAACTTATATCATGTAACTCATAGTTTTATTTTTCTCAGGATTCCTAGAAATGTGTTTTTAGTATTTTAAAACACTGAAACGTTCGTATAATGGTCAAAACCATAACAAGAGACTTCATATTGATGTGAAATTATGGGAAAACTATGGTTGACTTATTTTTTATGTGTATAAGTAGAAAAAACATCCATACGACATGTGGTGTTATCAAAATTACTCAATAAATTATTTTATAAGATATTAATGTTTTTAAAAACATGAATCATGGGGTAAAAACCAAGTAAACAATGTAAAAGGGCCATACAATAATATAAAAATGACTATAGATTGATTTATAATATCTAGGTATTGAAGCCACGTCAACCCGAGTTTTAGTTTTTTTTGGGATTCCCATAAATGTGTTTTTGATGTTTTAGAACACTAAAATATGCATGTAATAGTCAAAACCACAAAAAGACTTAGTATTTATGTGAATTAATGGGAAAACTATTATTAAATTATTTTTTATGTGTAGGGGATGAATCCACATCAATATGAGTTGTGATAGGATCGAAATGACCAAATAAGAAGTTTTAAAAGATATCAATGTCTTTAAAAACATGCATCAGAGAGTCAAAACCAATAAGACGATGTTGGAGAATCATAAAATCATAGGAAAATGACTATATATATATATTTTAAATATAGGAATAGAATCCATGTAAATCTATGTTTCAATTTTACTAGAATTATTATAAATGCATTTTTAGTGGATTAAAACAATAAAATGTGTGTGGAAGGATCACAACCATACAAAACATGCTTGGATTGACATGAAATCATGGGAAAACTATGGTTAAATTTTCCTAGCATGTACGAGTATAAAAAATATACATTTTATATGTGCTCTTCTCAAAATTACATAATAAGTAGTTTTAAAAGATATCAAAGTCATTAAAAACCTACGTCACGTGGTCAAAACCAATAAAATGATACCAGGGGGGTTGAAATATTTGGGAAATTAATATAGATATATTTTTGAAATATAGTATCTAATTCCATACCAATTCAAATTTTATTTTTTTCAGGATTCCCATAAACAAGTTTTAAAACACTAAAACATGCATGTAATGATCAAAACTATAGAAAATGATCTCGTATTTTTGTGAAATCATGGGAAAACTATGGTTGCATTATTTGTGACATGTATGAGAAAAAAACACATTCATTCGATGTGTGGTGTGCTCGGAATGACTCAATAATTAGTTTTAAAATATATGAAAGTCTTTAAAAACATGTATCAAGGTATCAAAACCAATCAAACAATATGAGAGTGCTATGAAATCATAGGAAAATAGTTATATATTGATTTTTGAAATTTAGGAACTAACACCACATCAATTAAAGTTCTAGTTTTCTCTAGATTCCCATAAATACAATTTTATTGTTTTAAAATACTAAAACATGTTTTTAATGGTTAAATACATAGAAAAAGACATCATATTGATGTGACATTACGTGAAAATTGTGGTTGAATTATTTTTTACATGTAGGAACTGTCATCAGGTCAATATGAGTTATAGAGTTTCTAAGATTCTTTTAAACACATTTTTAGTGTTCAAAAACACTAAAATATGCATGTAATGGTCAAAAGCATAGAAAAAAATAAAATTTATCATATAAATTTACATATTAGTTTCCTGCATAAAAATATAATTTTCCCATATGATTGAAGCATATTTTTTTCATGACCTAGCCCGATGGGGCTTGAACCGCGACTACCCCAATCCTGTCTCTAATAAGCTAGGGGCTGACGACCATCACCAATTAAGAATATCACACACATGGGAGGCATTAGACTAATTCACCTACACACACACACACACATCCAGGACCATAAAATGCTGAAATGTAAAACAAATAGAACCAATTAATTCATACATTTATAATACAACAATCAGAGTATGATAATAAAGTACTAAAATCGACAAAAGGGTCAAATAAAATCCCAAAAAAATGTTGAGAGTACAACCTTATATGAAGTTGAGGACTACTATCAAATTATACCAATTAGAAAACACAATGTTCTATATAGAATAATCTATGATCCCCTAGCTCCCTATACACCTAGGACACCATCCAAAGGGTCATTGTCTGCATAAGACAAGACACATGTGGGAAGAAACTATGTAGTGGTTAGTATAACATTACCCAACAAAACATTCTGAAAACACTAAACACATAGTAATTTGAATATTCAACTCATAAAATAGATATATCCATCAAAAGAAAAACCCATATATACTTAGGATGGAAACCTCTCCCTTAATAGTCTCAACCAATATTCCAACCATAAGATTCTGCTCAAAGCTTCTATGAAATGCTCATTCTAGGATAAATTACTCCACAATCCATGATTTCATTGGATACACACATCTAATAGGTTACCATCATTATGATCCGCCAAATAAAACTCACTAGTTTCTGAATACATCGATACTCAGTTAGGGGATCACACCTAGGACTGATGGGGGACACCACAAACCCATTCTAGACCAACCCACTCTATAGGGGGTTGTATGAAAACAGTACTGTGAACCCTACTAAAATAGCCTATTGTATGGGGGATCAATTCCCTGATCAAAGAGGTCATGCTGATTCCATGAACCCCAACTGGGGTATATGAATGGATAATAGAGGATCACATTCTAGTCTCACGGAGGGACACCCCAAACTCTATTTGAGACTCATCCTCTAGAGGGTATCAAAATCCAAAGTTATGTATGTACTTCCACACAATAACCTAGAGGGTATGGTTGAAGGGAACCCACTCAACTGATATTGGTATAAAATGAAGAAACAAAGGTCTCCAAAAAAACTCAAAGGTGGCACACAAGTTATAATAGGGGGTACAAAATGTTTCTATCCAACCCCTAGTCTTCCTATGTGTCCCTTCCTCACACATCATGTAAGACTGAAAATACAAGGCATGTAAGAAAGTATACCTAGCATCTAGAGGTCAGCTGACACCCTACTCATGACATCTATTTATTCCCATGAACTTTTGGCTATTATTATGCATTAAGCCGCGTATAATTTTCCATGCTCATGTATACATGGACGTGTCTAGGTAAATGAATCATACCTTGTACTCTCATAATTTACCTATACATCAGAATTCCCATTCCCATGTACCCTCTAAGGTAGATATCAAGCCACCAACATGGTTCACATGGTGGGTGATAGATGTCACATAGTAGTTGATATTTTTCTCTCCACAGAAACTCTAATGCCGCATAGTGGGTCCCACACAACTTGTATCTTTGGATTACATGTTGTGTAACTCAATATTTCCTAGAACCTATGGGTTATTCTCCATGTCATCCTATGCACTGTTGTAGCCTCAAAAAACACCGAAAAACAAGGATCTAGGGTTGGACAACCCATGTCGTCACTGATCACCGGGATCTAGGTTCAAATTTACAAAAAAATGCACCCTTGACATCAGCATAATGTGTTGAATCAAGAAGAACATGTACTATTGTTCCTTATAATCTACCTCTAATAATCCTCCATTGTCACACCTTGATCTTGAACTACACCCATGGTATTTATCTATTTCATCAAAGCACAACCACACAACAATCATGTACCCAGTATTCATCAAACCATGGGCCAAATAAAATTTTATATGATGAACGTGAAAAGAAATGATAGATAAATCCATAAAAACCAATCACGAGGAACAAACCTAAGCCTTTGTTCATTTCATCCTTGATCTTTTTTTGAATAATTTAATGAATGAAGAGGGAAAATAATCAACGAACCAATAAATCAACTGTAAATATAATCAAGTTGATGCGTGAATAAATTCTTGTTCATGGAATCAATATGTGTTCAACTAGGACAAAATAATCGGATGGAATAAAACAAATAAAAACTCCTACCCAGAGTTTGGATCAATCACTAATGAATAATGGTCCTATATTGTTGTTTTTGGAAAGATTCATGAACTTTGATGGTGTAATGATCCTCATTCTTGATATGATTTGTTGTCATTATCCAAGAACACTCTCCTACAATGGTCATCTAGATCTCTAGGGTTAAGTTTCCAATGTTGAGATCTCATCATAACCATATATTTATAGATGAAAACAGGTTGTTAAGTCAACATAATAAAATAAATAAATAAATTTATTTTGTTTATTACTTACACCCTCGATGTATTTTAACCGAATGCTCAACCCCAAAAAAATTATGTCATGCCTAGGGTAAATCCAATACTTTTAACTCAATAAAGGACTAAATTTTTTGATATGATCCTCCTTTTTAGAGTTATTACAATTTTTTTTGGAAATCTACATGCACATGATATTAATATTTTTAATATTTTTTAAATATCATTTTTTTGCATCACTAGGACAAAAAATATCATGTTGTCTCAGTTCTTGGATCCAAAAAATAATCCATATAATATTTTAAAGTAATAAATGGAAAAATAAAAGTCATTATATTCTCCCCACATTTGGTATTTTCATCTTGAAAATCCAAAAAATTACTCAAAAAGATATGGGTACTGAGCGCGTATCCGAGTCTACCATTCCAAGGTTCTCTCCTGAATCTTACTATGATACCACTAGACATGAAATAAGGGAATTTATTACCCAAAATGGATAAAATCATTATTATCCTTGATATATATTAGGTACTCAACAAATTTATCCCCATCCTTGATATCCAGCTTTCCCTAGTCGATAAAATGTGATGGGTCATGCATATACCTCCTCAGCTGTGACATATGAAAGATGTAATGTTTCTAGTCTAACTATGGTGGTATAAATAAGAAGTAAACCACCTCACCAACTATATACAATATCTAGAAAGTGATGATTAATCTTGGAGATATCTTACTGCTCCATCCAAATATCTGTAATCCACATCGAAGTGAAACCCTCAAGAACACATTGTCTTCATAATCGAACTCTAGAGGACTCCATTGTCAGTACACATAGGACTTATGATGGATTTTTGTAGTCATCATCTACTACAGAATGATATGAAACTTCTAAGTTGTAGATTTCAAGAACTCTAGGCCCATGAGTGTTGACTCACCCAAATGGTCTGCCTAGTCTAGCAGTCAATCTGGGGGAAAACTCTATGCTCAAATGCTACTAAGTCCTAAAGGCCTTTTTCAATACTGTCCACTATCATGTCATAAAGTGAGAATCATAGTCTGAAATGATAAACTAGGGAACTTCAAGGAGTCATACTACCCCCTTCACATACTAGCATCCCAAACTCTTAAATGTCTAGAAAGTGGGATGCCTTGGTGAGTCAGTCTAGAATCAACCATATAGCGTCATGTCCCTTATAGGTATGTGTCAACCATATCATGAATCCCATGTATATACAATCCAACAACCACTATGGAACCTAAAGGGGATGATAAAAACACTATGAAACCTATTGATCAGCCTTCAGTTACTGACACGTGAGGCATCATGAGACAAACTCTGTAACAAAAATCTTCACTTATGGCCACTAAAACTAATGTTGGAGGTCTTAGTACATATTTTCAACATTTGGATGTACCACCAAAGGGGGTGTATGAAACTACCTCATCACCACCTCCCGAAACATCATTAGTACCATCATTCATCCTCTAAAAAGGATAACGTGCTCCCCACCTTCAACAAATCCGTCAAGATAACATCCAGTGGATATATGTGTATATAAGGTCTCATAGTTGTTATCTACATGCTGATATTACCTAACACATTGTAAAAAGGGTGTGGTAACTACCATGGACTAGAGATATGGAGAACCATATTTTTCCATAAATGAAAATTGCACTGAGGCTAAATTTTGTGATTCCTTGGTTAATAACTGAGAATAATATCTCATACTGAGAGAATATTCCACAATATTCCCTTTCCTAGTATTATACACAATCTCAAATTAATATTCATGGAGGAACTCTACCCATAACCTCTATCTCAATTTAAGATCATTCTGAGAGAAGATAAGACTCTTGTGGTTAGGGTATATGATTAATCTCTCCCCATAAAGTCATTTTTACCCCATATTTAGGGTGAATACTACTGCTTCTAGATCGATATTGTGGTTCATCTAATTCTACTCATGTGGCCCTAACAAATTGGACCCTTATGCAATAAATATGTACATCTACATCAGAAAAAAACCAATTATAGTCCATAAGGAATTGCAAAACACTCTGTACTTGACACCCTCCTATGGAAATCTCAAAATGGAGGTGCTCATCAACCTCTTAATCTACTCCTGAAGACACCAATGTAACCTTTTGATCCATATGAGAGGCTTCCCCTTATGGGTCACAGATGGAAAGGGTGATGTAATTATGGAGAAATTAGGCACAAAACACTAATAGTACCTTGTCAACCCATGAAAATAATGCACCTCAGTAACACTCTTGGGTGGATACCAAGATACCAATGCCTCAATCTTTATTGGGTCTACTACTAATCCTTCCTATGATAGTAAGTGTACCATGATGTGGACCTCTCAAATAAAAAACCAACACTTCATGAAAATCCCATAAATCTAGTTCTCTCCGTGTGTATTTAGGACCATCCAAAAGTGTCTCATGTCCACCTCCTTAGACACCAAGTACACTGGGATATCATCATTGAATACCACCACAAATCAATCTAATAAATATTGAATGATCCAGGTAATGAGTCCCATGAACACAACTAGTTTTTTATTGATGAAGAAATAAATCAAAAATAATTCATAGAGACCATATTGAAATCTAAATTCCATCTTTATTATATCCTCATCCTGTACTTACAGATATTTATTGCATGATCTATGTCCAATCTTTGAGAACCATTGTGTCCCTATCAACTAATCAAAGAGTTAGTAGATCTTCAATAGTGGATACTTATTCGTCATGGTAAATTGGTTCATGTACTAGTAAAACACACATAACCTCAATCTCCCGTACACTTTCATGGTGAACAAAACTGAGAGTACTCAGGGGGAAACAATAGGTCTCACAAAACCCTTCTTCTAAAATTCATACAACTACACCCTCAGCCCCTTAATATTCACAGGATCTATCTGATATGGTGGTGTAGATATCAAGGTCATCCTAGGGTGTACATTAATTCAAAAGTCTAGCTCTTGGTGGGGAGTTAATCCATGAACGTCCTCAGGAAAGAAGTATTCATACTCCACCACCACCACAGGGAACTTGAAACCCATAAAACCAACAACTCCAAAAGTCATGATTTATAAAATATTGGTAATCATTTTCCCTCTCTTATGGTTGACCCTGTATAGCTCCACCAGGGTTTTCTTTTCACTGAAAAAGGAAAAACTCATTCCATCACTACGAGAACAACCTATTCTCTACCTAACCCAGTCAATATGGGCATGAACTGTAGATAGCTATTCCATACCTAAGATGATTTCATAAGGACTCATCGCTACTATAAAGAGACCCAATAAGAATATCTCACCTCCAAGTGTCATATCGCACTATCGATAGAAGTGTGTAGTCACCGAGTCACCTCCTATCAAATTCTCCTAGTGTAAGGGTTGAGCCAAAGGATCAAATGAAATATCTAATTACAAAACCAAAGAAGTGGTAATAAATGAATTAATTACACCTGTGTCTATCAGTACTAAAACTAAGGTAGAAAAACACAGATAGTATCATGTATCATCCCAGGATCCTCAAGTTCATAGGCCTCCATATCAAGCAGATGGAATTATCCCAGAACACTAGATCTCTAAGCCAAGTGTGGACCACCAGGGGGTTGTGGTAGAAATAGATCAAACCTATCACCACCTCATGTTGATATACCAACCCCTTTAACACATCCATCACCCTACATACCTCAATGATCCTACCTCAGTCTTGGATTGGGAAGTTCCTAAATGTTATTTCAATTAGTTATACGATAGGTCAGTCAATCTTGTGCATGATATCCTCAACCGTCACAGGATAAAAAAACATTTACCTTGGATAATTTTATCAATCCTGAGACTTATTCACTACTAATACTCTATCTTGGGTTCATCTCCTAAAGCTTATAACATGTGTGGATCCATGTAACCACGATCGGCTACCTTCTGTCAAGGTCTCATCTTCTAGGTTCCCACTAAAAGCACCCACTATTGGCGTCTTGTCTATATGGGAGAACTACAATTCAATGGCCCACTCAATAACTCCATCACATGTGGGAATGTAAATATATATCATTAAAGACCTGATATCTTAGCATAATCCCTTCTCAAAGGTTCATGCTTTGAAGAATAGATCTCACACAATATCTATAGAGTACATCAATATATTATTAAACTTCACCAAATACTCCACCATAGTCATACTACCCTACTACAGATACAGAAACTAATGTATGTGCATATATCATAACATTTCTAGAAAAAGCATATCCCTAAATAGATGCTCAATGTCTAACCAGAAGAGAGTTGTCTCATCTCGTGATGGAGTCACCATACTCCACTATTTACCAACAAATACATAAAGAAGAGTTTTTTAGGAATTCTACTTGATTTGGAGGCATCCTCACAAGGCGCAAAACTCAATTTAATACCTCTAGATAGTCCTCAGCCACATGGGGGTATGTATTTCCCTGAAACCTAGGAGGTCACTTCCTATAGAACTCATACAATGCACTCAGCCTGTGTGCATACAAAGTTGGTACTTCTAGCACTAACTAATGATCAAAGGGTGGTGGTATATATGGTAAAACTCTCATAGGTACTATTTATGGTACAAGACCCTATACTTAATCCACTTTACTCAGTGGATAATCCTTATGATCATGCAGATAAATCCTGGATGGTTGTCATCACAGAGGCATCTTGAAATAAACAAGATGTACCATGGTCAAAGAGTATATCTATAGAGATTAGTCAATAAGAACATGCAAACTAAAACCCATTACTATATAATTCATGTATAATTTTTTCCCTAAAACCAATGTCTATATGTACTAAGTTGAAATTTAGGTTATCATAGTCATGATGTATGGATACATCAGCCATTGCACCAATACAGAAGTCTCTGACCTGAAATAATAATAAGAAACACTTAACGTCGTTCCCATAAATCCCAAAAAAATCTTATATACTGTTGTCCTAATGTAGAATCAAATCCTCAAATACCACTCTTTCAAGAAACCGCCTGACGGGGCCCAAACCATGACTACCCTAAGCTCACCTACAATAGGCCAAATGATAGCAACCAACACTGAGTAGGCATACCACACACATGGGAGGCATTAACCTAATGTATCTATAAACGTGCACACATATAAAATTCCATAAAATGATGAAATATATAACAACTTAAAACAATATATGCATACATCTATAATCCCATAATCAATGTATGACAATAAAGTACAGAAAGTGATAAAGGAGCCAAATTCAATCCAAACCAAAAAATGTAAAGAGTCCAACCTGCTCATAAGGTGAGGACTACAATCAAATGTTACCACCCAGAAAACACCTCAACCCATCTAGACTAAGCTATTCTCCACTACCTCCCTTCCCTCTTAGGACACCATCAAAATGGTCATCATCTATAGAAGACATGACATGCTCAGGTAGAGCCCATGTAGGGGTGAGTATAACAATACCCCACAAGAGACCCCAAAAACACTAAAAACATAGAATAAAGAATAGTCAACTCATAACAAGGATATAAATATCAAAATAGAAACCTAGATATACTCACGAAGGACACCATGACACCATGCGGTCTCAACCAAACTTCCAGCTGCAAGATTATACTTGAAGCTTCTAGGAAATGCTCAATCCAAGAGAAATAACCCCACAAGACATGATACCATCAAAGAAACTCATCTAAGAGGTCATGATCATTAGGCACCTCCCAAGAAAACTCACTGGTCTCATAAGTCCTTGATACTTAGATAGGGGATCACACCCAGGACTGCTGTGGGACATCACAAACACAATCTAGTTCAACTGGCTATATAGGGGATCATATTCCAATGACACCATTAACCCTACTAAAATGGATTACTATATGGGGGATTAACACCCTCCTCAAGGAGGTGAATCCAATTACATGAACCCCACCAAGTGTTTAAGAAGGAATGATAGACAATCACACTTTGGTCTTATGGAGGGACACCACAAACTCTATTAGAGACCCATCTTTCAGAGTGGATCACAATCCAAAGTTGTGAATATAATGTCACACTATACCCTCAAGGGGATGGACCATGGGAACACACTCAATCAATATTGTTCAAAACTGAAGAAACTAAGGGTTCAAAACACCCTTAATGGTGGTACAAAGTGTGTACTAGGGAGTACGTGGCATGTTTATCCAACCCCTAGTATGCCCGTGTGTCACTAACTCACACAAAATTTAATCCTCAAAATACACAATGTGTATGTAAGTATACATGGTGCATAGAGTTTGGATGTCACCTTGTCTATGTCATATGACCATTCCCATGTACTTCTAGTAGTGTCTATCTTTCAACCTGTATACTCCTAGTTGTCTCCATGTAGACCTGGCCATGTCCTAGTACATAATTCTACTAGTGTACTATGGCTATGTATGTGTACCTCATACTACCCATTCCCATGTACCCTATGAGGTAAATTCTGAGATTCCACTATGTGTGATATTTTTTTCTCTAGAGAAGACCTAAAATCAGATATAGGGTCCCACACGATGTGTATCTTTGGATTACATGGCATGTAACTTGGGATTTTCCAAAACCCACAGGTTATTCTCCAAAACTTCCTATAGGCCACCTCCACTAAAACAATCATTGAAAAACAAGGATCTAGGTTCATCTGGCCTTTTTCATCACCGATTGATGTGATTTGAGTTCAGATCTTCTTGAAAATGCACCCTTGAATTCCATCACCAATGTAAATAAAAATAAGAATAATAGGTATTTTCAGTCTATTAAATACACCTATGACCATCCTCAATCATAATCCTACCTTTATCTCACCCTCGATCGTGAACCGTACCCACAATATTGATTCGTTTTGCCAAATAATAGTTACATAATGATCATATACCCAGTATTCATAAAATCGTGGTCCAAAGAGTTTGTCCGCAATGAACATGCGAAGGAACATAAAAGAAATTCATAAACCAAAAACTCAAGGAATGAATATTTTCCTTTATTAATTTCAGTCTTGATCCATTTTCGAAGTATTTGATAAAAAAGAGGGAAAATAATCAATGAACACATAAATTAACCATAAATAAAATAAAATTTCAATGTATTAATCAATTATTTTTTAGGGAATTGATCTACGTTCAATCAGGATAAAAGAATTGGATGAAATTAGATAATCAAACATCCTACCCAGAGTTTGGATTGATCATTGATGAAAAAAAGTCCCTCATTTCCATCATTGTCTAGATCCACAAACTCCAATGACACAATAATCCTCGATCTCAATTTGATCTGATATCATTCTCCAAGAATGATATCCTCCAACAGTCTTCTAGATCTCCAGGGTTAAGCGTTCATCCCTAAGATATCATCATAACCATATATTTATAGAGGAAAATAGGTCGTTGCATCAACATAATATATATATATATATATAATCATTTAAACCCATGATGGATTTTAACCAAAAGCTCAATCCTAACGAAGATTATGGTGAGCCTATGGTCAAGTCTATGCTCTGAACACAATAACAAACTTAGATTTTCAATTCGAGTATGTGTTCAATAGTTATTACACTTTTTTTAGGAAAACTACATGCATTTGATATTAATATTTTTCAAATATCTATTTCATTCTCATCAGGCATTAGAATCTCATACTATCTCAGCACCTGTCTCTGAAAATAATCCATATAATATTCTAAGCTAATAAAAAGAAAAATCAGAGTTTTTGCAACTACACTATAATAAAAATATAATTTACCAGTGTCTTTTTACATTAACCATGTTTATAAACATAGATAATGTATTTACTCGTGTTTTTTTAAAACACAATCAAATAAAGTATAAGTAATTTTTCTATATATAAATGTTGTAAACTGGAAATGTTTCTAAAAACATAGGTAATTAGAAGTATTTATAGGTGTAAATAATTAGATACAAAAATACCCATAGTGATCAGTTCAGTGGTTCCACCCCTATTGTACCTATGGCAGTGTATTGAGGAGGTCCTAATTTTTATCCTCTAAATATGCATCTTTGTTTCCTTGGTACCCACACCCAGACACACTCTAATTAATTAACTACACAAAATTTTCTGGCATTTTAGGAAAATGTTGTAATGTGGCTTTTTAAATTACAGCTAAAATTATCCATTTTTTGAATATATATATATATATATATAGCACATAAACTGACCATATTTCCCGAATGGTCAGTCCCACGCCCACCATGGGTTGGTTTGTTCCCAACCTTCTAGAGAGTCAATGCACAAATCCCCCAGGTACGATACACTCAACCCACATGCCTCACCCCTAAATATCCCACTACTCCATGACATCTGGTGTGGGAGGCTCTCTAGCACTAGGTAGGAGGTAACTTCATCCCATTCATATATTTTATATATAATATGTAATATATATTACTTATATAGTATATGTATTATTTTTTAGTCTCTCCAAGAACTTCCCAATTGAATTAGTGTAGGATTTTCATTGTATTCTCCCTCCCCAAAACTGTTGCAATATATACACTATATATACTATATGTAATATATAATATATATTTGTGTGTTTTTTTGTGTGTATATATATGTTGCAGTGATATAAAAATGTTTATAACAAATATATATATATATTAGTTTATATTTTTAAATATAAATATAAATTCTATTATATATATATGTATATATATTTATATATATACATATATAAACACACACACACATATATTGCAGTGATATGAATATGTGTGTGTGTGTTTGTTTTTTTACATATAAATATATTACATGTATATATATGTATATATATGTGTGTGTGTGTTTTAACTATGATTTTAACAAAATTAATTTAATTATCTATGTTTTCATATTACATCACTAAATAAACATCGCTAGCTTCCATTTTTTATAGCGCCGATGTTGGGCTCATGGACGACTTCTGATTGGACCACAAGAAGCAACTCCCCTAGAAATTATCATTTAGAAGTAATAGATTCATAATTTACTACCTCATATGATGCTTAGAATTTAGAAGAATTAGAACCCAATTTACCTCACTGTAACATAAAATTGTCGAAAGAAAATAGATAGGACTATCAAAATCAATGACCAAAAGAAAACTTGGAAGACAAAGAACAACAAAAAGAGATTACATGGTTTTTCCTTTCACCCTAATCAATAGGGGTGTGTTACTTCACATTATTTTAAAGAATCACGATGAATGGTTACAATGATCAATAAGTCATGCTTCACTTAGTGTGCAATGAACAAACCCAGGTAAACTAGATAAGTCACCTGAGAGGGTTTTCCACATGGTGAGGTGAAACAAGGTAAGACAAGTCTCACGTATAACTAAATATCAAGAAGAGTAAAACATGAAATAAAAGAAGTAATATCCATGGTACATAAAAAACTAAACCAAATCAACTAAATCTAAAAGAGTAAAACAACACAAGACCAATAAGTCTCTACGTGACCAATCATCACCTCCAAAACATCCTTCTACGAATATGATGACCACAAGAGAAACTGTCATGCTACACAATTCCATTCCCTTTACCCAAGTATTAAAAAACAATATATATGACCTAACAAATGAAAAGGTAGGATGCGATCACAATTCTCAATATAATTTCACCAAATAATCTATATAAAGTCTAATATAAATAATGTAGTAGTTTTAGCTTTAAAATAAATACAATTTTAAAAATCATTTTCATAAGATAAACATTTCATAAATCATACTTTGGTTTCATGAAAATCTTTTAATATTCATAAAGACTGGAATATGAAAAGGAAATGTGATAAATAATAAAATCACAATCAAAACTATCCATGTATACACCATAAGATAAACATGCGAGAAGATAACCGTTAAATAAATTATTATGTGATAAACCAATCATAAATGAAAAATCACATCATTTGGGATCTAACCTTTGAGAATACATATTATAAATGAAATAAAAATCCCCAATCTAGGCATGAGGTGGTTCAAAACAATATAATCTCTAGTGACATTACACACAATAACATAATATAAAACCTCTTATGGAATTACACATGAAAAGAGTGACATGTCTATTTCTCGATGGAACCAAGGTTACCCAATGTGATAAGTTTTCAAAAAACCATTTAATCTCCATTAAAAAAAATTATAAAACATTTTAATATCCAATAATATCCACTTTTGTGCAAGAAAATCCATTTTAGAACCAAAACAACTATAAGTCCCATGGAAAAGTGAGACTTAAAAGGTTAAATGTCACTACTCATGTCAATAAGGTGCACATTTTTTAGAGACTACTTAATTAGAAATACATAGTCAAGCATTATTGGATGAGAGTAGTGATCAAGATGGGTGACCTCCTATTATTTTTACTAGGGTGTGTGTGAGTGAAAGAAAAAATGCTGAAAGAACATGTGTGGTCCTATAGATACATTCACTAGTCTGATAGGAAAAATTGGTTGGTAATAGACTATGATGTGCTAAGAAGGAAACCAAGGTATTATAGGCAACATGTGGCTTCAAGTGACCAAGTTTATGGATCAGGGAAGTTCGATTCATTTCAACTAGTAACAGATCCAATACCCATTCGAAAGGGATTATGCACTACCTGGGTTTGAGTCTTGGGGTCTACAACGAGGGAGTTGTTCTTTAAAGGGGTAAAGAGTGTCACCCCCCTAGAAAAGTGAGACATAAAAGGCTAAATGTTACTACCCATGTCAAAAGATACACCATTATTTTTGGGATCAGGCTTGATTAAAAATCCATAGTTAAGCATGCTTGTCCTAGAGTAGTGATCAAGATGCGTGACATCATGATAACTTTCCTAGGGTGTGTGTGAGTAAGGAAAAAACACACTTAAAAAACAAGTGTTGGCCTACAGAGATAGTCATTAGTCTGATAAGAGACCTAAGTGGGTAATATAATGTGGTGTGTTGGGAAAGAAAATATGGTATTACATGAGACCTATGGGGTCAGGTGACTATGTTCATGGCTCGAGGAAGGATGGGTCGTGACAACCACCAATTAAGAATTTCATCAAAAACTTTGTGTGCACAAATATATTATTAAAGTAAAACCCTTTTAAAAAATTGAATCTCTTCCAATAAATCCATCATAACAAAAAATAAATCAATTTAATTGAATGAAACAAATAAATTTATAATAACATAAGTCAATTAAAGTGTTAGAACATTTTTATAGAGACGCCTACCTCAAGAATAGAGGGAAAAGTAACCGCTTTTCAAAATAGAGATCAGGGAAGAGTATATTGGATCATTATGATATGAGATCCATAAGAAACAACATAAATCCTAATTAAAACCCATTATTTATGGAATCCACATCCCAATTTGGATCCAACAAGACAAAAGGAGAATAGATCTAGTGAGGATCTATAAATAAGAGGGGAAATTGGATAAGAAAGGATACATACCTCAAAGAGATACATCAAGAATGAAGTAATTCCACCATGAATCCATGGGGATAAGTATCTAGATCACTAGTAAAGGTTTATGTCATCCCTAATGAGGATTAGTAGGAGATTATGTCTGAAAAAGATCAAGGGAAAAGAGGTAAAATATAAATTTTTAAAGGCTTAAAGGGATATACATGGTTAGGCCATATCATTAGTCTAATTATGAACCAATCATGCATGGCTACTATGTCTTTAAAAGACGTTCTAGACAGTCTCATTGGATAAGACACATGGTTTGGGGAAACTATGCTCAAACCTTGTGAGAATAAATATAGTTTGGGAAAACCATGCTCAAACCTTGTGGCACCCCTAAACAATCACCCAGACCCCATATAGTTTCCTTAATGAGCCACACAATTAGTTTAACCATTATCAAACTATGAAAAACTCCTATGTCACCTCATAGAGTCGTACCACACAATTAACACTAACTGTGTGTCTATATTTTCTTCTAAAAACATTTCCACATTTTCAACCCACATTCTCCAAAAAAATTTAAAACCAAACCAAATAAAAAACATTCTTAATTTAAAGAATACAAAGGATACAATGGGTGTTACACTTCTCACCACTATGAAATATTTATATCCCCAAAAATTTCTCATGATTTTGGAATCATAAAAAGATAAGGCCACTGCTATCTCATTAATGAATCCCACTCCCATTTCTCATGGGTATGCCATTTATACTTCCAAAATACATAAACCAAAGGGATCATTTCACCACATAATATATTATCTTTGTGGTCTATAATCAAAAATGGTTTCTTAACCATTGTAGTTTTAAACTCAAGAAAAACATACTCCCATTCGATCACATGGGAAGTATTCGGTGGTAACCTCATCAACTAGGGAAAAAGAAACATGTCGTTAATTGATAAAAAAAATATGGAAAGTCCAACCGATACACCACCTTTCCAAGTTGTTCCATGATCTCAAAGGGTCCTAAAACCCTTAGTGAAAACTTACCCTACTTTCCCAACTGATGATGTCCGAAGTGAGGTGAAACTCAATGAAATAAATGATAACCAAACTCAAAATCTAGTGGATGATGAATATGGTATGCATTGGATTTATGATGACTCTAGTCCTTAAAAAATATCTTCATCAACTTCACATTTTATATTTTCTCTTAAATGAGGCTCAGTCTAACCAAGGGTCGTTCTCCCAACTCCAGCCAGCATAAGGGAGATCTACATCGACTCCCATATAATTCTTTAAAGGGAATCATCCTAATCAATTCTTGATAACTATTGTTATAGGAAAAATCAACTAGAGGAAGATTCCTTTCCCAAGAACCACCAAAATCAAGAACACATGTCCATAGAATATCTTTAAGAACATTGATAGCTCTCTCTGTCTTTCCGTCTATTTGCGAATGATATTTTGTGGTCCATTTCATATAGAATCCCATATCATCTTACAAAACTTTAAATAAAAAGGATGTGAATCTTGGGTCCCTATTTGAAATAGTCATATAGGTAAATCTATAAATATTCAAATCCTCTCAAACATACAAGCCTCTGAGTTTTTTTATATTCATCATCTTCTTGATGGGTAGGGAATGATCTGATTTCATTATTCGATCAATGATCAACCAAATTTAATCCTTCCTAGTAGGATTCTATAGTAAACCTACAATGAAGTCCATGGAAATCTCATCCCACTTCTATACATGAATGGAAAAAGGTTAAAACATACTAGATGACATCTAGTTCTCTACTACGATTTTATGGCATGTGAGTTAATGAGACACAAAATTTGAAACTGATCATCTCATCCCTAACCATCAATACCATTTCTTCAAATCATGACACAACTTGGTATTCCAAGGGTGTATGGACAAGTAAGACCGGTGTCCATTTTCCCATAAATTCCTTCCTGAGAGATAAAGTAACAATCAACCTAATCCAAAAACACAAATCACAATTGTGAGATTGAGACCACTCACCTGAGGACTCCACACCATTAAGGATTTTACTAAATCATTGGCACTTAGTGTCTGGTACCTGGTCAGGCCGAACCAAATCATAAAATAAAAATTAAATATTTATCGAATCCAAGAACATTGACCCACCTACCTATTACATTCCAAATCCCATCCTAGCAAACAAACTCACTAGAGTCTATTCCTCCACTGAATTCTTCATGGATTGGGTTGGTAATTTCCTTCGCAATGCATCATAGACCACATTTTCATTCTCAAGATTATATGTCACATCAATATTAAAACTCTAAATATACTCAACCTAGAGTCTCTGTCACAAATTTAGATCCCTCTAAGTGAAAATATACTTCAGACTCTTTTTATTAGAATATACTATAAAACACTCTCCAAAAAGATATTGGGGAAACATTTTGAGTGTGTGAATAACAACTTCTAACCCAAGATCATGGGCTGGGTAGTTCTTTTCATGAGGGTGTTACTAGTGTGAGCCTTAGAAAAACACCAATTTTCCTTTAAAAACACACACCCCAAACTCTTAATAGAATAATAATAGAAAACATCATAACATGAACCTAGATCCAAAAGAATAAAAACTGGAACTAAAGTCAACAAATTTTGGAGTTCCTCAAAAGACCCCTGAAATTGTTCATTCCACTTGAACTTCACACCATTATGAGTTAAAGCTGTCATCGAAGATGTGATCTTAGAGAAGTACTGAAAAATATCCCATAATAACCAGCCAACCCCAAAAATCTTCAGACCTCAAACACATTTCTAGTATTCCTATAGGATATAACCACCTGTATCTTTTCAAGATTCACCAAGATTCCCCTCTCAAATATAATATTCCCAATAAACATTACTTATTAGATCAAAAATTCACATTTGAAATGCTTACCATATATAAACTGTTACCTCAAGGTTCTAAGAATGATATACAAATGATCTATATGTTCCTCTGAATTGGAGTACACCAAAAAATCATCCATGTACACGACCATAAAAGAGTCCAAGAATTGATGAAATATATGGTTCCCCAATTCTATAAATACTGCATGAGTGTTAGTGAGACAGAATGGTATAACTAGAAACTCTAAATTCTCATGTTAGTTCCTTAATGTTGTCTTTGGTATATCCAATTATTGAACTCTCAACTAGTGGTACCCTAATCGATGGTCATTATTTGAAAACCAATGAGACCCTCTATGTTTATCAAATAGATAACTAATCCTCGATAAGGGATATTTATTCATAATTGTGACTTGGTTTAAATTTTTATAATATTTAAAAATTATAAAGCTATTGTATTTCTTCTTAGCAAAGAGGATAGGTTAATCCCATGGTGACGTGAGAGTTTGAATGAATCCCTTACCCTCAAGGTTTGAAATATGGAATTCAAGTTCCATTAACTCAGTATGTTCCATTTAATAATATGGAAAATAAATTTTCATCATACCAGGATGAATTTTAATGGTAAAATCAACCTCTCTCTATGGTGGAAAACCAGAAAAAATCATTAAGAAAGACCTTGGGGTATGGAAACACCACTATAGGAAGTAGACTTCCCAAAGAAGGATTGACAACATCCAGAAACATCTCTTATAGTTGACAAGGTATCACCCCGACATAGGGAATAATATTCCCCTCTATCCCAGATATATATTCCGGATCACCCTGGAAGACATGAGAGACCCCATTGGGGGATAAAAACTAAACTAAATGATGATAAAATTCAATATGGGCCTTAACACTGATCATACAATCTATACTAATAATTAGGTTGAAGATATCAAGATCAATAAGAAATAAATCGTACTCCACTTTGAAGTTAGATAGAGTCACTCGATACATGAGAGATTGAAAACCTTAATTAGACATATTTATAGAAGGCATGGAAAAAATCCAACAATAATGATATAATCTCCAAATGAAAGAACAAAATTACAAATTTCTTTTATAATATAAAAGAATTAGTATAACCTGTATCAAATAAATATAGTAACATATAGGAAGAAATAAATACCAAACCTCTAACAGTAGTTATCACTACTTTAGATTCCTATACTGCATACTCTTCCCCATAAATGCGTATGGTCTCAACACCTCCCTCAGTTTTCTTAGCTGCATGAACATCCCCCTTTTCTTGAGGATAAGTCCCACCACTATTAGAGGAATCAGTAAATACCTAGGAACCCTTGGTGAGAGTGGATTCAACCTTACTTCTCTAGGATATTCTTCCACATAAACACCCCATATGGCTAGGTTTTCTATAATGATGACATGTATTGTGTGCCTTGAAAAAACTAGTCTTGGTGTGAACAGTCCTTCCACAATAATAGAAAACAACATGATGGTGTCCTAATATAGTCCCTGAAATAGGTCTTGAATAAAAATAACTACCATTGTGATTCCATTTATGGCTATAAGACACATCTTAACCAAAAACTGGACCTACTAAACTCTAACTAAACATGTTCTCTCAGCTATATTCTCCCATGCCATATCCACTGTATCAAACCCTCCACAAAATTTAGAAGTAACATGATAGTCATCGTTGAACAAATATTAGCCTTCATCCCCATCTCAATCTTTTTAGCTTTTAGGTAATCATTGGTAACAAGATCTGACACCACTAACTCAGTAAAATGGGTAGAATATTCCAAAAATATATGCTCCCCTCACTCTAAGGATAGAAACCCCTATGTCTTTTCCACATATAAAATATTAGGATAAAACATATAGTAGAATATTTTCTTGAAGTATGTCCATGTAGGATTCATGTGAAATTTAATTTGCACAATAAACTCCCACTACCTCATTTCTGGTCCCTCAAGCATGCATGTGAAAAAATAAACCTTAGATCCCTCAGGAGTCTTTAAGAAGTTAAAGATCCTCTAAATCCACTCATGACATTCCTCATATTCATGGGGTATTTTTTTACAATAGAGGATGGGTGGATTCTACTCAGTAAACTCTAAAATGGAATACACCACTCATCCTAGTTTTCTAACACCCTCTTAACCCAGATTCTAAATGGTGTGGATACAGTTTCCACCAAAGAAGGTTCCACCAGAGGATTTTCCTGTAGAACCTATCTCACAACTTCCTCTCTCAGATTTGGAGGATCTCTTCTAAGAGGAATCATCTAAATAACATAATAAAAATTCTAATTATCATAAGATAAAATTCCAAAATCAAAGGTCCATATTCAATAATCCATATTAATTAATTTTAAACAATAAAAATTTAAATCAATATGAATTATTTAAAAAAACATCAACACCTTAGAAAAAGAATAGTTTAATTTAAATAAACCCCATACCCAATTCATTCAAATGGCCTTAGACACAAAGTCTCAATCTTGGTAAAAATTCCCAACAACCCTAAGTAATTTGAGTTTAGACACAGAAGTGAGTAGGCTATGTACCCTACCCCAGTTACTGCCTAAATTAAAATGATCCTAACCCCAGTCTACCTAAGACATTGAACCGATCCTAATAAATGTTTCAAAACTTCAAGCTGGGTAATCCCTTTGATACCATTATGTAATGAACCAACCCAAGAGATCTTGAGATGTCACATGGGAGTGTTCTCCATGTGGTGAGGTATAACAAGGCTAGACAAGTATCATGTAAAATTGAAGATAAAATAGAGTAAAATATGAAAAAAATGGAATATCTATGAGACATAAAAAACCAATCCAAACCAGATAAACCAGGACAAGTAAAACAAGATAAGACCAACAAGTCTCCATGTGTCTAACCATCACCTTTAAAACATTATTCTATGAAGATGATGAAAAAAAGAGAAACCAAAATGATACAAAGTTGCTTTCCATTTACCTGAATCCTATAAAAAACATTTATAACCACCTAAAGGTAAAAGTAGGGTGCGATAAAAAATACCCGTAGGATTTTATCAAATCTAATATCAAGAATTTAATAGTCCTAGATCGAAAACAAATATAGTTTTAGAAATAATTTTCATAAGAATTCACCATTTATTAAATAATCCTTCGGTTTTCATTAAAATCCTTCCATATTAAAAAAAAGGAATATGACAATTACAAGTGATAAAGTATGAAATCATAATAAAAATTAACCATGGATACAATATTAGATAAACATGTGAGATAATAACCATGAAATAAACCATGATGCGATAAACCAATCAAAAATGAAAAATCACGCCATTTTGGATCTAACCTATGGGAATAAATACTAGACCTGAAATAAAAATAATTAATACATGCCTAAGTTTGATTAAACCAACATAACCACTTGTGTCATTAAAGACACTAAAGTGACATAAAATCTCTTGTGAAATTGCACACAGAAAGTGTGACAAGTCTATTTCCCGATGCACCCAAGGTTACCCAATGCAATATGTTTTAAAAAATACATTTAGAAACCATAATTAAAATTTTTAAAACATTTTTATAACCAATAATATCCACTTTAATGCATGAAAATTCATTTTAGAGACAAAAAAACAATTTAAAAATTTCATTAAACACCTGGTGTACACAAATATATTATTAAAGTAAAACCCCTTTAAAAACGAATCTCTTCAAATAAAACCACCACAACCACAAATAAATAAATTCCATGAAATTAGTTTTTTTACAAAGAAATAAATAAATTAATGGGTTAAAACCTTTTTATAGAGACACCTACCTCAAAAATAGAGGTAAAACCAATTGCCTTCAAAAAATAGAGATTGGGAAAGAGTAGATCAGGTCCTTATGATCCTAGATTCATAAGAAACCCAAAGACAAAGAAAGCATAATTTAAATCATACTGAGGATCTGGTGTGAATTATATAGTGTAACTAATCATAGTATACATTCTCATTTTGATCAAAAGTTATCCACCCTACCTTTATAGGAGTTTCATTTTGATTCTTCTAGTCACCACCACCATCTGATCTATGTGGGATGAAGTCCACCTCCTCCAAGATACACTAAGGAACACTTCATATGGTCAAATCATCTTGTATCTTCAATATGCCCAGTTTATTGACTATTCAAATTTCAAATATATCACAAATACAAAATCCTAAATATCAACCAGTGAATAAACTTATGATGGAACAACTCTTATGAATCTATCTACATTCATGTGGGAGTTGTAAATAAGGTTCCTATATTTTTCACCTTCTGGTGAACTTATATTTCTGATTCTTGTAGAAAATGATTCTTGCACATAAATAGATAAATCATATATGTATGAAATAAATAAAACAAAACAATAGACCACCAAGAATCTATTAAAATTCAATCATTTAGCTACTTTAATCTTATTATGCAATATTAAACTTTCCAAACTACATCACAAACTCTTTACAAGACATCATATAACCACCACTATAACAATAACCACCTCCAATCCATATATAAGAAACTATCCAATGATAATGACCTCACTATAATGTTCTCAAGTATTTTTCCACTCATAGAGACCTCATGATATCACAATCACAAAGAAGCTATCCATTTACAGGGTAATTTTGGAATATCCATCATAACCACCAAGTAGTTATAACTTGTTGGAAACTCACTAAGATATCACTATTCCCTATTTGGATTATTGTCCACCCATGAATACTCTACCCTACTCAAAATGTATTCTCACCACCATGAATCACATATCCACAATGTCTAGCCATATTATCCACATCAATATAACCTCATTACCATCTTCATCATCATCACGTATCATGGACCTCTACTAGATAATCAGTTATAATCACTAACAGATATTGAACAAGGATTTATACCCCCACCATCTATTGGATATGCACACAAAATGGGATAAATAATATTCTATGATGTAATAAAATAATATACCATGATATTCATGAAATTAATATAGTAGGTTTTGATAAAATTATATTATAAATATAAATGGAATGCATTAGTTTTCTCTAACATTAGAGTGTTATTGGGAATATAATATGGGTCTTGCATGCATATAAAACTCACCTACCACTTGGTTTCCATTATTTATGATCCATGAGATGGTTCATTTAAGGATTATCAAAGATTCATTGAACTATTCAATGAATTATACATAAAAATAAGTAATGTTTAGGTTTTATGAGTTGTTACCCAATGCGATTGATATAGAAGAAACTCTTCATTTAATGAAGAGAATAGAGGATGTCTATATAAGGGATTTGATCCATCTTACTAGTGTACTCTATATTCATGAAATCCAATCAATTCTCTCTTCATACCAAGTTTTTATTAATCTTCATAGATGAAACTATCACCCCGTTTGAAGGATCGATATCCACTCACTGTGAACTAGGATCGAAGGATGTTGTATAACTTATGGTGGTGAGATATATTTTTCACTTCAATTATTTCCCTCAAGAATTGAGTAGTTGATACAAATTTTATGATAATTGTGTTTTAGGTACTCCCACACTAATATGATATTCATTCTTCATTAGATGTTGATATGTTGAACATAGATCAGGTGTTTCCTATGTTGTTTCCTCTTTTAAAGATCATTTCATAACCCCCTTAAACCTATTAGTGGTTTAATATCCTTGTTCTTTAAGGGGTAATTATATTGGTTTTTTAAATAATCACTAAAAAATATTTATCTTTTTCCAACAGAGACATATATGTTGGTAAAACGTTTTACCAACACATATGTCCCTATCACTAAATTGTCGATAAAAACTCTATTGCTAAATGTTTTTATGACAGATAAAATAGTTCTGTTACAATTATAATAATACCAACGGATAATATATATGTTGGTTAAAGTGTTTAGCAAAATACTTTTATGATTTTTTTTCTATTGGTAATAATATTACCACCATATAATATCTATTTTTAAATTACATTTAAATAAAAAAAATTAAATTTTTATTGTTGGTAAAATTTCATATTATATTTATTAATTTATTAAATATATTTCATCAATTTTAATTATTCAAGATAAGAAAATTTACATAAACTTTCAAACTTAGAAAATTTTTTATTTATATTAATAATTAAATTCAATACAAAATGAAATACAAAAACACAGGATCCATCCCCCAACTGGATCCACCCCCAGGTCCCTTCCATTATTTAGTACCAGTGAGCCATATCTAGGACTAGTGACACATCCATGCCCTAAGACCAACGGGTCATCTTCAGCACCTGCAAGAAACCTGAAGTAGCTGCTATACCACACCATCCAGCTCCAAGACCTCCACCACACACAACCAAAGAGTATACAAAAAATGAGTCAGCTCTAATACCAACAAGAAAACTCAATTTACTAGTATTCCACACCATTCATCTCTAATATCTACATCATAAACAACCAAAAAGTATACCCACAAATTAGTGAAAAATATATGGACAAATTGAAACCAAAATATATATAAATTGAAGTATGAAAAAAATGATTTTCATAATGTGCATTTTTCTTCATCCCTATTGACATCTCAAGGATTTTATAAAAAGATAGAACTTATGAAAATTGGTACTCAATTAGATATATTTGATGCATGTTCAATGAAAAAAAAACCAAAAAATTAAAATCTCATTATAACTAAGATTAAAATAAAAAAAACTCACATTTTCCAAATTTTTTTTTAAACCATGACATGAATTGATCACCCAATTTCTGACCCAATGAAATTTATTAAATAAAAAAACTATTACAATACATACACGTGGTGTAACGATCTTACACCATAGATAATTGAGGGAGATACATGTTGAGATTACAAATAAACACACACTAAAACTAACATTACATAAAACCTACCCGAAATAATTACCTCTCTAGTAGTAAAAGTAGATGATTTATGATACTCTATAAACTGCTTGAACATATTCTTTTCTCTTAGTTTGGCAGGCTTTCAAGATTGACCTATTTTGCTTCAGCTAACCATGCCCAAAACTGAGGCCACTTGTTCCACATATATGTTTCTCTGAAAAAACTTAACGTACTAAGATGCATCAACTAGATCGACAATATTAACAACTCCATACATTTTTCATCTTATTCATGATAAATAGAAAGAATCACAAGTGACAACACTACCCAGAAAAAACACAGCATGCAAAAATGCCATAAAAAATCTAACACACATAAATTAATAGTCTTGATAGAATATATAAATATATTATTTAGTGTAAAGGATTGTGAATTTAATGATTAGAATAACATGGATGATGGTTGTATTTTTCTAAGACTGAATTTGGAATTATTAGAGTAGTGATGTTTTATTAAAATAGAGAAACCTATGTATTTAAATACTACTAGACTTTGAGATTTGAGTTGATTTGTTTTGGGAATACTATGGTAATTTCAAAAGTTATTTTAGTCACTAAATAGAGATGAGTCAGCAATAAAGGTTTTAGGTTTTTGGTGATTCAACTATTACTATTAATGTGTTCGGTTTTTCATTGAAACAGGGTAAAAATCGAAAAATACAAAAGCCTTATTCAATACTTATGTTTTTATATCTGATTATCCTAGAGTTAGAGAATTAGAAAAGGTAATAACTCTATTATGATGTTTAATATATTTTTTATATTGCTTAGGATATTCTTATCTCAAAATAGTGTAAATTAACAATGGAAAGGCATGCATGTATTTTTTGGAGTACAAGTAATATATTTCTTTGAGTCATGATAGTTTAACTAAAAAAGGAATTAAATGAGTAATATCATATTTAGATAATGAATGAAGTTTGACATTATTGTTGCTCTAAAATATTTCTATGTGTCAAAGAATTTTAAAAATATTGAAGTGAAATACAAAATTGCAGGACTTGAGGAAGAAAATTGACCTCATCTTTTTATATTCATTTACACTATATAGTGAATATATTTTTCTCAAAATTTTGATACAAGCACATCATGTATTATGTACCAATATTGGGACCAAACAATCTAGAAATTCTATATGATTCTACTTATTATTTACCTTATGTATTTTATGTGGTGTTTTATATTTAGAGTGCATTAGTAGACACTTAGAGGGAAGGTACACGGCTCAAATGGATCTGTAAGTCATCCATTACCACATGAAGATGCATTTATTGACATTAGTAGGGAAGGAATCTAGGGGTCTTAGAGGTAAGAGACATGGGTTCCACAAGTCCTGGACATATAGTAGGTCTACCTGCAAATGAACAACACTATTTTCCTCCATCGTTTCTGGTAATTTTATTTATGCTTCTTTTCCAAATTTCTTGATCTTCTCTATTTATTGTCTAGGATCTTGTTTTTTTATCCTTAATTGTTCCTAAAAATATTGGGTATTGCTACCAGATTATGATTTTTGGTTTGGGATTTGTTTTGTTTGATGTCTAGGTGTTATATTCTGTTTCACTGTGTTTTTAACCCCTGTATTTAGAATGATTGACTTATTTGGTGTTTTGTTTATTTATTGGGTTGTTATAGAAATATACAGCTTCGATGATTGAGCAATGGGAACTTTGTACAAAAATTTATCAAAAAGAAAATAAGAACATACTAAAGCCATGTGTTCTTTAACTGGAGAAGAAAACATGTATTCCTGAGTATTTAGTTCCATAAAGAAGAGATATATTGCTAAAGATCTATAGGGAGTTTCAAAACTAGAGGATATGTTCTTCGTCTTTCAAAAATTGTGATAATACTATACATTGGTAGACCAGTTGAGCTAATCTGTCCATGGAGGGATATCTACATAAGATATCATTGATGATTGAGAAATAAGAAATTTTTACAAAAAATTATCAAAAAAATAAGAACACACTAAATCCATGTGTTCTTTAACTAGAGAATAAAACTTGTATGCCTGAGTATTCAGTATCATGAGGAAGAGATGTATGACTGAAGATCTGGAGGGAGTTTCAAAACTAGAGGATCTATTCTTCAACATTCACAAATCGTGATGATACTATACATGGGTAGACATGTTGATCTTGTCTATCCATGGAGGGATATCTACATAAGCTAGAATATGAGCATCTAGGAGAAGTGGGTGATTATTCCTTATTTTGGGTCATATAATTTTAGTGGGGTAGTGTGAAGCTACTATATCTCTTGTGGAACTCAATAGCCAGATCTTAGTGGGAATCCAAACAGATTGGACTAGGATGGTCCCTCGTGTAATCACCTTTGCCTGTAGCGTAGAATATGTGATTAGGGATACTGAAAAATCATTACATGGAGTAGTATTTTACTTGGAACCTTTTAAATAATATTGTTTATATTCTATTTATATTATACTACAATCTGTTGAGGTTGAGTTAAATAATAAAGAGGTGATAATTGTTTTAACCAAGCATATAAGCTGAATTTTAAAAGAATATTTTTCCAAATACACCACTGATTCACCCCCACCCCAACTCAGTGATATGACCGGGCTCTACCAAAGATTATTGTTTACCACCTACATCAAGCTTCTACGTGATTACTTAATACAGGTCAATTTCTATTCAGTCTATCATTTGTTATAATTTTATTAACAATGAGTAGATCAATTAACTTGATATCATTCGATTCTGACACTGAATAGAGTCTTTGGAGGTTAAATCGTTTAGGGAGTCATAAGAAGAGTATACCATTAATAGTGTATAAGGAGAAGAAGAAATAAGACTAAAAATATTATATGAGGGATAAATTACCCTTTCAATTAGAGACATGGAGGTTACAACCATTGTTTCTCTAACTGGAGTTTAGTGGATGCCCAAAGCATCGGGTGGGAGCCTTCTGTAACCCACTAATTTTAGTCCGCCTCTATTCATCCATTTTAACCTCCTCAACACCTGTTAATTCACAAACATAGTTAAGTTATTTAAAAATATACATGAAAAATTTGTTTGTTCATTAAAATCATTTTTTATAATGTATAGGTAATCACACAAAAATTTGTACAATTGAACTACATCTTAAAAATGTTGGTATATTATTGAGTTAGAAATCATCTAACTGAGAAATGAACTTCATTATTTTTTTCGATGTTAAATGAATATAGAATGATGAAGTTATTTTCTTTATAAATGAAAATATAGAACACTGAATATATATTGATACAGATCTTCAATAAGAAATAAATTTCTTTCTTTCAATATATTTGAATGAACGGAAAAAAATAATTTATGAGTAAAAGAATAAGAATCAATGGTAATTAAAAAATAGAAATTGTAAGTATCCCATTGAGTAAGATAATATTCTGAATTATTGACCTATATTTTTAGTTAAAATAAAATTATTACTTTGCTATGATAAAACTCATTTCAATCATATTAATAAAAAATAACATGAAATTACTAACAAGTATTACATACTTCCCTGCTATTAAACCAAGAAATAATTTAATATGTGAAGTATGGACATTTAATGTGAAATTCAAACAAAATAGACATCACTAAATCAATATTTTCAAATATAGGTACCATGTTGACTAAACCATGGTCCCCCAGATGCCGTGTAACTAATTTTTATGTATCTAACATGGATTTTAACTATGAACTATGAAACCACCCCAAACATTTCACCATAGGGAATTGAAAAAATGATAGCAAATCTACCAGAGGAAATATAATGAACTCTTAAAGTGAAGCTACGAAAAATCAAAGCATCAAAATAAATTAACCTAAGAAACCATTCCCACAACATAGCACCAAAATAGAGAAAAAAAACATGGCAAGGACGAAAAATAAAAGATCAATATAGAATTTATTCCTAACAAAAAAAAATATAAATTTATAAACATGAAGAACCAAAATAAAATTAGATATTTTAAATGCTACTAGAGGGTGATTGGGGAACTGAAGTAGAGAAGTGAGATGTGAGAGATAAAAGATGAAAAAACCGATGTCGGCATGAGGATATTGGGTGTCCTAGTGGAGGGTGATTCTGGAAAGGGGATTTACCGCGACGTTGCTGGTTAGGAACAGTGAGGCGGTTCACACGATGATGTCCAAGGGTGACATAGTTCGGGAATAGGGAGGGGGTGTTCTTGCAAACTTTTCAACATTGAACGTTGGCTGGGAATAGTGAAGAATTTCCTGTGAGGAGGTCGACGAGGAATACTGGCCGCAAGGAATGCCGACCGCAAGGGACATTGGCGGGGAACTAAGAGAAATGGTTAGTGGAGGGGGTCATGAGGAATGATATGTGTGGGGGTTGTTTTAGGGAACTTTTGGGTTTTTTCTTTTCTTTTTTCATATATATAAATATATATAATGAGAAAAGTTATGAATTTACATAAAAAATATATTGTATAAGGATTATGTATGTATATATATATATATTACAAATAAATACTACTAAATTATATTATAATGTGTAATATATATATATATATATATATTCAATTATTAGTAAAATATTTGATATTATTGAATAATTTATTGGTTATAGATTGTTTTAATAGTAATAGATTTTGTTGGTAAAAATAACTAATAACAATAGATTCATTTATCAGTAAATCTATTGTTGGTATTACTATGATAAGACAACAGATTTAAATATTGGTAAAATATTTGTTGGTATTAAACTAAAAATATAAACATATATTTTTTTAGTAAAAATAAATTTTGTTACTTATAGTTAATATCAACAGAATTTATTATCTGTTGGAATTAATCATTTTTACCAATAGATATATTGTTTGTTAGTAGTTTTCTATTGGTAAAGGTCACTTTTTATGTAGTGAATTTTATATCATAATGAATTTATATTCATATCATATAATAAAATGTGAATAAAATATTGTATTTAGATTAGCCATAACCTACATTTATTTTATATCATAAGGTATGATATTTATAAAACTAGAGGATTTGTTCGACATCATATCATATGATATATAATATTGTGAAAAATGACAAAATATTGAGTTTTTTAGAAAATAGAGGATCATGGAATAAACATGTTATCGATTATAGCTTTAAATATGATGGGATAATTATGATAGAGGTAGTTGTATTTATCAATTTCAATCATAGAATATGATTGAGAGTTATATTGTATAATGAAATTGATATGAGGGTATCACCCTTTTTGTATCAATAGTATTTTACAACTAATAATAGGATTATCAGTTGTAAAATATGATATACCTAAAATTTTAAAAAAACTTATATTTTGAATGATTTAATTATGATTTATAAATGGTTTAAAAATTATAGGTTTTAGGTATTATAAATTGATATTTTTCATTTCTATATTAAATATGAAAGGTTTATATTTTTATCCCATGTTTTATAAAATAAATAAACTATTTATTTATTTGTTAATTCCTCAGAATATTTGTTCTTATAAATTATTTATGTAATATTATTTAGATTCCATAAACCTTAACCTCAGTTTTTTATTAAAATTACATGTTTGAATATAGTTATTGAAAATAGTTTGTGTATATTAGTTTTTAGTTTTATTATGAATTGGATTCTCTCTTGAGTAAAGTATCCCCTGGGAGAGGGACTTGAGTTTAGACTACCAACTGGCTTGGAGTCTTATGCCTTATTCTTGGTTGACTATATATATCTCTGAGCTTACTCATGTGGATATTTTCCATCTCACATGTATCTAAGATTTTATATAAATATTTAATATACTATATACATGAGATGGCTTTGGTATTTATAAATATTTCTGACATTGATTTTGGGTGAGTGAAACAAACTTATGGGTTGCGTAAAGAGTTACACAATGATTTGGCATGGAACATTAATTTGGTTGATGATATAGGGATTCCAAAACTAAATCATTAGAATAATTCATACCTAAAGGAATAAAAAATAGGTAATAAATATTTCATGATATGAAAATGTTTAATGTTCATTTAGTGTATATTAAATCAGTGATACTTTTAAAATAAAAATCCCCAAATACTAAATGTGATATTATTTCTAAAGAAAGAACATGTCAAGACCTTTATCACCCAACTGGGTAGTTTCACAATGAAGCAGGGTTCCCAAGGATTATCTTGTGTAAGTCATTATGGATGTGGTTAATCCAAAAGTTTAAGAAACCACATCCCATTGTGAGCTTTGGGTGACACTTATTTGGATAACCCCAAAGGCTAGGATATCAGAGGAATATATTTGAGTATTATCCATATGATGTATTTAGATAATATAATTAACCATACTTTTCATACATTGATATTAAATTTTAAATGATGAATATTCATTATATTTTACAAATACATGCCTGAAGACTATAAATGTTTAGTGTCTTTGGAGACTACACACACAATCTTCTTATTTCATGAATGATATTAAAAATATCCCATAAATATCTCCCCATATAGAATTATTCTTAAAAATAACCTAATTAAAACCTTTCTTCATAACCCAGGGAAATAAAACATAATAAAGGGTGATATTATTCTCTCATTAAGGGTAAACATGGGAGATATCAATGAGAACTTAAGCATAACATGACCATAAGGGTATGATAACATGAGATTAAAATTTTAAAATTCATACCCAAAATAACATAGATCATAATATTGAATTATGGAATAAATATTTTCAGTTTATAAGACCTGAATCATAAAGTAATCAAAGAAAATGAACCATTACAATATAACATTGACATAAGACATAAGTTTTTGACATACAAATAGTCATAGAAAACCATTTCGTTAGTTAAAGATCTCTTCCAAGATCATCATAGTGAATTGGGTTCACTCTCTATTCTATCTTATCCTTATTTAAGATTCACTCCAAAATACTATCATAGTGGAAAAGGTCCCTTATTATAATGGGGTTTATCCCCATTTTAGTCTTTATTATCTCACGAGATATCTATCTTTATCCAATGAATTGGAGGGATATATAATTACACACCCACCAGTTACATAATCAAAATCCATTCATATTTGTAAAAAAAGATCATAAAACATTCATTATATATCATAATAAATTCATATGTGTTCCATAATATAATAAAACATTCATCATATATAAAACCCATGGAAAATAAACAAGTTTCATAAATATTTTAACAATTCATCATAACATAACCCATGGAAAATAAACATCTTCCATAAAAATCTCATCAACACAATGAAAATCATTAAGAGGAATAATAAGGATGGTATACTTGTACCATATCCATAGTAAATCATAATTAATATCAAAGGATATTATCATAAATGAAAATTAATTTAAAATATCACTTGGAATATTTCTTGAGGAAGATACCATTTTCATTTTTGAATCATTTCTTTAAAATATAAAAATTTCCAAAATTATTATGGGAAAAAATTTATTTGAAAAGAACCACAAAAAATTATAAATTTATCTTTAAATTATTGATTATTCATGACGGTGGGAAATTTAATTCATTTCATGTATGTTGAAACAATGTTTCCTTTCACGTTTTTTGGTAAAAATCCAAAATTACTTTATTCAGAAAAAAATAGTCCTTTCGAAATTTTTTTAAAAAATCAAACATGTTTAAAAATTACTTTAACCAAACATAGGGGAATATTAATAAAAACTGAAAATATTTTAAAGAAAACATGGAAATCAAAGAAAATTATTCCCAACCAAAGAAGAAAGAAAGTGTGTTTTTCTAAAAACATATTTTATTAATCATTTTAAGTAACAAAGAGAGAAAATTGGTGTCATTACTTGAAAATTAAATAAATAAACAGTATATAATAAAATTCATGATATTATAGAGAGTTAGATTATGAAATTTTATCATTATAAACTTAATCATAAATAATCTCATTAAACAAAGATATTTTAACATAAAACACTTACCCTTTTAGTAACTTTCGAATCAAAACCCCATGAAAGAGAGAAACTGATATGGATATTTATATCCCCATAATTTTCATGAGAATAATAATATAATAATTTCATGGTTATTATACATACCACATAAAATAAAAAATTAGTGAATATAGAATGTGTGTCACATAAATATAATTGAGATGAAAATCTATTATCTCATGTTTGACTTGCTTCAAAATCACTATAACCTCCTCTATAATAAATATAAATTTATTATAATTCTATACCATAATCATGTAAAAACTTATAATATCTTATATTATCCAATTATAACATCTAAACACACATTTATTAATAATTCTATATTAAAATCTCTATTTTTGGGTGTTAACTATTTTGTTTTTCATGAGAGTTTCAATTTGGAAGTTCTGATCCTTGAAATTTGATCATGGTTATATAACCAATTTTTTTAATAATGATATAAATATCATATATATTCATTATATATATATATATATATTTATATTCATCCATAAAATGTAGATATAGAAAAATGGTTATACATGAATATTGTTTTCATTTTCCAACGAAAAGAAGAAAAGAATGATAATATTACTTTATCATTAAAAAAACATAATTATATCATGAATAAAACATATATACATTAAATTTGTGCTTATTACCATACATTTAGAGTGAAAATGAAAAATGAATCACATCACTTCGTAGAGGTGTCAGTCCACACATACGCGTGAGTGACGTTATTTTTTTCCAATGGATGGGAAGGTAAAAGGTATATATATTATATTATAATTATAGAAGAATAATTATTTCATAAATATCATATATAAATATTAAAATCATCATAATAAAAATTTATGAAATAGGGTGATGAAAAATGAATTGTATTGATATGTAGACGCACTAGTCCACACGTACACACGAACAATACTTTCACTTTCTATGTAATAGAAAAGAGGGTGAACAATAATGGTTACATAACCATAATAAAATTTTATTGTATTCATAATAATGAATTTATTATTTTTTAATGAATATCATATATCTATAGGGGTTACAATAATAAATAACTTGAAAGAGGTCAGGTGGGATGATTACCTCTTCTTCATTAGGTTTCCTTTAGATCATTTCTTAAGAACACTTGGAATGTTATTTTAAGATACCAAAACCTATAATTGATGGATAGGTAATTTTATAAGATAATTTGGTAGGTTTCTTTCAAGATATAATGATAAAATTGGGGTAAATATGATAAAGTAGGGGTGTATTTTTATTAGTGGGGGAGAGGACACACTTGAGATTTCTTAAAATATTAAAATACAATTATGTCATACTATAGAAAAATGGTTCCAAATGGATAGAGATTAAACTTTTGGATAGTATTATGAACAAATATTTCCATACAATTGGATTTATAGAATTTTAATAGAAAAATTATCCTTATCTCTTGGTTTAACCCCTCATAAACCTCTTTTAACCTCAATTACAGGAACTGATTTTTATTATTTTTACTATTCATTATGAAAAAAATTAATTTTACCTTATTAAATAATATGAATTATTATTATTTCTAATATTAAATATATTTTAAAAAATTAAATTTATATAATTAGTATAATTTAATTTAAAATTAAATCCACAAAATGTTAAAAAAAGCAATTTTCCAAAAAAAATGTTTTCTTAAGTATAAAAAGTTTTTATACCAAAATCCAAAATAATATAGATTATAATGAAATTAATGGTATTATTAATAATATAAATGAACTAATTTTACTTTTAAATCATTTTAAATAAATTCCAACTTTGTAAATGGTTGAAATTAAAAGACAGTTTTTAATTAAAATCATTATTTTTCACTATTCATTGAAAAATCAATATTTTTAGAAAATTATTAAAATTTCAATCTAAGATAATTTAAGAATTTATATTTCAAAAATTAATTTAAATTTTTCAAAAAAAAATTCTGAAAGTATAAAAAATTAAATATATTATTTTCTCACAAAAAGAAATAACACCCATTTTTGAGGAAAAAAAACTTTTTTGATGCATATAAAGGATTTACTAAAAATTGGTTACTTATTTATTGATATATTTTATTTATATAAAACCATTATACATAATTTAAAAAAAATTTATTACTATTCATACCACCAATTTAACGACTAGTTTATAATGATATACAACATAACAGATTATTTAGACTCCGGTTTGCATGTATCGAAAGCTATTGAAGAAATTAAATTTATTTTAAGAGAAATATATAATAAAATATTGTAGTGTTATAGATAAATATTTGAACACTCAGCTATCCAAGAAACACAACTGTTTTGATTGGCATTTTTTCCTACATAAATAAGTAAAGTGAAGAGTTTCTCACAAAAATATGGTCATTTGTTAGTGAAATATTGATATTGGCCTCATAAATAGATATGATTTATGAGGTCATCCTTTTAGTGGGAGTAATTTCATTAAAATTAATTGATGAAAAAATATAAAATATAATACTCACCCATAGATATTTATTTATTATATATTATGGATTACTTCATGATAATCATTTTGAGATACCTTATAGACCTATTAGAAATCTTGAGATCGATATTTATGTTTGAGAAGTGTTATAAAAAAGAAGAATTATGAGCATGTAAATGTGAATATAATTGATGTTAATTTCACTCACTCTAACTCATGAGTATTGGATACTGGGAGTGAATCAAACTTTTAGGTTGATAAATATATAGTTATGAATAAAAGTTAATTGAAAAGGTATAAAGAAAATTTTAATGATGGTAATAAAGAAAGAGTTTATGCATCATTAGTAAACACTTATGATATAACTTTACCAAGTGGATTATTTATAAAACTATATAAGTGTTTTTATATTCCATGTAACACTATGAAATTTTAATATATTATTACCTTTAAATATGTTAATGTGTTTGATAGCTTTATCCACACATAACACCAAACGTAAACGAAACTGGGATATGTTTAAACTATTAAAACCTAGTTATTAAATTAACTTGAATGAATGCGAGTAACAAATTTATGAAATATTTATAGAAATATAATTAAAGAAAAATTTAAAATAAATTAAATCCAACTATCATAGCTAAATTAACTTATATGGTTATTTTATACTTAAAAATTTATTTTTCAAAATATTACATTTTTATGCGATATGCATTCTATTTCAAGAATATTATTATTAATGATGATAAAATATATTTAATTTGAATAATTTTTTAACTCTAATTAGTAAATAATATGAAATATGAATGATAATAGTAAATATTCAAAAAAATTATTTTCCTATAAAATAAAATTTCACTATATCTCACCTATTTATTTAAAAGTTAAATTCAAATTTTTTGAATTTTAATTTTACAAAAATAAAACTATTTTTAGATTAATTATAATAATATAATATGAAGATGAATTTTTAGTATTTTTTTTAAAGAGAATTGTTTTAGGTGAATAGTACAAAATATAGTTTTTTACAAATAACATGACTTTTATGAAATTATTAGTATATAATTGTGAATTTGAAATTCATAAAACCTTTTATAAGACCAAACAAGTATTTTATATGTGTTTATAATCATGTTTATTTTAATTGAAAATCCAATATTTTATATTTTAGAGGATAAATAATATTTTCTCAAATTTTGTTTTTAATACATTATACAATATTATTTTAAAATTTAAAATTTAACACTTTTAAAAATTAAATAAAATGAAATATATTTTAAATTTATAATCAGTGGTTCCAATTTATCTAATATGAATCACTTTATTTTTAGGAAAAAAACTAAGTTACCATAGATAAAAACTAGTTAATACAGTAAAATCTAAAAAACTAAAAGTAATAATTCATGGGGTAAACAACTTGAAACATGATGAAAAAATGTCTAAAATTGAGTTTATGAGGTGCAGATATACCTTATCTCTTACCCAATTTATTATTTTTCAATTTTGGGTCCAATTGAAATATTTAACATGTTCACTCGTTATATTAAGTTGAGATATTTACAGAAATGTCATTCTCACCAATTATAAAAGGGGACTCTCACCACCCCATAAAGAAACTACTAAAAATTAGGTTTTCACTTGAAACTATTCCATTCATACTTAATATATAATACTATTTCACTCCATTTACTTTCTGGTCACAATAGATTATCCCATTGCATACATTTCTACAGGATCTTCAATTGAAATCTCAAAGTGTTCAACACGAGTAATCATTTTTACTTATATTATTTTATATTTTTATTATACAATTATAATTTTCAAGTGCCTATGTAATGAAATAATTATTGATTATATAATTATTATTTTCTGTGGTAGTAATAATTAATCACCTTTTCCCTTTTTTATTAAGAATAACACAACCATAATTCATGTGTTGTTTGGACTATTCCCTTTACAACACAAAGTTTTTTTTATTCACCAGTATACAAGGATGGTATAAAAGGATAATTTAATAAATAATTATTATATTCATATCATGTTTATGATTCTAAAATAATAAACTATATTACTCTTTTCTCTTTTCCTATGAAAAATGTAATCATCAACCATGCATATGTGTGGACTACTACCTTCATAGAATTATTGATTTTCATTTTCCATTTCATTATCACCTTTAATGGATGGTAATAATGATGGTATTAAAGGATAAAAATTATTTTTATGATATCATTATGTTTTTTCTATTGTAATCTGATCAAAAATTAATGATATGATCAAAAATTGATTATCGTTAATTCAATCATTTAAAAATAGAAAACGAAGAGGAAATATATGAGCCTACGAGCCATACGAAGGTGGATATCTACTATCATAATACAGATGCTAGGGAGGGGCAGCTCCTTATAGATAGTCTGGTTGAATTCCCTAATACCTTTAGGTCATGTAATCTCCTAAGCCTACGGTCCATGTAATCTCTGAGCTTATGAGCCTTGTAAGGGTTCCCACTTATCCCTTGAAATGGGGGTTATCAAAAAATAAAAAAAAATGAAGGCCTTCGGGCCATTCGGGAATATAAAAAAGAGGAAATCGATCTCTTCTTTATAAGTAATATCCGTATATAAATTATTTTATATTTATAATTATTTATAACTATAATATATCACACAAATAATCACTAAATAAGATCATTACTATTCTTTTATAATTATATTATAACTAAACGACCACATAATCATCCATTAATCATGGTAGGTTCATGTTTAGGTCAATTTAACCACCCACTTGAATAGTGTTATTCATTTATATCATGAACAATTTTGAGAACTTATTTACTGGTGTAATTTGTTATAAATATTTAATTATTGTTTTTTGGTTATTTTATGGATATAAAAACATCTACTTTATTAATTAAGAAAATGCCATTCATTCATTATGAATCACCGAAACATGAGCATCGTCGATTTCATCTTCACGGTTTGAAACCAAAAATTAAATGGAATGAAATTATACCATTATAGATATTATATAAAATATATTCAATTACCTTCAACTATATTTTAATGATGAAATTTATAACAACAAGGAATAACAACACTATTTTTTTGAAACTAGTTCAAAGTGATAAATATTTCTTACACCTGATGTTGAAAATAGGTAAAAAATAACTGGTATATATATATATAATGATTATAAATGAGTAGTATAAATAGTTATAGTTATGAATAAGGTTATTTATTATATACTAAATTATCTTAAGTTAATTATTTAGAACATTTGGTAAAAGTGCAGAATGAATCAGGACCTAGGTAATGGTTTTCATCTCAAATTCCTCTATTTAAGACATGATCGGTATTATACACCTAATTTCATTTATGTGGTGCATATACTACCTTTTTGAGATATAATATCATGAATTATATTTTAATAATGGTAATTAAAGTTCAATTATAAGACCACTATTTCATGTGGGTTTTATTAAAATGTTATTCAAACCGTAATATTTCTCATGGTCTTAATTTTGATTTATTGAGACATGTTACATGTTATTCACCATGTTTCATTTGTGTGGTGTAATATTTATTTATTATCCCTGGAACTTCCTCTAAATAATTTTCTTGTAATTAATGGGATAAAATAATCTAAATAAATTTGTTTTCTTTAAATTTATTTTGTCTCAAGTGTTACCCTAGTCTTAAGTGTTTTTGGTAACTCAATTTTTATTCATTGAGTTATGATAATTCACTGGAAATTATTTCATATAATTTGGGTAAATTGTAACATCTAATTTTATTATGTGGTATTCTCTCATTGTGTAAATTTTTACCACATAAAAACCTTTTAAAATGTTTCATTCTTCATGTATTGTATTTCTTGTAAGGGATATTGAAAACTCAAATATCCTTTCTTCAATTTTTATTGTTTATTCATGAAATTTTCTTTTCCATGCTTGGGTTCTCTCACCCTAAAAGTTTATTATATTTTATTTTATAACCCACTTTAGGAAAATTAATTTTCAATACAAATGAATATTTTTCACTCTTATTATAACTTGAGTTTTAAACAATGGTATTTCAAATATAATAAAAATGGTTTTCCTTTTACTTTCATCAGTTTTTCTCCCTCTCCACATTTCCTCAGGATAAACATTTTGAATTTTCAAGGATATTTTATGGATATTATTTTTAAAAGTAATGGTTTTCAATGGATTTCATGTCACATTTTTCAAATGTTACTTATGAAAGCAACATATCAATTTGTACTTTATATTAACGTTAATTTTTTTTCTAAAATATGTTTTAAGTTTTTGCTTACAATTTTCTTATAATTTTCAAAAGGATTTTAATTAATTGGGTTTAAGTTTCATGATTTATCCTATATATATATATATATATATATTATTTGGGGGATTGAACTCATGGTATCAAGCTATTCTATTCTTGATCCCTTATCTTGTGATACTATTCATTGAATTCCTTTTACGAGGGTGTTTTTTATTTATGTCAACATCATCATATGTTTCCTTTGTTGCAATGGTTACATGTTATTTTACAACCATCCTACTTATTTATATAGATATATTATGATCATGTTATTCAAGAATTGAATTATTGGCATACTAATTACCGAATATAGTGTGGAAATATCATTTTACAAATTTAGATTGGAGGATGATCACCTATAAAGAGTTTTTATTTATTAAAATAGGGAAAATTAATAGAGTTCCATATGTTATTATTATAATATAGATGATTATTGGAAATTTTACTATGTATTTCATGACAATCCACCTTATTTCTATGGATGGTTTATGATTATGTTATCCCTTTTATTGGAATAAGAAAAATTATTGACATTCTTAATGATTATTGGCTTTTAACATATGTTGGTCATGCATTAATATTTTGTATTATTTATTATATGGATATCCATGTTTTTATTCATCCAAAGGTTCATTAAGGGATAATATTCAAGGTATTATTGACTCTTATGGTGAATTCATTAATAAATTGATGAGTGGGGATCAAAATTATATAACCCCTCAATGCATTGAAAAGTCTCATGAGACAAAATAGGTTGGGTTTTGAGGTATAAAACTTCTCATAACATGATAATTTCTCAGACAGGGTCTCAAAAACATGTTTTTAATTTACTCTATTATGAATTCCATTAGTATGAGATCAATAATTATTATTACCCATATTTTCATTTATTTTCATTGATATATGGTCTCAGTTTCATTTGATTATGACATTATTTAGATTATTTAATACTTACATAATATGTATTCCATGCTAATATTTTTTTGACAGATTCAGTTATATATTTCCCTTACTAAGTGTTTTATCTCACCCATTTATTATGTTTTATTTACCTGATTTATAAAGAAAAGTATTACATGTTATATATTGAGAAAAATATTATGTGTGGAGTAATTTGTGGGAGATATTAAAGACTCATTATAGACTAAGTAGTTTCATACATAATGGGGAAAAATATCAGTTTGATATAAATAACATAGGATTTATTTATTTATTATTTTTCCAATTCTCTAAATCTATAAGAATAATGTTCATTGGAATTTATGTAAAGAATTATTTTATTTAATTTATGTATATATTAGATAGTTATGTTCAAGAATCTATAGTTGGAATCAAATCCATTATGAAAAGTATGTTTTTATGGAACTAGATCTGAGAGTGCAGATCTAGGGTCTCATAGTTAGTATCAGATTAGAATTTATGTAACTTTGAAGATTATGATGTTTTATAAAGATAATTCAATGGTTTATAAGTTAGGTATGATGAAAATTTAAAAGGTATAGATAACCATATTGGAAAATATATTATTTAATGTTAAGGAAATAATTCACTTTATATTTGGGGATTATGACAAGAAAACTATAGTTAAAACCCTAGTGATTAATCTAAGTAAGAATTATAAGTATAGAATAACATCCTTATGTTTTTCTAATGTTTATATTGTGTGTTTAACCAATTAATTACATCCCCCGCTTGAATACTATAAGTGTATAAAGGATCTGGCACAGATGTACCTAGGGGTAATAACACCAAAAGGGTGGATTAGATATTAACTTGATCTTCACCCAATGCATGTAAATAGGTCTAATTGTACACCTAATTTGAAAACATGTTTTTAATTTCTATAATTATATATTCCATTATAATTAGATGATCAATTTATGATATTTATGTTTTTATTTATTTTCATGGATATACCATTCTATCAGTTTTAGTTTATTATGGGATTATTCATATTTTTTATTCCTGTAATAATATGTTTGTCATGATTATGTTTTTTATATCTTAAGTTGTTTGTTTTCCTTATTTATCATTTTGTGTCACCCATTTCTTATGTTTATGTTACTCGAGTTATAAATAAAAGTAGTACATGTGATATGTTTAAAAGGATAATATGGGTGGAATAATTTGTGAGAGACATTGTGAATCATTATGGACTAAGTAACATTATATATAATGGAAAAAATATCAATTTTATACAAATAACATGGGATTTATTAGTTTATGAATTTTATTAATTCTACAAATATCTAAACCTAAAAGGTAGTGTTAATTTATATAATGATTTTTTTGATTTAATTCATGTTACTATTGTATAGCCATGTTTAATAATCTATAGTTGGTATTAAATTGAGTTTGTAAAGTGTGTGTTTATGGTACTGAATGTAGGAGCACATATTCAGGGTAACACATTCCCACTAAAAATAGAAATTTGATTTATGTATCTCTTTTGGAAAAGAATGTATTTTTGTAAATACCCCTACTCCAGTACCCTAGGCCGTTGTTTACTTTATTAAATTGGCATAAGATTCAAGTGATCATATCCCAAATTTCAAAATAGTTTAGATGACTTGGAAAACTAGATACATAAATTCTTCTTATATTACAATGAAAATAAAATATTATACACAGTAAAACTAAATATTCTACATCCATGAACTCTTTCAAATATTCCTTCTTCTTATCATAGTGAAATAAAAGAAAATAATGGTGATGTCAGATGATTAGTAAGGATTAAGCGTAATGGAATTTATCATGAGTAAATAAGGAATAATTAACATGACAAGGTAAATAACTAAAAAAACATGCCATTTAATCAATAACTTGAGAATAAATAATTATATGGCAGGAAAAATGATGATCAAATAATTCAATATAATTCACAACACGCGCTTGAAACTTATCAATAGTTATTATAACTATTAAAATAATCACATATAGATCAATAAATGATTTCATAATGATGGAATGAATAATTTCATACATCAGAAACTTATCGTTGAGTAATCATGATAATACATCATACGTAAATGTGTAATGCCTCGACCAAATACCCAAACTAGTTCATCTCATGAGTCATATTGATACATAAAGTGTCTATAAATGATTCTTCCCATTAATTACTATGTCCAATACATTCATTATATAAATAAATGAAATAATATAATCAATACGCATTAAAAATAAAAAACTATTATTATAAGAAGAACTAACATAAGGAATTCCAATACCTTCCCCAATGAAAATGATCATAAAAGATCTAGAGAAATATTAATGATGGTATCTTTATAATATATTCCTAGTGGGTCATAATTAAAATATTTTTTTGTCTTCTATTAATATAAATACAATAAAAATATCATTAAAAAATTGTTTAGAAAAATATCATTTTCACTTTTAAAATGCATTTTAAAAAACTAAAAAAATCCAAAATATTAGAAAAAACATTTTTTTAAAATAAATATGGAAAAAATTAAATTAATATTCAAATAATTGTGTGGTTATGATTGAAAGAAATTCCATTAATTTCATATATGTTAAGACAAATATTCTTTTCACATTTTCAGTAAAAAGTAAAAAACACCTCATTTAGAAAATTATAATAAGATCCATTTTAAACCATTTTGAAAAAATTAAAACATGGTTAAATATTTATTTAATAAATAATTTTATAATATTAAAAACATTATTCAAAAAATTTTAATGAAAATATGGTCAAGGAAGAAATAGATTCCTGACCAAGTAGACAAAAAGTTAGTCTTCCTTAAAAACATTATTTTTGTGTCTTGATTACATAAAGAGGGGAAAATGAAATGATTTTTTTTAATTTATATAAATAACCATAGGATAAGAAAATATATTATATTTATTATGTAAATATCAAATAATTCTCCAAATGGAGACTTAAACATAAACAATCCCATGATAGTAAAATAAACCCTAACCACTTTGGTAACTTTTAAATTATAACCACCATGAAATAAATAACATAAAATAAATATTTAAATAAAATAAATATAAATTTATTAATTATATATCATAAAAAAGTGGGAGTATATACACCACATGTAAGAAAAAAGTGGTGTATATGGTATATTTCTCATGGAAACAAAAGTGAGATGAGAAAACCCTTATCTCAGGTCTAAATTCCTTTGTATGTGTTACAACCTCTTGTATGATAAATATAGATTAATTATACATATAATGCATAACTATAATTATGTATATTATATTATATATTATTTACATATAACATTTTTAAACCATTTAATAAAAATTCTTTGCTAAAATCATTATTCCAGGCGATGACTACTTTGTTTTTCATGTATGTTTTGGTTTGGTAGTTTGTTTATTGTACTTTGATAATTGTTCCATCACCTTAATAATTTTTATCATGATATAAATATAACATATATTTTTATATACATATTTATAATCATCTATAAAATGTAGAGATAAAAAATGAATTACACCATTAATGGAGACGGTAGGTCATATGTATGCCTGAACTTTATTTTCATTTTTTGATTAATGGAATGAAATAAAGGTAAATAAAAATTCACATTTAAATATAATTTTAATAACATATTTATTCATTAAATAAATATTTATTACCATTCATTTTATGTGGAAATAAAAAATGAATCACATCATTTTGTGGAGGTGACACTCCAAACGTATGCACGAGTGACGTTATCGTTTTCCAATGGAATGGAAGGTAATAAAGTAGATATGATATTATAGTTAAATAAAAATAATTATTTCATATATATTCATTAGTTCCATATTTATAACCATCCAGGTAATGTGGTGATGAAAGGATAATTACACCGCTTTGTGGAGAAGGTAAGCTGTATGTATGCATGGGCGATGTTTTTATTTTTCATAGGATTGAAAAGAGATGGAAAATGGTTATACCATAATCATAATAACATATCAGTATTTTTATGTTATTTGATTTATTATTTTAGGATAGTTATAACAACTTTATAGGAAGTAAAATAAGAAAGAAATTTTAAAGAGTCAATAAAGACGATTACACCTTCTTCAATTGACTTGTTTTAGATTCTTTCATAAGGACTATTTAATGGTATTTTTAGAAGACTATAACTTATAATTAGTGTCTAGGAAATTTTATAAGAGAAATTTTAAGTTTTTGGTTGATAAATATGGATCAAAAAGGTGTAAATAATTGAGAGAAAAGGTGTCCTTTTATACAGAAGGGGAGGGGCACTCTTGGAATTTCATAAAGGATTAAAATATAATATGGTAATTAACTTGAAAAATAATTCAAAATGGAAATATATTCCACGATAAGGTATAGTAAGGTTGAAATTCAGTAAAAAATAAAATTTAGATAGGTTTTTGTGGTGTTTTAAACCTTATTTTTGGTTTAACCCATTAGTTAACCTATTTAAACCCCAATCATGGTAATGGACTTTTCACTATTAAAGGATTATAATTTTAAATATAAGATAAACAAATTACTCATAAATGGAAAAAGTATGAGATTTATACAATTTATCATTATACTTATCCTCTTTCAAGATATATATGATTTTTTAAATAATTTAATAAAATATTATTTAATATAACCAATCATTAATGTCATTTTAGACACTATTCATTTAATTTTACGTTAAAGACATTAATAAAAATATTGAATTAGAATATAATCCTTTAACAAACCCATAACATGTCATATTTATCTTTAAAATTCATTTAACTCAATAATTTATCAAAATTAAATTACTTTTAACATTTTTAAAATCAATTTTTTTTATTTTTCTATTAATTGAATAAATTCTATGTCGATGTTGCATAAGAATCTAGGTTAATTATTAAATAAATAAAAATAAAAACAAAATAATTTGGTAAATAAAATTAATTTATATTTCAAATAAATTTTTATAATCCAACATAACATTTTTTACCCTTTTTATACAACATTAGAGATATAAAAGTCAAGAGTGAAACATTTTGAATTCATTCTTTTCATAGATTAATATATTGGTCATAATAAAAGTAATATGAAACTAAGTGGCCATATATTTTATAATTATATGTAAATTTATGAAATAAATCCATAAAATGCGATAAATTTAAGTTTCAAATAAATTTTAATGACTTATCCCAAAGTTGTATCCTTATTTTACTCGTCTTACCGATTTGAAAAAAAATTTACTAAGGTTACTATTCATAATGAAAAATAATAAAAGGATCATATTTAAAAAATTTGGACCTACTTATTTGAAATTTATAATTCATTTTTCAAGATTTATAGAAGTGGTAGAAATTAAATTAACATATAAACACATAACACAATGAAATACCATTTTTTAGAAAAATGCCTTCTTAGTATAAAAACATTTTTATAAAAAATTCAAACATAAAATTAATTCCAATAAAATAAATAATATTATTAATAATATTATATTATTTATTTAATTTTAAAACCATTTAAAAAAATAGAACTTTGAAAATTCTTGAAGTAAAAATACAATTTTAAAAAAAAAACTGCATTTTTCACTATACATTGGAAGATCAATCATTTCACAAGGATCACAAAATTAACTCTACGATAATTTTTATATTATGATTAAAAAATTAAATAATTTTTATAAAATAAAATATCTAAAATTTAAATAAATTAATTATAATATTCACTTAAAAAAATTAGTAAAACCCATTTTAAAACAAAACATATTTTGAAGAATAAAATTTATTTACTAAAAATTGGGTGCTTATTTCATAATAATTCTTAAATAAATTTGTTTTGAGTAAGTCCTTTTTATATATTGAATAATTTGTTTAATTTTATTTATTTCTTCCAATTCAATTGATAGGTTATAACAGTCATATTTATATTATAATATTTCTTTGTTCGTTTAAGCTCAGTGTTGTGTGTTGTATACGCCATCAAACATAGTGTTCTTTTAAAATATATAGATGCCAAATTATCCACCTTAAATAAATTTAATCATCTCAATTTGAAGTTTTGTTTAGTAATCTAGGGTTTGGAATTTAAAAATTCATTTGTGGAAAACCCACATCCTAAAAAGGAATAATAAAACTTCCTCTTAAAAAGAATAAAATAGAAATGCGAAGTTCTTATGGAACAACCAAAAACTAGGTTTCCTAGTAAGAGAAAATTTTTGGGAAGTGAAAATATGGACATAGAGGAGAAACCTAATTCTCAATGACTAATAGAGAATGATAGAGAACATAGTCAGGAGAAATGTAATGACCATAAAATGATAAATCTGTGATGAGTGAAAAGACCATAGATTCATAAAAGTTGATCATTATAGGATAAAATTATTGTTTCAAGATCATTTTATTGGATTTTATTAGTTAATTTACCATATAAAATAATTAAATAAGGAAATATACTTACTTTAAGATAAAAATTTCAGCCTTTAATCAATTTCCACCATAATCTCTTCCTTTATCCAAGTGATGATTATTGAAGATGGGGTTTTCATACCTGAAGAACTAAAATAAACTTATAATGGATCACATAATTCAAAAAAGTATAAAAAAATATTCCTCATATATTTAAATTTTAACCAAAATCAAAACAGTTATCACAATTCAAGATAATAACCAAAATCTATACTCCTTAATATTAATAAATAATAAATTTTATTTCAAAATTTCCACAATAACTCTAAAGGTTCAACCTATATTATTCCACAAGTAAATAAACATACATCCCAATTAACCTCAATAACCTCAACATTAAATATTATTTAACCTCAAATGTGATATCATACCTTTTAACCTATATATCCAAAAATTTAATTGCATTATTCCCAAATAAACTTTCATTTTTAACCACATGTTAAAATGTAAAGGTTATATATACTTAAAACCAATTAATAATACCAAAAATATAATTAATTGTCATGATAAATTTCTATATACTCTCAAAATACTGTGATCCAAATTTAGATACTAACTTTAAAGGTAATCCTTAGCCTGACCATAAATATCACCTTGTCAAATAATTATTTTTTAACCATCAAGATTAACTATGTCTCATTCCCCAGTAGACCGTAATTAATATAACATAAAACATTATTCTCACTCAATGGTTTATTTAATCCTTAATAGATTATTCTTACTAAAACCTAGTAAAAGTTTCAAATCACCACAAAATACCATCACTTAAAACCTCAAAAGGGTAATATATAACTTTGAAGTTTTTACAACCTTAAAATTATAAATCCATGATGGTATCCATAACTCTTAAGTTAACCCCACATGAAAACATATATGCTTCAAAAAATTAACAAAAATCTTATTCCTAAAATAAAATAAAATACTAATCCATAAATCAAAAAATTCAATATGCATAATCAAATATGAACTATATTACATTGTTATCAAATCACTAACCAATTTTCAAGGTCACCAACACTATCTAATTTACTTTATCAATGCCAAAAATTTCTTTATCCAAACTAAAAATTATCACCATACCACTAAATCACTTTTCTTTTCTATTAGTACCATTAAACATATGTTTTTAAATACCTAAATAAAAATATTATGGAACAATCCTTATATGTTTTGTGATTCATATATCCATAATATCAATGGTATAACACTTATACAACATAATTCTTGAATCCAAATACATGAGCACTTCTATATTTACACTTTAACGATTGGAATAACATCGATACTTTCTTGGTCTAGGAGTTAAAACTTATATTAGGTCATTGTCTTAGATAATACACAAATTCCACACAAATAATACATTAAACTATAAATGGTAACTTGGGATAAGATTAATATCCCTGCATCAAACTCTTCATTTTTTCTCAACAATTCATTGATCTATTCGGTTTATTTCAACACATAAAAAATTTTCTAGATACTTTGATACATTCTATGGGGTTTCAATTTCCACATTTTTTAATGAATGAAATATATACTTCTTTCCTCTATGGTACCCACCAATAGAGATCTCAACAAACTCTATTCTTATCTTCTTTGGTGAGTCTGAGAGTTGGTTAATGTATAAGTTTTTAATCATATATCGTGATAGCTGATTAGACATAATAAAAATATATTGACAATGAATCTATTTTTTTCACACATTTCATACATTAATTAAATTTTTTCCCCTAACATAGTGTTTTTTTATAGTAATGTGTCACATTTTTAGGTTTTAGTATTAATTTGAGCTTAATTGATAAAATAGTCTAATTTGTTATTTAAAAAAATTTTAAATTTTTTTTTATTTTGGCTATAAATTTTTCTATACTAATTAAAATTTCAAAATTAATCTCTATTAGGATTCCATATATGTTATCATTAATTTAATTAAACTGGACCCAAATATTAATCCCATATCTTGAGGCACAAAACTAGCTCTTAATCCAAGCCATGAAATCTGTGCATAGAATTGATCACCTTTAAATATGGGACTATATATCACAAAGTGAAAAAATAAATGTGATTAAATTTTTCTTAGAGCTATAAATAGGTTGTTGAGAAACTTTAATAACTATATCCACACCTAATTATGCCTCCTTCAAGGCTATAAATGCACGGGAACTTGGTGCATGGGAATTCAAATAGTCACTAGGACCAAATTATTTTTTGAAGTAAATCTACCATAAATCCTTTAATCCATAAGAAATTGAGGTGATATTCCATGGTATCATGATAAGTAAGAATAATATCAACTTTAATAAATATTTTTATTTTCAGATTCGACGGTTTAATAGGGTTACCATGTGCCAATTTTTGGAGGAATTTTTTGGAGTGAAAATTATTCTCCCCTAACCTTATAAATTTGTACTCCACATCCATTTTAAGAGGTTGGAAAATTATTGGTATTTTTTTAGATTTTGAGGTTATTTTCTACATTATTATATTTTTTAACTTTTAATATATATTATTATTCTTCTTCATTCCCCTATTTTCTCATTTTTATGTGTTATCCCACCCTATTACCTTCTAAACTTCACTAAAGATGGGGAACTAACCTCGATGATTGTTCAAGGGAGGAAATGGTGGTTTGATCGAGTTTCATTGCACATAAATTTAAATATATTTATTCAATTATGAGAATTTTTTTGATGTTTAAATTGACTATGGTGATTGGTCACCCTATTTTCTTTTTAATTTGAGTTCTTCTTCCCATTTATAAATCATCTTTCCTTTCACTATTTGTGTAATGCATACAGTTGAACATGACATGGGTAGTGATGGTCAGTGAAGAGGTATATTAGCTAATGTTTGGAAGAGGATTTCCCTATATACAGAGGTTTTGGTATGAGGTAATTATAATTAAAATGAGAAGTTGATGTGTGATAGATATTTATCATCTCATCAAATCAAATATTGAAAACCCTATGAGAATGATTATTTCAGTCACCGTGAAATCCTAAAAAAACTTTCCTTATTTTTTATAACATAATTATATGTTTCATTACACACACACATAAACATATAGTACATGAATTTTTCAAACCCCATAATTAAAATTAGTTTATTAGTTTATATTACTTATATTATAATAGTGAAAATAAAAATTACATGTGTTGTGATCCACCTCTTTGATATTGATCCCAGGTTGTGGAATTATGGTTCATTCTTAATAAAATAAATATTTAATCAAAATCAGGTTCACAAAAAACCATTTTTATCAATTTAGAACTATTTTTGCGGAGACCAAGAGAATTTTCATGATATTTTTTCCTAAAATACAGCAAAAAATCATAAATTTATAAAACAAAAAATAGATATTTATTTCATATATTTTATTTTTTAGGTCAAGAATAATTTTTATAGTGATTTTGATTATGTATATCTTAGTACTGACCTTTCTAATAGGATAGAATCTTTGAAGATTAAAATTCTAAAAAATGCACATAAAATGGGAAAAAATTCTCACCAAATGGAACAAAATTCTTTGAGGCTTCAATATAATTTCAAAATTTTTAAATAATTGATAAAAAAATGAATATTCTTTCAAATGTTAGTATGGAAGTCAAATTAATTAGATGGAATGAAAATAATGACATGACAAAGTGAATGAAATTAATGTTAAACATATATTTCAAGAAAACATTGGTGAGGTTTAAGTAATACATGAATATCCACTTCCCTCTTTAGAAAATGAATTCTTGGTATCCTAACATAACGAAAAAGAGCTTGAAGTTGAAATTTTTAAGGGAGATTAAATTTATAAGTAATATTTTTATTCAAGAATTACTAATTCTAAATTTCAAAATGGTTTCCCTTATTTTGATTTTATAGAAATTATACCACTATTGTTGTCCCTGGTTGAAGAATATAAATATGTTTCTTGTACTAAGTAGATAATAGAGGAGTCAATCGAGTTGTACATAGGTGCATATGAGGATGATAACATAAATTAAGAAATAATTTCACTATAATTTGTTAAACTCAAAACAGAAGAGAATCCACATCATATTCTATTATCTTCACCAATATTGGGATACAATCCTTAGTCTAAACAAAATATGGAGCACCACTATATTCTATTCCCTCCCCCCCCCCTTCACATTGAGTTCTCTCTTTCATCTACTATCAAGATTTGGGATGTTTTTATTTTATTTGGGAGTCCTAAATCTTTTAATATACTCATAGATGTTAGGACAAGTAATATCTTGTGGTTCACGAGCAAGAAACCACACCCACCTTCAAATTAGGGATATTCCACTACAACTTCCTAAATAGGGGCGGTAAAAACCTAGCACCCACATGGGTAGTTAAATTTAGGTGTGGGGGAGTGTCATCCTACTTAGTTGTTTTTATTTTCTTATTTTTTTCTTTTTTTTGTATAATTGATCTTAAATTAATAATTATATAATTTTTAACACTTTATCTTTTTGAGATAGTTCACTTGATTTTTAAAAAAATCGTGTTTAAATGATTATCGATGTGAATTATTTTCCTTGAATTATATTTTCAAGCATTTTTATGAGTTTGATTTTTTTGAAATTCATGCACATGAAAGACTAAATCAACATTTGTTTCTATTACTATGAGGTATTATAAACCATTTTCAAATATTCTTCCTAATACCCACACTTTCTTGATTGAAACATATATTCTTTTGAGAAGAAAAACATTATATTTTTCTCTTTTAAAGATATAAACTTTATTGATTGTTTTTGACATAATTAAGGAACTTATTTAGCTATCCAATTTTGTTACTTGAGACTTAACTTTAAATTTAATCATTTTTATTCCTTATAATACATGAATTTATTTAAAGTTTTAAGCCATAATATAAGATTATTTTTCCTTACTTACCAACAATATTTATATTTTTTCATGAATATTTCAAGTTTGAGTGTGGGGGAGGGTATTTAATGTGTGTTATTTGATATGTATTACTTTTTTGAGTGGTTTTAGGTGTGTGTAACCATTTTGGGTAGTATATAGAGATAAAATCAGGCTTAATTAATCTTTTCATTGTGCTATATTTGAACCATTAGGTTTTTCTTTAGAAATAAAAGGAAAAAAGACAAAATAGAAAAAATAAAAAATGGATATGAGAATGAATTATTCACTATGATTACTTTTGTGTAGAATTTCACTCTAAAAAATAATGGGAATTAAATTTTTTCCATTCATTTTATTAAATTTGTATCACATCCTCCATGAAAAGAAGGAAAAAAATAAAAAATAAAATCAATAAAAAAAGGAAAAAAGAAAAAATAAAAAAGGGAGAATTTAGATGAAATCATTCTTTGTAATCATTGAGTAACTCATGTCCCATGAAAGAAAAGGTGGTGGTTTTGTGTTTAATATTTTTAAAGGGAATTGAGTGAGGAATTTACTAGGTTTTCACTTAAATATTCATGTATTATAGTCAAGATCTCAACGTCCTCTTTTCGACCTTAAATTTTTTAAATGCCTTTACCCACAAACACTTAGATATGAAAATCATCTAGAAGAATACCTCATGAATAAAACTATCTTCATGTTTCATGTTGTGGGGAGATTATAATTGTAAAAATCATTTGGTGATACATACATTTTATAAGTGTGATCACAACTCCATAATTAATCTCCCTTGAGTGATGAGTGATAACAAAAATTCAATGTGAGGTAGGTTTTGATTAGGCCATGGATGGATTTTTAGGTTTGAATGGATTTAAATGCAAGGTATGAAAATTAAAAGGTATTTTTTAATAGATAAGAAATGATGTAATTCCTTTTTACAAAAGATCATGGATGTTTTCTCACCTTTTATTCTTGTGTGAATTTTTATTTTGATATTTGATGATTTCCTGAGAGTGCGATGGTTAAGTGTGGGGGGAGTGATGAAACTAATTTTTTCACATATTTTATATTTTAATTCAATGTTTTTAATCTCATCATAGTGTTATTATATGAGAAAATTTTAACATTTTTAGGTTTTAGTAGTAATTTGAGATTAATGGATAAATAGCACAATTTTGGATTTTAAAATTTTTTAAATTACTTTTTTATTTCAGCCATAAAATTTTATATACTAAATGAAATTTTGGATTTTTTTTCAAGCTTCCATACATTTTGGGATTCAGTTAATTCAAATATATTTAAATCCAAAATGGGATGAAATTCAAATTAGGTATACAAAATAGTCTTTGTAACAACTTAATTAATTGTGAAAATTCTGAAATTTTCCTCCTTTAAGGCCATAAATTAATGGTAACTTGGTGCATGGGAATTCAAATAGTCACAAGGATAGAATTATTTTCTAAAGTAAACATACCATAACTCCTTTACTATATATCCAATTGAGGTGAAATTTCATGGGTACATGAAAAATTTGAGTTTGGAAAAACTTTTATGATGAACTATTTTTTAAATTCATCCATTTAATTGGTCTAATATTTTCCAAATTTTAAATGGAGTTTTTGGAGAAAAAAATTCTTCTCTCATAACCTTATAAATTTATTTTTCATCTCCATTTCCATAGGTTGTAAAATTATTGGCCATTTTTTATATTTAGAGGTTATTTCTTACTATAGTATATTTTTACACTTTTAATATATATTAGTCTTATTCTTCATTCCCCTCTTATCACTTTTTTATTTTTATGTGTTTTCACACTGTGTTCTCTTATAAACTCTACTAAAAAGCAGTAATAACCTCAATGATTATTCTAGGGAGGGAATTATAGTTTTATTGAGTTTCATTGAGCTTAAATTTTAATCTATTTATTCAATTATTAAGAAATTTGGTGATGTTTAAATTGATTTTAGTGAGTGTTCACCCTATTTTTTATATCATTTGAGTTATTCTCATTTATCAATAATAATTACCTTCACTATTTGAGTCGTTCATAGGGTGGATCATGACATGGGTGGTCATGGTAAGTGAAGAGGTATACTATATGAAGTTATGAAGAGAATTTCCATGTATGTATAGGTCTTGGTATAGTGTAATCACAATTCAATTGAGAATTTGAGGTGTGATAGGTCTTGATCATCTCATTGAATAAAATATTAATAAACCTTTTAGAATGATGATTTGAATCATTGTGACCTCCCAATAACTATTTCCTTCCATATTTATTCTAACTTAATTCTATGTTCAATTATATATATATATATATATTACTTGAATCTCTCAAACCCCCGCCCAATTTATATTATTTTAGTAGTATTATTTTAGTTAGATTATAATAGTAGAAATATAAATTAAATTTTCTATGAGTGGACTCATTTAGATCGACCTTAGGTTGTTCCACTATGAAAAATAATTAGAAAAATAATAATTTAATTAAAGAGTGGTTCATGATAAACTTTTGTTATCACTTTCAATCCAGTCATCATCCAATTTGATTTCTCATAATCACTGCATTTTCTATCACATTCAGTGATAAAATAATTCATATTAGTTCTAAACATTGACTAAAACAAAAAATCATAGTATGATCAATAATAATCATAATGGGAAACCACATAATCATGAAAATTATTTATAGGATGTATAAATAATGAAACCTTTTCAATCTAAGACACCTTAGTCTTAACCTAGTTCATCCATGGATATCATCTATTAAAATCCTTCATAAAGATTCATAAATAAAATGTGGATTAACTTAATAATATCCTCTAAGAGTTTCCAACTAGGTGTGAATTAAGGTCACACTCACCGTTCAAAAGAATGATGGTTGAGATATACTTGACCAACTCTTCTCGGGGTTATTATTGCTAGATAAATCTATAAAAAATCTATATCTATTTTTAGTATCTATATATGGATTTATTTCTTGGAAAAATACATAATATATACCTTTAGAAAACTTTATGATGTTATTTTATACTTATAATTATCATCAAAGTCTGTCATAGGGTTTTGTTCCCTAATACATGTTTTACAAAGTCAAGTTCCCAATGTTTCTACTAAATTTCCTATGATACCAATTATAAATACTCCAGCTCCAGTATCCCAAAGATGAAAGAAACATTATTACATTTTCATGATATACAAGTGATCATTTCGCAAAGGACCAAATAGCTTATTAGTCTAGGTAAACTAGATACATTCATGCTTCCTACATTACATTGGAAAAAAATATAATGCATAATAAAAGTAAACATTTTTTACCCTTGGACTCATTCAAATATTACTTATTTATATCCTAGGTAAAGAAAATATAATAAGGGTGAAATTTGATGCTTATTAAGGGTTACATAAAGTGTAATATACCATGATTAAATAAGGCATAATAAATATGGTAAGGTAAATAACTGAAGACAGATACAGTTTAATAAATAACTTAAGCATGAAGAATATTAGGGAAGGAATAAATGATGATCAAATAATGTTATATAAATAATCACATGAGATTGAATCTTATCCATGGATATTATAACTATTTAAATAATCACATGGAAATCAATATCTAATTTCAAAATTATGGAATGCACAATGTTGGACATACTAATCTTATCATTAAGGCCTTGTTCCATGACATCTTACGTAATTGGGTATTTCCTCTGACAAATACCCGAACTAGTTTGTCTCAAAATACCTATTGATGCATTTATGGGTTATAAGACACATTTCAGATCACTTACTAAGTACAATTTATTCATAATATGAATAAAAAATACAATATAATCCACATACATTAATAGTAAAAAACTATCTGTATAAGAAGAATTGACATATGAAATTCTAATACTTTCCCCAGCCAAACTAATCACAAACCATCTATAAAAAAACAAGGGTGGTATCATTATAATATATTCCCAGTGTAACATAATTAAAATATAGTATTTTTTCATAGATTAATAAAAATACTATAAAAAGATCATTCAAAACATTCTTGTGGAAATTACCATTTTTTACTTTGATAATCACTTTTAAAAAACTAAAAAATTACAGTATATAAGGAAACATAATTTATTTGAATATAATTATGAAAATATGTAAATGAATCTTCAATTCATTGGATGGTCATTAAGTTGGAAAATTTCGTTTGATCTATATATGTTAAATTAAATATTCTTTTCATATTTTCGACGAATATTGAAAACTACCTCATTTTGAAAATGATAAGAAGATTCCTTTTAAAAAAATTATAAAAAAAAATTATGAGTAAAAATGTATATAAAAACATTATTTAATAGTAAAAACATTATTTAAAATATTTGAAGTAAAATATAGACATGGAAGAAGAATATTCTTGATAGAGTAGAAAAAGTCAAACTTCCTTAAAACTTTATTTTGGTGTCCTGATTACATAAAGAGAGGAAAATAAATAGATTAATTTTAATGTATAGAAATAAATAGAGGAGAATAAAATATATTTTGTTTAATATAGAAATATAAAATAATCTATCCAGTGAATAATTAAACATAAACAATCCTGAATAATGATGAGATTATAAAATAAACCCTTACCACTTTGGTAACTTTTGAATTATAACCCAATAAAATAAACAACTTCAAATGAAACTTTAAATACTATGAATATAATGTAAATAATGATATATCATATCAAAGGGGAAGTATATACACCACATAGAAGAAATAAATGGTGAATATGGCATATGTCTCAAAAAAAACAAAAGTGAGATGAGAAAACACTTACCTCATATATGACTAGCTTCATATGTGTTCATACCTCCTTTATAATAAATAAATATTTATTATAAATCTTTTATAGAACTATAATTATATATATATATAACCATATATTATTAACTTAAAATATTTTATCATTTGTTTATTAACAATTCTTTATTAAAATCACTGTTCAAGGTGATGACTACTTTGTTTTTCATGTATGTTTTGGTTTGGTAGTTTTGGTCATTTCACTTTTATCATTATTCCAGTATCTCCAAAATTTTAATAATAATTATATATATATATATATATTAAATATATATAATGTTATAATCATCCATAAGAAGAATATATAGAAAAATTAATTATACTATTCATGGAGATGGTAGGTCGTATGTACAAATGAATGATGTTTTCATTTTTCAATAGATAGAAATAAAGATAGGTAAATAATAATTAAAAATTATAGAATAATTATTATATAATATATAACATATATATTCATTAAATCTATCTTTATTACCATCCTTGTAAAGTAGAAATGAAAAACGAATCATATAACTTTGTGGAGGTGGTAGTCCACACGTACGCATGTGCGAGGTTATCAGTTTCCAAAAGATTGGAAGGAAAGAAGGTAAATATGATATTATAATTATATAAGAATAATTATGTAATAAATATTTTACATGTTTATTATTTACATATTTATAACCATCCGTGTAAAGTGGTGATGAAATACAAATTACACCTCTACCTGGAGATGGTAAGTCGTACATATGCATGAGCAATCTTTTCACTTTTTATAGGATGGAAAAGTTATAAAAATAGTTTTACCATAATAATAAGAAAATTTCATTATATTTATGATAATGGATTTATTATTTTAGAATCTATACAAAAAATTTATAGGAATTATAAGAAGATACAAATTTGACAGAGTCAGTAAACACGATAAGCTCTTCTTCGATAGACTTATTTTAGATTCCCTATTAAGAACCATTGTAATGGTATTTTGACAAGGTCAGAACCTAAGAATAGTTTCTAGGGAAGTTGGGAAGATAAATTGGGAGTTTTTGGTCAATATAGATGGCTCATTGTGGTAAAAATAACTAATATGAAAGGGTGTCCTTTTATATGGGAGGAGAGTGGAACTCTAGGAATTTCTAAGAAGATTAAAATATAATAAGGTCATTATCTATATAAATACTTCAAAATGTTCATAGATTCTAAGATAAGGTAGGTATAGGTTCAAATACCATCAAAAAAGAAACTTTTTATAGGTTTATATGGTGTTTTAAACCTTATCATTGGTTTAACCCCTTAGTTAACCTATTTTAACCATAATTGGTGTGTTTTTGATGCTTTCACCAGGGCGCACATCATCATGCTGAGACACACTAGATATTTCCCCACATTCCCGCTTATCAAAGCCATGATACATCCATCACTTATTCAGGGATGTTTTCTTATTGATCGAAATGGAATGATGGGATTTCAGTTCCTAATTTGATAGATTCCTCCTTGGAATTCATCACCTAGTCTAAGTATCCCTCATAGATTTGAGTAATTTTTCATGAATCTCATCCCCAATGCCACATATTTGTGGACAACAGTTGATTATGAAGCTTCTATCTAGACATTACATGAGATAAATTCAGGATATAAACCATCGGTCAGAGTAGTCATGTTGGACATTGTTGGTGTGTATGGATGCAGAAACACTAGTATACCTGGATTTATTTTCCTTATGAAGGAATTCTCTAGGGCACAGAAGATCAAGGAATACCATGTCGAGTATAGGGAATTATATGCTATAGAAATTTACTTGAAGTTTTCCTCAGCTTCCCATGTTTAATACGGGGTATGCCATGAATTTAACTCCTGGTAGAGACAGATCAGACTGATTTAAACACTAATGGGAGGGGATCAGATGGGTGGATCAAAACGTCCAATGAAGAAGGATACAAGGATGATTGGGTCCTTATAAGGGGGACACTAAGGTTTATCATTGACTAGGATTGAACCTTGTGGATTCCTCCTACGTACCCTATATAGAGGAAAATGATCAAAACCTATATAGTTCAAGAGGGTGTTGAATCCGGGTGTACACAAAAGACAATAACCCATAGACACGTTGGGGATTACACATGGTTACTGGCCTATCACAAGAGGGAAAATATTGGTAGGATGATTATAGAGTGTGCGGGGCTTATGCATGGTTAGATTCCTGGGTTCCATGAGGAGCAGTGATGGGATGGATGACATGATCTCATTGGGATGTGGTAGCCTGAGTAAGAATCAAGATGGATGAATGATGGTTGAACGAAGTGGATGAGATAAATGGGATGGAACTAACATGAAGATGAAGATGATTATGGGCTTGAACCTCAGAGAGGCTTCCTATATACCCTGATTGGAGAGGGAAATGATCAAAGTCCACGTAGTTCGGTGAGTGATGGGTCACCTTAGGAGGTGGCCCGTGAGAATGAATGCATGGATGGGACCTGATGGAAGTGGAAACCCCGAGTTAAGGCTTGACATTACTGAAACACCAAGGTTCAAGGGAGAGACTAGGATGGGACATGAGGCATGGACTTGAACCTTAAAGAGGCCTCCTATGTATCCATGTGGTATGTAATCAAAGTCCGCATAGTTTAGGATGGGGCATAAAATCATGGTGTACACAAAGGACAACGACCTGAAGACATGTTGGGGCTTACGGGTAATTAGTGGCCTAAGTACTCGTCTGACACCACTAAAGGGTGGACCGGGGATGTTGGTCCCAATGAAGGGGATGTTAAAGTTTACCAGTTTTTTTGGTTGAACCTCATGGAGGTTTCCTATATACCCTACCTAAGAGATAGGGATCAGTACCCACCTAGTTATTAAGCATACAGTTTAACATCATGCGGGATAGAAGGGGCATATAGTTTAATATCTTGCATGATGAGGGTGAACCGATGTAAAGTGGTCGGGACTGATGGGTGATGGGCTTGAACCTTAGGGAGGATTCCTATGTACCTTGATTGGAATGAGAAAAGATCAAAGTACATGTAGTTCGGTGATATGGGGGATGGGGCTTACACACTAAGGCGACCTAAAAATGGGTGTCGTGGACGATGATTACTCTAAGCTGATGTGAGTAATTCTCAGTGTGAGAAACAAGAGGCAATAAGGACCTTATGATCACATCAAAAAAGGTGCATTCATGAGAAATACAGTAGACTCACGCATGGTTAGAGGCCTAGGGAGATAGATATTGAGACATACTCCAGGATGGAGGCCCAATGGCGATACAGACCAAAGGGAGAGGGATGTGGTATTGAGGGTCCCCGGTTCCTATCACCCCTCTGGTCATGCAAGGAGGATCTCATTCCACATGAGAAAGATCCCACTCCCATGGAGACGAGTGGGTAGGGAAAATGTCTAAGGTAGGTAACCCCATGTATATTGCATGGGGTGGGGCTAAAATTTAACGTCATGTACTAGGGATGATGATTCTTGGAAGTTTAACATCCTATAGCTTGGATGATGTGGATTTTATCTTAACCCCTAGGAAATAAATAACCGGTGCACTTTTACCCTTAGTGAAGGGAAGGCACCAGCAATGCCATATGGAGATGAGGTTGTGGAGTGATCCATTGAGGGGATCACATTAAGATGGATATGAAAATAAGTAATAGTCATTAGCATGCCTATGTGAAGAATCATAAAGCAAAGAAACGCAATATGAAGCAATTCCAAAGGGACATTGAAATCACTTTTTACAAACCTGGAGGGCCGTACGGGATAAGTATGTGCATGACATGGGTTTTTCACGTAAGAGGGGATCAAACATAGTTCCTTAGGGTAAGTAAGACAAATGGAGTGCATAAGGAGGGTCACGGACATGATTTAAGGGGTGTACACAAGGTGAGATGTTGCGCTCAAGATGGAGGGGTTGCGAGCAAAATGAGTGGATTCACGCAAGGGGAGACATTGGGCACAATTTCTACAAGACATAATAGAAAACATGCACACAAGAGGGATCTTTTACACTAAAATTCAATAGATTAAAGGAAATGGGTGAGGATCAAACCCTATGGGGCCCACCCAAAGGAGTAACCCTAGGAGACCGGTCGTGCAAGATATAGTACCTTGAGGCTGTATCTTTCATGATGTCTCGGAAGGGCTATCTTTCGTATTGCAGAGAATTGGTTCATCTTACGTAATGGTCCCCCAAAGGGTGGGGTCCATTTCTATTTATAACCCGAAACATCGGTGGCGGTGTGCAAGAGAAGGGGCACGCAAGAGTCCTTTTCATGTTTCTTTGGTCATGGAAGTGATTGCAAGCATATGGGAATATGATATGCCAGGTAATCTTGTTTTTCACCATTGACTTGGATGGTTTTTGGATGGTCACCAAGGAAGGCTCTATTTGACATCACATTGGGTGTTAAAGATTTTACATGACATTTCCAATCTTGTGTTAATACCTTACATATTCCATGCACCTCCCTCAGGAATCTCAGAATTGTCCATGGATTCAAAATATTCCTTACATTTTCTCAAAAATTTCTATTCGTGGCCCCATATGAAATTCAGTGTCAATAAATTCTCCCCCTTAGAATCAGAGTTGGAGGAGTATCTGAAGGTTATATTCTGAGGGTCATGCCAAAAAGTAGAGCATCTTACCGTCAGTGCATGCAAAAATGTCCATCCAATGTGCAAACCACTTCTGTGCACATGAAAGGGCCAGTCCATGCCTATAAATACGCCAAGGCGGAGGGGGGGGGGGGGGGAGGTTCCGTACTTTGACATTCTCACAAAATAGGATATTTTCTCTCGTGCGTGAAAGATCTGTCTTTCTACGTGAAAGAACGTGGAACCGCTCTACATCTTATGTGGAGTTGCAGCTTCTTTCCTTCCTAGGAAATTTATTGTGCACAGTATATTTCCTTGCGTGCTGAAATCCCCTTATTTCGCACAAATCACTTTTTGATTTTTAAGACTTGACAAAAATGGCCGCTCAACCGACTGATGCTGAGAGGGAAGCTACCACTACTGCTAGGAGAACCCATATTATCCCAAACCCCTAGATCCTTTATGCGATAAGGGTCGTTTCTGATAATCAGATAAATTTTGGTATGTTGACGCAAGCTCAGAAGGGTTATGTTTTGGGTGACAGTCTACTAATATGGAATTTTGGTATTTTGGAAGAGGTTTTGATGCCAATATTTGTGACTAATACACAATGGTCATGGATAAAAAATGGGAATATCCTTCCACAGTTCAACATTACGAGAAACAGTCACCCCACTAGGGAAACACAAGACATGGCCATTTACGTCCTGAATCCGAAGACCAGAACTATTGTAGGAAGTGATCCAGTTCCAGAGGAATCTCCAACTCATTATACGAGCACCTTAAGAAGCGAAATTACAATGAGACAAAAGGTTGACAAGAATGAGACTTCAGGTTCCTGGAAAATTTCATGAGTGAGTGGGCATGGGTGTACTCGGTATGCGAGGAATATGAGGAGTTCGGGGAAGAGCTACGGTCTATCGGGATTTTTGAAGCTGTGTGTACATCTTAGTTTAACTTCTACCATCAGTAGGACCTGGTAACAAAGTTTTTTATCCTGTGGTATCCTGACACCGATACCTTCCACCTCCACCATGAAGAGGTAGGAATCAATTTGCGGGATATTCATTACATCGGGGTAATTCCCCTAGAAGGGTACCAATATGATGAGTTCCTTCCAATAGAGAACATTTGGGGGGATATGAAACACGCCCCTATTTTGACATGGAATCTGTCGGAGCTAGTTAAGAAGAAGTTGCAAATCAAGTACATCCTAAAGGATATATATTTTTTGGGGTGGTTCAGTCTATTTCTGACATAGGACAAGTTGGTGAAAATTCAAGGCTGAGGGAAGCAGTGTCTGAACACATCGTAGAGGGGGAAGGCGGGATCATATTGGATGGTCCTAGAAGTAAGAGGGTATTAATCCTAAGGCTTCGGCATAACTGAAAGTTGGGACCCAGACATACGATATGTCGGGTTCCTTGCTTCATTTCTGAGTAGGTGGCTGCTTCCAGTGTGGGATTCAAGGATGGGGGTTTATCCATGAATGCTAGTGATGATCGGAATCATAGCGGCCAAGAACACGATTCATCTGGGGGTTCCCATATTGGCTAGGTTGTATATCATTTTTGGACACATTTCTAGAGGGATCATTCCTAGGAGGATATGTGGGTCATTCAAGATTCTTCATGGATGGGTTGTAGCTCTTTATGGTGGGTATTAATTTATGAATTTCATTCATCCTCCTGGTGATGGTCTATAACCATCCTTACAAAACATTGTCGGGATCTTCTCATTGACACTCAAAGAGAAAGGGATCAAAAATAAAGATTGGAACCCAAACTAAATTCAACTTTCACTCATTTAAAACCCTAGATGTCTAGATGATAGATGATGTGTGAGTCCCATTAGAGTAGAGGGAGTACCTAAAAAGTATTAGGGGTAGTGTACTGGTAGCCCGAATTGATTGGAAATTTTCTTAAGAATCGTACATACCGACGAGGTTTGCCAACAAATTTCGGTGCATGCAGAGGATTCCCAAGAAAGTACATATGAAGGTTCCAGAAGAGAAACATCCTTTCATCCTTCACCAACTATGGATCATGTTCATGACCATAGGTTTTTGGGAATTCATTACCCTTCCTTCTATCGATGTCAATGTTGTCCTATCAACATAGTCTCCTATCCATCGAATAGAAACATACCCAGAGGAAATTATATGGAAACACATTTAGAAAATCAAGGTGGCCAGCATAGACTTGGTACAATGGGAAAGAAGACATGGTATCACTAGGGATGCAAGACAAGGAATAATCTAGACAGTTGGAATAGTGAAGGTTGGAACTTTGTCGGCAAAAACATCGCGAGGAGGGAGTGTGTATCCACCCTCTGAAGAGGGGTGGTCTTGTGGGTGGCCATGTGGGCTAGACAGGGAACTCCCGAGGAATAAACTGAGGCATCTCCTAAATCTTTCTGCTGATTTTTTCTTCCCATATCTATGGTATTCTTAGAGGACATTGCAAAAATCTATGACCATCGAAGAGCTATAGTGGAGACTGGTGCGCACTGGGCTTGAATTACTAGACATAGGGTGCATCTAGGTGTTGGAAAGGGTAAAATTTCATCTTTGATATGAATGCATGATAGCCATGGATATGTGCACATTCCAACAAGGGCGGTATGAAGAGTTGCACCTCCTAGTGAAAGTGATGCTTTTCCAAGAGCATGACTCAGAAAAGATTCCATCCGAGTATAACGATGATGAGGAAGAAGAAGAGGAAGGGGAGGAAGAGGAGGATGAAGAAGAAGATGTGGTAGAGAGAGAAGAGGAAGAGGGATAAGAGAAGGTTGGGGTGAAGGTTTCGATGGTGAGGGTTCTATAAAATTATTTGTCCTCCAGGGAAGCCCCCATGAGAGTAGTGAAATCGTAGGATCTGACATAGAACTGGATAAACAGCTTGAGGTGAGTCTCAAATCTTCTCTCCACTAACCTTTCTCTTTTTATAACTCGAATATACTGACCAAAATATGTCCTGTTTAGGAACACATTGATGATGATATCCAGGAGGCCTTCTTTGTAGGGTATGAAGATATACCCATGGATATGGAAGAACATCCCCATTATCATGCATTTGGGATTGATTAGGGTGGGTAACTAGCCATGGATGAAGTGGGAAGTGATGAACCCGAAGGAAGGGATGAAGTGGAGACCTCCGAGTCTCAATATATTACTTCCATTCAGAAGGAGTCGGTGCCAGTGATTGAATTAACAAGTGCTGAGGGATCTCTTATGGTGGTGGATCCTACCATGATGTAGGAACTAGATTCCACTATGATTGGATCTTATAAGTATTTACCTCCATTGGATATAATCTTTTATTGAGGAACTCAGCTGATGAAGATATTACTTCCCAATGTAGTGATCACAAGGCTAAAGGCTTGACAAATTTCAAGTTTGGAATGTCTGTAGGATCCCTACCCGTGATTGCACTAGATATCATAGAACCAACTATTCAATATGGTCCTGCACTAGTACCTGGTTATAATGAAGCTGAAATCATGGGTGATGATGCTACCAGTGTTGTGCTCTAGGATGACAAGGGTGAGGTTACTGGAGAGGAAAGAGTGTCGGAGAGGACCCTACCACAGAACTCCTTTCTATTTTTTCTGAGTACAAGCCTGTAGATCCTGAGGATATTGAAGAATCTGATCCCAATGCAGCTAAGGATATCCATATGGCTCGACACAAGGCATGTAAGAGAATAAAATGCTCCCTCAGTGAATCATAGGTAGAATGGATGATCCGAATGGGATCACTTCGCACATGGCTGCACTTTCTCTGCATCAGAGGGGTGGATGTTCACCGTATTCATATAATGATCTGTGATTATATGTCTGAGAAAATATGAGAGAGTATCCAATGATCTGATATGTTCTGATGTTAGAAGGAATTAGAGAATACCTATAATTTCATTAAAGCTGAGCAAGAAGTTTGACACCTTGATGAGAAATAAAACAAAAGATCGACATTTATCGCGAGCCATTCTGAACTCATTGAATAGTTGAGGGCCCAATTTGTGGATGCCCAAAAGAAATTAGTGTAGGTGAGCCATCAAATGACCAAGTTCCAAGCTGTTCAAGAGCGAACGAAGGACAAAGATAAGGAGTTCCACTCTGTATCTTTTGATGATGAGAGGGATATCAAGGAGGGGAAAGCAGCCGTTGATCCTTTGATCCAAAATGTGGCATCACTAGATCAATCCATCAAAAGAGATGATCCATAAAGGCCATGTTTTGGCTGAACTCATAAACCTATATTTATTTTTTACTTTCTTAATCTGAAATGTGTGTGTGGACTGATTATTTGCTTTCTTTCTCATTTTAGTGCATTCCAACCATGACTCTGAAGTAATTAGCGATCCATCCCTAAGATCATGTGGGTCATACCTAGTGTGAGAAAAAAGATAAGACTACATAATTTATCATTTTTTATATGAGAGAGATGGCTATGACTTTGAAAACATGGGGTCTGGATGGCCTTCCAGAGTTTTTGAAACAAGAGAGGGGTATTTGTAGGGGAATAGGGTCCTCAAAAAATCCAAAACACTTTTTCCCACATACTCTAATGCACGAGAGGGATGACACCAGGGGTGTTAGAATAAGTCCAAAGAAAGGGGAATGGAAAATGTGAATTACGATACCAAAAATTCGGGATGTAGTTAGGATGGCATGATGACAAAGGATTGTTGTTGATCAAATTAGAAACACAGCATCTGTATCACATTAGCCTGAAATAGGGATAAACAAATGAGGGCCAAACGCTGACTGTATTAAAATAATAGGGCTAAACTGAAAGTGTCATCCACCTTCTTTTGGAACATTGTCCCAGGATGGTAGGTGAGCCTTAAGGTCGAGCATTCTAACCATTAAGGGGTTCCTTCAAATGTGATAGAGAATGGATCTGAATAAGGGGAACACAAAGCATGGGGTGGAGCGATGGGTTGTTCGAATGAAGTCCAACACTCTTGAAATTCCTCCACTATGATGAAAGTTAATGGGGTGAGTGTATCAGTCTGAATTGGGATCATGCCTACTTCTGGGAGGGACCTCTCTGGTGAGGAACTCAAATGGTCTACAGTTTTACATCATGTGGTGTGGACAATAGTGTCATAGTTTAATGTCATATGGAAAGACCAAGGGGCCACACTATCTCGTATATGGATACTACCTTACCACAACACCTAAGACTACGTGAGACATGCTCAGTGCATAAAACAAAGAGATTTTTCAGGACTTCCTTGGCTAATGAGAGCATGCAATGGTAAAAAGAAATGTTGGGTGGGGAAAATCCAAAATGAACCAACATTCCTACTTGACGCATGAGAATTCATGGAGTTACAACACTTGTGGTCTCAAGGATCCATAAAATTGAAAGGGGAATTGAACATGCGAGTGAAATCACTCCATATTTGGGATGCAGTGGGAGCAGTGTGATGATGATGGATAACTGTTGACCATGATCGAAACCCAACATCCTTTTCACGTTAGCCTAGAATAGGAACAAACAAATGAGGGTTGACTGCTGACTATATTCAAAACGTGGAACATGTCTCATAATGTCGTTCAAAATCCTCTAGGACTTTGTCCCAAAGCAGTAGGTGAGCCATAAGTCCAAGAATCCATACTGATAGGGAGTCCCTTTGGATGTGAAAGATAATGAAAACCCATATTAAGGAATTCTTAAGGCATGAAAATTATGCATGTAGTTTAAGTGTTATGAAGGATGAATGTATGGGAGGTCTGAAGAGGTCCCCACCACACCACATACATTTTGAGAGAGCCCAGGATGGGGAGGCAAAAGTAGTTGAGACTGGACCACAAATATGAATTCTGGGCATCACCATGTATCCCATAAATATGGTAATCAATCCACACGTAGTTCTTGTAAGGGGGGAGATATCCTATTTTAAAGAGTAATACCATAATTATTATGCATTTTAACATCATACGAACATAGATGGTAAGAATATTAGTTTAAGGTCGTAGATCTCAGACCGTAAGGTGACCAGTTTAATGTCATGTGTGTGGGACATGTCCGTTCACTTTGTTGTCATTCCTTAAGGATAGAGAAATGGAGAACTCTCGAGAGCGGTATGTGGCATGGCTACTGCAATCCCGATGTGAATGAGGACATAAGTACACACCACACCACATACTTCCTAGGAATTAGGCTGAAATAGAACAATAGGGTTCATTATGATGTGGATGGACCACATAAAATAGTTTAGGCATCACTACGTATCCCATAAGGACGGGAATCATGACACATGTAGTTCTTGAAGGTGGTACAACAGGAGGCCAATACCAAAAGGGGCAACATCTTTTCTAGCAAAGACATCAAATGGATAGGTAATTTATCATTACACATCCTAGGTGTAGATGACGTAGTTTAGCACCACACGATACATATGTAAGATATCTTAGTTTACAACCATATATCATGGACCAAAAATGAGAAGATTCCTGAAATGGAAATATGCGACGTGGTTCCATAAAGAGATTCAACATGAACAGGGAAAAAATAGTCCGCACCATACCACAAATTTCTATGAACACAGCTTAAAGTAATGATGCCTAGACTAAGGGGTTGAGGCTCATAGTTTAAGGTTGTAGAGTTTAGATCGTGAGGGGTGTGAATTTTCTATGTATGCAAAAACCTTACCCATATCCCTAAGCCCACATGATGTATTCCCGATATATGAAACAAGGGAGAAGGGGATATTTTCAACACATGGAGTAAACAACTGGGGGAGATGGTGTGGAGTCGAAGATGACCCTCAAGACACTTATTCACCCTCTTTAATGCATACAGGTGCATGGAGGGATAACACCAAGGGTATTGAAATCCTACTTGATCATGGTGGAGTGTAAATGGACATGAATCACGCAACCAATACTTAAGTATTAATAGAGGTTGTGTAACGATGGAGGATAACTATTGACCAAATTTGAAACACAACATCCATATCGTGTGACCTGAAATGGGAACAAAAAATGATAATTGACCACTAACCATATATTCAATGCATGACTTGTGCTAAATTATTGTTCAATATCCTTGGGGATGTTGGTCCAAGACAATAGGAGAGTACTGAGCCCTAGAATCCATGCCATTTGGGGGTCCTTTCAGATGTGAAAGATGATTGAAACCTAAATAAAGGGAAACATGAAGCATGGAAATGGATGATAACATTTCCATGTAGAATCCAACACTCTAGGTCCTAAACCATAGTGCATTTGGGCATGTTGTTGAGGAATAATATAGGTCGAGAAGTCTAGAGAAAAAGGGGGAAACGGGTTGATGAACTTGGGGATGGACCCAAGGCGAAATGCTTGGGTGTTCCTACATATCCCATGAGGATGAGAATCAAACCATACATAGTTCTTGAAGATTCTGTTCAGTTTATCATCATGCGATAAAGATGTAGGAGAATGGAAGGAAGATTCCAAAAGGTAAGTACATGGCATGAATATCATAAACCTGACATGAATGGGTATCCAAGAGGTCTTAAACACAACATTTACTTCCAATAGAGTTTGGGAAAATGGGCCGGGAAGAGGGCATGATTTGAGGTACCTGGGGTTAGACCTGAAGAAAAAATGTCCGAGCATTCCTACATATCCCAAGATGATAGGAATCAAGATATACATAGTTCTAGAAAATGGCATGGTAGGGTATAAATGCTAGGGGAAATGTTTTCGTGAAGGTATGGACCATGCACCAAAAGAAGGAACATTTGATGGATATTGTTTGTTCTTTAGGGTGGATGTGTGTTTTTTGTGAAGTAAAAAACCTAGGAAGGAGAATCCAGGCATCATTGCAGGAATAAAGACATATATAGGCCTTGAAAAATGGAATAGTGGATGACCAATACCAAACAAGATGTCCCCTCAAGCAAGGAAACCACAATGTGGTGCCGTTTTTCATCGTGCGACCAGGACGATAACGTAAATGTTTAGGGTCATATGATATGACCAACCCATGAATTTTAATGTCATGAGGCAAAGACACAATAGTTTAAAGTCATGTTGGACCAGGAGACATATTTTAAAGTTATATGTCTTAGACACATACATAAGAATGAGGTTATAAATGTAATGTATATAAAATGGTGATGCATAGCTGGCGTGAATGAGGACATCGGTCCACATCACACCACTTGCAACCCTAGGGGAAAGGGACCTTAGGCCAAGGGGGCAGAAAATATCAGAGGACATGGGGCTGGACCTGAAGACAAAATGTCAGGGTGTTCCTATGTATCCCATGAGGATAGAAATCAATCCAGATGTAGTTCTCAAAATTCATGTAGCTTAACATCGTGCGGTAAGGACGAGGGGGTCTTAGTTTAAGGTCAAAGAACTCAAACCGAAAGAAGTGAGATTCCTCGAAGCAGGATGAAACCTTGAACAAGTCCCTATTCCCACGTGAGATAAGCTCGATGTGGGAAATAAGGGTGAAGAAGGTCTGTGTAGCATATGGAATGCTCAGTAAGGGGAAATAGTGCAGAGTCAAGGATGACACCACGATGTTAACTATTAACATATAAATGTGTACAGAGGGATAACACCAAGGGTATCATAATTCCATTTGAACATGATAGAGTGGAAAGGTATTTGAGTCATGAGACCAATATTTAGAATTCAATGGGGGGTGGAATAATGATGGATGATAATTGTTGACTGTGTTCGGAACCCAACATCCAAATCATGTGGCCTGAAATGGGAACAACAAACGAGGGTTGACCGATAACTATATTCACAATGTTACACCTACTACATAATTTTATTCAAGATCCTCAGGGATGTTTTCCCAAGATGGTAAGAGATAACTGATGCATAACATCCATGCCGTTCATGGGTCCTTCAAGATGTGAAAGATGATGGAAACCCAAATAAAGGGAAACATGAATCATGGAAAAATATGAAAACATGTCTATGTAGAATCCAACACACTAGGTCCTAAACCAAAGTGTATATGGGCATGTTGGTGAGGAATAAAAAAGGGTTGAGGGGCCCAATTAGAAGCAGGTGAATCGAGGAGATGAGTGGAGGAAAGGGGAAAGAGAGCTCTCAAGGGATAGGTATGTGGCATGGCTGTTGCAAACCTGACAAGAATGAGGACATAATCCCACATATTCCACATACCCCCTCCTAGAGAACTTAGGAAAAGGGTGCAGAAGGAAAAGTAGGTTTCTAAAAAATAGGGTTGGACCTAAAGAAGAAATGTATGGGCATTCCTACGTATCCCATGAGGATGAGAATCAAGCCACATGTAGTTCGGAAAATGTTGTACAGTTTAATGTTGTGAGAAAAGGACATAGATGGGAGGAGTGTCTCAAGGAGATGTGTGTAGTGTGGAAAATAACCTGATGTGAATGAGGTCATAGAGTCCATACCACACTGCACAATCCTAAGTGATAACTTGGTCCAAAAAGGCCAGAAAGGTCGAGGGACCTGATGCTGGGCCACAAATTAAAGGTCTGGGCATTCCTACGTATCCCATAGGGATTGAAATAAAGGCATACATAGTTTTTGAAGATGTAGTGTAGTTTAACATCATGTGGAAAAGACGTAGGATATCTTAGTTTAAGGTCATAAAACTCAGACCATTTTTCAATTTATCGTATTGTGGGATTAGTGCTGTGTAGTTTTACGTCCTTCATCCCAGACGACGATGCAGTTTAACATCTTGCGGGAAAAGGGGGTCTTAGTTTAAGGTCATATAACTCAGACCATTTTGTAGTTTATTGTCTTTTGGGATGAGTGCTGGGTTGTTTTACATCCTTCATCTTGGATGGATCATGAAGTTTAACGTCCTATGGTGAATAAGGTGGTGATACTCTTAAGTTAAATACTAATTGAGGAATTTATAATTTTTGTGAGTAGTAATACGCTCACCATACCTATTTACTATAGAGTATAAACCATTTGGGTAAACCTTGTGAATGATATAAGGTCCCTCCCATTTGGGCTCCAACTTTGGTGGCTTCCAACCAGGTATTATTGGCATTATCAGGGCCAATACCATGTCAAATTATAAGAAGGACAAGAGGAGAATTTTCTTATTGAAATACTTAGCTATCTGGTTCTGATGTATCTCCAGAATGTGCAGGGAAAAAAGCCTGTTCTCACCGAGAACTTATAGTTCAGCTAGAAAAATTTAGGCTACTTTTTATGGTGTCTTATGATCATAGAAAATTGTGCATAATGAAGGTAACTGAATCTCAATGGATGCGACTACCTCTCTTTTATACACCAGGGAATATGGAGTCATATGAGTGGAGTTATGAGTCATCGTTTGGTAAGCTCAGATATCATTGGGGAGTTTTTTCGAACCACTCTTCATGTTTTGACCAACCAACTTCTGCAAGATGTTAGAGATGGTTTTTTTGAATGCCCCAATATTCCAATTTTCTTGTGCATGATAGTGAGAGGTATTATTACCATGGATGTTGTACTTGGTATATAATTTCTTAAGTTTGGATACCTATAAGTTGGTTTCGTTGTTGGTAAGGATGACATGAGGGACTCCGAATCGATGGATGATATTGGAGCTCATGAAGTCGATGATAGAACATGACCTGAATTCCCTGATTATAATTTCTTCTTCCCACATGAAAATAAATTCGTAGCGGTCATGATGAACCTTCACTGGTGAGATGTTTCTTATAGATATGGTCCCATGACATCAAGTCCCCAGAATGCAAAGGTAAAAGAGTAAATGTGAATGTGGAGAGGCTCTGGCAGCCGATGCACAAATTAGAATGGATTTGGAATGCATGGAATTTCTTGGAAAACTTGATATAGTCATGGATCATGGTGGTCCAAAAATACTCCAATCTTTGGATCTGATGAGAGAGTTTCGACCGCTTCTGATGATCCCTGTAGGAACTAATATGAACTTCCTACATGACCTGAGAAATATCACCTCCTTGAATGCAACAGAGGAGAATCTCATAAAACCCAATTTTTTTGAGGATCTTCTCAAGACTGGGAACACTCTGGAGGGTGAACTGCACTGCGCACTATTAGATCCACTCATGTCCTGCTCAGTCTGCCAAGAGATTACCATGTCAGAGATACTCGATAAATGGAGTTTTCTAGTTAGGGGTCACTTCCAACACCATGGCATGGGGGATTGAGGTCCCGATGTGGAGGAATTGGTGGTAAGGTGGATTACTTGTGGGATATCATCATCGTCCGAAGTAATGGGAGTGATTAATCTTCGATGTTCCACATGGATAATCAAATCATCCTAGTCAGGCTCTGCAAGAGATGTGGCCAGGCAGGCTAAGGCATCTGCTTGGCCATTCTATGATTGAGGGACAAGAGTAAATTCTAGCCAAGAAGGGAACTAGGCCATCAATTGGTGAGTACACTCTAACAATAGTACAAGATCTGGACTCCTGACGATGTAGTCACCGTTGATCTTATTGATGACTAGTTTGGAGACCCCTTTCACATGCAGGTGGGGAACATCAATCTCGAGGGCCATATTGATACTGGTGATGAGGGCCTAGTACTCAACCTCATTATTGGTAAAACCTTCTAAAAACATGAACAAATAAGGAAATACATCTCGTACAGGCATGATGAAGATGATACCCATGCCTACTCTATTGAGTCCAGGATTGTAGAGTCTCCTACCGGTAGGGATTTGGGAAGTTCCATAAAAGTGAATTTACTAACATGGAATGGTTTGATCAAATGAGAGGATTTCCTCATCTACAAAATCAAGATTTAGATATTGTTCTGTGTTGGTTGGATGGGTGGTAAGAAAGTCTTCCAATTCATGTCCCTTAATAGCCTTCTAGGTGATAAACTTGATGTCAAACTATTGAAGGATCACTGCCCACCGAGCTATAAGTCCTCTCAACATGAGGAATTTCATAATGTACTTTAGCGGATCCACTTGGGGGAACTAGATGTATCTCATGGAACTTCAAGTAATGTATCAATTTATGCATTGTGATTACTAACACGAGGTAGTTCTTCTCGAAAAAGGAGTATCTAGTCTCCATATCTAGGAGCATGCAGATAAGATAATATAAAATATTATCTATTCCCTTATTATTATTTTGAGTGATAAGGGAATCTAGAGACCTTTCCAGAGTGGTCACATAAAGTACCAGTGGATTTCCAGAAATGGGTGGCATTAGAACTATGGGATGTAGTAGGTACTGCATGATTTCCTTAAAAGTAGTCTAACACTCCTCATCCCACTGATAATAAGCACCTTTCTTCATGATATGGGAAAAGTTCATACACTTTACAACCATATTTTTGATGAATCAACGTATGTAGGCTAAGTTTCCTTAAAAGCCTCATATCATTTGAATGTTGCTTGGAGGAGATATTTGAATGATGTCCTTGATATTTTTCGTATCGATCTCAATGCCTCTGTATCTGAAAACGATGTTGAGAAACTTCCCAGATGTGACCCCGAAGGTGCACTTAAAGGGATTCATATTTATATAGAGGGAACAAAGGAAACCAAACACTTTATCAAGATCTCTGAGATTGTCCTAAAACTGGTGAGATTTAACCACCAGATCATCCACATAGCATTCCACTAATGTCCCATGGATCGGCATGAATATTCAGTGCAAAGAACATTGATAGGTAACACCCACTTTATTTAGACTAAATGACATTACTTGGTAGCATAATTTACCTTGTCGTTCCCTGAAGGTGGTAGAATATTTATCCTCAGAGGAAATTTAGATTTGATTATATCGAGAATACCCGTCCATGAAGGATAGTCCTGGATCCCAGTGGTGGCATCAATCAACAGTTTTTTCACAGGAAGGGGAAATTCATCCTTCAGACAATGATAGTTGAGATACCAAAAGTCAATATAGACTCTGATATTTCTCTCTTCTTTCTTATGGGAACAATATTAGCTAACCATATGGGGTATTAGACCTCCTTGATGAAGTTGGATCTGATGATATTTTCAACCTCAGCCTCGACCACGGCACTGTTAGAAGTTTGCATCTTTCTAAGAGGTTGTTTGGACCCGCGATGATTTGTTGGAAGACCGAGATAGTGGAAAACGACCTAAGGATATAACCCTAGAATCTTTTTATAACTCCAAGTGAATATATCACAATACTGCTTTAGAAAATCCATGTATCTCTATTTCTCTTCAACAGTCATAGCAGCACTGATCAACATTGGTTTTAGATCTATCTCTTTACTAAGGTTCAAAAATACCAATTCATCGATCATGGTGGAGACACCCTCTTCAAATGTGGTTGGGGTGTCCTCTAAATACTCTTCTTCATATGCGGTGAGAAGATCATTGATATGAGGTAACCGTTCTGAGTTGATAAACCTTGACGGGAGACTGGTTCTAGCCTGAGCGGTAGTGGAAACCTCATCTTGGGACTACTACACTACTGAAACCCTAGCGATAAAAGTTTTCAGCCTAATCCCATCTGACCTTCAACCTAAGGGGCTGTGTTTGATGATATCAAAGAAATAGTGGTGGATTGTCTTGATCCAGTTTATCCAAACCTTGTGGAACAAGTACGTATGACATATTTTTGTTACCAGGTAGTGGACATCTCAATTCCTTATAGGAGTAGGGGGATCTGGGATCACCCAGGCCTGATTTGTGTAGGAATACAAGGTGATCTTCTTGAACTCCTTAGAATTGGGAACACACTTACCCCTCGTTCCAGAGACAATGAAGCATTTCCACAAGTCCAAGGTTGTGGCCTCTAATCGGTGAATTGGGAAGATGTAGGCGTCATCCAGGTCTGTCCACAGGTCAGTCACAGCTGTATCATGTTGAACCTCGTTATCCTGAATCTACTTTTCCTTGATATTATAATAGTCGTCATCCAAGAAGTGGGATTCATAAGAGGAAAAGGGAGACACATCACCTTGTAGTACACCTACTCAACCATTAAGGGAGTACTTAAGGCATTGGTGATATGAAGAAGGGACTGTCGTGTGTAGGTGGAGCCATAACCTACCCATCAATGCATTGTAAGTGGTGTATGGTGAGACAAAAATGAACTCAGTGCTGGAAACTAGGCCACCACACTGGTTCTTCAGGGGAATTTTTCCAACTAGTGTCTACTCCGTCCTATTATAACTTTGAATTTTCAGGTTAGAGGGACTCGGATCTGCCTCAGACAGTCCCATATTTCAAAGTGTCTGGGTCGGGATAAGGTTGATCCCAGAGCCTATGTCGAAAAAATAGTGGCGGACCTCAACACCATTGAAATGGGAAGTGATGTACAGTGGGAATATTTACCCCTATATAGGAGAACATTCATCTTCTCTGGAGAAAGAGATGATGTTCTGACATTCTACATGCTTGACTGTCTCAACGTGGAAGGCTTCTGTGGCTGCTACCTCTATTTCAAACTGAAGGGGTATTTTTAAAGCCTCTGTAAGGGCTTCACGCATATCCACTAATAGGTGGAGCTCCTCCAGAATAGATAACTTTGTAGGAATGATAGAAATATGCTTGAGGATATCATACTTCCAAGACAGGTGTAAACTTATGATAAAAGGAGGTCGATATGTGGAAGGAGGTTTGACGGGAGCTCCTAGCTGAACCGGCTGCTAACTGATACTGGGAATGTCTCATTTATCATCAGCTGGACCACATAGAGTTACTACAATCTTAGTGACATATGAATTAGGTCTATTCATGACACAAAATGGATGAACATAGCATATTCGCAGTGGCTCTGCCTAATCAAGTAGCACAGACGATGGTGGAGGTGGATTTGGTGAAATAAGATAAGAAGGCTGTGAGTGCTGAGCTCTACACTGGTCTTGCTTTCTGGTCTTGGTAGTATACATGGATTGTCTAGAAGCACTAACTAATGCATTCCGGCAACTCACATAACCATGACTCTATTGATGATGGCATCAGCTGGGGATGTTGGGAAGACCCTTCTGGTGCGCTTCATCATCCTAAAACATGTAGAGGTTTTCCATATCCATGGTGTTAACCGAATTGTACCCTTGATCATCACTTAAAAAATCCACCATTTATAGGTATATTTTGGGGGAAATATCCATCTATAGGGGCATTAAATCACTAAGATTATGGGATAAATATGGCATCAGTGGGGGACATTGTCATCAATTATTCTCCTTTCGGGAAGAGGAAGGCTGAGATGTTGACGCAGAAGTAGTGGCTACGGGTAACAAAAAAACTAATGAAGTATCATACCAATTCAAATGTGAATGAATAATACCATGGTCACATGAAAATTCCTTTAGAGACATCCTGTCATCATACTTTTGAGACTCGCGGTTAAAAACCTAATGTTATTCACCCTCACTATCGTTGTCAGGAATTATAAACACATATGCCACCTGTGTCGGGGTTGGACCCAACATGACTACATTGTCATTGAATTGTTCTTGGATACAGTCCTTAAACACATAGCACCGCTCGAGGGTGTTTCCAAGGATTTGGTGATAGGGGCATTAATTGGGGCGATCAGTGAGATCTGCCTCTTCGGGCCTCCTACATTCTAGAAACCATAGGATTCCCTGGTCCAAGGAACTTTGGAAATAACCATGGACCTAAGACTCATTATGTAACACCCCAATATTCCACGGTATGCTTCACTTTGAATAATACAGTAGCGTGTGTTGTACACATCTTCAAGTTCTAACACAAACCACAACCAATCAAACTAGCAGTTATGAATAGTAATGCCCACTTTTTAAAATTCTATACATTTTATCATTCACAATGGACTTCATTTTTGGATTTTGAATATCAAAATTATATTAGGGTGAATTTTTGGTAAATTTATGATAACTATCATATTTTGATGAATAGTGAAAATTACTAAATTTTAATTAAAAACAACTTTTTTAATCGAAATAAATAATAGTGATAAATTATGAATTTGAGTGGTTTTAAAGTATATTTAGAATATATTTTTACCATTTAATACAATGTTGGTCATTGGACATAATTTCACATTTAAACCGGACATAAACAAAAGTCAATCCTTTGATAGTTATTATTTCTTAAAAACATGCTTTTTGTTTTGACAACGGGAATTAATTTTAAATTAATTTATTCCACTTTTGTGTATTAAATTTGGAAAAATGGATTCCATATTTGGAATCAGGATTTACAAATTGTGTAAATAGGTAAATTTTATTTTTAGACATTTTGAATTATTACTTCGGTAAATATTTTATTTACCATGGTTAAAGGGTAAATTCGGTAAATAAGGGTAAAAAAATAATATTATAATAAAATTAAATTACCCTAAAACGTTTCCTAACCCTATTGGTTGATAAATATCCTAACATGGTCATCTTTGGGTCGATTTTGGGACCCCATGGATACACTTGTAGGTTATATGCACTTTATATTAATTAAGTTAAAGTAAATACAAAAATGACATAAACATATATCTTTTAGAAAAACAATTTTTAAATAGGGTTATATATGTTATATTTTTGACTATAAATATTCATTAGAAATATAAAATGATTTAATACATAATGGTATTTTTTTTTATAATTTTTAGATATCTAATAATTAAATTTATTTATAACACAATAATGATGCAATATTTTCCTTATTAATGAAAGAATCAAATAATTAGAATTATAAATGTTAAAATAAATATAATTTGAATGTTTTGATGACATAAAAAATTTTTATTGGTTAATATGACATGTTAGGACTGATTAAACGATTTTTTTGAATTAATAAATTTGTTAAGACTTTAACAAAAATCAAATATTAAATAGTGTCAAAATTGATATAAAAGAGTTTTTAAAACAAATATTATATTATTAATTGATATTCTATTCCTAAAAATCTAAAGTTCAGAAAAAGGACTTATATAATGATAGGTTTATTATTAATGGAACAGTTGGGGGTATCTTGGAGGTTTATAGTATGTTTATTAACTATATAATATAAAATACAAAGAGACATGGTAAATGTCAAACTTTTTAACAAAGAGTTAAATCTAAAAGTTAAGGTTAATATAGTGACCCAAACCTGTCTAAAACCTATTGGTTGAGTGGTTTTAGACCTATACCAACTTTAACCTTTAAATAATCCACTTTGGTTCCATTATAAACCTAATATGAATTTATTATAAAATAATATTCCTATATTTTCCTAAGGTGCCCCTCATCCCTCTTATAAAAGGGTACTCCCCTTCTCTCAATTTCACACATTTAAAGCCATTTTTCTCGGCCAAAACCTGCCCAAATATCCTTTCAACTTCCCTAAATTTATCCTAGAGGACCTACTTTGGTCATAAATCCAACTTAATGATTATTTTTGATGAAATCAAAAGGAAGAAACTGAAGAAGAGGTAATGATTTCACCACCCTCTTTCAAGTTCCTTTCTTCTTCCACTTCTTATTTATTTGTTATTTCCATTATAAAATAATAAATCCAGTATATTATATATAATTTGATGTTATTATAAATATGTTACAACCATATTAATTATTCTATCCATCCTTTGAAAGACATGTCACCATACGTGCGTACGTACGGTCTACCTTCTACACGTCGTGGTGTAATTGTTATTCAATATATTATTATTTGTATGAGTATAATAATGACGTGTAATTCATATAAATAATAAATATAACATGATAATTATTATTTATATATGATATACCATCCAATTATATATTATTTTAATATCAAAATAACGAAATTGTCGCTCGTGCGTACGTACGGATTACCGTCTCCACGAACGCGATGAGATTCATTCCCCATCATATCCATTCAAGAATAAATTTCATTTGATGATTAAAAATAATGTTTAGAGACATGATATAATTATTTATATGAATAAGATACATCCAATCCATAACAAATATGACTCACATAACAAATAATATAAAAGAAAATAAATTTGTTAACACCCGAAACGACGATAATACTAAGATATTATCAACAAATCAATGTTAAAAGATCATATATGATATCATATTAATGAATATGATTCTTTTATAATTCAATAAAAATTATTTATCCATTATGAAGGATGTTAACTTACCCTTGACCAAGTAAAAAGTACAAAGTAAAGGGTTTCTTATCTCACTTTTAATTCCGTGAGATTTCCATTGTTCACCACTTATTTACTACATGTGGTGTTTGTACTGCCCATGATTGTATTAATTGTGTAACATACTTTAATTCATGGATATTTACATCATCATTTTAAGATAATTATTTCATGGGAGTATGTTATGTAAGTTACCAAATCAATAAGGGAATTTGAAATTTCAATTTCCACTCATTCAGCTTTACGCAGACTACATTGATTATTATACTCCAATTTTATGCGTGGAATCACTATTCATTTTCTTATGTCATAATTTCCACTCCCCTTTATATGGAAATAAATTTGATACAAATAATCACTCCATTGATTAATTCTAAAGTCATCGACATGAACTTGAAAAGAGTAATTCTAACTCAATCTCCATTTGTTGAGTCAAATATCCAATTCATTGGTGTTGTTTTTACAAGAATATGTGTGAATGTCCTCTAATTTATTTACACATAATATCCAATAATATTGAGTGTATTTATATTTTTCACACATAGTTATGTCTTTGATTTATCCTTAACCTAAGGATACGGTCTTTATAAGAGATTTCATCTCAATTTACATTCCATTGAGACTTCTTTTTTGTTATACACCAAATCACTTTTATATGGTGTATATAATTTACTTTGTATCATGAATAAATTTATTCTCATTATATTAAAAAGTTTTGATTACCTCAATTATTTGCATTCATGTGTCTTTATTTTGGTTAGGAAATCTAACTAAAATATCATTTTAAAATGTTTTAAAGATTTATTATTCTAAATCTTTTTCATTAATGTGAATATTTTAAAAATTGTTTTAAGGATTTATTTATATGGACATTAATGTTTTAAAATCAAAATTCTTTTTAAAAGTTTCAAATTGGTATGGGACACTTTGATTCAAAAATATATTTTTAAATTTCTTCTTGACAAATAGTGTGACTTTTAAATGATTTCAAGAAAAAGGGGGATATTTATCTCTAATAGTTTTGATGATTATTTTCATCTATGTCAATATCCTTCATTATTATTGATTGAGGTTAATCTGATACAATAAAATCTTCCAAATTGTATCTAATGAGTTATGTTTGACTGTGGATGTGCTATTTTTATACCATTCGTGGTTTGTGGATAAATTATAGACATTTAATATGCTAGTTTTAATATGAATGTTTATGTTATGTTTAAACCTGTTCATATGGGGATGACTTGGACTTAGTAAGTGACGGGTGGAGCCCTCTATAGCTCCTCGATTCATCGGTAGGTCTCATGAGACAAACTAGTGTCTTGGCACAAGGCCTTGACAAAAACTTATTTGTAGTATTGGCACAAGGACTTGACTATGTGGTTATGATAGTCTGGATTTATGCATTCCATTATTATGAAAGTGGTTATTCATATTTAATGTGATTATTAGACTAGTAGAATATCCATGTGAATAAGTAAATGGCATTATTTCATTTTATCTTTTCCATATTATGCTGAAGTTCAAGTTTAAAAGGCTTTTGTTTTAGTTGTACATTGATTTAAATATTTATGATTATTTATGAAAGTTTCCACTATATTGTTATCCTTACTGAGCATATGAGATCACCCATTTCTGTGATTTATTTTTCCCCGGATGTGAAGAAGTATTTTATGAATGACCTGTAGGGATATTATGAGGACAGGAGTGTAGTCTATGGAGAAAAGATCTTGTTGTAGTTTTTCACTTTTTGATGTGATGTAAACCTTATGAATGTATCTATTAATTCCAAGGATACTAAACTAATTGGTCTTTTGAGACTTGATATTTTGTGATCATGCCAATGAAACGTAATAATTCACCCACTCTGGTCTTCTAGGGTCAGGGGGTTACTGTTGGTATCAGAGTAAGTTTAATACAAACCTTAGAAGCTAGATTTAGATAAACTAGGATTAGAGCACATAACACTAATATTGACATTGAGGATTAGTATAGAAGAAATTCCTAGAATTTTGGTATTGTAGAGATTTTGTGAGTTTTCCAAGAAATACATCCTTTTCTGGATATGAGCAGGTAGAGGCGGCTCTGGAACAGATGTTACTAGGGGTAAAACCCGAAAACACCGCTTTGAGATAGACTCAAACTGGAACTGGTTCCTGACAATGGGCCTTGCTTCACTCTTGGTTATGACACTCCCAGGGGATATACCTAGGATAATTTACATTTTATTTTATAACAGATTGGAATTATTTTAATATAAGATGAGAATAAATGACCTTGGTTAATCCTAAGGTGTTTCAAATTAAGAATATGGTGTCATGATATTCTCTAAATGATTTTATGACTACTGTTACTCACACAATGCATTCTGGTTTTAGTCAATGGATAGATTCTAAGGAAGTCATAGTAACTTTGAGAATGATGTACAAGGTGGGAACGATGGTGGAAATGAGCAACAAAATGGAATTTTGATAGGCGTAAAAGAAATCGTGTTCATTCCAAATCAGTTTTCCAAAACTATGATAAAAAACATATATATTAACCAACTCTCGGACTCAACAAAGAAGAGAAAGGTTGTGAATGATAAGATCTCCACCAGTGGAGACCATGGAGATAATAATCCTCAATTTCCATCATGTAAGAAATGTGGAAGGAGACACCCAGAAAAGTGTCTCAATGGAATAAAGAAATGCTTTACGTGCAGGAAAGAAGGACATAAAGTGAATAATTGCCGAGAAAAAATGAATAGTACTATGGAATAAAATAAAAATAGTCCCAAGAATCCATTTACAGTCATTTTCCGTAAATATAGGGGACCTGGCCATTACCCGAGTGAATTACCTATTCTATAGGGTATTTTCTTGGTCAAAGAAGATGATATGTGGAAATAAATGGTTGGAGAAATTTTTAAAATTATCAGTGCTCCTTGTTGCTGGGATTACTTTGGAATAATTTTCTCTTGTATTTGTAACCCTACAGTTTTCCATGTGATAATGATATTTGAGGAAGACTTATCTTTTATCTTGTGGATATAGTTATAAATAACCATTTGGTTTTATATGATCTTTGGGTTTGAGGCAATTACATGTTATTATATTTTGGGATGAAAATGAAAGGTATGAGATAACATTTGTTGTTAAATTATGTTATGGTTATTTTGAGGAATTTATCTCATTTTGGTAATGTTATAAAATATAGTTTTTGAAAAAGGACAACACGTAGACCGTGTGACAACCCGGCGCGTTGGAAAAAGCTGTGGGAATCGAACCCACAACCAAAATGCGATTGGGATTTATCACCTACCACTGAACTACGTGAAGTCCTTGGTTAGTGTGACTAATTATTTTTAGTTAAATGGTTTTATTGAATAATAATAAGTTGGTTTGGGATCTTATGTATTATCAAATGAATACCCTTAGTATAGGAAAATGATTTGGTGATTAAGTGATAAATGTTATTTTGGAAGACATTCGCTTTGTTGGGAACACTATATGCCCATGGAAATTAGAATACTATGGGATTTCATTTGAGAAGTAATGATAGATTTTTAGCAATGTTTTTATTGTGGATTTATAGTTATTTGGGTTATTTATATAAATGATTGACCTATAATAGAGAATATGTGATTAGGTTAATTAATTTTATGTATGTGACTTTAAGAGTAGTTGAAGTCATTTGGATATACAATTTAACGTGGAAGACTACATAACCAAATTCTTCTAAGTTTTGGGTTTAAATATTAGTTTGGATTATATTGAAGGATTTTAAGGACAATTGTTTATTGAATGGTGTTCATTTAACTTTGGGGTATTGTTGGTTTAATTTTAGAAATTAAGATTAGTGTTTCTTTCTCTAAAGGAATATCCTTTTGGGGGATCATCAAATCTTGTACCAACCATTTAGGTTTTGATTAGTCTCTAAAGACAAGGTAAATTTATAGTTTATCCTTTGTGGATCATGTGATTCTCTAGAAGTTTATTCTAGCTCTTCTAGTGTGACCAAGTCTTCTAGAATACTCATTGTTTAAAAATGAGTTAGTAGTATAAATTTATTAAAGAATGAAACTTTACTTAAAAAGTAAGTATATCTCTTTATGTTCTTAGTCAATATTAGAAATGAATTCCTCATCTTTATGTAATGTAACTTAAATTTTTTTTTGTCCGTTTACTTTTCCTACTAGGAAACTAATGACCGTTTGTCCCATCAAAAGTTTGTGGTTTTCTTGTTGTTAACTTTATCCTGATCATGTTATCTATCCCTCTCCATCGGAACTTGACAGTTAGTTTATCATCCATAACCAGGTTTTTCTACATGGAATCCTAGTATAGGTTATCTTGGGTGACCTTTGTACTTCTCTTTCTTTCTTTTAAAGTTATAGTTTTATTGACTCTTTTTCTGATGTGGGACTTTCCATTATATACCCAAGACCAATTTTAAAAATTGCGAGGATACAAATTATTGAAGTATGGGAGAATGTAACACCCTAAGATTACACGGTACGCTTCTCTTTGAATAATAGAGTAGCGTGTGTTGTACGTAACTTCGAGTTTTAACACAAACCACAACTAATCAAACTAGCCGTTATGAATAGTAATACCCACTTGAAATTTTATACATTTTATCTTTAAAAATGGACTTCATTTTTGGATTAGGAATATAGAAATTATCTTAGGGTGAATTTTTGGTACATTTCTGATAACATTCATATTTTGATGAATAGTGAGAATTACTAAATTTTAATTAAAAACCACTTTTTTAATCGAAATAATTAATAGTGATAGTTTATGAATGTTAGTGGTTTTAAAGTATATTTAGAATATATTTTTACCATTTAATACAATTTTGGTCATTTGACGTAATTTCACATTTAAACCAGACATCAACAAGTGTCAATCTTTTGATAGTTATTATTTCTTAATAACATGATTTTTGTTTTGACAGCTAGAATTAATTTTAAATTAATTTCTGCCACTCCTGTGTTTTAAATTTGGAGAAATGGATTCCATATTTGGAATCAGGATGTCCAAATTTTGTAAATAGTTAACTTTTATTTTTAGACATTTTGAATAATTACTTCGGTAAATTTTTTATTTACCATGGTTAAAGGGTAAATTCGGTAAATAAGGGTAAAATAATAATAATATAATAAAATTAAATTATCCTAAAACGTGTCCTAACTCTATTGGTTGATACATGTCCAACCATGGTAATATTAGGGTCTATTGTGGGGCTCCATGGATCCACTTGTAAGTGATAATGACACTTTATATTAATTAAGTTAAAGTAAATACAAAAACGAAATAAGCATATATCTTTTAGAAAAACATTTTTTACATAGGGTTATATATGTTATATTTTCTACTATAAATATTAATTAGAAATATAAAAATATTTCCTACATAATGGTATTTTATTTATAATTTTTAGACATTGAATAATTAAATTTATTTATGACACAATAATGATGCAGTATTTTCCTTATTAATGAAAGAATCAAATAATTAGTATTATAAATGTTAAAATAAATATAATTTGAAAGTTTTGATGACATAAAAAAAATTATTGGTTAATATGACATGTTAGGATTTCTTAAATGAATTTGTTTCGAATTAATAAATTTTTTAAGACTTTAACAAAAATCAATTATTGAATAGTGTCAAAATTGACATAAAGGAGTTTTTAAAACAAATATTATATTATTAATTGATATTATATTCCTAAAAAAATAAGTTTCGGCCAAAGGACTTATATAATGATAGGTTTATTATTAATGGACCACTTGGGGGGTCGTTTGAAAGTTTATAGTAAGTTTATTAACTATATAATATAAAAATACAAAGAGACAGGGTAAATGTCAAACTATTTAACTAAGAGTTAAATATAAAAGTTAAGGTTAATATAGTGACCCAAACCTGTGTAAAACCTATTTTTTGAGTGGTTTTAAACCTATAAACACCTTAAAATTTAAATAATACACCTTGGATCCATTAGAAACCGAATATTAATTTATTATAAAATAATATTTCTAGCTTTTCCTTAGGTGCCCCTCACCCCTCTTATAAAAGGGCACTCCCCCTTCTCTCAATTTCACACCTTCAAAGACATTTGGATCGGCCAAACCCTACCCAAATATCATATAAACGTCTCTAACATAATCCTATAGGACCTATTTTGGTCATAAATCCAACTTAATAATCCCTTTTGATGAAATCAAAAGGAAGAACCCGAAGAAGATGTAATGATTTCACTACCCTCTTTCAAGTTCCTTTCTTCTTCCACTTCTTATTTCTTTGTTATTTCCATTATAAAATAATAAATCCAGTATCTTTTATATACTGTGATGTTATTATAAATATGGTACAACCATATTTAGTATTCTATCCATCCTTTGAAAGACATGCCACCATATGTGCGTACGTACGGCCTACCGTCTCCACGTCGTGGTGTAATTGTTATTCAATATATTATTTTTTGTATGGGTATAATAATGAAATTTAATTCATGTAAATAATAAATATAACATGATAATTATTCTGTATATATGATATACCATCCAATTATATATTATTTTAATATCAAAAGAATGAAATTGTCGCTCGTGCGTACGTACGGATTACCGTCTCCACGAACGCGATGAGATTCATTCCCAATCATATCCATTCAAGAATAAATTTCATTTTATGATTAAAAATAATGTTTAGAGACCTGATATAATTCTGTATATGAATAATATACATCCCATCCATAACTAATATGGCTCACATAACAAATAATATAAAGGAAAATGAATTCGTTAACACCCGAAATTAAGATAATACTAAGATATTATCAAGAAATAAATATTAAAAGATCATATATGATATCATATTAATGTATATGATTCTTGTATAATTAAATAAAAATTATTTATTCATTATACAGGAGGTTAACTTACCCTCAACCAAGGAAAAAGTACAAAGTAAGGGGTTTCTTATCTCAATTTTAATTCCGCGAGATTTCCATTGTTCACCACTTATTTATTGCATGTTGTGTGTATACTACCCATGATTATATTCATTGTGTAATATAATTTAATTTATGGATATTTACATCATCATTGTATGATCGTTCTTTCATGGGTGCATGTTTCATAAGTTACCAAATCGATAAGGGAATTTGAAATTTCAATTTCCACTCATTCGACTTTATGCATATTTCATTGATTATTTTACTCCAAGATTATGTGTGGAATCAATCTTCATTTGATTATGTCATAATTTACACTCCCTTTTATGTGGATATACATTTGATACTCAAGTCATCGACATGAACTTGAAAAGAGTAATTTTAACTCAATCTCCATTTGTTGAGTCAAATATCCAATTCATTGGTGTTGTTTTTACAAGAATATGTGTGGATGTCCTCTGATTTATTTACACTGAATATCCAATCATATTGAGTGTATTTATATTTTTCACACACAATTATTTCATTGATTTATCCTTAACCTAAGGATATGGTCTTTATAAGAGATTTCATCTCAATTTACATTCCATTGAGACTTCTTTGTTGTTATACACCAAATCACTTTTATATGGTGTATATAATATACTTTGACATAGTATATCATGAATCCTTTTATTATCATGATATTAAAAAGTTTTTATTACCTAAATTATTTGTATTCAAGTGTCTCTCTTTTGGTTAGGAACTCTAACTAAAATATCATTTTAAAATGTTTTAAAGATTTATTATTCTAAATCTTCCTCATTAATGTCCATGTTTTAAAAATTGTTTTAAGGATTTATTTACATGGACATTAATTTTATAAAATTAAAATTACTTTTAAAAGTTTCAAAGTGGTATGGGACACTTTGATTCAAAAATCTATTTCTAAATTGCTTCTTGACAAATAGTGTGACTTTTAAATGATTTCAAGAAAAATGGGGATATTTCTCTCTAATAGGTTTGATGATTATTTTCATCTATGTCAATATCCTTCATTATTATAAATTGAGGTTAATTTGATACAATAAAATCTTCCATATTGTATCGAATGAGTTATGTTTTACTGTTGTTGTGCTATTTTTATACCATTCTTGGTTTGTGGATAATGTATTGACATTTAGTATGCTTGTTTTAATACGAATATTTATGTTATGTTTAAACCTGTTCATATGAGAAATGAATTGGAGTTAGTAAGTGACGGGTGGAGCTCGCTATAGATCCTCGATGCATCGGTAGGTCTCATGAGACAAACAAGTGTCTTGTCACAAGGCCTTCACAAAAATTTATTTGTAGTCTTGGAACAAGTCCTTGACTATGTGGTTATGATAGTCTGGCATTATGCATTCCATTATTATGAAAGTGGTTATTGATATTGCATGTGATTATTCGACTAGTAGAATATCCATGTGAATAAGTAAATGGAATTATTTCATTTTATCTTTTCCATATTATGATGAAGTTCAATTTTAAAAGGCTTTTGTTTTAGTTATACATTGCCTTAAATGTTTATGCTTATTTATGAAAGTTTCCGCTATATTGTTATCCTTACTAAGAATTTGAGCTCACCCCTTTCTATGATTTATTTTTCCCTGGATGTGAAGAAGTATTTTATGAATGACCTTCAAGGATAGTATGAGGATATGAGTGTGGTCTATAAATACAAGATCTTATTGTAGTTTTTCACTTTATGATGTGATGTAAACCTTATGAATGTATCTATTACTTCCAAGGATACTAAACTAATCGGTCTTTCAAGACTTGATCTTTTGTTATCATGACAATTACACGTAATAATGCACCGAATCTGGGATTCTAGGGTCGGGGTGTTACACTTAAAATTAGTAGTTCCGGTTCCATCTGTCCGAGAAGGGGGCTCTAGGAGTCTATCCGTGACAAGGGGTTGGAGGAGCATGTTGAGGAGGTGGAACCATATTGTCTCGCCTAGGTGGTGGAAGCACCTTATGTGGGGGAACCTTCTGATTCTGAGGTGGGCACTGCTGGGTCGGAGGCTACACCTAAGGTGGTGGCCCTCAGCGAGGTGGTGGATGTGGTTCCACTGGTAATAACTCCACCTGCATGGGGGCCTTTATTTTTGTTACCGTAGTGGTATCAACCTTAGTGTCTCTTCTCATGGGAAACACATGAGGCAATAGATGTGCCTACTTTTCATGTTGTAAGGATTTCTCTAGATGCTGGGCCTTTTCAGAGAAATCCCAAAATCCCAGAGGTAGTTCTGAGTGATTAGAGAAGGGACCAATTTAGTTTTGACATTACCACCTACATTGTTATCATCTTCTCCTGAGTTACGTGAGGCCATTCCACCGGGCAAAAAAGTTTGTAATGCCTTTGTTAGGCCTCTATTTTCACTTGAAGAGGTCATCAATACTTGTATTCTAGGTGGTTGAACTGAACTGGTAAAGAAACTATCTACAAAGGTCCTCCCAACCAGTCATTGACCTAATGGGTAACTGGATGTACCAATTGAATGCGGTCCCTTCCAGCGTTTGTATGAAACACTGGATCTTGGCGGCCTCCTGGTGTTCTAGAGTTCTCAGCATGGGTCCACACCTTGAAATAAAGTGGGTCAGATTCTGCAATGGATCTTCTGTCCCATTAATGGGGTAGAAAGTAGGAGTTTCAAAACCTAGGGGAGCCGACATATTGTCCACTGATGCTGAATATGGCTTTCCGTCAGGTGGGATCTCCACCTTTTGAGTTTCCAAAGCCTCGAGACGGGTAATGAGAGTGGCCATTAGATAATCTTGGTAGGGATTCCTTTCTTGATGAGGATCCCTGACCACCAATGTTTTGAAAGGTTCTTCAACATGGTAAGAAAGACCAGCGGCTCGTAGAGTGACTGGTGGGATGACTTGTGGGACTGCTGGAGGGATGACCTATGGAGCGGTTGGGGGAACCTGAGTTGGTTCCTGTAGAGGTTTATCACACAAATCAGGTGGATTTGGTGATGAATATTGCGCCCTATTTCCATAAAATATGGCCTCTACTCTGTCTATATGTGCAGGATGATCAAGTTCATCTGGAGGAAACTCGCTCGGGGGAGGATTTACCTATCCCTGCTGGACCGGTTGAGGATTACCATAATCTAGTCTCCATTCCTCAGCATATTTGGCAAGAAGGTAATCGACCATATTTTTATGTTTTGTGAGATGTTGACACAATACAACCTTTTCAGGGTCATCTTTTGTCTTCTGCACTGATCCAGATGGGTTAGAGGGTTTGACAACCCCAACATTCTCTTTACCCTTATTGGGGTCTCGATCGACGGATAATGACTCGGAAGGTGTAAGAAGACCCAGTAAATTTTTTTTTCTGGTGAGTAACCCTTCCCAAAGAATCCAACAGGTGTGGAACCACCCCAGGGGGTATGTTCTCATCAATTAGTCCAAGATCAGTCTCTTCCTCTGATAAGTTGTCCATGTTAACTACAACTGTACCTGGAGGTATATCCTAAATACCACCTGGAAAGTCAGGATGGCACCAGATAGGACTGGAATGAAGGGAAACATACTACCCTACCTGCATATCTGAATGTTGTGGGAAGCCTCTTGAATAATTCTACGGAGAACTATAAAGCTCTGGATGCATCGTTACTGTAGGGTCCGATGATGACATGGCGACTTAGGGTGCTGAGCCACGGGGAGCAAAACCATGTTTATAATGAGGCATTTCTATTTGATTTCGTCAAAGTGTTCCTGGCTCTTGGGGTAAATCACCTGTCGATGAAGGAGACTAAATTTTGTTTCCCAGAGGGTTTTGTGGAAATACATGACCTCCTCCTGGGTAATAGATTCCAGAGTAATAATGTTCACGGTTGCAAATGCTGATAACATCTCTAGGAACTAGTCCACTGTAAGGATGTCCCACAAGCTCCTCAGCCTAGACTTAGGATCCAGCCCTTTGCTTCCCCACTCATTGATTATGGGTGGTTGAGGGACCAGTTATGGAACTGAAGCAGACCGTTGTGATGGTAGACTGGCCAATGAAGAGTAAAACGCGTGAGTTGATAAGACGCCACATCTTGGGTTGTATTATAAAGAATGTAACGGTTGAGCCAACACATCCTAGTAAGACAGACTAACGACCAAATATTCATGTGCAGGTAATACAGTTACTAATAGAAGTTCACGTTTTTTATCATACTCTTTTGGTCCCCAAAACAAATCTTTGTGATCTATGGTTGAGGTAGAGAATGATCCTATTAATGATAAGGATTTTTGCATGGCCAGACCTTGGAAAGGGTCCAAATATTCCTTCTCCTATTTGTATCTTTGGAGGGATGTAGGGATCCAGTGGACTTCACTTTCTAGAAGGATGAGACTTATACGCCTTATTCCTTACCCATCCCCAACACAAAATATTGAGGTGAGGGTTCTATCACTGAATCAAATTCCTCCTTAGAATCTTAAAAGCAGACAGGTTTAATCACCGTTTGTAACTTCCCATAATTCTTCCTTTAGCGGCGGCGACCCGCCCTAGTACACCAGGATGGTTCTTCCAGATAGGGTGGAATTTTGACATGGGGAGGTCCTTTGTGTGAATCATTGCTAGAGTGGGGAGGACCTTTACCCACAATATATTGGATATGAGGAGGGCCTTCATATCAGCTATTACTGACATGGAGAGGACTCCTACTTAGATAAACCAGGGTGTGAGGGGAACCCAAAAAAATGTCGAAGGAAACACGGGGAGTCCCTCTATACTTGATAGTACTGGAGCGAGGAGGGCCTCCGCTGGGGCTGGTAAACACATGAGGAGGACCCCCATGGTGACCGTACGTGGTGTAGGGAGGAACTTCGCATCGGCTGGCGCTAATAGCAGTGGTACGAAGATGTCCTTCATACTAATTATACTAGACATGAGAGGGAACTCTGTGTTTTCCACCGATTAAGCAGGGCGTACTTCCACATTGGTGATTGCTGGAATAGGGTGGACCTCCATCAGAATCAATGAGCACATGGGGAGGACCTCCATGCTGTTGAATGACTGGTAAAATAATACCCTTAGGTTGAAAACCTGATATATAAGAGAAATTCTCATACCTGGGGCTAGGAGCACAGGGAGGAACTTCATGCTGAATGTTGATGAAGCAGAGAGTGCCTCCGCCGGGTTTGATGATGGTGGTATGGGGAGGACCTCCATACTAAATGAAGGAGTAGGGAAGACCTCCACTCTATCTGATACTGATATAAAGAGTACCTCCATACTGGGTTCCATCATCGTGGGTCAGTTCGTGACGAGTGATGCTTTCCCTAGTAACTGGGAGAGCTAGTTCAACCTACTCATAGGGTGATTGGTGCTTAAACTTTAGCCAGGCTTGGAAATTACATACTTTGTAACTGGGGGGGTGCCCTATCCCAATGATGGAAGTGGGTTAATAGCTCATGCCGGTGGTGGATTGGGCCATTAAAGATTAGGATGGTGGTTCCCCCTAGCATGCATACTCCTGATCTTGCACCTGATGTTGAAATCGAGCCAGCTAAACTAGATCCAACTATATAGGGGGATGGAATACCTAATCCTCGGTCTATAGGACCGATTGGAGAAGCTAACACGGTCGGGTGGGAGCCCTCTGTGGAATATCCCTAGCTGAAGTCCTGGTTGGGTAGACATGGATATCCCTTACTTCACCTGCATAAGGGAGTGAGTCATATGAACGCTCTGAGGATAGGCTCCCAATGTTGTTGAAGGTCAGAGTGGGGAGGAGTGGCTCCCTACGTGGCCCTTGGGAGGGGGGGGTGACGGGTCATAGAGGCCTCCATGTCATGGCGGTCTGTGTCTCTCATCGGGATGACCCATTCATGTTCATATCGATGAACAAGAGTCTCAATCACCATCCTATGAATAAATTCATAGAGTAAGAGGGGCCATGGGTGCCCAATAGCTGCAGGCGTGGGAGCCATTATAGAGGAGATGAATCCATGGGGAATTACAACATTCTTACTGCCCCTACCTTTGCATCCTTGGGAGGGAGATTATTAGTTTACTATAGTTTGAGCTCTGGTCCTACAAAGCAGGAAAATTCACTCATTAGTAAGGATATAGGAAAGCAATGCACAATTCACCAATGTCGTTCAGTCTTCCATGGTTGGATAGAAAGATCCACACTGTCATCATCATAGACCAGAATTCCAATGATCAACTGCCCAGCTTTGGTGAGTTTCACACTAGCGCCACTATTTTCTTGGTGGGACCTAGCACCAAATAGCTGGATCTGGTGAAACTCTTATTTATTGATGTCTCGAACACCACTAATCTCTATATTTAAGAGAATATTCACATAGGGTTTACCATTTCTGTTTATGACGCTTTTTTCGGGGCCCACATCGTTGTGTTGCGACACACTGAATATTGCCCCGCATTCCCAATTTCCAAAGGTGAGAGACATCTATCATTTATTCAGGGATGTTTTCTCCTTGATCTAAATGGTATGATGGGAAGTCGGTTCCTCCATCTGTGGATTCCTCCTTGGAATTTTTCATCTAGTTCGGGTCTCCCCCGTAGATTTGAGTTGGTGTTCATGAATCTCATCCCCAGTGCCACATCTTTGTGGACACTGGTTAATTATGATGCTTCTATCTAGACATTCCAAGGGGTTTTGTTAGATAAGAAACCTTCGGTCAGTATAGTAGTCACATTGGACATCACTGGCGTGTATGGACACTGAAACACTAGTACACATAGATTTCTTCCCTTTAAGATAGGGCTTCTCGAGGGCATGGAAGCCTGAGGTATCCCACATCGAGTGTGTGGAATTATATTCCATAGGCATGCACTTGAGGTTTTCCTCATTTTACTTTGTTTAACATGGGTTATGCCATGATTTTAACATCTAGCAGAGACAGATTAAACTGATCAGAACAATAATGGGAGGGGATCAAATGGGTGGGTCAAAACATCCATTGAAGATGAATCCTAGGATTCTTGGGTCCCTATAAGTGGGACACCAAGTTTTACCATTGGTTGGGATTGAACCTCGTGGAGGCCTCCTACATAACCTGTATATAGGATAGGTATTAAAACCCATATAGTTCAAGAGGGTGAAGAATCAAGGTGTACACAAAGGAAAACAACCCGAAGACACGTTGGGGCTTACACATGGTTAGCAGCCCATCGCAAGAGGGACACTCTTGGTTGGATGATTATAGATTGTGTGGGCCTTATGATTAGTTAGCTACCCTGGTGCCATGAGGATCATAAATGTTATGGATGAAATGATCTCTTCAGGATGTGGTGGCCTGGGTAAGAATCGGGATGAATGGAAGATGGTTGAATGAAGTGGATGATAGAAATGGAGTGGAACCGACGTTAAGATGACGATGATGTTGGGATTGAATATTAGAGAGGCTCCCTACATACCCTACTCAGATAGGGGAAGGATCAAATTCCATGTATATTTATTAGTGATGGGACACCTAAGAAGGTGGCCCATGAGAATGGACACATGGATGTGACCCGACATTAGTGGAACCCCCTTGGTTAAGGCATGACCTTCCCAAAACACAAAGGCTAAAGGGATAGACTAGGATGGGACATGAGTGATGGGATTGAATCACAATGAGGTCTCCTACATATCCCTGTAGTAGGGAATCAAAGTCCACATAGTTCAGGATGGGGCATAAAATTGGGGTGTACACAAAGGAAAACAACCTGAAGACATGCGAGGGCTTATGCGTGATTAACAGCCCAAGAACTGGTATGGCACCACTAAAGGCTGGACCAGGGATGTGGGTAACTTCAATGGGGATGTAGATGTTTACCAGTGTTTGGGTTGAACCTTAGGGAGGTTTCTTATGTACTCTTCCTAGGAGATAGGGATCAAAACCCATGTAATTCATAAGCATACAATTTAACGTCATGTGGGATGGAAGGGGCATACAATTTAATATCTTGCAGGATGAGGGTGAACCGACGTGAAGTGGTCAGGACTAATGGTTGATGGGCTTGAACCTCAGGGAGGATTTCTAAGTACCTTGTATGGAATGGGAAATTATCAAATTCCATGTAGTTCAGTGAGATGGGGGATGGAGATTACACAATAAGGTGGCCCAAAAAGGGGTGTCCTTGTCGATTCTTACTCTAAGTCCATGTGAGTTGTGCTCGGCATGAGAAACAATATGCAAAATGGACCTGGCGATCATGTCATGAAAGGTCATGTCATGAAAGGTGCATCCTTGAGGAATAAAGTGAGATCATGATTGGTTAGCGGCCTAGGGAGATGGAGATTGGGACATACTCTAGGATAGAGGCTCGATGAAGATAAATCGCCAAGGTAGAGGGATGAGGTATCGAGAGTCCCCTATGCCTATCTTCCCTTTGGTCTTGGCACTCGGAAGAGGAAAGGAGGAGCGAGGGTGCTAACCCCTGTGAGAAGGGATATGGGCTTACACCAGGATGGTTACCCTTCCCTGTGGACAAATAATGATCCATCCAAGGAGGATCTCATTCCACATGAGGAAGATCCCACTCTCAGGGGGATGATTGGGCGTGGAAAATGTCCGAGGTGGGGCACCCCATGTATATTTCATGGGGTGAGGATACTGTTTAATGTTATGTTTTTCAGATGATGATGCTTGGAAGTTTAACATATTATAGCTTGGATGATGGGGATTTGCTTCTCACCCCTAGGACTTACATAACTGGTGAGATTTAACCATTGGTGAAGGGAAGTCACCAGAAATTCTATATGGAGACAGGGTTGTGGAGTGATCCAATAAGGGGCTCATGTTAGCATGGCTATGTGAAGAAGCAATAGTCATTAGCATACCCATGAGAAGAAGCATGAGGAAAAGAAATTTAACATGAAGCACCACCCAAGGGACCTTGAAATCACTTTGTAAAAACGTCGAGGTCCATATGGGATAAGTATGTGCATGATAGGGGTTTTTTGTGTAAGAGGGGCTCATACTTGGTGCCTTATAGTCAGACGACACATGGAGTGCGCAAGGAGGGGAACACACAAGATTGAAGGGGTGCATGCAAGGTGCGATGTTGCACACAACATGGAGTGGTTGTGTGCAAAATGAGTGAATTTTCACAAGGGAAGACCCTGTGTGAAAGTTCTACATGACACAATAGAAAACTTGCGTGCAAGAGGGATCTTTTGTGTGGAAATTCCTTAGAGTAAATGAAATGGGTGAGGATCCTTCCCTAGGGGGGCCACCCGAAGTAGGACCCCTAGGTTACATATTGTGAAAGATTCATTACCTTGAGGCCATGTTTTTCACACGGTCGTGGAAGGGCTATCTTTCACACAGCAGAGCGTTATTTTATCTTCCAAAATAGTTCCCCGAAGGGTGAGGATTTGTTTCTATTTATAGCTGGAAACTTTTGCAGTGGCGTGAAAGAGGAGCAGCGTGCAATAGTCATTTTGATGTCACATTGGGAATGGAAGATCTTGCACATATATAGGAATCTTATGCACCAGGTAATCTTCTTTTGTGCCATTGACTTGGTTGGTTTTCAGATGTTCATCACAGAAGGCTCCGTTTGACGTCGCATTAGGCACACAAGTTTTTTCATGCCATTTCCAATCTTGCACGCAGACCTTACATCTTGCACGCACCTCTCTCGGGCCTCTTGTAATTGTCTATAGATTCAAAATATGAATTAATTTTTCTCAATATTTTCCGTTCATGGCCCCATCCGAAATTCAACGTCAACATGAGGTAAAAAAGCTTTCACTCTTAAAGGGTTATAATTTTAATTATATGGTTAAATTTGGATCATAAATGACCAATGGATGAAATTTTAGTTCATTTATCACCATACTTGTCATTTTTCAATATTTTTTATATTTTTTTTAAGTAATTTAATAAAATATTTCTTAACATAAAATATCATTAATGTTATTTTTTACACTATTTAATTAATTTGACATTAAAGACACCCTGAAAAAGTGGGAATTAAAATACAATTATTTAAAAAATCCCAAATAATTAATATTTATCTTAAAAATTCTTGTAACTCAATAATTCATCCAAATAGTATTACGTTTAACATTTTTAAAATCATATATTTTATTTTTCTATCAATCTAAGAAAAATTATATTAGTATTATGTAAGAATTTATTGTAATTATTAAATCCTAAAAAAATAAATTAATATGATAAATATAATTAATTTATCTTTTATATAAACATTTAAAACTAAACATAAAATATTTTTACCCTTATGATAAAATATTATATATATTAAAGTCATGAGGGTGACATTTTTTATATATTATTTTCTTAAACTAATTTAAATCCCATAAGCAAAAATATAAAATTGAAAGTGAAAATTTATATGTGTCTTGGATGTAAATGGCTGAGAACCACCCATAAAATTTGATAAAGGAATGTTTTAGAGAAATTTAAATCCTTATCCCAATGTTTTAAGCATATTTTACCCATTTTACCCTTACCGATGTGACAAAAATTTACCAAGGTTATTATTCAAAATGACAAAAAATAAAGGGGAACCATTTAAAATATTTGGAACTCCTAATTATTTATATTAAATACATTTTTCATTATTCAATTTATTTAAGTGGGAAAAATTAATTTAAGACAAAAATACAAAACACAACAAAAAATAGTTTATTAGAAAAAAAGTCTTTTTAAGTATAAAATTATTTTTATACCAAATTAAAACATAAAATTGATTATAATAAACATAATTGTGTTATTCTTAATATAATTGAACTAATTTTACTATGAAACCATTTTTTAAAAAATTATATCTTTGTAAATTATTAAACCAAAAATAGAATTTTAAATAAAAAACATTATTTTTCACTACTCACTAGAAAATAAATCTTTTCAGAAAAAACCCAGAAATTCACTCTATGGTAATTTTTACACGATGATTAAAAAATGATATTATTTTTATCATATTAAATTGGTAATTTTTTCAAAAATTAGTTATAATATTCACTCACAAAATGTAATAAAACCCATTTTTTAGGAAAGTGTATTTTGAAGAATAAAATGTATTTACAAAAACTTGAGTGCTCATTTCCTAAGAATTAATCAAGAAATTTGTATTGAGTTGGTCCTTTATATATATATTTCATAATGTGGTTAATACTATTAATTCTATATAATTCAATGGCTATGTTATAATGGTCATATTTAAATAATAATATTTCATGGTTTACTAAAGCTCAGGGTTGCGTTCTGTATACGATATCAGACATAATGTTGTTTTAAAATCTCAGAGTGTTACTATTTTAATTAAATTTACAGAACATGCATTATTATGTATATAAGGATGTAATATTGAATGGAATTTTTAATATGTAAATTGTTTATACATTTTAGAAATGGATAATCATGTCTATATCATTTAGAATAAGAAGGCTAGGGTTAATCGAACCAATATTTGGAATTACCAACTTGAACATATAAATGATAAATGCATTCAAATAATTCATATGTATGAATTATTAGAACCATTAAATTATGAATTAATTAAAAATTAAGAATACTTTTTATTTGGAAAAATCACTAAGACACCTTTTAGTGGAAAATGGAAAAGTGGTAGTTGACTATTGGATATCGTACATAGTGATGTATGTGGAACAATGAGTACTAAATAAAGTGGTGGTTTTAGGCACTTATTTACTTTAATGATAAATTTAGTATATATAGATATTTTATTCTAATAAGACACATGTATGAAAATTTTGAAAATTTTAAAGAGCTTGAGAATGAATTACATAATTAACCAGGAAAAAGTATTAAGATTCTCAAATCAGACCAGTTTAGTGAATTATTGATCTGAAAATTTATGGATCATCTGAGTTATTATGTAATTACTCTTCATCTCACTCCTCATAGAACACCAAATAGTAATGGTGTTTCTGAAAGGAGGAATAAAACCATACTGAACATGGTTTTATTGATAATGATTCATTGTGACATTCTTATTTCATTGTGGGGTTATTCTATAGGGTTTATGACTTTTTTAGTAAACTAAATTCCATATAATGTGGTCATAAAGACACCATACGAAATTTGGATAAAGAAATATACCATTATTTATTTTATGAGTATGGGGGTTGTGAAGCAAAACAATAAAATTTAGATTCTAATAAGCTAGGACCAAGTAGAAAAAACACATATTTTTTGGTTATTACAAATGAAAAAGGGATACTATTCCTATTAACCTACTGAACGCAAAGTGTTTGTGGCTTGAGATGGTGCTTACATTAAGAGAAAACTTATAGATCATGAAATCAATTGGAAAAAAGTTAAACTTGTAGAATTTCAAAACTAACAAATTGGAAGTTCTCTTGATTTGAAGTTTGAATCGGTTCCATAAACAATTGTGGAAGAAGAACCAAATAATTATATAGAAGAACCTCAAAAGCCTGTTAGGGTTTATCAAGAGCACAATATATATATATTTATCATAGAAAATAATGGTGAAGTAATTTACAGAAATGATGAACATACTACCTGTATAAAGTCCATTTAGTGTTCTAATTTCATGAAATGGTTAAAACCCATTGGATTTGAAATGGAATACATGTACAATAAATTTTTTTGGAACTTATCAGATGCACCTGAAGGGGTGATAGCTAAATTCTGAAAGTAAATTCCCAATAAGAAAACTGAAATGGTTGGTATAGTGTAAACTTATAAAGAACACCTGTTGGAAATTGGTTATAGGAAAATTCATGGTATTGACTATGATGAAACCATTTTACCTATAGTGATAATAATTTCTATTTAGATAATTATTTATAAAATAACTCCTTTTGGTTATGATATATATCATATAAATGTAAAAATTACATTCCTTAATTGGAATTTAGTTGAGTACATATATATGATTAACCTAATGTTTTTAAAGATCCAAATGAGTCAGCTGGGTTATACAAGTTTAAATGGTCCATTTATAGATTGAATCAAGTTTCTCAAAGTTAAAATATTTGGTTTGATAATTTGGTGAAAGATTTTAGTTAAAAAAAACATAGATTATTCTTGTGTATATTATATTATTAGTGGAAGTGTAGTAGTGTTTCAAATATTTCATGTAGATGACATACTTATTATTATAAATTACATCCCTACTCCTCACTATGTGATAATTTTTTAAGTAAATGATTCTCTATGAAATACATGAGTGAAGTAGCCTAAACATTGGTTATGAATGTATAGATAGATATATCTAAGAGGTTTATTGGACTTAGTTAAAAAAAAATACATTGGTAAAGTGCTAAAGTAGTCTAGCTTAGAGAATTCCAAAAGGTATCTTGACCAGTGTTAGAAGGTATGAATCTTATGAATAATTAGGATCCTTCAAAGGTGTTATAAAGGATGGATATGATTACATATGATTTCACCATAGTTTTTTTATATATTTCATGTTCTGTAATCAACATGATATCACATATACTCATGGTATGACTAGTAGAAACCAATCTAATCCCATTAAGATTCATATGATTTTTTTGGAAACACACATAAGTAATTGAAAAGAACTAAGGATATTTTCTTGATCCATGAAGGATATAATGAGGTTTGAGAAAAGGGTTTCATAGAGTGAGTTTCCAATCTGACAGAGATGATATGAATTCTCAATGTAGTTTCATGTTTTTCTTGAATGGTAGAGATATCAGTGGAAAGGGTTCCATCCACAGTGGACTCAAAAATATAGGTAGAGTATATCATGACATAAAATGTTGTGTTGGAATCTATTTGGATCAGGAAGTTCATTTCTAAACTAGAGGTGGTTCCTAGCGTCCAGGGAGAAATTGAGATTTATAATGAAAAAATGGTTCCAATGCTCATAAAAAGGAACCTTAATCTCACCAAAGGACAAAAAACATCCTTCTCAAATACTATCATATAAGATAGATCAATGAGATGAAAAATGTAAAGATATTTTGGGTGGATTTAGAAGATAATTTAGTGGATACACTAACAGATCCATTAGTATAGTAGAATCATGAGGGTTATGTTGGGTATATTTATATATGATACATAATAGATTTATGCAATGTTTTAATAATTCATCATGATTTTATAGTGAAGGAAATATCTATTTATCATTAATTCATATGTGTAATAACTTTCTTTATATAAACATTGGAATGAAAATATCCCATCAAAGTAAGACTTTGAGTTTTCCCTAATCAATGATAACAATAAAGTATTATGGGTTGTAATAACATGTTAATTTTAAATGAGTAGTGGAATCATGAGATAATTAGTAGGGACATATTATTTTGTCTATTCTTCTAAGTATATACCATGTAATTTTATACAGTCATCAATATACTTAGAGTTTTATGATTATTATCAATAATTTTAACGTGAGGTTAATGATATACCATGCATGAGAATGATCGTATTTTTATACCTTTATTATACAATCCATTGAGGCTTTTCTAATCAAGGGATTGTTGATTATGTTTTTAATCCAGTTTGAGATTTTATTGAAAATATTATATTGTTGGATATGCATATAAAAATGGGTATATTACTTTTTTTGATATACCCAAATCATTGAGTTTAATATTCATGTAATGAATATAATAGAATACAATTGAAATTACTGTAAAGATCCATGGGATACAAAATGTTTCTCTAATAATAGATTATGATTGGGTATATGATACAGATGTTACATATATGAAACTCACCTCCCACATGGTTTCCATTAATTATGAATCATGAAATGGTTCTTTTAAGGCTTGACACATAGATTCATAGAAGTTTTTAATGAATTATACATCAATAGGTAGTAATGTATTGGTTCCATGAGTAGGCACCTGATATGGATTATATAACTGATTATATTTATTTAATGTGAATCATTTGGAATAACTATGTAAGGGATATGATCCCTCCTATTGGTGTACCTTAAATGCATGAAAAACATCCTAATTTATCTTTATACCAAACGTACATTCATATACATAAAATGTGAGGAAACCCATATAGGTGTCATTCTATCCTCTCATTATGAATGAGATTCGGAGTATAGTTCACTACTTGTGGTGGCGAGATACTTTTTCACTTAAGTTATATCTATTAAGCATTTAAGAGACGAGATGGAGCCTTCAAATTGCATTTCAGGTATACCCACACCGATAAGTTCTTCGTTCTCATTGCATGTCGATACATTAAATATATATCAACCATTTCATGGGTTTTTTTCTAAACATCATTTGATAATACCCATAAACCCATCACCATCTATTTATTCCCCCACCTAGGCCATCATGCATACAAAGGACTTAGGGAGTATAATCAGACCCCATAGATATACCATGTTCCCACCTAGGTCTACCGAAATTCATATAATAGGAAGTATAACCATGTCACATTACTAACATTCCTAATATCCTAGACATAAAATATTACCAAATTATTTTCAAATATCCTACACATGTCAAATAACCCCATAATAGATACACATCATCTTCCGCAAAATTATAAATTCACACATCCATCTATTCTCACTAGATAGGTTATCTTTGTTTTCTTATTAAACTAAAGCTCCACCACCATTATAAACTCATCCCTATATAATCATGTCATATATTCAATACTCTGTATAAACACTATAATATTTAGTATAAATTTCATTCAAATGTTCAATGACCCTATATAATTTACATCGCCCCATGTAACTCACTGTCAAAAAGGTCCTCCGACTCTTGAATGTTGCATGACCTCGAGCATATATGGAACAACCCCAAGTAACATACTAAATTTTTTTACTCTATCCCTCACCAACACTTATATAAATTTTCCGAGAAAGTGGAATGGACCCTGTTCCATATTGGTATGGCCCGTGACAAAGTTTTTACATTTAAACCCTCTTTCCACCAAAGTATTTTCTTTAGTTTTTCATCATTTTGGCTCTAAGTTCAACACGATGACTTAACCAATATTCTATAAATAATCCCAAATCATTATCAACTTCAATGTTACATAGTAAAAACAAACCAAATAACCCAATTACGAATTATATTAAATATTTAACAATAATTAATCAATATATAATCATCTCCACCATTCACCATTTTTCATCTTTATCAATTAAATATTCTATATCCATAGAATTATACTTCCAATAACTTTAAAATATAATTTACACTAATTTTCAACTTCATTAATAATCCATCATTTAATAAATCACTTCATTTAAATTATTCAATAATAATTATTATTCTACCAATTCCATATTCATAAATTATCTATAATTTTCAAATTACTATATATTTATTCTTCCATATATAATGAGTCATCTACCCAGCACAGAATATCATGATCATGGTGTATTCATAATTATTTTTAAAAGAGATGTTAATTTGAGTCAGGTACCTTTATTTCATGATGAATGGTATTTCTTAATCCTTTATTGATAGCCACCAATCCTCCATACAATACCACATTTTTCATTCTCTTATATTTAGACCTTCTATGCCGTACCATTCTCAGCAATCTACTAAAGATGGAATAGAATAGAGAAGTACTCCAAATAAAATTACACTTATGTAAAGTGACTTCCCTCCTTAAATTACTATAGATATACCTCTATTAAGTCCATGCTTAATCATTCAAAAATAATTTTATTGAATCTCAATTAACACCACCTATTACATTTTCCTCTTTGATTTATTTAACTTTGAATTCCAACCACATAAAATATCTATCTCCATAGTATCCAATAATATATCCATTACATCGATACTTATATAAAATCTCTTCACATGACACATATTATATTTTATAAAAATAATACTTAAAATATTAATTACATAAATAAATAAATAAGAATGAAATTACACCACCAACCGACACTTATAGAAAACTTTAATCAATATAAAAAATTACCCAACCACCAACCAAGGTTAAAAAGTATATCCTTAATACAACTATTCACTAAAAACTTCATTCAAAAATCATAAAATTTCAAATTCTCACTTCATAGCTGAACATTTATTAAAATTCACAAATACCCAATATTCAAGTTTCTCAGTTTCCACATTATAGGCCCATTTAAAACTTTTCTATCTCAAAAGATTCAACCATAATCATAAAGAGAGGGCAATGCATTAAAATTATACATTAAATTCAATAATAAAAACTTAAAAAATCAGGATATTGAACTTGCAAATGCGATTAACTCTCCTAAGTTCTCTCCTTAAAACCACAATGTCACCAAAAAACCCTCACTAAGGGAATATGTATTCCTTATAAGAATTTATATTTGAGATCCAAAAATTTCCATTCAATACTCCATAAATCCATATCATCTTTGATATATAAGTCAATCAGATTAATAACATGAGAAGGATAATGATAATACTTTCAATGATGTGACATATGGAACACATCATCAAACATTTCTAATCATAGGTTATCAAAAAAAATTGAGGATGCCTCCCCAACCTAGTCCAACATCTCAGAAGGGATAATAATTCTAGGGAAAACATATTTCATTTTTCATAAAATAATCAACCAATTCAAGGATAAACTCACAAAAACACATTCTCTCCCACTACAAACTTCTAAAGTCTCCTCCTCTAATACTTAGAGGATTATTGTCTACCTTGATAATTCATCATGTGATCCAAAATAAACTGTACACACTCTAACATATCCAATACCCACTTTGGCCCAATTACAGTGACCTCATAAAACTTAACATGAAATAGTGATGAACGAACCTTTCACTTATAAGAATATTCATAAGATTCCATGCCAATTGAAAAATAAAAACAATTATTATAATAAAACTACATGAATAATAAATGGTCCACCCATGATCATCTAAAATATAATATTAATATTCTCAACATATCCTTTATTTTCTAGATTAATCATTCAATTTGACCATGAACCTATAGGTGAAATGTGGTTATAATGAACACCAAGGTATAGAAGGTGTGGTAAAATCCTATCCACATTAATGATGTAAAATGAACACCATAATCAGAAACTCTCATTCTCGAAACTCCATTAAGATTCACCACCTTCAACACATAAAGCATTTCCAAAACTAGCCACTGAGCTCAATTTTTAATTTGATAATAAATTAGTCATCCTTGTTAATTAATCAATGATAAACCAAATAGAATCAAATCCTAATAGGGTATGAGTAAAACCTATAAAAAATCAATAAAAATTTCCTCCCATTTACACTTGGTAATTTCCAAAGGATGTAACAATACCAATGGAACTAAATATTCTCTTTTAAACTACTAGAATTCAAGAAATCTAAAACAAACTCAACTACAACCTTATTTATCCCATTCCACTAAAAGTTTTTCATCAAAGTTTAATACATCTTCACAATTCCAAAATTCACTGATATAAAAATCCACAAAACTCATGAAAATATATCTCCCACATACTATTAAGAATAGTTATCAATCCATGTAATGAAACATAATGTTATTTATCCTCATACTAACTATACAAATAATCAACATTTCTAATTAGATCTCTCCAAAGCTTCACCTCATGGTCTCCTAGATGAGACTCCTCTAAAGATTCAAGGGAAAACATAAGTCATGGGTGGTTGACCAATATTGAATTCTCATTCCTTTTTATGGATAAATACAAAGAACTTGATGGGCGTAACCCTGAAATCTCTTTGAAATGATGTTTTCAAATTTAATTTATAATTTATTTAAAATAATAGTTTTCTAAAACCATGAATTCATTTGGATCAAAATACATCATATCTATTTTTCTTTATTATTATGATTGAGAATTTAACTGAGGACTCCTCTAGTTATATCTATACATTCTCCATAAATCTCCAAACAATATCCTTCATATTCTGAGTGATAGAGTAGAAGAAAAAAGTGATTTACATCATTCGATGTTGATTACGATGAAGAGTTCTCTTGTCCTATTTATGTTCTTTAGAGGGAAGATGGGAAGATATTCTCTCTAGGGCATGAGAGAATTCTTGATAGGTTTTCACTATTCACATTATACGACTATGAATCCAAACTGATATAATAGAGACTTCATATTAAGGGTTAAAACAATTTGTAATTGTACATAGGCACTTATCAATATATTTAATTTAATACCCCATGTAAAATAATAATAAAAATATTATTTTTATATCCCATGGAATTCAATTATTTAAATATAATTTCTTAGACAAATAAATTAATATTTATTTAATTGATATTAAATAAAATATATTATTTCCATTAGGTCATTTACTCGACCTATTAATCCTACCATGGATTTTATCAAAACTTGAATAATAAAATATTTATTTAATTAAATATTATTAATTTTTACAATTAAATTAATATTATATTCACTAAATTTGTGAATAAATATTTATTTTAATTTTTATGTAATTAAATAAATATTATATCAATATATTCACTAAAATGATGAATAAATAAATATGTAGTTATTACCCTCTAAATAAAAAAAGAGATAAAATTCAACTCACAAATTCGAAACTTGACTATCTCATGATTGAATATTTTCAATCAAATTCACTTGAATAATTATTGTTACCAAAGATAAGAATAATATTTATTATTAATATTAAATTTATTAGAATTTAATTAGAATCTAGATACTTTTAGAGTGTGAAAATCAAGTACACTTTCTTAATGGAATTAAGTGAACTTACCTAAAATCCAATATCAACGTCTAGAAATACATTAAGGCAATAATATAGAATGAAGTTAATGTCATGATGACCAAAAAATTCCCATAAACACTACATTGTAATATAATATCTTTGTCTATCAATATCTCATGAAACAGAATGTATACTAATTTCGTCACCCTATAAGCTTGATTTATCTTTATATGAATTCCCAAAATGAACTCATCGATGAACTATCCTGGCTATGGATTTAATCAAATAATTATATTTCAATTAGACGGTTAGAGACATATTTTTACATTAATATGAGATGGAAAATCCTTTTTTGACTCACTCCATTAATTATATATCAGTTATGATGCACCCAACTATACTGTTTTTTCATGATCATTTTTCATAATGGTTTTTTAGGTTTTGGGTGTAGAGAAAGCACTGTGGTGGTCGATACACCAAGAATATTTTTCCAATTAACTAGATTATTCACAATATTTTACATGATGTTTAATTAAATGAACAATGAAAAATTTCCACCAAATATTTATATAAATACAACCTCGAACCCATAGAGGATAATTTTACATTAAATTTATAATTAATTTATTTATGATCTGATTGAATGGTTACCTCATCAAGGATCTCTCTTTGATAATGATTTTTATCACATGTAAACCATTATTGTATTACCTTCATTGCATATGGGGGGATACAAGTATATAATCCCTATAGTTGTGATCCACAGATGGTCTGTTGATCTTATAAAAATTCTAATTTATTTCCAAGTGCTAGTGTAGGGAATTGATTAACTTACATTGTTCATGTTTATCACAAGTAGTTCCTTAGATATTGAAGGAATCTCTCTAGAGATTCTCGTTCTTGAGAGGAATAAAGGAGGTGGAATGGAGATAGAATTTATGTTTTTCACAATGATTCAAAAATATCTATTATCCATATATAATAGATATAACCATTTATTTATATAGATATAGCTTATGTTAAATTTTTTATTTAATTATGTATCAACCCTTAAATAATATTATAATCCTTAAAAATCCCTTTCTATATAATAATATCATTATTACTATTTTATAGTGTGTGCTAACTCAAACAATGATAAATATTATTTACCAACTTGAAAATAAATATCCATCACTAGAAATAATATTGATTCACTCCAACTACACTATATTTATTGAATAATCGAATAAATGGTTAATGAAATATTTAATTAATCAAAAAAAATATTTTTTTTCACAATACAGTGAATAAATATTTATTAAATATTTACTTAACTAAATAATTTATTTATTAATGAATAAATAATTATCTATTACCTTGTGAATATTAGATATCAATAAAACTTGAATAAAATTATTACTCATTCTTGAAAATAACATTTACACTGATACTTAAATTCAAACAGAATTTAATTGAGATCCACAAAAAAACTTAGTGTGTGACCCTCCAGTATTATTTCTCATTGACATTAGGTGGGCTTACTTAAAGTCCAATATTAAAATTTATAAATTGTTAAAGGCACCCATGATAATGAACTTAACATCACAATGTAGATAACCACAAATGAACGTTCCCTGTGTAATATAATCCCCTTTTATCAATATCTCATCAAGAAGGTTGCCCATATATGTCATAAAATCTATATTTTTGATACATATTTCTTTGACTATACTAAATAAACACATCATTACACCATGGCCATGAAATTTAATGGGACGGTTCTATTCCAATCTATGTTCTGAGATACCAGCTTCCATAATGATGGAAGAGAAAAATCCTTCCTAGAATTTTCTATTAAAAGCATATGAATCATGATGTACCCAATTTATCAAAATTCTCCATTAATTTCATTTTAAATGTTTAAGAAATAAATATAAGTGCATGAGACATAACTTTTATTAATAATAATATTAAATTCTAAGGTCCATTACACACACTCGTAGATAGGATTAATCGATGAGATCAAAACATGCAGAATTCCTACTCGTGGGCCTGTTATCATAATCTCCCTTCTTAAAGATTACTAAGTGTGAGCTTCATGAGAAGAAGTATCATATTTTTACAAGTAATCACACTAGATAGTCACATTCTATATGTCCGATCATATACTTTAATTAAACTATAGATCTATATTTAAGAATATCCTCATAGAATTTCAAGGTTCTCATAATATTAGGGAACTTCTATGACTTTATCAATGAGTAAAATATTCTTGTACATTATTATATTAAATTTATATAAAACAATGAATAATATATAAAAATATATTTTTTTAATATTAAAATCATCAAATATACATGTAATAAAAGTTAAAAATTGTTTTTCCTAAGACACTAACTACAAAAAACACCAACTTAGACTAGCGCCAACTATATATGAATTTCAATATTCCAGATGTCACATGAAAATCATGTTTCTGTTGAGTCAATTCTTTAGTCAATGGGTATTAAACATTGCCTTCCATGGATATTATGATCACCGTGACTTACCCTATTTTAGAAAAATCCCACAAAATATGATACTTCCAAAGTATGTTCTTTGTTTTCTGATATGTCATTGGCTCTTTATAAAGGACCACCACTATAGTATTATCATAATATATTGTGATAATATCTTTAATTATAGGAACTGTGTCCCACTTTTTGATGAAGTTTCATGTCTAAACTACTTATTTTTCTAGCTTAGAAGTTACAATATACTCAAAATATACTATATAATCTATGACCATAGCCTATTTTTATCCCTTCTAGCTTACAATACATATATTTAGAGTGATGATGTATCATGTCTAAGATTTTTTGATCATCTTGACCAGTTTGAAAAATAACATATGCATATTCTCAGATAATTAGTTCCTCATCTCCTCCACAGACCAAGAACATTTCCTTAGTATGCCTAAAATACTTAAGTATAGTATTGAATTCCATCCAATGGTGGTCAACTAAGTCATCTTGATATCTTCATAGCATACTTAAGTTGCAAGTAAAATATATCATAGTAAACATAACATAATACATGTTTTATCAAATCACTGATGCGTATGAAATACTTAAAATTATTTTTCTTTCCTCATGTGTTTTCGGACACATTTTCCTAGAAAGATGAATACTATATGACATTGGAAAAAATCCTCTCTTATATTATTCCATACTAAATCTCTTCTATATATTTTCAATATATATACCTTGACATTGGTCGAGGATTCTCTTGGATCTATCAAGATAAATCATGATCCCAATAATTTAAGTTTTCCTCACCTAAGTCCTTCATAGAGATAAATTTATTCTAATAGGATTTAATAGACTCTAGGAATAGTATTTAATTATAAATAAGTAATATTTCATCGATATAAGCTATTATGAAAATTACCATACTCTCACTAAAATATTCATAGACACATGGATCAAAATAATTCTTTATGAACCCAATTTTTTAAATGGCCTAATCAAAATGAATGATCCATAAACTATATTTTTTATTTCTTCCACAAATGGATATTTGAAATTTTAAAACATTTTTGGAATCCTTTGAGGTCACAAACCATTTAGGTTGTGTCATATGCACATATTATTGAAGGTTCTTATTATCTATGGATATTTTGAAATCCATTTTCCAAATCTCATAGTCATGAAAGGTTGTAATGGAAAGTATAATTATGATAGGTTTTAGCATTGTAACTGGTGAAAAAATTTCATCACAATCAATTCACTAATCCTATTTAAACCCTTTTGCATTCAGTTGTTCCATATAGGTACCAAATTTCTCCTCCATGTCCAATTTATTCTTGAATATCTATTTCTAACCAATTGTCTTTACATCCACTAGAGGATCTACCCAAATCAAAAAGTTTAGTTTGGTATATTAATCAATTTAAGAATTCATGGATTCTTTCCACTTGGAAGCATATGTTCCACCCACTACTTCCTTATAGATTAGAGGATAATTATTATCAACTAATAATGAGTCACCATCTCTGATGAACAGAAAACTATACCATTCTAGTTCTGTAATCTTTATTGTACTTATATAATGTATTTTTGTCTATGCAAAAACATCTTCCACAAGAATATTTGAAATATATCTTGTGAAAAATCTTGTTTATCATGATATTGGACATAATCATAGTATATCTCACTCCCACTATCTCTTTTAGAGATATGATCCTTCTCAAGTAATGTGTGATGTATTTCAACCACCACCTTTTTATCTAATGGATTGAATATTTGGTATCCTTTCCTTTCCTTGGGAGATCATATATATATATAAGTTGTGACTTAGTATTATATGAAGAGGCCTTGAATAATGTTTCACATCCCCACACATGCAATTATTAAAACATGGGTTTCATTACATTTCAAAATTTGAATAGAATACCATCTACCACTTTATTTGTAACTTGGTTTATTATGTATTTTTTTTATAATACATATCCCCAAAAAGATAATGGAATACTGTCATGGTTTGTCATTAGTCTCACCATGTCTAAAATGGTATGGTTCCTCATTTCACTTACACTATTACATTGAGGTGTATAAGGAGGAGTGATTTGACCTTGAATCCCAAACTCCTATAAATTGTTAATTAAATATTGATTAATATATTATCGACCATGTTCTGATTGGATTTTCTAAATATTCTTACCAATTTGTTTCTCAAATTTATTATTCTATTCATTGAATATCTCAAAGGAATATGACTTATTCCTTAGCATGTAGATATATCCATATATATTAAAGTCATCATTAAAATTTAAAAATTATTAGAACCCAACCCTTTATTCAATAGGAAATGTTCCAAACACATCGGTATGAACTAATTCAATAATATACATGGGCCTTTAAAATTTTCAACTAAATTGGGATTTGGCCATTTTTAATTGTAAACAAATGTGACATACACCATGTGGTCTTAGTTCAAAGGAATATAAATATCCATATTGGTGTAATTTAGTTTGACACTTTTCATTTACATTACCTAGATAGTGATTCCAATGTTGGATGTGTTATGATTCATGTAAATTAGTTTAATTATCAATTTCAATTACTTGGTTTGTGTATTCCAACACATAAATACTATTATTTAAATGTTCCTTGACATAAAAAATTATATTCTTATAAAATAAGAAACATTTATTCCCAAATTTTAAAATAAATCCATCTATATCAAGTATGTATAAAGAAATAGTGTTTTTATTAATGGATGACACATAATAAAAAACTTTTAATACCAAGGAAATTCTTATTGGAAACATTAGGGGGTAGCAGTCAATAGCAATATCAATAATTTTAGCTTTGTTTTCTACTCATAGATCTATCACCCCTCATTCAATATTTGTGAATATACTTGATTATTGTATTCGAACACACACACACAGATATATATATATATATGTGTGTGTGTGTGAGAGAGAGAACTAATTCTGTATCTAATACATATTTTTTAGAAACATATAAATTTCACTTGATAACTAATAAACTTGATACTTTCCCTTTCTTCTTTGGATGGGTGAAGTTTTCTTCCAGTGGACTTTCTTTCCACATGTGAAATATATAGCATCATGTTCCCTTTCATTCCCCTAGATCGTTATATTCTTGGAATGGAGTTGTGAAGAAGTTTTGGGCTTAGATATATTTTCTTGGCCTTTTTATTTATTCACCATAAGGAGGGAAGGATTTTATAACTTTTTATATTTATCAACTTTGTGAAGAAGAGTAAGAATATCTGGAAGATACTTCTCAAAGTAGTTCATATTAAAATTTTTTAAAAAATTGGAGAATCATTGAGGGAGTTATGTAAGAATGAGATCTATGTGTATTTAACCAAGAATGTTAAACCCTAAAACCTATAAACACTTATTGTAGCCAATGAGTTTGACTAAATTATGCCCAATTGAACACCCTATACAAGAATACTTTGAAATATTACATTGAATCTCAAACTATTGTTTTCATTCTCTCTCTTGGTAAATACCATAGAGAATCTAAATCTTTCTATAAGTATCCATGTTTTTATGTGACATCATGAGTTAACTATACATAGATGATAACATCAAACATTGAACATAGACCACATAATTCAATTTTTTTTCATATACAAGGAACTCTTCATCACTCGCCTCCTTAAAAAGTAGATCACGTAACGAGGATTCAATCATGTAAGATTTATGTTCATGGTGCAACACAACCCAAAGGTGTATGAACCATTCATGGAAGTTATTTGAAATGGGGAGATGATATTTCTATAATATTGATAATAGGGATAGTGAGGATGAAGAATATTCCATTTATTATATAATTATAAAATAATAATTTATTATTAATTTTCATGATTAAAATTATGTGAGAATAATAATTAATTTTATTAAGTCTCCCACTATTTTGCCAGGTCTCAAGATCCCTAGCCATTTAACTTATACTATACCATAACTAAATACATTCTATTGTAAATTATCCATATTTCCCTTCTTTATGATCCATACTTCATCCATGAACATAATGAGAAGGTATTTATATAGGCTATCTTTCAAATTGTGGACTTGCAAATCCTTGATATGTTGAGTAGACTCTGCAATCCATAAATCCTAACTGGGATTTCCTTTATACTTTCCTCCAAATTTTTACTGAATGTGCTTTTCCATTAAATTAATTACAAGTTTGTTTAAGTTTACCCAATACTCTTATGAGAGCTCCCTAATAAAATAAATTATTTTTAATTTGGCCAATAATCACATAACTATATGGATTCATTCCCAATCAAGTATTGAAAGGATAAGTCTAACTTAATATTAATTTGAAGGAGTTTAATTTATTATGCATAAAGATTTCTTATTTTATCCTTTACATATATTGTTATTATTAAGTGGATTTTACTTAGTTGATTAAACATGTTTTGATAAAAAAAATTATGCATAATCCATTTATTTAAATTATATATTTTCACATCAATTAATTTATTTATGTGATCAGAGTCTTGAATATATAAAATAAGTAAAGCATAAGATATAAATAAATAAATTACTGAATCATGCCCTTTTCTAATGGTTGATTTATCGAGACAACAATAAATAAAACTTTGATCTAGAGGAAAAACTCCTTGTTTCGATCTTGGCATGATATATAGTATTCTAGCTGTCTATATGTGTATCATTTGGGTTGGTATTATACTGGTTCCATCTTGAACTGGCTCCATGAAAATTGGGATATTCCTTTTATTACAAGTATTTATAACTCACATTTAGGGGAACTAAATGATTAGTTAAGTTTATTTACATAAATAACCCTAGACACGCAAGTCCTACATAATAATGGACTGAGGGATGACATTTAGACCATAATATTTTAATTTAACAATTAATAATTGAAAACCATGAATAAATTTAATTAAATAAAACCAACACATATATAGGTCTTGATCAAGCTCCTGATCGATCGCATACTTGCAATAGTTATTCAAAAGCATACTGTCTAATATTAATTTCTATTCATTCATTGTTATTAAGACCAATGTTCTTTAATTAATTAATTAATTCAATTGTATCTTATTAACCACCCAAATTTTCATGGATATAACTATCATAAATGAATTCATGGAAAATATACAGAAGAACCAACAATCATAGATAATTACAACAATTTAATTGAGAATTTAATAATTCTTAAAAACCATTATTAAATTGTCAAACATAATAAGTTTCAATCAACATAATAATGTTTTAATGATACAATTATTAACTAAATGTAATTTAATGTTTTTCTTTATTGTGAGAGTATATGTAATATGGATTTATGAGATCCACACCATGTATCTTCATTTCTATATACCTTGGATACATGTCTGGGAATTCATTGTGTACCTTATCTAGATTACATAGTGTGTGATAACAAGCTACATTATAGGTGGTTTGAATTCCATCTGTCTGTGTTACCCACTTAAGGACTCATCACATTCATCAGATGCAAGACTACAATATCTGTATAAATATAGCTACACATCATATATCTCACATGTCGCATGTCCGCATAGCTCACCAAAGTCTTAGTGTGTATTTTTAATGTGGGAATTAATGAACTACTAACCATGTACTCCAGATACACATCATGTATTTCATTAATGCTCTAGGTCGTTAGTATCAAGTTGTTTTGACCGTGTATTTGACCATATGGCTTGCATGAATTTCACCGCTAAACCATTTAGATTGTATGATATGTACACCATCTAAACTCTATGTAATCCAAAATGTCGTGTGTCAGATTGAACCGGTCTACACATGTTGTGTAATAAATGTTTGCGTGTAATTGCTGCTTGGAATGCTAGGTACCCCACAAAACGACCATATATAGTGCACAAGGTTAGACAACATTTACTCTAACTGCTTACCATATAACTTGGTATTTCTAGCAAAAAATACATGGAACTTCCTAACTATATATCATATCATTCTTCATTTATAATTAGTATTTTAAGAAAATGAAATATTGAAAAATTATAATAAATATGTCAAAATCATGTTAATTAAAACAGGATTAAAGAATGAATTATTATTATAATTAAAATATATAAAATATTGTGTATATAGATCAATAATAAAAGAAATAATTATATATTTAAAATGTGATAGCTGTAAAACCACTTATAGGTTTTGGGAATAGCAGAAGCACTGGGGTGGGTGATAAACCAAGAAGGTTTTATAAATTCGGTGGATCATTAGTAATATTGTGCATGACACGAATTCAATAACTATTAAAAGTTTTAAATAAAATATTTATATATAGAAAACCATGAATCTATATAATATATTTTCATGTTAAATTTATAATTAATTTATTTATGATTAAATGAAATGGGTACCTTATCATGGAGTTTCCTTCAATGATGATGTTTATCAAACATAAAACCTTCTCAGGTTACCTTTATTGCGTAGGGAGAATTCAAGGGTAGAGTCACTCTATAAATGATCCACATTTTAACCTTTTATCTCTAATAAATTACAATTTATTTATAGGTGCTAACGTGGTGAATTAATTATCTTACATTATCTGTGTTGATTGCTTCTAGTTCCTTTGATATTGGAGGAATATCTCTAGTGATTCACATTATTGAAGGGAAGAGATGATGAGTATTAGAGAGAGAATTCACATTATGCCCAATTATTATCAAATATTTATTAACCCTACACAATATACATAACCATATACTTATAGAAGAAGGGTTTTGTCTAAAAATATTATTTAATTTCATACCATCCCTTAAATAAATTTATAATCATTAACAAACCCCATGGAATATAATAATAATAATATTTTATGGTGTTTTCTCACTCACTCAATGTTAAATATTATTTACCATCTTGAAAATAAATATTCATCACCATAAATGATCTTGGTCTACTCTAAATCCTCGACATTTCATGAATATCTAAACAAATATTTAATTAAATATTTCATTCATCCATAAAATAAATATTTTATTTGGAACCCAATGAATAAATATTTATTAAATGTTCATTTGACTATATAAGTTATTTATTAATTAATATATAATTATTTATTACCATGTGAATATTAGATATTAACAAAAAATGAATAAAATTATTCCTCAGTCTTGAGAATAATATTTTTCTAAAATTAAATTAAAATTTAATTTAATTGTGATAAAAAAACAGTTAGTGTGTAACCCTATGGGATTATTTGTCATTGGAATTAATTAGGATTTCCTAAACTCCAAGATTACTATCTAGAAATGGTTCAAGGAACTCAAGTGAAAAAACATAATGTCACAACATCAACAACCACATACGAATGATCACTGTGTAATATAATTTTTTTTCTTAATATATTATCAAGTTAATGGAACGTCTATTTCATCAACCTAATGATTAATAAATATTTCCTTGAAAATATTAAATAAACACATTAATACACCATGTACATGGAGTTTAATGTTATGGTTCTATTCTAATCTAAGGGATGATATATCAAATTTTATAAAGATATAAGGGAATTATTTTTCTTTACTTATCCCCTAAAACATATCACTCGTGTCACACTCATCTTATCCAAATTAACCATGAACTATATCATAATGTTTCATGAAATACATATAATTTCATCATTCATAAAATTCCATAATAATAATATTAAAGTATAAGGACTAGTACACATGGTAGCATATAAGAGTATCTGATGACACCAAAACATAAAGAATTCCTATGGGAAAGTCTATTCTCATAATCTCCCATATTGTAGATTACCAATTGTAAACATTATGAGAATAAGTCTCATCCAATTATTAGTACTCACACCTGATAGTAAAGTTCTATTCATCCCATCATAGAATTTTATCTGATCGTATAACTATAATTAAGAAAATTGTCATAGTATTTCATTGTTCTCGTCATAGTGGGTAACATCCATGAACATATCAATGCGATAGTTTCTATAGTATATTATTAAGTTATATTCATGTATAATAATAAAAAATATGTAAAGAATATATTTTATTAATATTAAAATCATAAAATATACAAGTAATTAAAGTATATATAGTTGGTCCTAGGACACCCACTCCAATGGGTTTTTTTCCATACATTAATGTATGTGATTCTTGATATACATTAATAATAATCTCATTTTTATGGAAAATTAAACATTTTCACAGATAATAATACCGAATGAAACATAAATATATGAAATTACACATCATCACCTCTCTTTCTTGGATATCACCAAGTGAGAAATTCATCAGAAGAACTAACAATGTTCTATGATCCCCCAACATTTGATATTCAAAAATTATTTGTGTCCCATTATATAAATGTTATATACACTATAAAAAATATGTTTAAAAATATTTTCATATAATCTTATGGTTCAAAATATAGCGGGAAACTTATAAAAACTTTTGATTTAATGAAAAAATATAAGGAAATTACTACATTATTATTATGTAGAAGAACAATCATTATATGATAAAATATTTATTCATATTTTAGTAATAGAAAGTATAAAGTCAGCTGGTTCTATGATTCACTTTTTATTTTTCTACATGTATGTTTGATGCTAATATTATCTTTGATAAATAGTTCACAGAAAAAATCATAAAGTTGTGAGAAAATGGGTTTCATTAATATTACAACTTATCTTATATCCATTAGTCAATATAGTTTTTATACAGTTAGAGTTCTAATATCACTATTTTGAAAGTACGTATGGAAAGGAGTCGTGTAAAGATTTAAATACTTAAAGGAATCATCATCAGTCCTTTATTTTACTAAAACCATCACACTTTTGTGTATAGAAAAATACATGATTAAGAATAGTTACACTCTAAATTTAAACGATCAATAAATTATTGGTTAAGATATTATTTAACTAACCCACCAAAAGGATCTTATATATCTTACTAATTCTATTCACTACTCCAAGCTAAATTTCTAAATATCTTAAAGTAATCTCATGAAGTATATGAATTTACCTCTATAATAAATTTAGAATAGTTCACACATATCTTATTGAACTTATTGTAGAAGATTTGGAAATAATACATCTAATATTAAAAGGATTAATTTCCATTTAACATTATATTTAATAATGTCAAAATACATAAGAGTATTATCTCCAAAGAGCCTAAACATCCTTCTAGTTATATCATTGAAATATACTATCTTTACTAATTCTGGGGTTTTCCATGAAACCGTGTCACCCAATCAGTGCACCATATCTCCCATTCCAATATCTCCTATTCCCAAAATCCCTCTACAATTGAAATTCACATTTTTGTCTCCCCCCGACCTCCGTATGCCATAAGGGTTTCCTCCACTTCTCTATATCAATTCCTTTCCTCTATATTCATCATCCATCTTAATCCTCCATCATTGGACTACTACTACTACGAGTGATTTCCTCCCATATTCTACATCCATTTATTACCTCTATCTTCCTACAATATATTAGTTCTCCCTCTTCTACCTGACTATAGGGTTTCGTCGAATTTTTATTATCCAATTATTACCTCTATATTCACCATCCCTCTACCATATCAATATTCTACCCTACAATCCTACGGTTACTATGCACCATCCACCTCTATCTTCAAAAACCCTATTCAATCTCAATATTTATCCACTACATCAAAGATTACAAATATTTGTTTCATTTGACTTCATTGCCATCTACCGACAACGATTTCCTACCACTGCTCTACCATTTTCAGTCAATCTTCAACTACCTCTTGGTCATTGTAGTCATTTCTCAGAATCTGGTCGCTGTAACCCTAACCACTACAAGTCTATCTTCAACACCCAGAAACCCTAAACTACTCAACTAATTTATAGTGGTGATACAGTTATAAAAAGTCAAGTAGTATCCTCCACTCTATTGCAAGTGGGTTTAGCTACATATTAATTCTGGGTTATCTATGGTTATCGGTAAGACTCCTATTACTAAGAACCAAATTTTAAAATCCACAATAGTCAAATGACTCTGCATAATCAACTTTCCAAGATCCGTATGACCCATTGCTCTTGACAAGGGATCGTCTTCATCTCCGTAACCACTACTACTTCTGGACTTCTGGATCAACTGTTCATTCGATATTACTGGAATCCAAACATATTCCGGCATTGAGGTATTCTAAATTTTAATCGCCTATTAGAGGTTTGTTTTCAAAGTTAGCTATTCATCATCAATATGTATGTCATTTCAATTTACCATATATCCAATGCTAATTTTTCTCTCCTGTGACTCATAGAACATAATTTAACTCTAATATGACTATTAACATAACTGCTTGAAATTACAGAATTGACGGATTTCTATTACCCCAAATCATATCATACTACCCTTGTATTCCTATCTTATTTTATTAAATAGATAAATTTCACTATTTCTTAGTTGCAGATTCCCCTGTTTCTTATTTTTCAGATTTCAAGTGACAAATTTTTATAGTTGTATAAATCTATCCAATTACATATTTATCCACTTAACTATTTTCCTCAACTATGTATATTACATTGGATTTAATTTCCACATTGCATAAAATATTTTCATTGAACACCTTGAAATTAAAATATAAATAAACTTATACCAAACATGCATTTCCTATCAATCTCTACAGATATAATGTTTCAATGGAGATAAATAATGAAGGAATATAAAAACAATTGTGAGTTTTCTATTTTGTTTATTTGGAAATGATTTACTTGTTATCAATTTTCCAGTAGTTGTATAACTTAATAATACCACAATAACAGTGTAAAAATCTAATGAAAATTAATCAATGAGATCTGAAAATCTCTCTGGTACTACAATAAGTGGACCACTGTCTATAAATGGAATCACAGATCGATTTACCTGCATACCATTAACACCATTATCTATCAATGGTCAGTTATTTTGATATTTTCTTATTAAAGCCCAATTATTCTAACTACATTACAGAATAACACAAAGAATTTTTTTTAACTTGTTCTTGTATAGTGCCTCAATAGTCTACAACTTAGACTACATTTCCTTCTGGTGAAAACAAGAGAAATCAATGACTAGATGCCTTCAGAAAATCTCCAATTTCTTTCTTTAAGTTTGATGTAACTATTTTATTAAGAATAAATTCTAGCCCACACAAACGATCAAATCATCATCAAATACGTGTCTCATTAATTTCAGTAGCTACTGTGAATGATAAAAACATTCTACCAGATTCATCACTTGTCTCCTTAACAAGGTAAGTACAACTCATGCATTAATCATCGTTTTACAATTACCTCAATAATTTCAGTTTCTATCATGACTAACGTAAATGCTCTATTGGATTCATCACCTTCCTCCTCAATATGGTAAGCACAACTCATGATTTTTCATATTTATATGGACATTAATAAAGTTTCATTTCTTACGATTTCCTCTGCTAACTAAAACAGATTTAATCATACTATTCATAGATAGTACAATACTTTATCATGTACAGGTATGCTATCAAATTTAACACAAGTATATAACATTAAAAACACACAATTATATATATATATAATATAATATATATATATATATAATAAATAATATAGAATACTAAACTATTTTATACAAATAATTCTAGATACCAGAGAATAATCATTTTCTCATGATACATCAATTTTTGAGAGTCCAAGAACACATGTATACATAAACAGTGTCATACATAATATAGAAAACTATACAGGTATGTTGATATAGATGGTTAGGTAGAAACATTAATCACTTATGTATTATTATTTTTCTAGTCCTGTAATTTGTTTTCTATTAGCATCACTCCAAGGTGAATGTATATATTGAAAATTTAAATTAGTTATTATTACTTTGCTACTTCATCAAAATTTATGTGAAATATTCTATAACACAGATAGTGTGATCATTATATTTATTCTAATATATTTAGAGTTCAAATGATGGGTAACGACAAGACAGACTCATTCTTAGTTTTCTTCTTTGAAAAACAAGTCATGCAATATATACATAAAATATCTATAGAATAGAGAGATGCTTTGATAAAAGTAACTCCAACATATTGTATCATTTAAATATATATTTTGACAATATTACAACTAACATTGGTTATTGTTTTTCAATTAAGACAATAATGAGTTTGGTTTCTCTCCAGATTTGAAATATTTCATGTCAAGGAAGTTTTTGTTATAAATTGATGTAACATATTAGAATCTTCAGAACCATCATCATTATTCTGAGAATAATAGCTAAAAAGTGTTTTTTATAAATGATAATGAAAAATACATCAACATATTTAGTGATAGCTTAGAACACCATCAGGTAACTGTATAATTATTACTGATTTTATTTAAAATCAAACAATCACAAAACATTACTGTTTTGTTCGTTACTATAAAAGAATATCAAAATAGTGGGTATTCAAGAGTAAGCAGTGGTGTCGATCATATAAATGTACCATATCTTTTAATTTTTTCAAATTTTTTCTTTAAAAATTTAATATCACTGTACTGAAATTCTTTTTAACATTTCATGATAATACCATAAAACTATTAGGCCTTCTCCTAGGACTTTAGATATTGTCCCACAATTTTATATTTCAACATAGATCATGTGTTCTACTAGAGTATGTCACTGCTATCTTTAATAAGTAATTAATTATTTCCATTATTATAAAAAAATTGATATAAATAAATGTATATTTTGTATTTAATTTTTTTTAAACTATCCTTTCAATCTAAAACTTTATAATGTTAAATAATAATAAACTATTAAAGCTATGATATGTGTTTCAATGATTTCAATTCCTGCTGATTCTAGATTCAAATCTTCTAATAATATTTTCTATGTAGAAAATTATCTCACGTGATTTTGATAACGAGGATGAACTTAAATATAATGTCCACATATGTTTAGACAACAAGTCTACAATAATCCAATCTACTGAATTACACACTAAAACGAAGGGAAATGTAAACAAGAAAACTAAAAAACAGACTGAAATTTGATGCTAAAAACATATGGTAAACATACATGTTTATTTTTTAATTTATTTTCATTATTGTTTTTTGAATTCCTATATGCTGTGAAATTATTATTACATTATGTTTAGTATATAAATATTAATTGAAATTTATGTTTCTCCATTGAATGCATTAAGCCATTTCTTTATCCTATTTTCTATGTGTTCAATCTACATTGACTAAATTTTTATAATATAAAAATAGTAAATGTTTGATTCCTCCTATCAATTAAAGTTACTATTTACATACTATACAAAACACTATCTTGGAATGTAATATAGAAATGCCAGATTAGTGACTTTTATTTGAACACCATGTTTCAATGGAAACGGTTTGTAAACCTATACAGTGATGAAATAGGTCACCCTATCTTCCAATCATAGGTTCGGTGGATTTTCAAATAAAGAACAATTAGTTTTATTAGACTATGATGGTGTTAATTATTATCATGTATCATCTCTTGGGTCAATGTTCTATTAAATTGTTAGGATGTATCAAATATTATGCCACTGATATGTGAAAATTATCTATTTAATTGATAGGATGTATCAAATTGGTGACACTTATTCTACATGTTTTCTACCTCATATTTTTACAGTACCTATTTGTGCTATGATGTAAAAAAACACCACATTTTATAACTCTTTTCATTATTGTTTCCTATTTTTATACTTTACAAAGAATCCATCTTCATATACTGTAGAAAAATTCCATATTATTCAACTTTATTACAATACAATGTTTGATTTTTTTAGAGTTTTTTACTATCCATTATACTATTAATTTATAGAACATTTATTTTTATTACTATTGCATTGTTATTTTTATTTTTAAGATTGGATTTTCATATTTAAATATTAATTACTACTTATTAATCTATATAATTTTATTTTCATATACAGAATGCATTTTCTGGACAATGAAGTTGAAGACATATTGCAACAACCTATTGGTCCTGGCACACATCAGAAAAATCAATTAGCTCAAAAACTTATAAAAACATTCAGTTCATAGACTATTGTGAAATTATATATTGGGTTCTGAATTTTTTTTATTCAAATTAACCCTCTACCCATAATGGCCAAGAAGCATGACTTGAATGCATTTGGAAATGATTTTCAAACCTCCTCCAAAAATAAAAAATAATTTTTATGTATCCCTTCTATGTTCAAATATTATTTTACTATATCCAGATTTTATCCCCTACTATTCCATTTATATGTATGAATACCATTTGATTACAAATTAATAAACATTACTATTACTAGGTAACTTGTACAAATATCATTATCTTTTGAAAGAAAAACCATTAATTCAATATACCATGCGTACACACAGGTGATTACTAGTTTAATTTTAATTTTATTTGTAAATTAATTTCCTTACACTATTAGGTATTATTAGAGTATTATATTTTACATTCATCACTAATCTATAATATTTATACATATTTTATTAAATTAAAAATAAACTATTAATTAATTATGATATACCATTACCAAATTCGTTTCAAATTTGAAATAATATCTCTTTGTATCTTGAAATAGACACATAGATAAACATTTTGTAACACTAAAATAAAAAAAAACTTTTACTAGAATAAATCCACTTGTAAAACTTGAATTTATGATCTTATTTAGCTGATTTATTAGTAAATCCCCAACAATAACTTGAAGATTCACCTCACTTATTATAATATTGATAATATTAATTTGTTTTATTGAAATTCCTGTTCTAGTGAAATTTATTGAAACATATAAAGTATATGTCAATCATTACATTAATATCCATATTAATCTTTTATATAATCAATATATATTATGAAAGAACCCTTGAATTTGAGCCTTTCATGTATTTTCAACCTCACCCCTCACTTCGTTCACCATAAGAGGGGAGGAAAAATATTCCCAACAATCTTTATCAACTTAGAGAAGAATAATAAAAATATTCCTAAGTAGATTATATATATTATTCATTCTAATTTTCTTAATGAATATGGATAATATTTATGGTAATGATGATAATATGAGATTGAATAATTTCTTATCCATATGGAAGCCCAATGTTGTTAATTGGTTGACATACTTGAACAACTTGAGTATATGATCACTAGCAAGGCATCTATCTTTTAGTTTACAATTTTATGGTATATTAATAATATAATAAATTTTTATTATCTATTTATAATTTTAAATTTATTTTAGATGATCTATCATGGTGTATGCATCCATTTTCTTATGTCGCATCTTCAACTCTCCAGATATAACTAATGACATGATGAATGAACACCTGAAGCATTCTCCATGTTTTTCCTATAGGGATAATTCTTACCCTCACTATATCAATGAGGTTTCTAATTAATAATAAGGTATAATACTCAATATCATCATATAGTAGGTAAATATTACATCCCTATACTATTTTCCAATACATATCCTATTATTTTATCATTAAAATAGAAATACTTAATTTTTTTATGTAAAAGTAAATTTTTTTTTGAAATTAAATTAGATAAAATAGATATAATTTTTTATTTCATAATTTCTAATTTAGTTTAGGTTTATTTTTTTTATTTTTCATAAATAGTTGATTTTGGGGTGAATAGTGAAGAATGTCAATTTTTACAGAACTGTCATTTACTTAAATAAAATAATTTTAAATCCTCATTCTATTTTGGATTATTTTTAAAGTAACATAATATCAATTTTATTAAATATAATATTATTAATTCTATAGGAATTAATTTTTTAAAACCACATTCATTTATGATTTGTGATTTTTAGAGGAAAGTTCAATTTTTGAAAATCTTCCAGACAATCCCTTTTGAGAATTGTGGTTTGGATCAAGAATATGAGAGTTTTATCATCAAAATATAATGTTTTTAGTTATGTTTTTAGTCTCAATATGTGAATTAAGTACATGGGTGAGTCTCAGGATCTTCACATTAATTTTCTAGAGTTTTTGGAGGATTCTTCCTAGGGTGCATAGTTTAGTAGGTATTATTTAAGAGAATTAAAGTAGCGCCCTAAGTGTAAGGATTTTTCCATATATTTTTATAAAGTTAATGGTTTCCTTGAATTATTAGTTAAGGGGTTTAAGGAAACCATGAATATTTTAGGTTGAACTATATGGCTTGGTTTGGACATGAGGATTGAATCATGGTTTGTGCATGGTTGCAGACAAACTGTGTAAAATGTTACAGACTGAGACAATTTCAATTTTCATGGTTGACACATAGCTTGGTAAACAATGTGGCCCATCTATGTGAAAGGGGTCTAATTGGATAATTCCTATCTCATGGTAGGTTCATAGTTTGGAAGACTTGGAATCCAAACAATATGCTCATTAAAAGTGTATTTTTAAAAAATTTCACCTTCGATTATTTAAACCACAACCACATTTTTCTCCCCTACAACATGAACATGGTCCATACACCCTCCTCCTTTATTCCTCCTTAGTTACTCTTCCATTTGGGACATTTTAAAATGTAATTATTTGGTATTTAATGTGAGATTCATCCTTTGTTTCCTTCATTCCATGTCCTTTATTCCATTACTCTTGATTTCATTCCTCAATTTTAGGGATTTGATTCTAATTATACAAGATAATGGTGGAATTGGATGATTTTGATTGTAGTTTTTCCCAGATCATATTGAGGATGGACTGAGATGGTAATACATGTCATTTCTTGGAATTTCGTTGAGGTATATAATTATTATGGGTTTTCTAAGGTTTTTGGATTATCTTAAATTAAATTTATGATTGAATTTTGCCTCAAATGTTAGGGATTTCATACATGTTATTTTTAAGAGTACGTTTCAGGCATTCCATGTGTGGTTGGTCAAGGATCCATCAAGATGGTGGTTCTCGATGGGTTGTTTGACATTTATAACACATTGTTTTAATTTAAATAATTTATCATTATAGTATATAATTAATTGTTTTTTATGAGTGATATGAGGTCAGAGCTTGGGTGGTGGTATGGGCTCGGACGAGGCCCAAATTAGTGAGGTCAGGGCGTTGTCAAGTTTAGCTTGGTTGGTAACTGCTTGATGGTGGCAAGAGGTACCTCATACATTCCCTATTTTAATTTATTTTATTTTTTTAAATATGAAATGTGAAATGTGGTCAATCCAATTAGGATGATGAAATATATTAAATAAAATGTTTTATTTAAAAAATTCCTATGAGTAAATGCAATAATATGTCAAGATCCGTGAGTGATTTTGGTAACTGATTAAATTTTATTGGCCATTTATGGTTGAGGCCTTGTTTAAATAACATTTATTTATGTATATACTCTAACAGGTGCTAAATAAATCAAAAAATATAGTATCATGATCCTAGGGCGGGAGCCTTAGACACATACTTGTATAGGATAGTGATGAACTGATATGGGAATCCTAGGATTTTGGATGTGTAAGAACCTTTTTGATTAATTTATTGAATTTTTCTAATTTATATGAACATGGGATGAGAGTTCCTCTCAAATCGAGATCAGTCGAACTGATTGGGTTGACACTGAAAATATGGATGTATAGGTTGGGTGTTTGGACCAACCTATAGCGACATGTAAAGGGGATGGGATTGAGGTTATTTACTTTATAATACTTTTCTAGTATGACCAAGGGGACTCAATTAGTTGTTGATAATTCCATTTAAAACCAGTCCCTCTATATGAGGGGAATGGGCTTGAGAGATGAGAACATGATTGAGGGACCCTTATGATGTGTCCTTGAGAAATGATGCCTAGGGACCCCAATGGGTGCCCCTGTAAAATGTTGACCCTAGTATGAGGGTATTCTTGGGAAATGTATAGTGATGATTGTGGGTGTCACCTTATAACCAAAACCAGTGGTTTTATCCTATTATGTCTGTAGTGATTTTGGGCCATGCACTTTAGAGGTCGATCTTGTTTATGATATGAGTGTGGGTCGATGGCCAAACCTAGTGAGACACATTTTATTAAATGTAACAGGAGGGACATTCTACTGCTTTGAGACACATGTTATTCATGGGATACCTAGGATGCCTAGGGTCTGGATTTTATTCTTGATGACTATGAAATTTAAATACTCATGGGGCGGTCATGTAAATTCTCTTGGGATATCTTTGATACTATTAAATGTAAATGATCATAATGCGGTTATGTAAACACCCTTGGGGTTTTATTGAACCTATGAAACATAAAATATCATTTAGAGTTCATTTAAACACCCTTATGGGAGTCTTAATAATATAAAATTCAATTGCTCATGGAGTATTCATGTTAACACCCTTAGAATAGTATTGGTGATATGAAATGAAAATGCTCAAGGAGTGGCCATGTAAACACCCTTGGGTAAGTCTTGACACATTATGATTCCATAGATATAATCCTTAGTTCCATGGGTATGTGATGAAACCCTAGTATAAATTTGAATATTTTGGACTTCCCTGATTGAAACTCACCCATTGATCCTATATACTGAGTGGGTTAGCCACAAGTTTTTATAACATTTATATTTGGTGGGTTATCCCCCATGTGTTTTTTTAATATATATCAGGTGATTCATCCCTCAGATGTTTACATTTTGTATATGAGGGTGATATATCCCCTATTTGGTTATATGAGTTTGTTTGATTATACAATGTGCTCAAAGATACTCCATAACGGGTTGAATCAGGTTTGGGTAAATCAAGGCTCCATTGTAGAACCTAAGGATCAACATTGGTTATTTATTTATTCTTCTATAGTTTATTTGATTATCCAATTGATCATATTACCTGTATAAAATGCATTTAGTGGTTATGTATGAAATTTAATTAGTGGTTCCATATTGAGTTTCACTCACACACTACTCAATATCATCATTTTGGATGTATGACAGTGATTTTTATGGAAGGATAATCCATTTCATTTATTATTAATGATTATCATTTATTAATTTCACGTGCTCTGATTTATTTTTGTGGGTGATGTTTTGTTATTTTCATCTTGGATTTTTCACATTTATATGGGGGTATACTATCCCCATGGTATCACTCTAGACCCATGATACTAGTTGGTTGCCTATGGAATATAGGGAGTCATTCCTGAGGTTCATTTTACATCAATTCTCTTACTGTTCATAATGAACTAGGGAAGGATCAGACAAAAGGGTATCAAATAATTTTATATGGAAGATATCACACTTGTATTAGAGTATATTTTATTTTTTATTACTATTTAAGGAGATGGTAGACTGGAGACATAGGATTGTGTCGGAGCTTGTTATGGATCCCAAACGGGTGTGTTGTAGACACCTCCTCTAGTGGAAGTCCATGTTACCAATAATATGGATTTTATGTTCTCGGTTTTTTATTTAATATTTTTATGATTTCACTTCATGTGACACATATGGGATTTTCAGTTTTATGATATATTATAGACCTGGATCTTTTCCAAGTGACAATATATTCCTCATGCGTTATATTTTTCATGTAGGATTCACATGACATGCATTTGATTGTGGGATTTATATCACTAATTATAGGGTCATGTATTTAAAGTTTCATCAAAAACCTATATGTGATTTTCCCATATAATTTCTTGGTTTCATTATACTTAGTTGGAACACAATGTGTATTTCCTTCAGATGGAAATTAAAGTGGATCTATGGTGTGATACTCCATGATGATGATGATGGTATAGTCCACCTAATAAAGAGAAGATGTAGTGACCCTTAGTATGTCAGAATAAAAACATTGTGGAAAAATGTTGGAACTGATCAAGAATATGGGTTTGGTTATTTAATGTGTCAATAAAAACCTATATAGTGTTTACCCACATATATTTTAATTTCATTATACTTTATAGGACCATATTTTTGTGGCTATTCGATATGGTTCATCATCAAATGATGTTTCTATGTATGTGTGGATGCATCCTAATCCCCTAGGGAGAAGTCTGATGTTTCAATGCTCAGAGAAGGTGTACCCTAGTAATGGGTGATGTTTTTACCTGTGATTCCTATTTTTTATATGTGATAACATAGTCTGGGTATTTATACAAGAAGGTTATCATGTGATTTTCAGAGTAGAACCAAGATAAGTTTCCCTAGTGTTGTGACTTATATGAGATATGGCCTATGGGTTTGGAAGGAGAGACTAGTGTTTTTGATATATGAATCAGGGTTAGTGAGTTGGGTGATATGATTAAGATGAGTTATGATGTGTGTGTGGGTAACCCAAGTGAGGGATTAGCCAGAGCTATGACTACCTTAAAGGCATGGAGAATGGGAATATTCTCATGTTGAGATTTATACATGGAAGGTGCTATAGGATATGTAATTTAGGAATGAAGACTCTTTTATAAGTGTTTATTATTGGTAAGGTAGGATGAGATGATGAAATTTAGATTGGGTGTGAATTTCCATATTTGTGTGGATACTTGAGGGGTTTGAGTCTAGAAATGTGTAATTACTTATACTTTTGAGATGTGAGGAATTAGAGTGCCTTTGGTATCAGGGATGGTTCTAAGGGAAAGATCATTCAGATGCCTAACCATATTGAATTTTGAGGTAGTTTTTGATGAGATAGTTGATGGTAACCCTAGATAGTCAAATATATCAAATAAAGACCATGGGTAGAAGCGTTGATTTTAGAATGATACTAGGATAGAAGGTGATTGTGTGGTTAACCTTGACATGTGATGGATGTTATAATTTCTTGGAAAAGATAATAAAGGTTATTTTATTTTGTGATATTGACATGTCATTGAGCATTGTTAGTGTTTTTGGACAATGATCCTAGTTCTGATGACATGTGACTCATGAGATTTTTTTTAAGGTTATGTGATGAGGTGGTGCAGTAGCGTATAAAAATTATGTTTGGTTGAGATCTTGGTGTAATGTGAACATTATAGATTTATGGTACTATGATTAATGCTAAGTACAAGACTACTCAACGAGAGTCATCGGGTGGTGGTGAGATTTAGCTGATGGGCCACTCTTGGAGCAAGATGACCAATGCGAATAATGAGATTCTTACAGTCATGTGGCACAGTGTTTTACTTGAGAATTTGTGATGTCCCTATGTTAAGTGATAGTATATTTGATGTATTGGGTGTGGTATTATGACCAATTAGGATTAAAACTTGATATAATAGTCAATGGTTGATGGTATTTGGGGAGCATGGCTTTGGAGGAACAACACGTGTGTTTTGATAGTGGAATCCATTGCGGTTATGCTAGGGGAGCATTTTGAGTGAAACCATATGGTGGTTAGTACAATATTGGATGGTTGAGTGTATGGTCCTTAATATGAATTGAGTTTAGGTGAATCTCATCCATGATATTCCTATGATTTCGGAAAATTAAATGTTTGATGCTTCGAGTGGCACTCAGGTACGACTAGGGTTGGACACGTCTGGCCATTTTTTTATATAAAGGATTAATTAGTGATCATGGTACATCATTATGGTTAGTATGGTTGATTAAGGATCCAACCATGGAAATCAAACCGATAGTAAAGTCCATACTTCAATGGGTGTGTTTGGATGATCACGAGATGCCTCTATAATTTAAGGCATCAAGATTTGGCAATTGATAATGCATCGGTGGGTGAAGTTGAGTTACTCTGAGGTAGGTTATCCATTGAATGTTTAAATGGTGGTTTTATATAATTGGATGTGGAAAGTTGGAAACCACATCAAGAACATAATATTGGGAATAAAGGTTCTGTTTCTATAATTAGATGGGACCTTTCAAGGAAAGGTCGGCATATGGGGGATTTTTTTCATGGTCAGTGGGGACTCATATTATTCATTTTCAAAATAAAATGAGTATCAATATTGGGTTTTGCCTGGTGTTATTATATGTAATTGGGTGTACTGGGAATGAAACTCCATTGAGTGGTTCTATTGACCATTATAAATGTGTTTCATTTGGAAATTTCAATAGTGGGAAGAGTTGTAGATCGATATTGTCCCTTATGATCAGATACCACGGTGGGGAGAACCATGAGCTAGATAATAAATTAGTTGATGATATTATGGTTTCTATGGTTATATGAGTGTGTTTAAGAACTATATAATTTATTTATAGGTGGATATGAGTGTTAGATCAAGTTTTTGAAAAGTAATCACCCTCTGTTTGGAGTTTCATAGTGTAAATATGTTTATAATTTAGAGATAGAACATGCTGTATGTATGATGAATGGATGACCCGAGTAGGTCGGGATTGATTGTTGAATAGTGAAAAATAATTATTGAGAATGAGAAGTATTAAGTTGGGGAAGTTTTAAAACCCCACTCATTTATGATTTTTTATTTTCATAGGAAATTTTCATATTTGAAAATATAATGGATGGTCTGTTTTGATAAATTATGATCGGATCAAGAATCCAATAGTTCCAGCATTACATGATGATGATTTGGATATATATTGAGGATCAAGAGTTTTCTTAGGTTATTAGATTAGTATCAATAGACTCATGTTATTTTTTTGGAGTTTTAGAGGATTATTCCTAGGGTGCATAATTTGGTGTGCACAGTTTATGATAAATTGTGCAACACCTTGAGTGTGAGGTGGTTTCTAGTTATTTTTCTAAATATAATGAATTTATTGAATGATTAGAACATGGTTTTGAGGAAACCATGAATATTCCTATGTGAATCATGCATATTGGATTGTACATGGGGATTAGTGCATGATTTTCCTATGGTTGTAGATAAACCATGTGGAATGATTCAAACTAAGACAATGTCAATTTTTACCATTGATGCATGACTTAGTAAATCATGCAGGCCAACTGTATGAAGGGGTGTCTACATAGATAGTGACTACCACACAATTGGTGCATAGTTTAGTAAACTACATAACCAAATAACAAGGATACATAAAATTTGATTATTATAGTTTTACCCTTCAATTATTTAAACCTTAGTCCCATTTTCCTTCCCCCTCATGTATATATGATCCATCCAACCTCTTACCTTATTCATCCTTCGTTCCTCATCTATTTGGGACAATTTCATGTTCAATTATTCAATGTTTAAGGTGAGATTCATCCTATTTTCTTCATTCCTTTTTCTCCCTTTCATTGCGCTTTACTTTATTCTACATATCTATGGATTCAATGGTGATTCCACTGGATCATGGTTGAATTAGATGATTTTGATAGGTCTTTTACCTAGATCATGTAGAGTATGTCCCAAGTATAGGTTCTGGGAATAATAGAAGCAAGTTAGATGGCATGAAAACCTTTTATCTTAGTCTTAATTTATGCTTAATCATTTCCACACTTGATTAAAATGTCATATCCAACAAAAATGTAAATTACATGACTACGATTAAAACATCAGAACTAGGAGAAGAGGTTATTCCAATGTAATTTATAATTAATTTATAAGAATATATATAATTATTTCAACATGGAATTATCTCTTCATTGATGATCCTGTTGAATATATATCATTGTATTGTCATTGCACTGTAGGATCCTAGTATAGAATCCATCATACGATGATCCATATGTGCACCACAATCTCTGAACGTTACTATAGAATCAATGGGTGCTTGAATGACTAATCCTAATCACTTACATCATTCATGGTCGATCAGAATAAAATTATTTTTAAGGAGGAATAATTCTTGATGTTCTCTTTTTGGATTGATAGATTATGGGAGAAGAGAATTCTGGATTTCTTGATCTCTCTCTGTGGATTGAGAGAGTCTCACTCTATCCTCTATGGACAATCAGCGTTACTATTGAATGTGATATAATTAGATTATTATTATGGTAGGTTTAGGTTTGGAAAATTTTACAATAAACCCTTTCAATATTTATAATTTTTAATTAACCTTGTTCTAAATAGTAATAATAATATTATTATTAATCGCTTGACATATGAAACAATTTTTATAATATATAAATAATTATACTTTTTATAATTTTCAATTAGGTACATTATGCTCGATCTTATTTCCCTCATCGAAATTTACTGACCCTCGAATAATTATTGTTTATAAATAAATATGAATATATTATTCTATGATAAATATAATTAATATTATATTCTTTAAACTTCGAAATAAATATTTATTATTACAATTTTACTCGCTTATTATTTTTAATAACTTGTGATTAAATTAAGGTGATCAACCAATACTAAATAAATATTATTTATTATCATTTGTTAAATTCTATACTTGAATTTAACAAAGATTGTAGATACACTTAGTGTTTGATCCTCTAGGCCTCTTTCTCAGAGTCACTACGAATAACCTCTTAAAGTACACAGTTATAATATAGGAACATACAAAGACACCCATAGATAAATAATTTAATGTAATAATGAAATTTAAGCTCCTACAAATTTTTATCATGTAATATAACCCCTTATTGATATATATCAAATCAATCAGGTTATAGGATGATTCAATTAACCCATAAGCTCAATGTCTCTTTCTTTAAAATTATGGAAATGAAATTTCTTACTAAACAACATGGTCATGGATTTATCTAGGTAGTTTCATTCCCATAAAAGGGAATGAGATATCAACTTCTCTCAAGGGTTAGAATGGATAAATATTTTTCTTGAATTATCTATTAATGCAATAACACTCACTACGTACCCAACATATCTTACCTAACCATGAGTATATGTCATCATGGTTTTTTTCAATACATAAATGAACATGATTCATGATATCCATTAATTATAATTATAATGTCTAACGACTAATATCAAAATCTCTATATAAGAACATCCAATGACACATGGAAATTTATATTTCCTATTAAGGAGTCTATTCTTTTAACTTCCTATATTAGAGATTACCAATAGATAACACCATGAAAAGGTCTATTAATGTCTTATTATCCTATTTTCCCTGATATCCTATATCATATTCATCCCATAAAACAATATCATTTTTCCATAGAACTATATTCATGAATGATTTTGTAGCATCTCCATGTTATCATCATAGTGGGGAAATGCTATGACCTATTAGTGTGACATACACTCTTAAGAAATTATTACATAAAAGTATTATGAAAACGAATAATCATGTTTTGATTAGAAAAATTTACTAATAAAACATGTAATCAAGTACTAAGAAATTCAGTTCTAGGGAACTAAATATAGCACCGAGAAGGTATTTGCATGTCATTTCTCACCATTTCATTGAGGTATGTCACCGTTTGTATTTTTTATAACGTTTTTTTGGTTAAATTAAATTAAATTGATTATTTTATTTGGAATAATGGGTTTGTTATTTTTCCTATAATGGTGTTGGGAGTATCTTGTGGACCTCCCACACCCATTTTGTCGAGGCTACAATAATACAATGGTTCTCAGAGGGCTATTCAGTGTTTATAATGCATTAGTTTAATATAAATATTTACTTATAATCATTTATAATTGATTATTGTTTACTTTTTATATGAGGAAAAATCTTGGGAGGTGTTACACAATTAGATAATTCTTAGATGGGAGAGGTTTATGCGTTGTGAAGCTTAGCTTGGGAGGAAACTCCTTGACGGAGGTAGGCGGTCTCATATACAATCACTATTGTAATTTATTTTATTTATTTATACATGGAATGTGATAAGTATTCAAACCACTGAGGAATATGAATTTTTTTAAATAAAAATTTTAAATTAAAAAAAAAATTGAGTAAATTACACAAAGTGTCAAGGTGTATGAGGTATTTTGGGCACTACATTAATTACCTCATCCATTGATAGTTAATGCCTTATTTAAATATCATACCTTGATATGTTGACCCTGAGGGGTGTTGAATAAATAAAATGGACATAGTAGAGTGGCCCTAGGGTTGGAGCCTTAGATAACACCTAGTAGAGGAGAGTGGAAAACAGATATGGTAATCCTAAGGTTTTTTACCATGCGAGAACCTTGTCATTATTTTATGGCCTTAGGATGATTGAGATGAAAATCGGGTTGTAGTTCATCCTCAGATGAGAAAGGTTGTCCTAGGTGGGTATCCCCAGACAAGATGGATGTATAAGTTGGGTGTTCATAAAAACCTAGAGTGTTTTTTATAGGGAATAATCTCGAGGTTATATCACCTGTAGGACTTGAATATGAGGCCCAAGGGACCTCGATGATTTTTTGATGATTTCAAGGGATGTTTTTCCATATAAATGAGGGGAATTGGTTTGATAGATTAGAATGTGATTGAGGTACCCTTATCATGTGTTATAACTGTAAGGATACCTAGGGGACCTCAGTGGGTAACCCAGTGACAAGTTGACCCCATTGAGAGGGTGGTATTTGGAAATGGGTTATGATTATTGTAAGTGTCACCTTAGAACCAATATTGAAAATTTGATTCTATTATGCCTATGGTGAATATGTGTCATGCACTTGACAGTATTCCCTTGTTTATAAGATGTCTATGGGATGATAGAAAACTAGAATGAGACATGTAATATGAGATGTCATGGGAGGGACATTCTACCCCTTTGAGATAGATGTTATACATGGTATTACTATGGTCCAACTTGTATAAATAATGATTATGAATCAAAAATGATCATGTAGTTAATATGTTAACACCCTTGGGATGGTCTTGATACTCTGAAATAAAAAAACTAATGGAGTTTTTGTGTAAACACTCCAAGGGAGGTATTGATGTTATTAAATGATAATTCTCATGGAGAAGTCTTGTAAATTCCTTAGGGTAGTCATGATATTATAAAAGGAAAACACTCATGGAGCAATCTTATAAATTCCCTTGGTAAGGTCTTGATTTTATGAAACATAAATGATCAAAGAGTGGTCATGTAAAAACCCTTAGGGTGTCTTGAAACATAAGGATTACTTGGAAACACTTCTTGGATCCATGGGTAGGGTATGTGACCCCCCACATAGATTTGGATATTGTGGACTACCATGATAAGGAGTCAACCACTGAACTTATATACTAGATGGGTTATCCCTGAGTGTTTAAAGCATGTATATTGGGTGGATCATTCCTCAGGGGTTTATCCTATGTACAATGAGCGGTTCATCCCTTTGTATGTTTATCTCTTTTATACATGGGTGAAATAGCCCTTTGGTAGTTATGTTGGTTGACATGAGTGTGTGACGTTCTCATAGACACTTCGATACTAAATTAAACATGTTTAGATTGATCAGAATTACATGGTATAACCCTTGGATTAAATTTTTTTATTTATATATATTTTTACAGGCTATTTATATCTATATAAGTATATCACATGTATACATTTCATTTACTAGTAATGTATGATATCATGTTAGTGGTTCCTTATAGAGTTGTACTCACTCCCTTCTCAAGTATCTGTGACACTTGGGTTCCTGAGAAGCTGACACTGTTTGCAAGTTCTTATTGAGAAGTGTCCTAGAGTAGCTAAATCGATAGGGATAGATCAAAAAATATTATATATTCTTATGGTGTTAGGATCAAAAATAGAATAGAGACTCCAATAAATTTATTTTATTCTAGTATTTATTCTGTTTATGTGATCATCCTAGTATGTGATTAGTTTGGATCTATGATCACGAGTTTGTATGAATTTCCATTTCATTTAATTTATTATTGATTATTCTCATATATTCCTTTCATTATATCTACTTTTTTACTGTGGGTGATGTTTGGTTTTTTTATCTTTGATTGCGCACTCTATTATGGGGGTATTGTAACACCCTAAGTTTTTATGATTTTATTTTTTATCAATAAAATTAAATTTATTTGAGGACTTGAACTATATGAAAGATAAATTTTATCTTGGATTATATGCAACACCGTGTTAGGCTTGTGTTACACATAACACTGGCTTAGTCTACGTTATACAAAACACTGAGTTTTAACAAAACCATGATATATTAATACATAATTATTTAAAGGTGAGAATTATAACATAGACATTAAAAATAGAGATATGAATAGTAATGAATACTTTTTCAATAATATGTATAATGGTTTTATAAAAATAAAAAAATATTTTTTAAAGATAATAATTTTTAGTAAAGTCTTTATATGTTTCGAAAATACTATTTCCACAAAAAATTATTTCTTTTTTTGAACTATAATAAAATTTTATTTTTAAAATTTATAAAATTGAATTTTATAAAAATAATATTTTCTATATTCATAATATTAACTTTACCTAAGGGTAAATTTTTGGGTTTTTTCTGAAAAGGTTCACTTTTCGACGAATAGTAAAAAATAATGAATTTTAATTGAAAAGTGTCTTTTCACCTAAATTATTTAAAAGTTAAAATATATTTTAAATTAGTTTTAATGTATAATTAGTTCAATTATACATATATTAATCCAATTTAGTTTATTATAACTTATTTCATATTGAAATTGGATATAAAAACATTATAAACTTTTGAATATTTTCGCTTTAAAAACCTTCTTTCTCATCACGTCTACGAGATTAATATTAAATTAATTAATTCCATTTATGTTAATAGAATTTAAAAAAATTGATTCCATATTTTGAATTATTATAATTTATATTATCTAATATGATCAACATAATTTTTTTAACAAAAATAAATAGTGAATGCAGTAAAAATATAATTATCGATTTTAAGGTAAAAATGAGTTTACCAATGGGATAAACTATAATGATACGAGTAAAAACGACATGAAATAACATATTAATTTTATTGAATAATTTTATTTTGATATTATACATAAAATTATCTAAAATATTTCAATTTATATTCAATTTAATTTGAATAAGACCCATATAATATGTTAAGTAACGAAAATGACAAAAAATATACTTTTTTTACTTTTAATATATATAAAGACATGAGATAGAAAAAAAATGTTCATTTACATATATATTATTAAAATACAATTTAGTGAATTGGTATGTTAACTTTTTAATGAATATATCATGATACACAGGTTTGAAAACAATATATTATAATTCAATTATTTTATTGATATTTTTAAAATTTAAACTAAACAAATAGTGTCAAAATTGATATTAATGTCATTCTATAATAAATGATATTTTATTAAATAATTTAAAATTACTAAAATCCTATACTATTATAATTAATTTTTAAATATTAATAAATATCCAATATATTACATTCACGGACCAATGGTTTTATTATAATTACTATATTGATTTCTAAACGGTAAAAACCCAATAATCACAGTTAATGTTAAATCGGTGTATTTCACATTACATGGACTTATGTTAAAATTAATTTCCAACACACATAGTATTTATATTTTATAAATTACATATCGTAAGTGAGTATAAATAATTTAAAAATTCTCACTCTAATTTAATATTAAAGGATAAATTAACAAGGATATAAAACTAGCAACTGTATTAAAAAAACCAAAATGGTAAAAATTGGGATACTTAGAAGTTAAGGAATAAGATGTTTAAAACATGTGTTTAATTGTGTTATTGATGTGTTGATCTACCATATAATACCTAAACACATTTAAGTATCATATTTTAATCCACTTTAGGTAATATTTACCTCCTAATAGTGAATACTTTTGAATATTTATAAGAATGTCACTCCTCTCCAACTATAAAAGGACGCTCACTCTCGCCACTTCTTCAAAAATCTAAAGAATTTTTTATTGAACAATATAAACTAAAATAACTTCCAAAATTACCTCCCCTCTTCCTAGAATCCTTATTTGGGACATAAATTTATCCAATCAAGGATTTAGTGCAAATTTAATGTGGATAAATAAAGAATAAGTGAAGTTCATCAATGAACATTTTTGTTTTATTTCTTCCTCCACTACCATAAATTAGGATTATACCATGATTATATAAGAACCAAAGTGTATTAAATATAATTATATGTTGTTATGTTAATATTACAGACTACAGCCACATAAAATTCCATTAAATGGGTTATGAAATCATCATTCGTCTGTACAACGAACTATCGCCTCGTGAATAGATGTCAATCATTTTTTGCATTACCACCTATCCAATCTAGTCATAATGATGTATTTTTTTATATATGATATATATTATTTTTATGATGTTATTATGATTTATAATTATTATATTACCCATACCTTCATACCCTCCAATTTGTGGGAATACAACAATGTCGCTCATGTGTATGTAAGACTATCACCTCACGAAGCGATGTGATTTGTTAACGCTTTACATGGAATGCATTAAGGATTTTTTAATAAAAATATGTTATATATATGAAATAAAAATGTTATTTAATTATAAAATATCATTTATATTTATTTCATTCAATCATATAAGAAAATTTAAACAATGTTGATGCGTACGTACGACCTACCATCTCCATGAATTGTGTATTTCATTTCCTATCACTAAATTGTATGGATTACTATAAGTACATATATACTGAATATATATAATATTTATATCATATTTATAATTAAATATATTATAGAACCATGATAAAAGTAATATTACCAAAAATATAATAGATCAAAACATATACGAAAAACAAATCGGTTATCACCTGAAATAAAACATTAACATGAAATTGTTATTAAACTGGTAATAAAAGGTTGTAAGAAAATAATATATGGTATGATATATATGAATATTTTTTATAATATATGTATAATAAACTCTTTATTATATTCAAAAAATCTTTATTTTATGTGGTATATGTACTAATTATTAATGTATTTTATGATTATTATCAGGAAACTTTTGGGTATTTACATATCTATTTTAGGATCTCTCTTTCATAGGGTTTACAGTTCAAAAATTAAAAAAAATTTAAGGGATTTTTGTCTCAAATTACCTAATTTGAGACATAGGTTATGTTATGAACTTATATTATTTAATGAGTTGTTTATAAAATAACTTTGAAATTTAATATCATGAATTTATTAATCCTCATGATTTTTTTATTTTCATTTTATTTTATTCCTTCATGGGGCTTATAATTAAATGTTACCAAAGTGGTAGAAATTTTATGTTGTAATCTCATCATTTATTAGGATTGTTTATGATTAAGTCTCCAATATTAGAATATTCTAATTTAACTCACATCAATTCTAATTAATTTTATACTCCTCTGGTTATTCAAGATATATAAAGTAATGGTACTATTTTTTTAACTCTTTAGTACTTAATATACTGAAGAAATGGTTTTCAAGAAAATATGACATTTTTATTTGTTCAGAAGTTTATTTTCTTAAAAAAAATGTTTTATAAAAATGTTTTCAATTTTTTTAAAGTTATATTTTAAGTTAATTTTTAAATTAATTTTTTTAAAAAAAAATTATGATTGAAAAGGTTTTTTTAAATGATATTAAAAAAATTTTATAAAATTTTAAGGTTATTTTCAATGAAAAGGGGTTTCAAAATGTTTTATGTTTTAAAAATAATTTTTAAAGGAGAAATCCTATTTTCTTTAGGGAATGTTTTAAATGATATTTAAAAATTATTTTCTATCTAAGGGGAAATATTTTGATGTTATATATGTCTTGTTGGGGATATTATCCAAGGATTCCATTCATGTTCTTTATTTGAACGGTTTTTGTTTATGATGGCATGATATTTATGAAACTCGTTTCTCTCCCACGGGTTATACAATGATAAAATGATTATGAAATATACATATTTTCATGGATTATTCTATGATGAAATAATTATGAATCCTATATATTTTCTATAAGAAATGATATGATGAAATATTCATGAAACCCATTTCATTTAATGGGTTATGATATGATAAAATTTTTATGCATTTTGGTACACATGTGTATTATTTTAATTATGTGATGGGTGGGTACTATATCTCCCTAAAATTAATTTTGTAATTATAAATGTTCTATGAGATATTAGGTTACATATGTGGTTAGACCAATCCAAAAAAATGAAGGTACATAGGTGATTAGCCCAATCCCAAAAGAGGGTACATGGGAAGTCATCCCAATCTTGAATCAGGTACATGGGGGGTTAGCCCAAGCCTATCATGTTATGAATACATTTGTGGGTAGCCTTGAATTAAGATTTTTATGCTCATGTGTATGCCAAAAATATATTTCCTATGCCAATGTTATGCTCTCATGGATCATGTTCATTGATTATCATATGATTCATGTCTTATAAACTACTAATATTTATTCCATGACTCAAAATTGTGGTCATTGATATGAGAGTTAGGTTTTTAAAATGATATGATCATGTTATCTTAACCTTATGATCAAGTTATGCTTACATATCTCCCTTATTTACCCTTAATGAGCAACTGAGATCTACCTTTATTTTGTTTCTTTTCCCTAGGTTATGAAGAAACATTTGATTTTGGGTATGTCTATAAAGATTACTAAATGGGAATATCTTTTTGGAAAATATTGAAGATCTTTCAGCAGGTTAGAAGATTATATTTTAAGTTTCCAGCTGAACTAAACTGTTACGATCCTTAGGAATGTAATTTTGTATTGTATTTAATATTCATAAAAAATTGCAATATCCATGTATAGAAATCCTAGGTCTCTATATTTAGTATAGAAGAAATGGTTTAGTTAACCTTTATAAACTAATAAGATAAAACTTTAGTGAGATCCCTAGGGATATTTCTAAGGATATGTCTAGGGATGTATCTAAGGATAATTTTAAGGATTATTCAAAGTATAGGAAAATTACTTGGAATATTTTAAAGTATAGAGTAATTGGTTTGAAATATATCACTTATCTGTTTGGATATTACAAGTGGATGTGGATCCGACATAGATATACCTAGGGGTAACAAACCTGAAAACAACATATTGTGGTAGAATAAATTGGGAAGTAGTGCATGATAACTGGCCTTGCTGCACACCTAGTTTGACACTCCTAGGCGATATGATTTAGAGATTAAAAAACTCTCTATGAATAATTATTAAGGATTTAAATATATGATGAATATGAATAACCTAGGATAAACCTAAACTAAATAATGTTTCACGATTTGTACATACTATAAGTGATTTTCCCGATTTTGTGGTTCCCAACTACGATGAGTGTTTCTCACACTATATTTATTTTTTTTATTCAAAGTATGGAACCTAAAGGAACAATGTTAATAGGGAATTAAAAGGAAAATGAAATGATTTTCCTCCTAAGAAACTAAATGTTATGGGAGATTAAATTCAAAACCTTATTGATATGCTCAGACAAATTTCTCAATCCATGAATCATGGTGAACATCCAAATGAGAAAATAATGGGAAAACATTCTGTTGAGTCTTTCTTAAGGAAACTCCAACTTTCATTTAGTGGTTATGATGATCTATTAGTTACTTAGAAATGGATCAATACCAAGGAAAATTTATTTTCTATTATTCACTATTCAGAGCATGAAAATGTCACTTTGGATGTCTAACATTGGTAAGGTGAGGCAGATCAATGGAGGTATATTATTAAGAATATGAGTCAATGAGAAGAATTTCAATCCATGAATTGGGATGAGTTTAAAAGTTTATTATTGAATAATTAATTTCCTCATATTCTTCATACAAAAATAGAGAAGGAATTCTTAGAGATTAAGCCAAATAATGATGAATCTATTGGTGCATATGAAGAAAATTTTACAAGACTTATGAAGTACTCTTTAGGTATTATCATTTATATTGAAGGTAAGGTTGATCGATTATTCGGTGTCTCAAAAAAATCTCTAAATTGCATCAGACATAACAGACTTTGGATTCTATGAAATGATGTTTTATACTCCATCAAGGTGGAAATGGAGGTTGGAGTTACGTATCAAGATCATGTTTTTTAAAAGAAGTAAAAAATGTAATTCAATATAAAATCTAAGAACCATGGAGAAAAGAATATGATATTTTTATTGTGCTCAAAGTATGGGAAGAAACATTGAAGGAATTTTCTTAATGGAACTAGTAAATGTTTTATGTGTGGAAAGGATGGTCATCAAGCAGATGAATTCCAAAGTGACATGAAAAAGTTATTTAATGATGTGAATAATTATAAATCCCCATATTATGTACCTCCCTAATTTTAATTTTTCAATGACATGGAGTTTGGTCATTTTTTCTAATAAGTGACCAAATACGAGGTTTAATAAAGGCGATCAATGCCAATAACATCTAAAGAAAAAGGGAAAATAGAAATATTATGAAAATACAATGGTTTAAGTGAATCATGATAAGTATGTAACACTAATCCTACCCTCCTTAATAGAAAATTTCCAGTTTAATTTTTTATGAATAAGACCTATGAAAATATTATTATTTATCATTTAGTTAGATTTTATGTGATTATCTCCATCTACATGAATTCTTGGATAATGATATAACCTTTGATATTCTATCTGTACAATGTTAAACCTAAGAATTAAATGGAAATGTTTTTATATAATATATGTTCTTATTTAAGTAATAATGGGTTAATTGTATTTTGGAATAACTTATGTCCCCATATGTCATTAACTTAAGATATATGGATACTATCATGAGTTTATGTGTTTAAGGTTGATCATAAGTTCAAACTAATTTACATATATTTTTATGTTTTATGTGATGGGATTTTATCAATATTAAATATATTTTAAGAGACATTTATAGAAATAAAATGCTTTTGTTTTATATAGTGACAAAGTTATTTGAGGAGGAATGAATTTACACTTTGTGGATATATGATTAATTGTTACTTTATGATCTTGTCCTATGGATTTAAATTTTTTTTGGGATCAACACCTTCATAAATTTGAGTTTTATTATAATGATATCTTTCACTCAATCATTCAGACAACTTCTTATGATGACCATTATGTATAGAAGTGTAGAACTCTAACATATTGGAATGAAGTTGTAGAAACGAATCTATAGAGACTAGAGAAAGCTGATGAGATGGTTGAAAATGTTATATCGATTTAGAAACATATAAGGACCACACAAATATGTAAAAAATGTTATGATGATAATAATTGAAATGATATATAATTTGATGATGGTGAGAAGGTCTTTATACAAATTTCATGTGTAATAAAGAAGGGAAAACTAAGTCAGTATATCAAACCCTTTTAAATTATTAATCACTTCAGGATGGTAGACTATCAATTGGTTATTCTATTGAAACTCTCTCAGCTTAAAGATGTGTTCCATGTATCTCTCATGACTAAGTAAATACCAGAACCATCACATGTATTGAACTCATAGGTTTTACTGCTGGAGCATGATCTTTCTTATAAGGAAAAACTGATAGAGATTCTAGATCATACTGAGAAAGTTCTATGAAATAAGACCACTCGCCTGGTCAAAGTTTTGTAGTGAAACTACTAGTTTAAGAAAGCTATGTGGGAACTTTAGGATATGATGTGAAATAAGTATCATGATTCTTTATATCTTTGATACGAATTTTGATGGAAAAATTCATTTTAAGGTGGATAGAATGTAACACCGAGAGTTTTTATGACTTTATTTTTTTATCGATTAAATTAATATTGTTTGATGACTTGTGTTACACTCAAGACCTAGTTTATCTTTTTTTATACACAACACCAAGTTAATCTTGCATTACCGGAAAAACTAGCATAGTTTTCATTACACGCAACAATGAGTTTAAAAAAACCATGATATATTACTATATAGTTATTTAAAAGCAACCATTATAACCTAGCTGTTAAATTTAGAGATATGAATAGTAATAAATAATTTTTAAAAACAATGAATAATGGTTTTGTATAATGAAAACATATTTATAAAAAATACTTAATTTTCATTAAATCTTTATAAGTTTCAAAAATACTATTTCCTCTAAAAAATGATTTTAATTATTTTTTTGTGAACAATAATAAAATTAAATTTTAAATATTTTTGAAAATTAATTTTATAAAATAAACTTCAATTTTCAATAAATAATTTCAAAACTATCCTAGGGTGATTTTTTTGATTCTTTTCTAAAAAGTTTTATTTTTTGATGAATAAGAAAAAATAATAAATTTTAATTGAAATATGTCTTTTTGCCTAAATTATTTACAAAGGTAAATTATATTTTAAATTTTTTTAATGTATAATTACAAAAATTATACAAATATTAATCTAATACAGGTAATTTTAATCAATTCCATAATTAAATTTAAAATAAAAACTTTGTAAACTTTTTGTCATTTTCTCTTTAAAAACATTATTTCTTGTCACATCTAGGGGATTAATATTAAATTAATTATTTCCACTTATTTTATTGGAATTTGGAAAAATTCATTCCATATTTTTAATTGGTATAATTTATATTATCTAATAAGATCAAATTAATTTTTTACCAAAATAAATATTGAATACAATAAAAAATTATTACCACAGCTAAGGTAAAAATGAGTTTACCAGGGTTAAACATGAATTATAAGAGTGAAAATAACCTTAAAATTTAACTTAATTTTATTAAATAATTTTATTTTTAAATTTTAAATTAAATTATCTAAAATATGTAAATTTATTTCCATGTTCTTTTAAATATGAAACATATAATAAGTTAAGTAAAGAAAAAGATAAAATGATACCTTTTTTACTTTTAATATCTATAAAGCCTTGGGATAGGTAAAAAATGTTTTATTATATAAATACTTATTATATATAAATTATTTTTTTGATGGTAATTTATTTTAATTTTTTTGAGATGAAATAATTACTTAAATTCTTAATAAATGCAAACATTGGAATTATTTAGTTAATAATGAAATAAAATAAATGATAATAAAAATATTAAAATTGAAGTATATTGAATTAATTATTGTGTCATATTATTTTTTAGATGAATATATCATTATTAATATTTTTGAAAATAATATATTCAAATTCCATCATTGTCTTCATATTTTTAAAATTGAAATTAATTGTGTAATGTAAAAAATTGACATTAATATTATTTTATAATAAATGATATTTTATTAAATGATTTAAAATTACTAAAAATAAAATCTTATTCTATGTGATTTTTAAATATTAATAAATATCAAATATGTCCCATTCATGTACCAACGTGTATATTATAATAATATATATACCATTAAATAGTAAAAACTCAGTTAGCACAGTTAAGGTTAAAGCGGCATTTTTGCACGTTACATGCGGTTATGATAACATTAGTTTCCAACATACATATAATTTATATATTATAAATTAGATATTACTATTGGGTATAAATTATCTAAAAAATATAACTATAATTTTTTCTTAAATGATAAATTACCAAGGATAAAAAACTAGTTACTATAGTAAAAACACCAAAATATTAAAAATAGGGATACTTAGAAGTTAAGGAATGAAATGTTTAAAACATTTGTTTCACTTAGTGGTGGAGGTTTGGATAAAACATATAATTCCTGCACATATTTAAGTATCATATTTGGATCAACTTGTGGTAATATTGACCTCCAAATAGTGAATACTTTTGAGTATTTACAAGAATGTAACTCCTCCTCAACTATAAAGGTGCACTCACTATCCCTACTTCTTCACACCTATAAAGCCCTTTATATCGATCAACATGTTCTATAATAACTTAAAAAATTATTTCAACTCATCTTAAAATCATTATTTAGGACATAAATCCAACTAAGAAAGGATTTAGTGCAAACCAGAGGAGGATACCCGAAGAAGAGGCAACATTCATCAACGAGCATTGTCATTTTATTTCTTCTTCCACTCAATTAAATTATTATAACATGATTATATAAAAATAATAATTATATTAAATATAATTATATGTTTTTATTTTAAGTTTATGACATAAAATCTCACACACTTCCACCAAACGAGTTATGAAATCATAATTCGTGTGTACGGTAGATTACCGCCTCACAAACCGATGACATTTGTTTTTCCATTAAAACCTATAAAGGATGGTCATAATAATAGATTTATTATTTAAATATGAATTATATAATATAAATTATTTTTTTTAATTATTATATCACACATTCCTTCAAACCCACAATTTTGTGGGAATACGATAACATCGCTCGTGTGTACAGTGGACTACTGCCTCGCGAAGCGATTTGAGTCATTCAACCTTTACATGGAATATATTAAGAATGGTTTAAATGAAAGTATTTAATATATAAGATATAAAAATAATTATTTAATGATAATATATCATTTATCTTTTTTTTCATACAATCTAACAAGAAAATGGAAACTGTGTTCATGCGTACGTACAACCTACCATCTCTATGAACAGTTCATTTAATTTCGTATCAATAAATTTTATGGATCAATATAAGAACTTATATAATTAATATATATATTATATTTATTTCATGGTTATAATTATGTATATTATATAACCATGATCAAATTAATAGGAACAAAAATATAATAGATCAAAACATATACAAAAAACAAAGCGGTTATTACCGGAAAGGGAACTTTAACATGGAATTGCTAATAAACGGGTAATAAAATGTTATAATAAAATCATATATGGTATGAAATATATGAACATGGTTCTTTAATATATTTAAAATAAAATTATATTTATTATATATGAGGTTTTAGAGAGTATGATGGAAGTTAAGACATAAGGTAAGGTTTTTTGTCTCACTTTGTACTTTTAAGAGACACATGCTATATTCAAAAAATATTTATTTTATGTAGATTATGTAATACCCATAAATTTATTTTATGATTATTAACCTGAATATTTTTTATTCACATATTAATTTTAGTATATCTCTTTCATTGGTTTTATGGTTCAAAAGTTAAGAAATATATAAGGGATTTTTTTCTCAATTTTTCCTCTTTGAGATGTACGTTATGTTTTACTCATATATTCCTTAATAACGTGTTTATGGAGCCCCTTTAACATGTAATATTATAAATTTATTCATCATAATGATATTTTAAGTTTCATTTAATGTTATTTATCCATATAGCTTATGATTCAATGTTACCAAAGTGGTAGAAAGTTTCAGTTGCAATCTCATCATTTAACAAGATTGTTCATGATTATGTATCCATTATTAAAATATCATGATCTCACTATCAATAATTCTCATTAATTTTATTATATTATGGTTATTAATGACATATACTATTAATGGTACCATTTTACCACTCTTTGGTGCTTAAGATAATTAAGAAAATGTTTTCAACAAAATACTATATTATTTCTCCCATTAGTCAAAAATCTATTTTCTTTCAAAAAAATGTTTTTAAAAAATGTTTTAAATGATATTTTAAGATAATATTCAAGTAAAAGGATTTTAAAAATGTTTTATGTTTTAAAATTTTATTTAAGGTATTGTAAATTATTAAGAAAATTTCACATTTTTTTAATATAAAAAGTTTTTCAAGGTGTTCTATGTTTTTTTAAAATCAAAGAAGAAATGATATTTTCATAATCAAATATTTTAAATGATATTTAAAAATTATTTTCCATCTAAGATGAAATATATTTTTGTTACCTATGCCTTACTTTGGATACGATCTAAGGATATCATTCATGTTTTTTCTCTGAATGGTTTATGTTTATGAAGGAATGATATTTATGAAACCTGTTACTCTCCCACAAGATATACCATGAAAAAATGTTTATGAAACCCACTTATTTTATTGAGTTATTATATTATGAAATTATTATGAAACATATCTATTTTTAGTAGGTTAAAATATGAATAAAAGTTAATAAAACCAAATTTATTTCAAGGGTTAAGAAATATTGTGATGAAATATTATGATATGATGAAATATTTATGTTCTTTTGGAACACATGTGTTTGATTTATATTATGTGATTTGTGGGACACATATCTATCTCAAATTAATTGGGTAAGGATAAATGTTCCATGAGATCATAGGTTACATGGTTGGTTATACCAAGCCCAAAAAAGTAGGGTACACAGGTGCTTAGCCGATGCCCGGAAAATGGTACACAAGAGGTCATCCCAAGCCTGAAGCAGATAAACAGTTGGTTAGTCAAAGACTATCATGTTATGAATTTATTGGTGAATCTTATTTATATAATATTTTATATACTTATGTTAATGTCACAAATCTATTTCTTATGTCAATGTTATGCTCTCATGTCTCATGTTCTTTGATTATCATATAATTAATGTCATATGAATTACCAATATTTTTTCCATGACACAATATTATGATCTTTGATATGATTGGTAGGATTTTAAAATGTTATTATCATGCTATAATTCCCTTATTTTTATGTTATTTTTATGTATCTCCCTTATTTACCCTTAATGGGTATTTGAGGTCATCCCTTCTTATGTTTTCATTCTCCAAGATATAAGGAAAGTTTTTATTTAGGATATGTTTATAAAGAGTAATAAAAGGGAAGATATTTATGGAAAAAATTTAATATATTTCACCATATAATAATATTGTGTTCCAAGTTTCTAAATATAATAAACAATTATGGTCCTTGGTTTTTTACTTTTTTAATACATTGAATATTCATCTAAAAAGATGAAATATCCATTTATGAAAGGCCTAGATCACTATAGGTTTAGTCTACCCATTGTATCAAAATAGAACCATGATGAAATTTTATAGCCTCTAGAATATAGGAAAGAAAACATAAGTTCCACTCACCCCCAATCTAGTTACTATTCATAGTTAACTAGGTCAGGATGTGACCGGAATTATATCTTATTTTTTATAAGTTAATTTTTATTCCTAAAACACATTATTATAAAAAATTATTGTTCATTATGTTTTGTGAACATATATTAAAATTATTTTATAATAATTCTACAAATTTAATAAAAAATTAGAATCATGTGTTTTAAATTTAGAAATCATATCAATTTAATTTTTTCATATTATGAATAGTAACCTTGGTAAAAATGTTTTAACCATGGTAAAGGGGTAAAAGAGGTTAAATAAGCTTACAAATTTGTGATAAATACACAAAATATTATTTTAATTGCTAAAATATGATATAATTTTGACAATTATAACCTTTGTTGGTCGGAGTGGATACTCAAGAGGGGGGTGAATTGAGATCCAATTAAAATTTCTGTTAAAAACAATTTTTATCAAAATCCCCCAATTTCAAAAACAAATTAAACTGTAGTGAATTTATACAGATTATAAAGGTTCAATTAGTTTCTCAAAGATTGATTAGTTCTCAGTTAACTTAATCTTATGATTAAATTAGCTTTTGAAACTAACTTACTGGTTTACAATAAATATAAACACTTACGAGTTTAACTATCAAAGTATCTTTGAAAATAATTTATATTTCAAAGTAATAACAGTGGAATATGAGATAAATATATATAGTATGGATATAAACTTTAACTAAAAGCTCAGAGGAGTTAACCAAGAGGTTCAGTTTGAAGCCGATACTTAGTCCTCTCAAAAGTTTATATAAAGATGATCCACACCCTGGATCGGGGTTCTAAAGTTTACAATTGTCCAGGTCCAAGACCTCTACCCCTGTTATTCGTGGGAAACAAAACAACAACAACAAGCTGTCCAGGTCACACACGACCTCTACCACTATCCACAGTGGGCAATGAGGTATAAAAAAAGGTTTGCTGAGGATTTACAGATCCTCCAGTTAGAGTACAGGATCCAGGGTGTGTGTTTAATATAGTAGATAACACACACTACTCAAAATGTAGAATAAATGAATCACAGAGCAGAGAAATAGAGTTTAGAAATGGCTCTGGTGATTTCAGTGTAGCTCTGGACTCTTTTTGGATTTGATCAGAAGTAATTCTGAGTCCTCTTATCGTTTTTGTTTGAGAAGCAGAGTGTCGTATGCTTCAGGTTCATAGGCAGTGAGATGTAGTCGATGAAGTTCTTCAATGTTCTTTTGTATGCACAGAACTCTTCTTGAGTAGGCTTGATTGCGTATGAGGTTCTGTGTAATCTCTTGATATGTATCTTCTGTTCTCCTGGTATTTCATTTGTGTTCTCTAATGTCTTTCTTCTCACTTTTTCTTCTGCTCTATGTCTTGTGTGATCTCTCTTTCTTCTTCTTCTATTTGCTTCTGTATGTTCAGCAGCAGAATATTCTTGTATTTGTGTCACGTGCTTCGGAAGACAGAAAAAGGTTTCCTTTTCGCAGGTACGAGGTACGGTTTCCTGACATCCGACAACCTTTATTAATTAATTGACAGAGCATTAAAATATACATGATATGACTGTTGGTTAGATTAAATAAAGATAAAGATAAAGAAATTAAAACAGTTTTTTATGTCTATCGATGAGTTCAAGTGATCGGTAGGTCATCAACATCGGTGGCTAGATATCGGTGTGTCCTGACCGGTGACTCAGATGATTAGCATCAGTGTGTTATTTGATCGGTGACTCATTTGCATCGGTGTATCATTCGATCATCATCGGTGAGTCAGATTGATCAGCATCGGTGACTCAGATTGATCAGCATCAGTGACTCAGATTGATCAGCATCGGTGAGTCAGATTGATTAGCATCGGTGACTCAGATTGATCAGCATCGGTGAGTCATATTGATCAGCATCGGTGAGTCAGATTGATCAGCATTGGTGAGTCATATTGATCAGTATCGGTGAGTCATATTGATCAGCATCGGTGAATCAGATTTATCAGCATCGGTGAGTCATATTGATCAGCATCGGTGAGTCATATTGATCAGCATCGGTGAGTCAGATTGATCAGCATCGGTGATTCATATTGATGTGCATCGGTGAGTCAGATTGATCAGCATCGGTGAGTCAGATTGATCAGCATCGGTGACTCAGATTGATCATCATCGGTGACTCAGATTGATCCGCATCGGTGAGACCATTGTCCTCTGATATTGGATCGGTGCAACCGTTGTCTGATATTGGATCGGTGCGACCATTTTCAGTTTGATCCAGAAGACTTCCAAAATACTTGTAAATCAATAAAAACATAGATAAAAGACATGATAATAGATTCACTAATATATTGTGATTAAGTTTATGAGAAATCCAACCGAATTAAATAATAGCAATTTGTGATTATTAAAACAACAATCATAGGAATGAATTCAACAATCTTCCAGAGGGCTCAACAATCTCCCCCTTTTTGATAATCACAAATCTTTAAAAAAAATATCAATAATAAAAACATAATGAGATATAAATCTCCCCCTGAAAAATAAATCTCCCTCATAGATATTAATCTCCCCCTTAGATATTAATCATTATCTCCCTCATATATATACATCCTTCTCCCCCATATATATACATCCTTCTCCCCCTTTGTGAAAATCAAGGAGGAAAAACATACCAATAAGAGAGTAAAAAAAAGGCGGCATAGAGAATAGAGAGAGAGGAAAAAATATTTTATAAAGTACAGAAGATTATAACCAACACATAGTTCACCCGATCAAAAACAATACACAACTATTTCTGGGGATACATAGGGGCTTTGCCTTTGTCTTTGGGATCAATAGAGGGTAAGTTGGAAGACTTGGAGGTAGGCTGTTCTGGGCGAATCTGAAGTGGTGGTAGGACAACTCTGGCAGGTGCAGGAGAAGGTGCTACGGAGGATTGTTGGTGAGTATCAGCAGTAGCTGGTTGAGAATACGTCTGGGGAACTGGCCGTAGTTGAGAGAGTGCCTGAGCAACAGAGAGCTGATTTGGAGCTACATCAGAGGCAGGGAGAGGGTCAGCAGTAGGAAGCACAATGGCAGTGGCTTGGGCATTCAGATAAGGCTTCAAAAGATTTATGAAATTCTGAATAACTTCTGCACCATACTGCATAGCCTTTTCGAAATCATCTTTGTTCTCCATGAACTGTGCCAAAGTAGGAGTAAAATCTTGCAACTGATGAACTTGAGCCTTGAAAGCTTGAGTGACTGGAGGTAGTTTTAGATTCTCTTCCAACACCTTGAAATTTGCAGCCATCTCATGCTTTGTATAAATCATTGAAAAGTAATGATCCACCTTTTCCTTGATCTCTTTCAGAGCCTGTTTGGCATCTGCTGAATATACGGTTGCCATTTCATGACTGTGATCACAGTGATCCTTCATTTTCCTTAAAGAATCCAGATCAAGAACTTGTCTAACAGCTGCTAAATCTTCATGCACAACATCCCTTAGAGCCTCGAGCTCATAGGTAGTGATTTTGGTTACTTTGGCAGTACTGGCTTTGCTAACTATTTGAGTTATCTCAGCTTTCAATCTTCTCAAATCAGACTTGTTGAGATGTTTAATTAAATTCCTCAAAACTTCCATCATACCAGAGATGGTTGATCTAAATTCGCTTGATAAAGATACTAAGCCAGTGTGGAGATCCTTCATAGTCTGGTTCATAGAGGCTATGTGTCTGCCAATAAGCTCACCAGTATTGGCCAAGTCTGGCATCACAGCATTCGATACTCTTTGTGATAAAGCGTCCAACGATTCTTCAGAAACTTGCAGAGACACTTGAGTAAGGGAATTTGAAATTTCTTCTCTGACTGTATCTATCAAAGTAGCCAGCTATTTAGTATTAAACTTATCAAAATCAGCTTGAGAGATTGCAGAACCAGGCAGATGAACATCTGTAGAATCAACAATAGGAGCAGATCTTGCTTCACTTGGGAGGCTCTTCATCATAACTGCAGTAGATTCTGACATTTCCTCTTCTTCTTCAGAGTAGTCAAAGCCCAAAACAGCAAAACCAGGGTAGTCATCCCAAACAGCAGCACACAAGGTATATTTCGGTTTCTCATAACTTGCTGTTCCACTGATTTCTGGTGATTCTCTCTTGCCAGTGGCATCTGTTCCGGGTACTGTTTGATGTGTTTCCATTGGAGGTACAATAAGACCATCTACAGGTCGGTTAACACCATCATCACCATCACCAACACTTTGTTGTGGTTCTATTGAAGGTTCAACCAGACCATCTACAGGTCGGTTAACACCATCATCATCACCATCATCATCACCATTACCATTATCATCATCACCATCATCATCATCACCATCATCATCACCATCTTGCTCATTATTACTCTTCTCAGAGTCTTCACTGGTAGAAACTTCAGTGTCAGTATCTTCTTCATCACCAAGAATTGGTTCAGATTCAGGTAAGGCCAAAGGTGGACTAGCAGGTCCAAAATCTATTCTTTTCTTTGGACTCACTGTATCAGGATCACTCCTATCATCAGGAGGCGACACACTTCCATCTTCTATCTCATTTTCTTCCATTCTTTGACCTTCGGTAGCTTCATTTCTTTCATCCTCTTCCTCATCATCAGAATAAATTGGTTCCTCATTTTCTTTCAAACCAGGGTCTCTTAAACCCTTAGGCCTCTTTCCATGATCTGTGTGATTGTAGGCTTCATATAGCTTGTCTTCATCAGCAACCCAACACTTCTTCCATGGATTCCAATTGATTTTCATCCTCTTGTAGATATCTTTGTTGAGACAGAAAGGATGATTTGTTTCAGCTACTTCATCATCTTCATCAACACATTCTAGATTCTTGAGCATGGTACAGATCATCTTGGAGTAAAATAAGGCAGTGGATTTCTTGGACAGTTTTACCATTCCAGCTATATGCACCATCACATATCTACACAAATTTATTTTCTCATGGGTTTTTAGAAGAAACAATAGGAAACCCTCCTGGTACTTTACAGCAGCAAAATCTCCTCTTCTAGGGAAAAGTTGGTGCTGAATAAACTTTAAAAGAAGTCTGCATTCACCATTCAACTCTGGGGATGTGATTCTCCTCGACTCTTGGTTTCCAGTCAGATGCTCTAGAGCTAATTCAAAAGAGAAGTAATCAGTGATTAGAAGAATATTACCAGCATAATCCTCATACCGACCCTCATGGGGTACATTTAAGCACTTTGCCCACTGTTTAGATGAAAAGGATATTTTCTTTCCTTTTACTTTAGACGACATCCGGGAAGCCTCCACACCATATAGAGTGATTTTTAGATTCATATAAAACTCATGTACCAGCTTCGGGTAGTCTACTCGTGAGTTTTCTGAAAACCAGTCTGTCCATCCTTGCGATTCAAGAACTTGCAGCAATAGTGACTTACTTGATAAAAGTCAGGCGGAACTGACATCTCTTTCTACAGCAACAATCCGAGTTTCCGGGTTCGGATTTATTGATCGTTGAGAGGTACTACTCGACTCGCCTCGAGCACACTTTGGAGGTACAGGACTATCTGATCCTTTGCTCGGTCTCTTTTTCTTAGCCATTCGAAGATTTTTGGGAAAGCAGGAGTTCGAAGGTTCGAGGTAGAGGAGAAGAGAAGTTGAAGGGTTCGGCGGGAAATGAAAGGTCAAAGGTTTAGGGAAGAGAAATAGCCGCGTATCATTTATTTTATCATTTAGGGTTCCCATAAAAAGGATAAAAGAAATTAATTAATTAACTACGACATAATAAAAAGTAATACAGAGAATCGGTTTGACAAACCGGTGTGGCAGATCAGTTTCACAGATCAGTTTCACAGATCAGTTTCACAGATCAGTTTCATAGATCAGTTTCACAGATCAGTTTCACAGATCGGTTTCACAGACCGGTTTCACAGATCAGTTTCAAAGTTTAGTTTCACAGATCAGTTTCACAGATCAGTTTCACAGATCGATTTCACAGATCGGTTTCACAGATCGGTTTTACAGATCGGTTTCACAGATCGGTTTCACAGATCGGTTTCACAGATCGGTTTCACAGATCGGTTTCACAGATCGGTTTCACAGATCCGTTTCACAGATCAGTTTCACAGATCAATCATACACAACTCTTGTTTAATAAACTTCATTCTTTCATAGCATAAAGGATTTGTAAAGATATCAGCTAATTGATGTTCAGAGTTAATAAATTTTAGAGAGATATCACCTTTCTGATAATGATCTCTTAGAAAATGATGTCTTACATCAATGTGCTTAGTCCTAGAGTGAGACACAGGTTTCTTAGATATGTTAATTGCACTAGTATTGTCACAGTTAATTGAAACATGTTTAAAATCAAATCCATAGTCCAATAAAGTGTGTTTCATCCACAGAATCTATGCACAACAACTACCAGCAGCAATGTATTCTGCTTCAGTAGTAGATAATGCAACTGAGTTTTGTTTCTTACTACACCATGATACTAGCGATTTTCCAAGTAAATGACATGTTCCAGATGTGCTTTTCCTATCTAACTTGAATCCAGCAAAGTCAGCATCTGAATAACTAGTTAGGTCAAAAGATTGTCCTTTTGGATAAAACAAACCTAAATTTACAGTATACTTAAGATATTTAAAAATCCTTTTAATAGCTAGTAAGTGTGACTCTTTAGGATTAGCTTGAAATCTAGCACACATACACACACTAAACATAATATCTGGTCGACTAGCAGTAAGATAAAGTAAGCTCCCAATCATACCTCTGTAATTGGTTTGATCAACTGGTTTCCCAGTTTCATCAACATCCAATTTGCAGGTAGTACTCATGGGTATATCACTTTCCATAATACTATCCAAACCAAAATATTTTAACAAATCCTTAGTATATTTACTTTGATTTAGAATAATGACATCTTTAGTTTGAAAGATTTTAAATCCAAGAAAGTACTTAATCTCTCCCATTAAGCTCATTTCAAACACATTTTGCATAACCTTTGAAAAATCAGTACATAAAGAATTTTTAGAATATCCAAAAATAATATCATCAACATAGATTTGTACTATTAAAAAATCTTTTGAAAACCTTTTTATAAATAGAGTGGGATCAGCTATTCCTTTTGTAAATCCTTTTAAAATGAGAAAGTTTGAAAGTCTTTCATACCAAGCTCTTGGAGCTTGTTTTAAACCATATAAGGCTTTAGAAAGTTTAAAAACATGATTTTGAAAATGAGGATTTGTGAAACCAGGTGGTTGTTCTACAAAATCATCTTCAACAATAAAACCATTTAAAAAGCACTTCTCACATCCATTTGATATAACTTGAAATTCAGATGTGATGCATAAGCAAGTAAGATCCTAATTGCCTCTAATCTAGCTACAGGTGTAAAGGTTTCCTCATAGTCAATTCCTTCTTCTTGATTGTAACCTTGTGAAACTATCCTAGCTTTCTTTCTAATGATGTTTCCAGATTCATCTACATTGTTTCTAAACACCCATTTTGTGCCTATGATTATAGTGTCCTTAGGTCTTTCTACTAATTTCCAGACTTTGTTTCTTTCAAGTTGATTTAGTTCTTCTTGCATAGCTATTACCCAAAATTCATCATTGATGGCATCATTGATATTCGTAGGTTCTAGCTGTGATAAGAAGGCTTGATGTTCAACCTGATTTCTAAGAGAAGCTCTAGTCTGTGTCCCTCTATCAAGATCTCCTACAACAACATCTAAGGGATGATTCCTCAGAATCCTAGTTGATCTAGAAAAGGTAGGACTTGAGATTTCAGGTTCATCTACAGGTTGAGGTTCAACAGAAGCAGGGTCTAGAGAATTTCCAGAGCTAGATTTTTTAACTTCAGATCCACTGTTTTTATCATTAAGGTTCAAACCAGAGAGATCATCTTCAAGATTTTCAAGAGAGGTCTTAGGTTCATGTGGATCAGTTTCATAAAATTTGATATGAACAGATTCTTCCACACATTTGGTTATTTTATTGAAAACTCTATAGGCTTTACTAGAAGTAGAGTAACCTAGGAAAATTCCTTCATCATTCTTGGATGCAAACTTGTCAAGATTATATTTAGTATTAAGAATAAAGACTTTACAACCAAAAACATTGAAGTAGTTAACTTTAGGTTTCCTATGGTTCCATAACTCATAAGGGGTCCTCTTAAGAACAAGTCTAATTAAGACTCTATTAATAACATATCAAGCGGTATTGACAGCTTCAGCCCAAAAATAAATAGGTAGGTCATACTCATTGAGCATAGTCCTAGCAATTTCTTGCAGGGTTCTATTCCTTCTTTCTACTACACCATTCTGTTGAGGTGTCCTAGGGGCAGAGAAATTGTGACTATAGCCACTGTGTGAGCAGTAAGATTCAAACTCATGATTTTCAAACTCATGGCCATGATCACTTCTCAGGGTCTTAATCTTAAGTCTACTAAGGTTCTCTACATACTTGGAATATTTAACAAAGTAAGAACAAGCTTCACTTTTATGAGCTAGAAAATATAACCAAGTATATCTAGAAAAGTCATCTACAAGAACATAGACGTAGTGCTTCCCATTTAAACTAGAAACTCTAGAAGGTCCAAATAAATCCATGTGAACCAACTCGAGAGGTTGAGAAGTTGACACTTCTTTCTTTGATTTGAAAGAAACTTTATGTTGCTTTCCCTTTTGACAGGGATTACAAATTTTGTCTGCTGGAAATTCAAGTTTGGGTAGGTCTCTTACTAAGTTATTCCTAGGAAGTTTTCTATGTGAATGCACATTCCAGTGTCCTAATCTTTTGTTCCAAAGCCAAGACTCTTTTTGAAAAGCATTTAAACAAGTAATGTTTTGTTTAGCTAAGGAATTTAAGTCGATAGCATAAACATTTTCATTTCTTAAAGAAGAAAACACTAAAGAATTTTTAGAATTAAAAACATTGCAAGAATAATTTTCAAATTTAACATAAAAACCATCATCACATAACTGAGAGATACTTAATAAATTGTATTTAAGGCCATCAACAAATAAAACTTTAGAAATCAATACTGAGTTTGTGTTACCAATCTGGCCTAACCCGATGATTTTCCCTTTAGAATTGTCACCAAAGGTAACAAAACCTCCATCAACTTTGACTAAGCTTTTAAAGCATGAAAAGTATCCTGATATATGTCTTGAACATCCACTGTCCAAGTACCAGGTCTTTCTACAAGAGCTCTTTAAGCAGGTTTCCTACAAAACAGATTTAAATAGGAAATGATTTTGGTACCCAGATTTTCTTGGGTCCAGACAGGTTAGCCAATAATACTTTAGGTACCCATATTTGTCTAATAAGTCTTATATAATTTGTAGAATAACCATACATTGAAAGATAAACCTAATTAGATCCATAACTATGAATATAACTGGTTGAGGCGTATGAAGTTCCAGAGCTAGTTACATTCTGTCCAGATTTAGGAATAAATCTATTCTTGGTCAACTATCTCTGTCCAGGTTTGTAACCTATTCCAGTAGTGTATTTTGGTGCAACTTGTTTTCCTAGAATTTGAGTTAGAGTTTCCTTACCATCGGTAAATTTCTATAAATCCTTTCTGAGTTGCTCATTAGATAATTTCAATTCAATGTTCCCCTTTAACAGTTGAGCACTTTTCTCTTTTTCAATAGTGAGTTCAGTTCTAACTGTAGTGGTGAGAGCATGCTATTTCTTTAATGATTTGTATTTATCCTTAAGTTCATTTCATATATCTTCTAACATATCTCAATATTCAAACAAATCAGATTTAGACATGTTATCACATTCAGAATCATCTCCAGGATAATATGAATTAGAAGCAGGAGTTTCTGAAGTTACCTCAGAAGTGTTTGTCATAAAATACATGTTTCCTTTATTTCTATGTTTTGTTTCAGAAACTTCAGATTCACTAGAACTGTCCTCAGAAGCACTCCAAGTAGCCTTAATGGCCTTTTTAAACTTATTGTCCTTGTATTCATACTTCTTCCTGTATTTTAGCTTTGGACAGTCAGCTTTTATGTGTCCTTTCCTTTTACACTCAAAACAGACAAATTCATCTGATTTATCAGATTTCTTCCAGTCCTTTTTCCAATGTCCCTTGTTACCATACTTACCTTTGTAGTTTGACTTTCTGAAAAACTTCTTCTTCCTATAAAACTTTTTAAATCTTCTGGCAATGTGAGCCATCTCAGCATCACTGTCAGAGTCACTCTCACTGTCTTCACAGCTTGAGCTTTCGTTTATAGCTTGAAGTGTTTCCTTATCCTTGTTCTTTGAGTTTGTAGTTTTTAAGGCAATAGACTTTCTTCGAGGTTCATCGTCTTCTTCTTTATTTACCTTGAGTTCCTCTTCATACATCATCAGTTTGAAAATTAGTTCTTCGACTGGAAGTTCTCCAATGTCACACGATTCTCTAATGGAGACAGAGGTTCCTCTACATCTTTCAGGTAGACATCTCAAAATTCTCATGATTTGTTCCTTTGCTGGAACATCCTTTCCCAGAGAGGTCATTGTGTTGAAAATTTCATTGAACCTGAGATACATATCAGAAATGGGTTCATCAGGCTTCATTTTAAAATTATCATACTTAATAGTATAGGTATTCAATCTCATCTCCTTAACATTTGTTGTTCTTTCATGAGAAACAGCTAAGGTATCCCAAATTTCATATGCAGTTTTACAAGCAGAAATTCTATTAAATTCTTCATCTCCTAGAGCACAGTACAGGGCATTCATAGCTTTACAATTATTATTGTAAGCAGTCTTTGTAGGTTCATCCCAAGTAGATCTAGCAGTAATGGGAATTTTATATTCAAATTCAATAGCAGTCCAAATATCAAAACCTATGCTTTCAAGATGAATTTTCATTTTGTGTTTCCACTGAGCATAGTTGTTTCCATTGAAAAAAGGTGGCCGGTTAGTAGCAGCACCCTCAAGTCTATTATCCATGATATCACAAAAAGAATTTTAAAGAGAAAAAAAATTAGAAATAACAGAAATTTTAAGAACTTTAAAATACAACTAAAATCATAGTTGAAAAGCAGAGTACTTTAGAAAATATTTTCCACCTTTGATACCAAATGTTGGTCGGAGTGGATACTCAAGAGGGGGGTGAATTGAGATCCAATTAAAATTTCTGTTAAAAACAATTTTTATTAAAATCCCCCAATTTCAAAAACAAATTAAACTATAGTGAATTTATACAGATTATAAAGGTTCAATTAGTTTCTCAAAGATTGATTAGTTCTCAGTTAACTTAATATTATGACTAAATTGACATTTGAAACTAACTTACTGGTTTACAATAAATATAAACACTTGCGAGTTTAACTATCAAAGTAGCTTTGAAAATAATTTATATTTCAAAGTAATAGCAGTGGAATATGAAATAAATATATATAGTATGGATATAAACTTTAACAAAAAACTCAGAGGAGTTAACCAAGAGGTTCAGTCTCAAGCCGAGACTTAGTCCTCTCAAAAGTTTATATAAAGATGATCCACACCCTGGATCGGGGTTCTAAAGTTTACAACTGTCCAGGTCCAAGACCTCTACCACTGTTATTCGTGGGAAACAAAACAATAACAACAAGCTGTCCAGGTCACACACGACCTCTACCACTATCCACAGTGGGCAATGAGGTATAAAAAAAAGGTTTGCTGAGGATTTACAGATCCTCCAGTAAGAGTACAGGAGCCAGGGTGTGTGTTTAATATAGTAGATAACACACACTACTCAAAATGTAGAATAAATGAATCACAGAGCAGAGAAGTAGAGTTTAGAAATGGCTCTGGTGATTTCAGTGTAGCTCTGGACTCTTTTTGGATTTGATCAGAAGTAATTATGAGTCCTCTTCTCGTTTTTGTTTGAGAAGCAGAGTGTCGTATGCTTCAGGTTCGTAGGCAGTGAGATATAGTCGATGAAGTTCTTCAATGTTCTTTTGTATGCACAGAACTCTTCTTGAGTAGGCTTGATTGCGTATGAGGTTTTGTGTAATCTCTTGATATGTATCTTCTGTTCTCCTTGTATTTCTTGTGTGTTCTCTAATGTCTTTCTTCTCACTTTTTTCTTCTGCTGTATGTCTTGTGTGATCTCTCTTTCTTCTTCTTCTATTTTCTTCTGTATGTCCAGCAGCAGAATATTCTTGTATTTATGTCACGTGCTTCGGAAGACAGAAAAAGGTTTCCTTTCCGTAGGTACGAGGTACGGTTTACTGACATCCGACAACCTTTATTAATTAATTGACAGAGCATTAAAATATACCTGATATGACTGTTGGTTAGATTAAATAAAGATAAAGATAAAGAAATTCAAACAGTTTTTTATGACTATCAATGAGTTCAAGTGATCGGTAGGTCATCAGCATCGGTGGCTAGATATCGGTGTGTCCTGACCGGTGACTCAGATGATTAGCATCAGTGTGTTATTTGATCGGTGACTCATTTGCATCGGTGTATCATTCGATAATCATCGGTGAGTCAGATTGATCAGCATCGGTGACTCAAATTGATCAGCATCGGTGACTCAGATTGATCACCATCGGTGAGTCAGATTGATCAGCATCGGTGACTCAGATTGATCAGCATCTGTGAGTCAGATTGATCAGCATCGGTGAGTCAGATTGATCAGCATCGGTGAGTCATATTGATCAGCATCGGTGATTCATATTGATCAGCATCGGTGAGTCAGATTGATCAGCATCGGTGAGTCATATTGATCAGCATCGGTGAGTCTTATTGATCAGCATCGGTGAGTCAGATTGATCATCATTGGTGATTCATATTGATCAGCATCGGTGAGTCAGATTGATTAGCATCGGTGAGTCAGATTGATCAGCATCGGTGACTCAGATTGATCATCATCGGTGACTCAGATTGATCAGAATCGGTGAGACCGTTGTCCTCTGATATTGGATCGGTGCGACCGTTGTCTGATATTGGATCGGTGTGACCGTTGTCTGTTTGATCCAGAAGACTTCCAAAATACTTGTAAATCAATAAAAACATAGATAAAAAACATGATAACAGATTCACAAATAGATTGTGATTATGTTTATGAGAAATCCAATCGAATTAAATTATAGCGATTTGTGATTATTAAAACAACAATCATAGGAATGAATTCTGCAATCTTCCAGAGGGCTCAACAACCTTATATTCAAAATTAGTTTATTTTAGTTCCAGTTGACCATGATTAAGACACTTATAATATTTAAAAGTTAATAATAATTACAAGTGTGGCACTCCCCTAACATGTAAAATGGAACCTCTTATACTCAATTATCTACACCACTTGAGAACTTTATATCATACAATATTTTTCCATATCCCTCCTAAAACCTACTCTCTATGTACTAGAGGTTTTTGTCTCACTAAAATACTAACCTAGAGGGATTAAGGTGTAATCCAACTGTCATTTTCCAAAGAATATATATAACTATCAACTAAATTATTTTATGTTTATTTATTCTATATGTCCTTCAAACATATCATAATAATGATTGTATAATAAAATAATTATCTCAAATATAGAAAAAATTATTATGTTTATGTTACACCCTTTTTAATCTCCTTTTCTATCCTATTGTAAATTAAAACATCATTTGTGCGTATTTAAAAACAACCATCTCCATGAAGAGATGTGTTTCATTTTTCATCACAACCTTTCATGGATGGTTATTATAATTTATTTAATATAAATATCTTTATATGATATTTATAAAATAATTAATAAAATTTAAATGTAATATAACATCTGACTTCTAACCATTCCATCCACTAAAAATGATAACATCATTCATGCATACATGTGGAGTACCACATCCACGAAGTGATGTGATTAATTTTTCATTTCTTAATTACATGGATGTTAATAAGTTTGTATTTTATGAATAAATATTCTATTTGTATTCTTATTATGGTTCTATAAAATTTAACCTTTACCTGATTTATTTTTTCCATCCATTGGAAATATGAAAATAGCATTCATGCGTATGTACTAACTACCGTATCTATGAAACGATGTGCTTAATTTGTCATAACATCCTTACATGATAGTTTTAATAGAATATTTATTATATAAATATGATAATTATAACATTTTTATGGGTTTTTAGATGATTAAACCATGACCAATGTGTAAGTATTGGAACCATCAAATCAAAACATGCAAGAGAAAAAAAACCAGTTAACACCCAAATAATTAATTTTAACAAATAATTAGGAGTAAATGGGTAAAAAGAAGATATGAATAAATGATATAAATTATGGTGGATATAAATATATATCTTATATATTTGAATAATAAATATAAATTTATTACGTGGGAGGTTAGAATGCTTCCGACCAAGCAAAAATCCAAGTTAAGGTTTTATTTCACAATGTCATTCCTATTTAGGATTATTTATATTTAATTTTCCATTAGGGAATTTATATCATATTTCACTAGTATATCCAAACTATTTTCTTATCCTCTGGTTATCTCTTGGGGTTTTAAGTATTACTTCCATTTTATATCATTATGGCACTCAAAACCACTGAAAGAATGTTTATAAGAAAAACCATCCTCATTAATTCTTTTTAGTTAGGAATTTATTTCTTACATATCCATATTATTTATTTTACATAAAATATGTTATTTTCTATAATTCAATGATTTATTAACGAAATTTTTTAACTTGTATTTCAATTTAATGTTTTAAAAGTAACCGTTTTAACATGTTTTGTATAAGGCAATTTTGATTTTTTTTCAAAATTAGAAAAAATATTTTTTAATGTTTATTACATGAACACATATGCTTGATATCATAAATATTATTTTTTATCAATATTATTCTATAAATGTATATGGGTTTTCAAATAAAATAATAATACAATTATTTTAATAAATTTTAGTTTTAATTTTTTATAGAATATGATATTTCTTTCTTTTTTATAATTTCTTCATAAAGGTGTTTTCATCCATGTTGATATACTTTAACGATTATTATGCTTCACTAGGGATATAATCTAATGATTATATCCAACCAACTTCACATTATGGATTATGATAATGTTGTTACATTTATTTACTAGGTAAATTATTAAAATTTCTTATAATAGCTATTCAATATCAATGTTTATATTTATTGGGTATTGTATTGTTATTAATTTATTTCAAATGATGAATAAATTGGAAATAGTAAGTAAATAGATGGGGCTTACTATTAATTATCCCCTAGATGAATTGGTAGGTCTCATGAGACAAACAAGATTGGGTATTTAGAATACACCTTAACAATTTATTTGTGATTTCTTGGAATGAGGCCTTGATAAAAATATTATGATGTCAATCATAGTGCATTATATCATTATGAATCAATTTATTTATTATCCATTTGATTATTTATATTTTTATGTCATCAATAAATATATATCCCCATTTCATGATATTTGTTATATGGAATATTTGATTATTTTTTACATGTGACATATTATTCATGTTTTATTTATTATTTAATATATTATATTGTATTATTTCCCATAATGATCATTTAAGCTCACCCTTTACTATGTTCTCATTTCCCCAGGGTTCCAATAAGTGAACTATGAATTATTTCTAGGATATAATAGAATAAATAATAATTTTATCATTAACTTTTATGTTTAATTTCATATTTTTTATGAAATATGAGAGTAATATATATATAAATTCTTTAAAGAATACTAAACTATTTGATCATATGGGATGCAATCACTTTTATTTTTGAGCCATATTGGAAGGGAGTAATCAACTTCAAGTTACAAGAGTCAGGGTTTTTATAATTGCTATCAAGGAATGTTTACTAGAATCCTTATGAATTAGATCTATAAGAACCAAATATATCATAATGTGAATATTATGATATTACATTAATATATCCAATAAAATATTTTAGAATATTTTACTTACATAGGGAATAATATTTTATGATTCAGTATTCACGATGTTATAAGCTAGTCCATTATATGCCATTGATTAGAAATGATGCCAAGAAGAAAGAATTAGAAAAATACTAATACCAGTAACCTATATAGGTATTTAAATCATGATAACGTCAATTATGTATATGAATTTAGTATTGGATAGGAGTGCATTATAAATATATTTTTTAGTTGACTCAAATCATGATTAATAATGTCACCCATGTGGAGCAACACGCTAATCCCCAACATGGTACAACATTGTTGGAAAAAATAATGTGAAAACAAACTGTATTATTCAATTGGAATAATAATATTTTAGTAGATGAGTACGGTATCAAGTACTTAGAGAAAATATTTTTTATTTTGGGATGTAGTGAAAGATATAAAGTTATCAAGTAAGTTTATCATTTAAAATGAGATATTGATCAGTGGTGGTCATTGATCTATAACAGTAAATAGAAAAATGAAATAGAGAATATGGGATATAATACTTTCAAGGAGTTATTATTTTAAAAATACTTTCTTTGTGAGCTATGATCTGATAAGGAAAGGAAATTCATTAATCAAAGGTAAAAAGAAGTGGAAAATGTTTTTTAATATGAAGTTAACATTACAATGTTGGAAGCTCATTTTGTGACTTATGTATATAATCTAAGAAGTATTATTGATCAATTATTTAATGGTTTGAAACCTATAATTTTAAGGTCATTAGTCTCTGAAACCTTTTTAGTATATGATGATATAATATCAAGTGCTATCAAGATAGAGAAATAATTGGACAAGTTTTATTTTTCCTTGGGAAATCAATAAAAGAAGAGGGTGAATGGGCACTCTATAAAAATAAATATGAAAAATTGGAAGGATTTAAGGTTGGAATTTATAACATGTAATAGTTCTAGAAATAATTACCATGGAACATGCTTGAATGGAATGAGAGTTTTCTTTAAGCATGGAGAGAAATCATGTCAGGATTGTGATTTCAAGGTAAAGAAAGAATCCAATGTTTTTCAATGCTTCAACTATAAGGATATGGGAAAATATTTGAATTAATACACATGTGTTAAAGAAATTTACCTCAAAAAAGGCCAAGGGATGAAGGAAAATCTTATGCAATCACTACAACTGAGGTTGAAGTCCCAAGTGACCTGATATCATGCACTTTGATCATAAACACAAAGTTAATTAATGATTTATTTGATACCATATGTACACACTATTTTATATATTCCATGTTTTTTGATAAAATTAAACCACCCCAAAAAAAATTTATGAATGGGTTTTCAATCATGAATCATAATGGGAATCAAATTTACTCAAGGATATATCAGGAAGTATCAATTTAGGTGCATATATTTTCCCTACTTCCATATTTAATTACAATACCTTTGATTGAATTTGACATAATCCTCAGTATGTATTGTATTTAAAATTAAAATAAAAGAATTTATTTCCAAGATAAGAAGGTTAAAATTTATTAAGGGAAAGATAATCCCTTGTTTTTAAGGGATATATTTCATTACCTGAATCTTTTATAGATCCACCTGTAATAGATCACCTTAATGAAGTTTTAGGAGAAGGGGAATAGAGAAAACTCTATAAATGGAAGGGGAAGTCATCATAGTAATAGAGGATGTTCCTATTTTAAAAGAATACATTTACATATTTCCATAATACTTTCTGGGAAATCCTCATAAACATGAAACTGAGTTTTCTTTTAAAATAATACCTGATACAAAAATTTTATCCAAGACTCCCAATAGAATGAAAGCCGTGTAGTTGGTATATTTGAAAAAGAAACAATAAAAGTTGTATGAAAAGTTATTTATACACCCTAGTGTTTCACCTTTTGGACTAATTATCATATTAGTTAGAAAGAATAATGACACAATGAGTTTATGCACCGATTATAGAGAGATAAATATCATTACTATAAAGAATAAGTTTACTTTTCCACACATTGGTGACATATTTTATTAGCTTAAAAAAGATAAATATTTTTAAAATATATGTATTCACTTCGTTTATTATCAATTAACAATGAAAAAAGATGATATACCTAAGATGAAAGTTCATATGATGTAAGGACATTATGAGTTTATAGTAATTCCCTTCATGTCGACTAATGCACCTTTTATTTTTATAGATCCAATGAATAGAGTATTCAAGTATTATCTTGATATCTTTATGGTTGTATTCATTGATGTTATATTGATATACTATAGAATTTTTAAAGAGCATTATAATTATTTATGAATAATTTATGAGACTCTCATAGAAAACAATTATATGAGAAATTTAGTATGTGTGAATTTTTGGCTTCATGCAGTTTAACTTCATTGCCATGTTATCTATAAAGATGTAATATCTTTCATCCTTGGATTACAAGGGTTGTAAAAGTATTTCCCACACTAAAAAAATAAATTAGATATACAGTTTCAATTGTTTATTAGTTTACTATCAGTGTTTTTTTCAATATTTTGCTTGATTGGACAACCCATTAACCAGGTTAAAAGTAAAAGGGGATAAATTCACATGGTAAAGGAAATGTGAACAATAATTTCTATGGTGAAATAAAATATTTGTTAATGCATATATATTTAATTTAAATTTATGAAATCAAGGGTTTCTAATATATAATGACACTTAGAAGAAAGAATTGATTGTTTTATTACATATAATGATATAGTGGTTGTTTATGCATCGAGATAATTGATGATCTGTGAATAGAACTATCTAACACATGATCTTCAGCTAGTAGCTGTAATATTATCCTTGAAGATATAAAGGCACTATCTCTATAGTAAAATATATTAAAAACAAATGGACCACAAAATTTTTATATACATATTCTATTAAAAAGTGATCAACGTGAGGACAAAAATATGGTTAAAACTACTCAAGGAATATTATTTATCGATACACTACCACCCTAGGTAGAAATATAAAGTGAATCATGAATTTATTGGGAGGAACCATGGATTTTTAACAAGTAATATAATTAAGAAGGATCCTATATTCATAGATTAAGTAAAACTGAATATGGAAATTTTTAGGAAAGGGGAAAAATAATTCCTTTTCGAAGAAATTTCTAAACCAACTTTACTAGAAAATATAGAGAACTATTAAAAATATGACAGGGATTTAAAAGGGAATATTAAAGTAGTGAATGATGGAAAATTGGAAAAATAATCTATAAAGATAAAGAGTTTAATTTTGGGATGCTTTTATATGTTACATTTATATAAGAGTTAAAAAAAGAGTTTCTAGGTGAACCACATAGCTTAAATTTTTCTATTAACCCTGATAGCACAAAGATGTATGGGTATTTAAGAGAAATTTCTTGGTGGGATGGTATGAATCATGAAATTGTGTAATATGTGTCTAGATTCCTGGTTTTACAGTGGTCAAAGGATAAAATAAATCTTACTAAGAGATTCATTCAACCTTTTCCTATATCTATATGGTAATGGGACATTGTTACGATGAACATTGTCATTGTACTACTGAATACTCCAAGTAAGAATGATACTATATAAGTTATTATTTATCTACTTACTAGATCTAAAAATTTACTAATAGTAAGGGAATATCTAACACTTATGTTCCTTTCCCAGATCTATATTAATAAAGTTTTGAGACTTCATGGTTCACCAATATCAATTTTATCAAACAGTGACCCCCCAGTTCACATCGAAATTTTGGAGGAGTATTTAAGAGGATTTTAATAATGAGATACATTTGAGAACCACGTACCATACTCTATATAATATATTCGAAAACTAGAATCCATGTTAAGATCGTGATTTCTTTACTTTCAAGGTTTACAGGATCAATATCTACCTATGGTGGAATTTATATACAATAATAGATTTCATTCAAGCATCCAAATTGCACTATTTGAAGTATTATACAAGAAAATATGATGTACTATAACTTATTGGGATGAAGATAGAGAAATGAAACTATATGGATTAGAAGTTTTTGAGGTAAAAACTGTGAAACTATGGGAAATTCAAAATCATATAAAGGTAGATCAAAGTAGGAACAATAGCTATACCGATAATTGAAGGAAGGATCTGGAATTTAAAGTGGGGGATCTTATTTTATTTAAGTTGTATCCATGGAAAGAAGTTATAATATTTGGTAAAGGGGGGAATTTAAGACTTAGTTACATTGGGCCTTTTAGAATTTTAGATAAAATGGAAGTTGTGTGTTACTGATTGGCTATGCCACCCAACCTCCCTAAAGTACACGACATTTTCCATGTTTCTTTAGTGAGGAAATACATGTCAGATCCTTTGAATGTACTCACTAATAATGGAATATATTTGGAAATTTAATTAACTTATAATAAATACCCTTTTCGAATTATTTACACTATGTAGAAAGTGATTTGGAATCAGACAAATCAGTAGGTGAATGTTCTTTGGAGAAATTCCAAACAAGAGGAGGAAACGTGGGAGTTGAATATCCTATGAGGAAGGATTACCAATATTTTTTTAATAAATTAAATATATCAAAATTTTGAGGATGAAATTATTTAATTGGGGGAGAATGTAATATCCAATATCATCCTATATCTAGTAAGCACTACATCCGTAGAGTATTACCTAATGCATATCCTATTATTTTATCATTATAATAGAAATAGTTCATGTTTATATCTAAAGTAAATTTTTTAAATTTTAAAAAATTAATTGGACAACATGGTAATACTTTTTTAATTTATAATGTCTAATTATTATTACTATGATTTTTTGGGATTTTTTTGAAATAATAATTTTTTTGGTGAATAGTGAAGAATACCGATTTTTGCAAAACTATGATTTATTTAAATCATGTAATTTTAAAGTATCATTCTATTTTGTAATTTATTTGAAATTAATATAAAGTCCCTTATATTTAAAAAAATATAATTAATTCCATTGGAGTAAATACTATATTTTATTTTTTTATAAGTTTATTTTTATAATTAAAAATACATTTTTTCTAAACAAATATTTTTCATTGCATTATGTGAAATTATATTAAAATAAATTTCATCCACTTATAAAAATGTAATATTGAAAAATGGATTCTATATTTTTAGTTAGTATGTTTAAATTTATTAATGAGTTCAATTTCATTTTTGGTCATTATAATTTATAACCTTGGTAAAAATTTTGTCATCATGGTAAAGGGGTAAAAGGGTTAATTAAGGTTAAAACTTAGTGATAACGTCCCAAATTCTCATTATAATTTTTATTAAATGAGTGTATTTATACCCTTATCACTTTATCTTTGAAATTTAATATTTTAATTCCACATTTCCATGTTTAAGACACTTATAATATTTCGAATTTAAGAATAATTGTAGGTGTACCGATCCCCTCACTTATAAAATGGATCCTCCTCTCCTCACTTATCCACACAACATGATAACTTTATATCAACTAATAAAAAACCCATATATTGAGTTATTTTCCTATTTTATTATTTATTTTCAAGTTAAATGATTACTGTGTTCAATTTCAAAAGCTTCTTAGAGGCTTTGGGATGTTTTTGGAAGGTTTTAAGATGAGAACAGTTTGAGCATGGATAGGGGAAGCCGTGCATTCTTCTCAAGGTAATCATGTGAGATATGGAGGGATATCAAGGTTTGGAACACACTTGGTTCATGTTTTTTCCAAACCATACAAAAAACATATATCTTAGTAATTTTTAGGACATATATGATCAACACTATTAGCACACGATATGCCAAATCTTGCTAACTAACCATGCAGTGTCATTAATTAAATAAAAAAAGAATTTTAACTCACAAATTCCCTTGAAATACTTATTCCATTTATTTTATCCTAGTATCACAATACTTTTCTCCTCACTAGGTGTTTTTTAATACTTTATCTCTTCTTATGATCTATTTAAATGGATTTGAGAGTGTTGGATCGTTAAGATCAAAGGTAAGAGTATAATTCTTTCTCCATTTCCTTGATTATCTAATTTTCTTTTTAATGGAACCCTAGAATAAAGCTTCTATTAAGAGATATATGATTTATGGAATGTTTTTACAAATATTTTTTGGAATAAATTAAAAGAATGAAAATGGGATCTTGGATCTATGTGACCGTGGTGTGATTTTCGTGTCAAACACATTATAGGTAGGTTGAATCTCATCATATTCAACTTTCTCCAAGAATGTGAAGGCTTGTTATTTTACAAATAAATTTATTATAATTTTAATCATTAAATTCTTGTGAAATCCCAATTGGAAAAACCTTTTTCTTAGTGAGAATTAAAATCTATAATTATGGGTGATGCTGACAATGTGATCGATTAAATGCTTCAATGTATTTGATTGTCAAAATAATGGTTTTGGGTGTGATAACATTGCATGAAATTTTTTAGTGTGAGTTAAAAATATATAGAAAGGTCCATGTGGTTTAGACATTGTAATAGTTCATATCTGGTGGTATATTTTATTATTCCACCGATTAATGTCTTGGGACTAGAGTGATGGATACCACTCATGAGTTAGACTGTTCAGGGGGACCTTCAGGTTGTGGTTGCATTGGATAATATTCTGCATGTATGTGTGGGTTCATACCATGAGTGTGTTTTTGGTGTGATCTATTTAACTACCTTATGAATGTATATATATATATATATATCTGTGTGTGTGTGTGTGGTTTTCTTCTTTGTATCTGTCTCATATTTAAAATAAAATGTGAGCTAAAATATTTCATGTTTTAGGAGAATTTGGGGGAAGTATTAGGGTTTTACGATAGTGTTCTATACATAACCCAAGAATATGAGCCTAAATTCGTATGTATATATTTTTTATCATGATAATGGTAAGGTGAAGGTTTCATATTTTACCAGTGGATCTTCATGATGTTGTAATAATAGATGTCTGGAGTTGGATCTTGGGGAGACTGTTGAGTCTTGATGTCTGGAATGGTTCTACCGAGTTGACTTGAATATTTTTTTTGTATTATTTACCTTTATTCTATTTGTCTTAGGATTATATAATTATATTTTTTTCTCTTCTTTCATTACTCTAATTGTTATTGGTTATACTATTGGAGTTTATCATGGCTTGTATCATGCATCATATTGTGTCTATTTATTATGGATCTCTTTTAGGTTGTTTGTTTAAATTAAAATATTCCCCCATAATTTATAAATTACATTTGCATTTATTATTATCCTTTTGTGCCTTAGGTAAGTTCCCTAAGGTTATTGACATTTTTATTCTTCCTAATCCAATGGGTTAGGTGAGGATGTTATAAATGGAATCAATTTGTTATGGTTTGTCTTCTAGGATAGTTGAAAAGAGATAGAATATGTTAGGACTTGATATATATAGCATAAAAGATGTAGATAACCTATTTATACTAAACTTAAAGTTACCATGTTTTTTTGGGTACAAAAAGTATTCATAAACACTTCTATACATGTCACTAACTCATTATCATGGGTTTAGCTGATGAGATTCAGATATCAAGCATTATTAAAGAGAATCCCCACTAGGATGAAATCATTTATATGCTCTTTCAAATTTTAATTTTGAAATTCTATTACTATATTCTTGATTTTTGTGTTTTAATATACTATATAACTGAGGATTAAAGAAACATATGATATGAAATCTAGTAGAGCATATACTTTGGTGATAATTGATGGAACCATATCATCTTCACTAGAAATAATGACTTTGGGTGATTCCAGAAAAAATGGAACTATGAGCCTTCTTATTATAGTTGAATGATACCCTGATGTCTTTCAACATAATCTATTTAGGTTACCACTAGAATGGGAAATTTAATTTTCTATTGAACTACTTTTCCGAATGAATAATATTTCACTTCCATAATATAGAAATACACCGATAGAATTTCATGAATAAAAGGTCTAGGTGTAAGAAATAGAAATCAAGGGATTCATTAGACTAAGAACATAACTTTGGTCCACTCTGGTCCTCTTCATAAAGAATTTAGATGGTCCTATTCAATTATGTGTTTAATATCTTAAATTGAATCAAGTTAAAATAAAAAATAATTACACCATTTTCTACAAATCAATGACCATTTTGATCAATTTAAGGGAGTTCAATGGTTTTACAGAATTGATCTATGATTCGAGTATCACCAAATTTGATTTAGGAAAAATGAAATTTCAAAAATATCCTTTCAAATTAATTATAGTTACTCTGAATAAATATTCATGACCATTGGACAAACAAATGCACCAAATAATTTCATTTCCTTAATAAATCATATCTTTCAAAAGAACTTTGAGTCGTTTTCTGTGGTATTTTTCAATGATACTTTTGTCAAATATAAAACTAAACGTGACCATGAGAAGCACTTAGTTATTTGTTGGGTAAATTTTATGAGCAGTGAATTTATTCTTAATTCTCTAAGCATGACTTCTCAATACTGGAGGTTCATTTCCTTGGTTATGAAATTTTTAAAAGAGAAATATCAATCAATCTTGAAAATACTGAAGTAGTTATTTCCTTACTTCCATCTAAGAACACCTTTGAGATACGTATATTTTTTTGGATTAAAAGACTATTTTCATTGCTTTTTATAGGATTTCTCAAGAATTTCTTATATTATGAATACCTTGACAAGAAAAGGTATTTTATACATATGGAATAAGGATTGTAAAAAATTCTTTCATGGTTTTAAGGATCAACTTAATTTTCCACCTATTGTTATCTTTTTAGAACTAGGGAAAGGCTATGTGGTATATTTTGATATATTTGGATCTTGATTTTGATATTTTCTCATGCAAGTATACTATATCATAGCTTATTGCTCAAGACAATTGAAAACAAAAGAAAAAAATTATTCAAAGCATAACCTAGAATTAGTTACAGTCATCTATGAATTAAAAACATGGCGCCATTACATCTTTGGTGAAAATTTCACTATGTTTACGGATCATAAAAGATTGAAACACATATTTTAACAATGGTATTTGAAACCTAGGAAATGATGATGGATGGAATGTCTCTATATGTTTGAATTTGACATGGTTTATGAACCAGGAAAAGAAAATTTAGTGGATGAATATTTGAGTCAAAAATATTATAACCGGGTGGTGAGTAAATCTCATGACTAGTGTAATCTTATGGGATTAATTGATGAAATGCATTTGGATTGTAGGAAAAAATAAGGATGAATTTTTGTTTCCCATTACTATTATTCTTGATTTAGTGAGTTAGATCATGGATTCTCAACAAACAGTCTCATACTACCATTCCATAAGGTCAAAACTCAATTGTGGGGAGAGCACTAAGGTTTAAACATGGATAAAAACTCAGTGTTGTACTTTTAGAATTGAATATTACTTCCATCATCGTGAAAAGAAAAACTTCTTTATATTTATCACCATTAAAAATTGGAAGTTAACTCATGTATTTAAATAATGTGTGGGAAAATTAGGATTAATTTTTTGTGGTCAGGTATTAGATGAAAATTGGAACACAATGTTATGAGATGCCTCCTCTGAAAATAGGTAAAGGATTGAAAAATAATGACCAATAGGAATTTTAAAATATATGCCTATAATCATTTAGAAATAGAGAAAAATATCCATGGGATTTCTCACTAGTATACTATGAACACTTTATAATCACAATACAATTTGGGTGATTATAGACCAAGTCACCAAGTTGGAACATTTTATTATAATTTGAGAGTTTATTATGGTATAAAATTTGTAAAGATATATACTAGGGAAATGGTGAAATTTCATAGAGTACTGATACAAATTTTCTATGACTAAGATCCTTGATTCACTGCATGATTTTGGTGATCATTACAAAAATCCCTTGGTACTTAGTTGACTACTAGAAAGACATATCATCCATAAATGGATGGCCAGTCAGAACATATAATCCAGATATTGGAAGACATCATACAAGAATGTGTTATGGATTTTAGTATTTCATGGTAATAACATATTTATTTAGATGATTCTTCATATAAAATAATTATCAATCCATGATAAAAATGCCTCCATTAAAGGAATTATATGGACCCCCATGTCGATTTCCACTTTCCTGGATAGAGACCAAGAAAAATTAATTGATCATACCAAGTATTTTCCATTACACTATTATGAAAATCCAAATGATCATGAAATAGATAGAAATTTATCAAATATTTCATTAATCTTATGTTTATCATCTTTTATAACCCATATATTTTGATTTTGGTGTCCACATATTTTAGAAAGTATCCTCATGACTAGGTTACTACAATTTTGGAAAGTAAGAAAAAATCGGATCAATGATACATCATTCAATTTGAGAAATTGGAATGTATTAGTGATTTTTCATATTGATTATCCATATTACCGAGATTCATTTTTCTCCATAATGTTTTCCATGTTACCATGCTAAATATATACAAGCCTAACCATATACATGTGATACATTGGGACCATGTCACCCTTTAATCAAATGCTATATTTTTTCATACCCCAATTTTCATTCTAGATAGATAAGAAAAGATTTTTTGAGGAAAATCACCTCTTTGGTACTGATATTATGGAAGCATGGTATGAGTCAGTAGTATACTTATGAGTGAGAGAATTTCATACTGGATCAATGGCCTGAACTCTTCTAGGGAACAACTGACCACCAGCTTCCCAAGGATGGAAATCACAATAGTGCAAACACTTTAACACCTTATGTTTGAGTTATTTCCATATTTTATTATGTATTTTCTAGTTATATAAATATTATGTTGAGTTTAAAATATTTTTGGTGGTTTTAGGAAGTTTTTTATTATTTTATGAGGAACATAGTATGATAAAGGTTAGGGGAAATTTTGATGTTTTTTTCAGGTAACCATGTGAGATATGGAGTGGTATCTTGGATAGGTTCATGGTTGGTTTATGGTTTGGAAAAACCATGAAACTCTTTATTTTTTTAGATTATAGGTGATCCGAAAAGTTTTAGTACAATTTTTCAAAACATTAATACTAACTATGTGATGAGATTAATTAAATTTGAAAAATATATTTTTTAAAAATAGACCCACCTAAAACCATTATTCCTCTTTCTTATACTTATATCTTAATCTATGGTCATTCTCTATATGTTTCTTAATATATCATTCCTTATGATGATCCATTTAAATGGATCAAATAGTGATAAATAATAGAGATGACATTTAAGAGTTTCATTCTTCCTCTCTCTCATTGATTCTCTCATTTTCTCAAAATTGGAACCCTATATCAAAGATTCCATGCCCAAATCTATAGTTCAGGGAATTTTTTGATAAATATTTTTAGAATCCATTACTAAAATAAAAATTCCAACCCAGATCTATGGTATCAGGGATTTATTCATCATGTAAAAGACATAAGAGGAAGGCTTCTTTCCTTCCTTTTCCACTATCTCTTAGAATGTGAGGGCTCGTTGTTTTAAAAATAAATTTATAATAATTTTTATTGAAAATATTATAAAATATTTATTGGAAAACACTTTTGGTTAGTTATCCTTAAAATATGGAATTTTGGGTGAAACCCATAATGTGTTAAATTAAATATTTCGATGTATTTTGTTTTCAAAATAATGTTTTCTATTGAGAAATTAGCATGATCATGGAATATGTATGTTCATATACATATGGAAATGGCCATGTTATTTATACATAGTCATGGTTCCTTATTCAGTGGAACATTGGATTATACCATAAAGTGAACACTTTGGACTTGAGGGACAGATACCCCTCATTAGTTGGATTATTTAGGGGGAGGATTTTATAGTGGTTTCATTGGTCGGTATTCTTCATGTGTGTGTGGGTTCATTCCATGAGTGTTCTTTTAATATGTGTTATTTTAAAAACTTATTGATATATATATATATATATATATATATATATATATCGATGAATGGTTTTAATGGTTTATTTCATTCTTATATTTAAAATAAAATGTGGAAAACCTATTTTGTATTTTATTGGAATTTGGGTAATGTATCAAGGTTATTATAATTTGTTTTAAACTCACCCCTACACATACAATCCTGAACTAGACCACACTTCCATCCAACCTGACACCCTAACTAGCTTGTGTAATTACCCAAAAGGGTGTTATCAATCCTCGTGGGGTGGAAACTAGTTCCTGGTAAATGAGTAAAACCTTTGAGAATTTTTATCCCATGATAAAAAAATGTCCATAGAATAATACGTCACATCATAACCAATAAAAAAAATACAAGATATCAATGGAAAACACTAAAATCACGAGTTAAGAATTTTATATTTATAAAAAACCAAAATAAACAAAAAATGGACGGGAAATCATTAAGAAATGCCTCTATGTATCATGTGGATCGATACCCCATGCCACCTCCACCAACACCCAACTAAAATGGGAATTTCTAGCATATATATCCCCCATCACCACCATAGGAAACCTTGAATTTACCCAAGTCAAATAAAAAAAGGATTATATACAACCGAGGGTGTATGTAGGGTGTGATCCAAAATTACCAGTAGGATACCTCCAAAATGGATTCCATACATTGACATTAAATGATAATTTAATATGCTAGTGTTTACAAATAAACATAATTCAATTTAATTTGAAACATGACTAAACATAAAATTGGAAATGAAAATGAAAAAAATATGAACAATAAGCATTGAATGAGAAACACAGTAAATCCCTAAGGTACTAGGGTTAGAGGGGTCTTAGTATCCTTATAATATTGGTGAAAAATCTCCCAAATGCAAAGGTGCTGCTGGAGCCACCAATCCCCATAGGTAATGTTTAGTTAGTGTTGTCAAGTAATCTTACTTGGGAGACCAGGACTTGGCCCTTCCGACTCACCTAGTGAACAAGACCTAGTCTTCTAAGTTAGATACCATGGATTAACTCATTCTCTATTTAAATCCCTATACCAGGTTAAATCCATCAACTACAATCTAAATTCTAATAATTAAAACTGCACATGACAAACAACAATTTTTAAGAATGGAAAATCATCATCAATCCTGAAAATCACACCAAAATACATGGAAAACTCATTTCACACCACCCACATAATTTATTAAACCCATTTTAAAACCAAATAAAATTATAATAATATCATCAATTAATGTCAAGCCACAGAACCACCTACATCTTTCTTAAAATGTCCCCAAAAATGGGTCGAAACCAAAACTGCACCTAGGAGGGACCTTAAAGAGGAAAGATCACACTAAAATCATCAAGATTTAACCCAAAAAATAGAGATAGAACCAACTTTAGGTCAACATAGCCACTGAAGAAATGATAATACATGAAATAAGGTAGAATACCATGAAGAAGGAAGAAAAGAATAATTTTTAAACTTGAAGATTCATTAAAGATATGAGCCAAAATAAAAAAAATTGAAGCCCAAGGGAGGGTAAAAGGAGAAGGTAGTGTTCCTATGACTTGGGGGTTTTAATGGGGGAACAATGAGGTTTCTTTGTATTTAAATTAAGGAGGGTAAAAACATAATTTCATCATTTTTTAAGTTTTGGAAAGCCGCACAGTTTTCTTCGAGGGGGAGAATGCCTGTGTGCCTAACTATGCGGCCTAGACAGTGCCACATTCATGGTCACAAAGTTAGTTTGAGTGGTATAAATTCTTATTCACCTCTTTGTGAAACCTATACAGTGCCACTATCTATGGTGCTTAGTTTCCATTGGACTAGAACATAGTTTCTATTAACTATGCGCTAACTATGTGACTCCTTCTTTCGGTCCCAAAATGACCATTTTCTAAAAAACCTCGTTGGAAAACCATGTAATAAATATATAATAAAAAATAGAAGAGAAAATACCTTAAAATGACATCACTAATGTGATAATTCTCCCCACAATGAAAACTTTCTACCATCAAAAAGTCAAACTGAAGTATGATTTGAGAATAAATAAGGATATTTCTCCTCCATCAAAGACATTCATTCTGTTGTTTCATTCTCATCTTTATCATGCTAAAAAATGATCTAAACCAATGGCATGGATTTATAAAAAAACACTTTATCTTGGGAATCCAAAATCCTTGCTGATTTCTCAAACACAAATAATTTAGATTCCATCTCTAAATATTCCCATTTTAGCACATGAGATGAGTCTAGGTTATACTTATTCAAATTTAGGACATGGAACATGTCATGGATGGACATAAACTAAAAAATAAAATCCAATTATTATTCTAGCTTAACAACCCTCTCAGTATTCTCAAAATGTATTACATACCTTGGTATAAGATTCCCTTACTTTCCATGATGATGGTGACCCGTGCGGCATGTTACCTTTATAAACATCTATTCTCCCAATGACAATTCCAATTTTCAACATTTTTAATCAACATTTGATTTGTGGATGTTTTTTTCTTTCAACAAATGTTTCTTGATTAATCAAAATTTATCAAACATCTCTTTCACAAGACTCCGTCCCAATAAATAAGTCTCACCCACTTCTATCCGGCATTGGGGTGACTAACATGGCCGACCATAAAGCGCATCAAAGAGATCCATTTTAATTAAATATTGGTAACTATTATTATACTAAAATTACAAAAAATCCCAAATTGTTATTGCATGAGCCTTTATAATCCACAACACATGCATGGAGAATATCTTTGAAAATATGATTCGCCCACTCCATATGACCATCCATTTGAGGATGATATGTCGTAATGAGTTTAACATGTGATGCCATTTCCTTCTAAAGGGATTCACATAATAGAGTGGTAAAACAAGGGTCCCTATCAAGAAAAATAACTGAAGGAATACCATGAACCCTCAAAATATCATAAACATATAATCGACCCAAATCTCCCACCTTATTTGAATACTTGATCATAATGAAATGGTTGTACTTGGTCAAATGGTCAATAACCACCCAAATTTCATTTCTTCCCAGGCCTGTATATGAAAATCCAATGACAAATTCCATGGAAACCTCATTCTGTATCCATAAAGTAATAGATAGTGGTTGATGTAAATCTAAGGGCCTCTAGTGCTCCCCTTTAATCTATTGAAAAGTAAAGCATTAGGATAAAAAGATAGCTATATCATGCATCATACCGGGCCATGAGAACTGGAGTCAGACATTGTAGAACATATTGGGGACCCTGGGATAAATGGACCACTAATACTGGTGGATATCCTACATTACCACCTTCAGTAAATATACCAACACCATTAAATGACCCTTGAAATAAAGGAACCCCTCACAAGATATCGACCACTTGTTGAGTACCTCCCCACCATTTATAATATTAATAGAGTTCTGAGAAATTCTATCATTATTATTTTCTACTTGAATATACTCTATAAGAGAGGGATTCAAATGAATTCTAGACAAGAATGTACCTCTTATATGATCCTTGTCTTTCGGGTGCATCTAGGAAAAAATCACCATCAAATTCCATTTATTACCATACTATATCAAGGATTTCGCTAGTATCTTATTTATTAGGGTGTTTGCCACCACATTACATTTTCCCGTAGTGTGGACAATATCAAAGTCAAACCCATGTAGGCACTCAACCCTTTGACACAACCATAGATTCAGATCCTTTGGAGATAATTTTTTTTTTCAAACTCTTACGATATAATTAAACTATGAATTTCTCCCTGAAGAGATAATGGTTCCATGTTTTCAAGGCATAAATCACTACCGAAATATTTATGTCTTAGGTTGGGTAATTCCTTACAGGTGTTCGGAGTTGGGTAGATCCATATGTGACCACATGGACATCCTATGTTAACACACACCTATGACCCAAACCTAAAGCATCACAATATACCACATATCCCATTCTATATTTTGGTAGTATTAAAATATGTGAGGTGTTAAAAAGAAACTTTTTCTCCTCAAAATATAATTAATACCCTAGGATCCATTAATGCTTTAGCCATTTTTGGTAAGTGTCATCATGTGTGAATAAAGCTGAGAAAAATCCCTAAAAAACCATCTATAGTAACCTACCTATCCCAGTAAATTCTAGATCTCAAAAGTATTTCTTAGTTTCTCCCATGACACTATCACTCCAATTTTTTTAGGGTCTACTAAAACCCCACATTATGAAATCACGTGGGACAACAACTTGACTTTCTAAATCTAAAAGGTGTAAAAGGAGAGATTTGGATGGTACCTAACCCAATCCTCAAGTGTTTTATATAATTCTCCTCTATCCCAAAGAATAAAATGATTTCAAACAAAAACAATGAGGAAAAGAAGTTGAATTATTGGTTAAATACCTAATTCATAAGAGACATGAAACCCACTAGAGAATTGGTTAACTATAATGTCATGAACAAATAATCAAAGTGGCCATACCTTCTTTGGAAGGATGTCTTGGGAACATCTACCTCCCTAAATCTGACCTGATGATACCCAGAGCAAACGTCAAACTTGGAGAACCACCTTTTAGACTTAAGATAATGAAATAGGTAATCACTCTGGGGCAAGGGATATTTATTCTTGATAGTGAACGTGTTCAACTTTTTCTATTCAATTCACAAATGGAGGGATCTATCAAGATTTTTAGAAAACAATATTGGGGTGGCCTAAGGTGATATTCTTAGGAGAATGAATCCTTTATATTCCAAATCTTGAAACTATATATTTAATTTACTATACTTTTTAGGGGCCATATGATATAAGGGAAGAGGTATTGGTTGGGTTTCTAGGGCCAAATCGATGGTAAAATCCATATCGTTCTCTTGTGGTAAACCTGTAAAGTAATCTGGAAACACCTATGGGAACTAATCTTCTACAATAGGAAACCCATCATCATAACCTCTATCATTATTTTATAGTATAAGAGAAGAGACCTAGAAAATGAGGTTTCCCAACTTCGAATGTGGAGGTCCAACTCACCCAAATCAAGGATCTCATTCACCTTGAAAAGGCTTAGTTGTCCCATTGGGTGACAAAAAAATATACTCACTGATGATAAAAATCACTATGTTCCTTGAAACAAACCATCCAATCCATTACTAGAATCATATTAAAAAGATCCATTTATAGAACCTAGAATTTACACTCCAGCTCGACCCCTGATAGAGTGATATCATAAGACTACCATCTGAAACACTGTTCTCTATTCTTATTGAGTTGTATAACCAATTCCATGGAATAAAGAATAAGATCAATCGATAATTTAAACAGTTACATGAGATGATTATAAATAAAATAATTAGTACCAATCATGTTAAATAAAACAACAGCCATGGATGAAACAATAAAAATAGTACCATGAATAGTTATAGGTCATGTATCTCATTTTGATGGCACTTAATCCATAGAATGGAGGTTATCCATATCTACTGATGCATGAGGTTTATTACTAAATTTTGGATCTATCCTGAGTTGACTCTAACCATAAGAGGATCTATCCTTGCCACCCCACCCAGTAATCTAAGAACCCATATCCCTTGATGCACCAGATTATGCTAGTAATTCCCTATGTGTAGAGGAGAATACACCACATTGAGTTAGAAAACTACCCATATAGAACCACTACAAGTGACCCAAGTTACCACATTGATGAATAGGTCTAGGTGGAATTGGACACTCTCACTACATGTTCCCCAACCTTCCACACTGGTAACACACAGGTGACCCACAACTAATAGTTATATACATAATTGGTTGGGAAGGGTGTAAAAATAAACCACCTATATTTTTCTTCTTCTCTTCATGCCTCCTTTTTCTCAACTTTTCCATTGCCTCCTTGACCCATTGATGTGACTGCCCTAGAAAAACTAGATTTACTAGAGTGCCCAATTTCCACCATCAGGGCTTGGTCAACTACCTCATCATATATATTCAATTTAAACAAGAGGACCCAGGATCAAATGTTCAACTAAAACCCCATTTCAAAATGGGGAGCCTTTATCCTCTTATTAGAAACCACCTCGAGTGTGAATCATACCAATTCCACAAAATGATTGGTGTATTCCAACACATTTTGATCCCCCTATGTGAGATTCATAAACTCACTAGTCTTTGAAAGGGACAAGGTCTATAGGCAATAATTCTCATTGAAAATACCCTTTACGACCTTCCATCCCATCTTCTCATACTTCCTAGCTTGGACCACTGAGTTCCACCACCTACAACTGGGACTATCTAACATGAATAAAGCACATTTCACTTTGAATACTACAAGAGTATCAAGAAATTGAAAAAATACTCTCAATATTTTCTATCCAATCCTCCAATTCCTTGAGGTGTATGCTACCTCAGAAGGATTGAGGTTTTTTTTGAGAAAATCCTGGTCCTTTTCATTTTTCCAACCTGGTTCAGTATCCATATTCTGAGCATAACTAGAGCCTAATCCATGATCCAATTCTCAGATAGAAAGAAACAACACTTCCACTAATCATTGATCAACTGGTTAGGTATAATTCTCTTCATCTTCTTCCCATGGTTTCAAAAGAGGTCTTTGGGGGAGGCATCATGATACATGAATTAACAAAACCAATAAAATAATCAATACCTTACCCAAAGAAATTTCAACAATAAAAAATTAAAACACATCCATAAATAAATATTAAACAACAAAAAACACAATCACATATCAAACCACTCCACCCCATCTCAGTTTCCATGCATATTTTGCAACATATACACCATGCTTAGAACAAGATTAAAACTAATGCAAGGCCTATTATGAGGCGTGTTGGACAGACTCCCCACTAGAAACTAGAACCTCAAGCCCCAAAATTCCTAGATCGTATCTATCCAGACTCTCCCAAATAACATAACCCAATAAAACGGGAAAACCTACTCTAATTAAATTTTTTCATGATCTGGGTCAGGTTTTCATCCAACTCAACACATGACCTAGCCTGTAGCATGGACCGAAAGTCATTCTTGATTCCTAGAGGCTAGAAACTAGTTCATGGGCATCGAGTAACACCTTTATGAATGGCTTACCCAATAAAAAACTATTTATAGTCCATAAAATAATCCACCACATCATATCCAATATCCAAATACAATAGATAAACAAGAAACACTATAACCATGAGTTAACCATTAAAAGTTTATAAAAAAAACAAAAATAACCAAAAGGGGAGGGGAATAACTAATAAAAAAGACCTCTATGTAACATATGGTCTAATATCCATTTCTACCACCTCTAACACCGGACTAAAAAGGGAATGGTTAGTATATAGACCCATAGTCACCCCCATAGACAACCTTGACTTTACCCAAGTCAAACAAAACAGGGTCCACATACACCTGAGGGTGTATGCAGGGTGCGAGACAAAATTCCTAGTTGGATACCCCCAAAAGAGATTCCATTAATTGGAATTAAATGTAAAATTAACATGCTAGTTTTTTAAATAAAGAAGATTAAAATTTAATTTGAAACATGATTCAACATAAAAGTGGGAATAAAAATTACAATAAGATAAATGGTGAGCATAACATGATCACCATGAAAAATCCCTAATGTACTAGCATTAGAGTGGTTCTAGGAGACTTGTACTATTTATTAACAATATATCATATGTGAAAGTCGTACTCAATCCACCAATCACCATTGTCAATGTTTAGTTAGTGTTTTTACACAATCCTTCTAGGGATATCAGGCCTCAACCCTTACAACTCTCCTAGTGTACAAGACCTAGTATACCCACCTATATACCAAGGATTAAATTTTTCTCTACTCCAATCCCTATACTAGGTGAAATACATCTAATATAATCACAATTCTGATAATTAAAAACACACATGAAAAACTACTATTTTTTAAAAGAGAAAATCACTATCAATCTTGCAAATCACAACAAAATCCATGGAAACCCCCATTGAAACCACCCAAAAAAATTATTTAACCCATATTAAAACCAAATCAAGCATAATAAAATCATTAAATAATGTCAAGTCATGGAACCACCTACCTCTTTCTTGTAATCTTCACAGAACCCTATGGAAACCACAACTGCACCGAGGTGGGACCTTAAAGAGGAATGAACACACTAAAACCATCAATATTTAACCTAAAAAAGACATTGAACCCAATTTTGGTTAACATATCCAACAAAGAAATGCGAAAACAAGCATGAAGGGAGAAGATACAGATAATAAGGAATAAAAAAATAAAGGAGAAACTTACTTGAAGATTTCTTGAATATCCATGCCAAAAATACCCAAGATTTGAAGCCCAGGGGAGGGGAAAAGGAGAGGGAAGTGCAAATAGGTATGGAAAGTTTGAATGGAGGAATAATGAGGGGTTTGGGCATTAAAATCAATGAGGAAAAAACTAATATTTCAAAATTTTTAAAGTTCTAATAAGCTATACAATTTGGCCGCATAGTTTTCCAAACCTTTTGCCAACTGTGTGCCACTACTTTTGAAAGTGAAAAGAGACTGCATGATTTTCCTATAGGGGGTGCTCACCCATGCACCTATCCATAAATCTTGGATAATGACACTATTATAGTCTCACAGTTATTATGAGAGGGTCATACACCCATGCTCCAAGTCATGAGAACTAAATAGTTCCACTCTCTAGGGTGTACAGTTTCCACTGGGTTGGAGAACAGTTTCAACTAATCATGTTCTAATCATGAACCTCCTTCTTTCCAACCAGAAAAATTAATTTTTTTCTCAAAAACACCTGGTAAGGCCATTGAATAAGCATGAAACCAAAAATAAAATAGAATGTACCTCAAAATGACATCACATATGTGACATATACACCTTGGTTCATATAAATACATTGTTTATCATAATATCGGTAAGGGAAAGGATTCATATTTTACCATCCGAGCTTTATGATGTTATATTATTGGATCTCTAGGTTTAGATATTGGGGTGTTTGTTAAGACTTAACATCATTATTGGTTCAACCATGTTTCCTTGGATCATTTTTCCTTGAGTGTTATTTACCTTGAGTTTTATTTACCTCATAAATGTAGACTTATGTTTTTTTCTTCCACTTTTACTCTAATAATCATTGGTTATATTGTTGTATTTTATTCTAGTTTTTTATCATGTGTAATATTTTTCCTCTTCAATATAGTCTTATTTCATGTTTTTTGTCTAAAATAAAATCATCCTGTATGATTTAGTAAAGCCCTCGACATTAATTGTTATCATTTGGTTCCTTGGGGATGTCACTTACGTTTAGTGAAATTTTCATCCTTACAAATAAAATGTATTGTTTTAAGATGTTATAAGGAATATCTACCCAAATATATCCTCAACCCTCCTCCCCATAACCTATAGTTAAAACCTCACTAAAATACTAACATATAATGTTTAATTTTCAATCCAAATAATTTTTTCCAAAGAATAGGTATTGTTCTCAACTGAGTTCTTTAATGTTTATTTATTCTTGTAGTTACTTAAAACATATCATAACCATGATGGTATAATAAAATAAATATATCCAATATAATAAAATTTTATTATTTTTGTGGTGATTTTTTCTTCATTTTCTTTTAAAACCTGTGGGAAATAAAAACATCACCCATGTGTATGTGCAGACTATCGTCTCTATGAAGCGATGTGTTTTTTTCATTACCACTTTTCATGGATGGTTATTATGGTAATTTTAAGTTATATATATAATATTTAAGATATATTTATGATTATTAAAATATAAAATATCATCTACCTTATTATCATTCCATCCATTGAAAAATGATAGCATTGCCCATGCGTACAAGTGAACCATCACCACCACAGAGCGATGTGATTTATTTTTTCATTTCCTCCTTACATGGATAGTAAAAAGGATGGATTTAATACATAAATATAAAATTGTTATTATTATTCTAGAAAACTAATCTTTTAACTAACTTATTTCTTTTTTTTCCATTATAAATATGATAATGTTGTAACTGCATACATAAGGACTACCGTCTCCATGAAATTATGTGCTTAATTTTTTATGACTGCTATACATGGATAGTTATTAAATTATATTTAATATATAACCATAATTATTATAATTTTTTTGAATATTTTTGATATGGTGAAACCATGGACAAGGTGTAAGGACTAGAACATGTGAATGAAAACATGCTTGAGAAATAGTAAAGTTAACACCTAAATAATTGATTTTATCAAAGAATTATGAGAAAATATTTAAAATGAAGCTATGAATAAATTATATACAAAAATATAGATATAAATATTGATCTTATATAGATTAATAATAAATATAAATTGATTTTAAAATATGTTGAAACATGTATGATCGACTGTAAATCTAAGTTAAGGGTTTATTTCAAAATTTCATTCTTATTTAGGATTGTTTATATTTAACTTTCCATTGGGGAAATTATATAATATTTCTCTCAAAAATACCATATATATTTTTATCCTCTATTATTTTGGAGTTTTTATTATTCTATCCAATTAATATATTTTTGGTACTCAAAACCCTCGAAATAATGTTTATAAGAAAATATGACCTTCACCCTCTTTTTTGGCCAGGAATAATTCTCTTACATATCCATATTACTTATTTTACTTAAAATATGTTCTTTTCAATACTTCAATTATTTATTATGCCTTAATTTATTATATTTGACTTTTAATTCAATTTTTTAAAAGAAATATTTAAAATTTGTTCCATAAAAGTCATTTTTGACTTCTTTATGAAAGTGGGGAAATAATATTTTTAATGTTTACTACATGAATTATTTTCCGCATCATTAGAGATTTTTTTCATTATCAATAATTCCCTATAAGTTTCATTTATTTTGGAATGAAATTCTTATTCCCATTATTCTAGGAATTTTTAGTATAATTTTTTTAAATGAATATGATATATTATTATATATTTTATAATGTCTTTATAAAGGGGTTTTCATCTATGCCAATATAAATTAATGATTATTATACTTAAATAGGTATATAATCTAATGATATCATATAAATTATTTCTCTGTATGGATTATGATCATATTGTTCTATTTATTGAATAGGGAAAATATTAACATTTCATATGATGGTTTTTAATACAAATGTATATGTTTGTTATATATTTTTATTGTTAATAATTTTTTAGTATGATGAATTCATTGGACATAATAAGGGAATGGGTCGAGACCACTATTATATAGCCCATTGATGCAATAACAGGTGTCATGAGACAAACTAACTTGGGTATTTGGAATACGTATTACCTATTTGTGTATGATGTCTTGGAATCAGGACTTGAATAAAAAATTATAACATATGAAATTACACATTATATCATTATGAAACTTTTTATTTTTTATTAAAGTGATTATTCATGGTTCTATGTTCCCTTAGGGGTGTATCCTAGTTGTTTCATCTCTCTGGGTCTCTTGGGAGTTCTTAGGGTCAAGTACCTCAAGTACTTGTAGGCACATTATATTTCCTTTTTTATTTGTAATCCCCCTCCCCAAAACTATTTTAATTATGTATTTATGTCATACATGGATATATTTCCCATTCATTATATTAGTTATATGGAATATTTGATTATTTTTTATCTCTATAATATTATTCTTGTTTTATTTATTCTATGAAAACATCCATTACATGATTTACCTTAATAAGCATAAGATCACACCCATTATTATGTCATAATTTCCCTAGGGTACTAATAAGTTACCATTGAATTATTTTAGGGATATAATAGAAGAAATAATAAATTTATCTCTTTAATTTTATGTTTTATTTCATATTTTCATATGTAATATGATAATTATGTATGTATCTAGTCTCCCAAAACTAAAAAACTGTTTGATATAGAGGGATGAAATATCTTATATTTTGTACCAATATAGTAAGATAACCACTAGATCTAGGTTTTTGTATTCATGTTTCTTACATAAGGTATATCAGCACATAAAATAAATCAACCTATAGTGGTGGAATGTTCAAGTGCCTAAATCAATCTTCTAGGTTTATGCTTGTGAGAAATTTTCCTTATCCAATATATATTGTAGTGTTTCCATGATTAAAATTTTTATTTTCTATAATAAATAAAATTATATTATTAGTAATTTATTCTAATTACAGGTTATGAGGTAATTAATTAAAAAATCACTTGGTTTACCACTATTTTATCAGACCCCAACATCTCTCACATTTAGATTCAGAATATCCAATCTCTTGGATATTTTAGTTGCAACGATATATATTTCCCTTCTCATAAGCTAGACTATGACTATGAAATTTACTCAATAGAATTTAGTTAGAATTTATATTTCAACTACATTAACTCATTATTCCCTGATCTATTGAGTGGATTCCTCAATCCTGAAATCCTATACTCATATTTCCTCAATTATTGCCTCTAAATTATATTAAGTAGACTATGGCCATTATCTATAATACCAATAAGGTTAATTCAACCCATTATTTTTAATAAAACTCTTTGAAAATTAAAATTTCCCATAAGTTTGGACAAATAGACACTTTTTAAGGAAATATACCCTAAATCCTTAAAATCATATGATGCTTTTTTGGCCATATTTTATGGTGAAATATACGTATATCATTAGTTATGATATATGATATTAAACCTATACTCCATTTTCTATTTCATTCTTTATGATATACTTATATTGTAATGAATTGATATGAATAGATTATCAAAGGAAGTATATTGGAATTGTTTCCCACATTGACTATCATTAGATTGAATATTTTACATGATGAAATGTTTGGAAGGTTTTCATGGATGAGGGTAACAACTGATGTAACCTCAAGAATTAACTTTTAACATATGATTTAATTCATGTACACTCATTAATAACCCCTAATATATTTTTATATATGTAAAAACCATATGATGGGTTGTATGACTTCATGCGATTTTGTGCAAGACTCAAATGAGTCTCTACCTATTGAATCTCTCAACCTTCTCTTCTATTTAAATCATGAGATACTAGCATAACATGGGTGTTATAAGAGTCTTTACTATTTAATGGGTCATTGGATACAACCCATGAATATACCATGGAAGATTGATTCCTTCAATATCCTCTTGGTGATCCTTATAAAGCATAATAAAGATAGTGTAATTTTTTATTTAGTGAATGGAACACAATATTTTCATAATTTTATTATGCATGGTTTTAGTTTTTATGCACGGTTATATTTGTTTATGGGTTTATAATTTGTTTTAATTTCTTATTTTAAGAGTTAAACTATCCTTTGAAACCTAACAGTGGTATCAGATATTTATCATGGATTTTGATTCTTGAAATCATGTTTAAAATGAATAAAATTGATATTTTAAAGCCTGTTATAATCCTTTTCATTAGATACAACAGGTTTATTTAACAATTGTTGGATACATGATATCTGATGTCATATGACATGATTGGGTGGAAGATGTCGATTTGAGATATCATACGCCATGACATGATTTATTTTTTGTTTTTTTGGTACATCATAGTACATGATATGGCGGGAGTCATAGTAGATAAAAGAGACTAATAATGCATTGAAAAATTGAACATCTTATCATAATATGATACCGATGGGAAATATTGAATATAATTTCTGAAATAAAGAAAGTTTAATATTATGTGGGAACCTATCACAAGTGGAGATTATCGGGAATGCCCAATTTACTCTTAGATAGGGTTACCCATAATCAATTTATCTTATTTGAGTCTTATCATATGACAAGATGTCATAGAACTGTGGATTCATTCATACATAGATTTCCCCATGCTCTGGTTGATACTATATAGGTTTCTAAGGGTGTATTAATACTAAAAAGGGGGTATATTATAAGGTTAAATTACCTTTCTCACAAATTAATATTACATACCCCACCCCACCTTTTTTTGTGTACATTCTAGTGATAATCTATCATTATGCATTATAGATAGAGTAAAAATCACTTATCTTACATGGCATATTGTTCCTTATGGATTATATATACTGTTAAATATGATAATGAATAAAAAACATGATTTTTAAATATTTGAATTATGAATTGATTTGAATGGTTTATAAATTGTTTATAAGTCAAGAAAAATGAAAAAATTGATATTTATATATTTATAAACATGTTTATAAATTTTTTATATTAATTAATTAAAATGTTTTTAAAAACTTTATTAAATAAATATCCATAATATTAATTGTTAATATTATAACTAAGTTTTCTAATTATAAGAAATGAATTATAGTTTATATATAATTTTTTATATGGAAATTAACTTCAATTTACAAAGTGTTTATAAATTAGGAAATAAGGAACTTAATATAGAATAGTTTTTTATTAAACATGTGAATTGTTCATAATTAACCAAGTTTAATTATTAAAATTAAAATCCTTATTTTATAAATTATTTAAATTATAAAAAAACTAACCCAGGTATACATAACATGTCCCCCAAGCTAGATATCCACAAGGCCTGAAGCATATTCCCAATTATCATGGGATAGTGAAAAACACTTGGGTATTAATACACATAAGCATGGAAAAAATTACACCCTAAAATCACAACAAAACTTGTCTCATATATTAAAACATAAAGATAAATAATCAAAATACATCATGATATAATAAGTACATAGCCATGAGACAAAACAATAAAAATCTAGAAGTCTAAACCCTCAAATAAAATGAAACCAAAACAAAGTCTCCATGTGATCATCAATCACCATCGTCTTAACCCAACATGAGAGAAAAATCAACCAAGAGAACTTGTTGAGTTACAAGACACCCATCCATTTACCTATATACTACAAAACCAAATCTTCATAAACCCAAAGCAGATGAAGGTTTTGAGAAAAAATCCCAGTGGGATATATTCCAATATGAATATATACAATGACTATCACCCTACAATCGTTAGTTCTAGCTATAAAAAACAAGTTTTGTAAAGAAATTTAATTTTGAATTTTTTTCCTTAAAAAAACCTTTGGGTTCCTTTAAAAAATTCAATATTAAAATTAACCAAGAATATGGAAAAAATCAGGAAATATAAACACAGGAAAAATATCAAGACCATCTATGGAAAATTATAATATAATAATGAAAGCATAAAATCATGAGAGATAATCATTATGAATAAAACCAAGGACAAATGGGATCAATCCTTTCAGAATACATAACATGGACATTCAAGGAACACAATTTGGTACAAATGTGAATCCTATGATACTAATTCTTATCATAGTCTCTCATTATCAAAACTATAACCCTTAGTGGTTCCACACTCATGAACTTGTGTATATATGTCTATAATTTAACGCATCCAAGGTTCACAGGTGCTATTTTTCTTAAAAAAGTCAAGTAATCATGCTAAAAAATTAATAAAAAAATTTCGACCAGAAACAAATTACTACTCCCATGCTTAAAACCCAATTTTATATTCAAAACCATCTTTACGGAATTTCATCAAACACATGAAGTGGGTAAAACTGTTTTTAAATAAAAAACCATTAATTGTTTTTACATGCCACCAAAGATATGGTTACATAAAAAAGCCCTCATAATTATCAAATCACCCATTTTCATAATTAAAACAAAAAACTCATGAACAACAAGGCATTCCATGAGAAATTACTTTTTAATAGAGACACTAACCTTTATAATAGATAAAACTTATTAAACTTTGAAAATTGTGATTGAGAATGAATAGTTCGAGTCCTCAAAAGCCTAGATCTATAAGAAACACCATCAAATCCCCATCAAAATTTCTATATTTTTTCATCACTACCCTTAATAGATTTAAAACGTAAAGGAGTGGATATATAAACGAGAGATCTAGAAAATATAGGATAAAATGGGTAAAAATTGGAACATTCCTTGAAGAGATCCACAAAGATGTAAAGAAAATTTCCAATAAACCAAAGGGAGAACAACCTAGAATATAAATGATGGGATAAGATAATGAGAGATTAAGGTGATATTTTGGTTAAATATGAGAAATATTATAGGGGTCATTTTATATTTTTAAGAAATATGTATTTTTCACATAGTTACACAATTTTGTTTCTAAATGTGAGGTCCATAATAATCCTTGAAAACCAAAGTGCATGATTACCTATGAATAATCACATATTTAAAGAACATATAAAATCCATAAAACCACCTATGAAATCAAACCCAAAAATCTTCAAAGTATTATTGGGCTCTTGAAAAGGTAGATTAACCACGATCAAACCATGAAAAATTCCATTGGAGTTTACATAGACACATCAAATGATTACTAAACTATTACTAATAACTGTACACAAACACTACACCTAGCCTATTTATCATAAAATTATCAAATATTGACCCCCAACTCCCAAAAATATTTTTAACCATAAGGGAGACGTAATAAACCCAAAATAAAGTATACATGTGACCCCTAGGGTGTCACAATTTACCCCACCATGCCACTTTTTGTCCCTATAAAGTAATTAGTATTCTAGACTCATAAAGTGATTAGTCCAATAGTACATCATCAGCACTTCACACTCCCACATCATGTGGATATAATTTCTACACTACCACATTACATATAACATGAGAATAGTTTTACCATTAAAGAACTTATTTTGATGATCCATAATCTGATCTAGATGCTCAACCACTGAGTTATTTGGATCAATATCAATATCTTACCTTTATAACACATGGGAAGGGTCAGTTTATTAGCTCCTTAGTTTGGAAACCTGAAAAAAATTGTGAATTGAAATCAAGAGAGACAATAATGATAATAGGTATAACACCTTCCCAAGATGTTCAATGATCTTAAAAGGTCCAATAAACCCCGATGTCATATTACATTATCATCTCAAACAATAATGCACAAAATTAGGTGAAAACCTGAAAAAAAAACCCAATCACCTACTGAATACTACAATGGGTAACAATGAAAATACACTTAGGGTTTATGGTAACTCTAATATCTTTCTAAACACTTTTGGAATAACTAAAAATTTTACATCATCTATTGAACAAGACTCTATCTAAAATAAGACTGTTCTCCCAACTCCTCCTAACAAAAATGATATCTACATAGTCACAAATACAATGCTTCAAAATGAACCATTTTAACCAAATCCGGATAAATATTGTTATAGGTGAACACATCTAAGAGAAATTTTTTCCCATGAATCAATAAAATAAAAAACACACACCCAAGTCATATCCTTAAGAATTTTAATGGATTTCTTAGTCTTTCAATCCATCTATGGGTGATATGTCATGATTATATTCAATTTGGAACACATTTTATTTTGAAATTTTTTATAAAACTATAATTTAAATCATGGATCTATATAAAAAATAAGATATAGTACTCTATGGGGCTTTAAAATCTCACAGATATATAAGTTCTTGAGCTCCTCCATCTTTATATTCTCTTTAATAGGAAGGAAATGGACAAATTTCATAAATTGATTAATAATCACCCAAATTATTTATTTTAAACTATGATTACATAGTAAATGGACAATAAAGTCCATGAATATCTCATTCCACTTCCATACTTGAATGGGTAAGGGCTAAAAAACCATAAGTCCTTTGGTTCTCCTTAGGCTTCTGACAGGTAAGGCATCATGAAACGAAGTCCACAATGGACGGCCCCATCCCCATCCACCATTACCGATGTCTCAAATAATTATACATCTTGTAAATAACAATGTGTAAAGACCAACTATACCAGTTTCCACTATCCATTAACTCCTCACTCAAAGTTATAATAAAAACAGATCTAGCTCCAAAATACAAGACACCATCAGGGGATCGAGACCAGTCACTTGAGGTCTCCCCACCATAAAGGATTTCACTAAATCACTAACAATAGATATTTATTTATTTTCCATGTTGAACCCGATCACCAAATAAAGAATTATATATTAAATAATATAAGAACACTTACCCATCAACTTCTTCTACATCTATGCATATCTCCTCAAACAAACTCATCAGAAAACATTCTTCCACTAATTCCTTCAAGTCTTGTGTCTGTAACTTCCCACTCAGTGCATCAGTAACCATGCCCCCTTTTCTAGGTGTGTATCAAATATAAAAATTAAATGTATAATGATAAAAAAACCACAATTATCTATCATAGGTTCATATCCCTTTGACTAAAAATATACTTTAATATCTTATGATATTGATATATAGTAAACATCTTTTTGAAGGGATGGGGAAAAAAATCTTAAGAGCATGAATCACTACATTTAATTCTTAATAATGGGTAGGAAAATTATTATCATGTGGACACAGATGGTGAGATATTTATGCCACCACTTTTTTCCCTTGCATCATAACACATTCTAAGACCATAACTCTGGAATCGCAAAAAAGACATAATCCAAACTTGGGTATGGAAGAATAATAACTAGATCCAAATTAAACGTCACATCCAATTCCTTAAAAGATCATTGATGCTTATCATTACACTTATACATAACATCATTACTATTAAACTCTATTATAGTTTATTCAAGCTTGAAACAATCCAAAACAAAATTCTTTTAATAACCATATAAACCCAAGAAGCTCTAAATGTCAAACACCTTCATGGGTTACTCCCATGACATTACCACATTAATATTTTTAGGACCCACTGAGAAGCCTATTTAAAATATAATATAACCTAAAATATTCACTTCTTTGATCCAAAATAAACATTTAAAAATATTTCTATACAGATGATGTTCTTTCAGAGTTCTGAGATTGATATATAGAAAATCTCTATGTTCTCCCTTCATCTAGGAATACACTAAAATATCAACCATAAAAGAAACCATAAAAGAGTCCAAAACTCAGAAAATATTTAATTCATAACAATCATAAAAACCATATAAGAGTTAGTAATAAGTAATTTTATAACCAAATACACATAATGTCTATAACAACTCCTGAATGTTGTATTAGGAATATCCTACTCTCAGACTCTTAGCTAGTGGTACCACGATATGAGATCAATATTAGAAAACCATCAGGATCCCCTAAGTTTATCCAACATATCTTAAATCCTCGGAAAATGATATTTATTATCAATAATTTCCTAATTAATCTTTTAGTAATCAAAAAAATGATACAGGCTCTGCCTTAATTATGAAGAGAATCAATGAAGCCCAAGGTGAAACACTCAGATTAATAAATCCCTTAGACTCAAGATCATCAAGATGAACTTTAAGTTCCTTATACTCAGTGGATCCCATATGATAATATGTAAAGGATATATGACTCATACATAGAAGTAGGTTAATAGTAAACTTGACCTCTATATGAGGTGATAACCCAACAAAATAATCAAGAAATACCTCAGGGTACTCATTCACTATGATAGGAAGGGTACCACTTAAAAAATGGTCAACGACATCAAGAAAAATCTATGAAAATAATAATGTGATCATTCCAACCTTAATATCAAGATACCTCTATCTCTCTACCTCTTGGATCTGGGATCCCACTCATCATGGAAGATGTGAGTAACCCCTTCAAAAATAAGAACTAAACTCGATGAGAATAATAATTGATTTTTGCGTGAAATACCATTCAAATCCATTTCAATGATGATGTAAAAGATATCACTATCAATAACTAAAAAATACCATATGACCTCATAGTCAATGATCATAACTCGAAACTCAAAACATTTAAAACCCTTCTCCTTTATCCTTCCAAATAGAGTGGAAATATACATCCTAAATGGAATAATATTTGAGGCTAAACCCAACACATCAATCTAATTACATGATATAAAATAAAGAGATTCACTATTATCAAAAAAATCTAGGACCAAAGTTAATGAAATAAAAATCATTCCTCTCATAGTAGCTGAACCCTACTTTAGATTACTCTAGGGAACACTCTACTAAAAAAATAATTCAACCACAACCCCTTCTATATATTTATTTGTCATATGAGTATACCCATTTTTATGAGAATTTGATGAACCACCTTTCTTTGCATCTAACCGATATTTGGGGCCTCTGGTAATTGTGGATCCATCACCACTACCTTTGGATACTCTTTTCAAAAAACATATGGTGAATAGAATATCCACAGTAATAGAAAATTATGGGTGCTACCATATAGTTAGGCTTGGTATGGAAAGTTTTCCTACAATATAATTAAGACACCTAATGTTGTCCCAAAGAAACCCTAGTAAATGATCCTGACATAAACTAATCAACCTTAATGGGATTACTTTTTTTTCCAACTATATTATAATCTCCGCTAAGAATTATCTTCCCAGATAATCTACCTCAACCATAAATACTTCATCAGCTACCTCATAGAAGGTTGAAAAGAACTTGAGAATAAACATTGGTTGTATTTTAATATTTAAACCCATATCAAAATGTTTAGCCTTGAGGTAGTCAATAGTGGGAAGTTACAGAGATAAATGAACCAACTTAGTGAAATTAGTAGCATACTGCATCACTAGATGGTATCTCTAATTCACAATCACAAACTCTTAATCCATTTCCACATGAAATGTCTCATGATAAAACTAGTGATTGAAGGCCTTATTAAAATTGGTAAAAGTGTGGCCCTCATTTAATTTATCCTACATGATAGAATCCCCCATTTGATTCCAGGTACACAAAGAATATAAGTGTAAAATACCACCTTAGAGTCCTTTGGAGTCTTCAAAAAATGGGAAATTCTTTCTATAATATTGATGTATTCTTTGGGATCTTGGGTTCCTTTATCATGACATAAGATTGTTGGATATATTTTTGGTAAAATATAAAGTATAATATTCCATCCACTGATGGTTTCTATTACCTAATTTACCAAGGGAATGAATAGTTTGGATTACTATTTTCAAAAAATCACGATCAAGGGTTAACCTATAGGGATTTCCATTTAGGTTATTCCATATTATTCAAGGAGATCCTTCTATGAGGCATTATCTAATAAACACAAGATATAACACCTGATTTGATTTGGAATACGTCCATAAATAAAAATATGAACTTCAATAATACATATTAATGAAATTGAAAGCCAATAAGAAACATAAAAATGGTAAGGTTCATCTAGAAAGACCCAAAAATAAAGAACAAAGGCTTAATGAAAAATTCCTAACCACCTGGGTAAATCTGAAAAGATATAAAATTGAGCTAGACAAGAACCTTTATGAACTTACTAGTCAAGTTTAAAAGGTCCTAACTCCAGTCTACCAACCGACCATGGAAAAATAGGTCAGTCTCATACCATTTTGTAATGAACCATACTGGATCGACATGATACATCACCCAAGATGGCTTTCTAAAAGACCCAAAGTGCATTCTCGATAACCATGATCTGGCAATAAGCACCTGGGTATCAACACAAGTAACCATGAGAATTATTTAACCTTGAAATCACAACAAAACATATATCATGTATAAAAATATAAAGATAAAAAATCAAAATACATAGCAGAAGAAAAAGTACATATCCATGAGTCATGAAAAAACAAAGTGATAAGGATAACCCCAAAAACAAATCAAATCCAAAACCAAGTTTCCATGTGATTATCAATCACTATTGTACTAACCCGCCATGAGAGAGACATCAACCAAGAGAAGTTTTCTAGCTACAGAACACCTTTATCTTTTCTTGTATCTTATAGAACCAAATCTGCATACACACAAAGGAATATAAAATATATGAAGAAAATATCCATTAGGATATGACTATAAATCTATAAAATGTTGGTCACTATAAAAATATTATTCATAGCTTTAAAATGAAACAATTTTCATAAAACAATTTTATTTAAAAAAAATTCACAGAACAAACTTTTGTTTCCTTTAAAACATTCCATATTCTAATAAACAAATAATATGGAAATAATTCATAAATGATAAATAGAGGTGATTGAACAAAACCATCCATGGTGATTCATAAGATAAACATGTGATAATCAAGCCATGAAACATTACCATCATGAATAAACTAAGCATGAATGGGTTATATCCTATGGGAATACATAACTAGGACATACAAGGAATATTAGTCAGTGAAGACATGAATCTTACTATACTAATATTCGTAATAGTTTATCGGTATCAAAACCATGATCCCTAAAGGCACCAAACACACTAAGGTGTTAATTTTTCTATAAAAAACATTCATATGGTTCTTATGTTATATTTTTTCTAAAAATGTTCAAGTAAATCTTGCCTATAATTTAATAAAACATTTTCTGCTCCCTTGATTGAAAAACATTTTTCATTCAAAACCATATTTGAGGCATTTAATTGAACACATAAAGTGAGTATTTTTTTAATAAAACCCCCCCTTTAATACCATTTTATATTCCTCAATATATGTTTTTACACAAAATAGTCATCATAGATATCAAATCAAACATTTTCAAAAGTCAAACTAAAGGAAAACATAAGAAAAATAAGGTATTCAATGAGAAATACTAATTTCATAAAGATAATTACCTCTCCAATGGATAAAAATTCGTCACCTTCATAAAAAATGATTAAAAATTAATAGATTAGGTCGCCAAAATCTTAGATCCAGAAGAAACATCATCAATTCCCCATCAAAGCCTCTATATCCAATCTTAGCTACCCTTAAATGGTTCAATTCTTAAAGGATAGGATAGATTGAGGATAGATGTATAAAAACGAGTATAAGAAGGATGAAATTAGAAAATAGCTCAAAGAGATCCACCATTACTAAAAGATAATTACTAGTGAACTAAAGGATTAAACTCCTATAATGTAAAAATTGATTAGATGAGCTAATGAGATATTAGGGTGGCGTTTGGATTAAAAAAAGGAAAAGGGTATTAGGGTGATTTTCTATTTTTTATAAAATTGTACTGGTCACATGGTTAGGATATATAATTATACAAATCATGTGCTAACCGGGAATTCCTTACTTCCCATTTAAAACTAAAGGTCACAATTACCTAGTAATAACTACATGGTTAGACAAAATATATACAACATGTGAAACTAACTCTAAACCCAAACCCAACCATCTGCATAATTTTTCTAGGCCTTCACATGGTCTAAAAAACCATTCTCAAACCATGAAATTTTCCACTATATTTACAATATTCATATAACATGATTACTATATGGTTAAAACTAATCATGCACAGACTGTACACTTGGATTTTTTCTCCCAAAATTACAAAACCTCGACCCCAGAATCCCAAAAACCTATAGAACCATAAGGGAGAAAAAATAATACCAAAATAAAATGTACATATAACCCATAGGGTTTCAGATAAACCATTTCAAAATGGGTTTTGATAATTGATATGATTAAGTTTTAATAAATTTTATATATGTGATACTTAGATTATGTGAATTTTTTACCTAAAATAATTAGAATATGAAATGTTTATGTTTCATATAATATCATATAATTAAAATACATTATATATAAAAACAACATGAAAGCTTTCATATTGGAAATAAATAAAAAATATTAATATTTTTTAAAATTATAAAAATTCCATAACATATGTCTAAATTAATTTTTTTATTTTTTATTTAAAAATTGTTCATAAATTTATTATTTCATGTCTAAAAATTTGAATAATTCTTTTTTTTAATTTATTAACTTTTTTTATTATACATAGATATAAAATTATTTATATTTTGAATAAATATATAAATTAATTTAAAGAGTTAAGACACTTCTATAAATTATATTACCTACATCTAATGTGTTACATGATAGGTGTGATAATGGATTTAGTTTTTTTCTACCTAGATTGTTCGTGAGTTGTCAAAAGAGTTTCACATCAATATGTTTTAAAATTATTGACTTAGTGTAAGAAATTTGAATCAAAACTAAATAATAAGAATAATTCATACATGTAAAGGGAATAATAAGAGATAATATGGTGAGATTAACTCCCCTTTAAAAATACTAAGTGTTGGAATACTTCTAAAGTTTTACTTGTTAATACCTAGATCGACTAACTGGGTAGGCCATTCCATAGTGGGACTCCCCTCTATTATCTTTTGTAAGGAATGAATGTTATGAGATACCCTAATAGTATTAGATTCCCATTATTATCATTTTTATGGGTTACACTTGGTCAGGAGACCGTAATAGGATTTGGTTACTAGAGGAATATAGTTGAGTTTATATATATGATGAATTAGGAAATGTTTTATCTACTCAACTATTAAAGATTCTTATATGATATGATTTGGATGATAACCAACATAAATAACTAATTAGTTAGAGTAATTATATATAAAACACATTTATTAGTGAAATATGGATCTTTTCCCACAAATGGATATAAGGGATTTTAAATGGGGTTATCATTTTAGTTAGAGAAAATTTAATTAAAGTATTTATTAAATGTTTTTAAAATATGATACTCATATGATAAAAGCTTTTTTGTAGAGAAATTAAATCATAATCATTAACTTAAATTTGATATAAATATATAAATTACTGGGATTAATATAAAAAATTTATTAGAAAAATATAAGACTTAATAATTGTTCTCAATCTATGAAAAATCAATAAATTTTAGAAACCCTTTCCTGAGCTAACACTTTTTGATGTTATTCAAAAAGTTAGTCTATATGATTATGAGTAGCACATAATGATTAACTTAAGTTTTAAAAATCATTATATGCGTTATGATATAATGAATTTTAGTATTTACTGATATATAATTTATGTAAATGGGTATATTAATGACATGGAGTGATTAGAGGTTTACTTAAGGCTTGTTTTAATTGTGTAATTCATTTTGTTGGATTTTTTTAGAAATAAAAATGTGTTCAATAAATATTTACCTACTTTCTCAAAGTGTTTTGGAGTAAGGAAATGGGAATGTGATTTATAGGTGATGATACCATATTGAATGTACAAGAGGCAAAAATATCAAACAGTATGATGAAAAGTTGTTTGGAGATCCCAATAATGATTCTTCAAATACTTAGTTAAGATCATTGTGGTAATGTTCGGAAGGAAGGAAATTGTTTCCACATGATAGAATTTTCCAAGATATCTGAAGGAGTTTTTGAAACTCCACGTATAGTATATTTCAAGTATCAATGTTTATATAATTTAGTTCTTAATTTTTATGAATATTTGATACAAAGTGTATAATTTACCAATGTTGTAAATATACCAAAGTTTTTAAAAAATAAAATAATTAAATGATCTTGAATTTTGTATTAAACTGATGAGTAAAAGGTTTTTTGAATCATATAATTGAATGAAATCAAATTTATGAAGCTCAAATGGATTTAGTTAAAGGATTGTTACTTTTATCTTACTTCTCTTATATAATGAGTGAATTTTTTTATTTGAAAATATTTATCATGACCAATATGAGATGATTAATTAAATATGCATGGTTAATGATTCATTAGATTCTATAAAATTTTTGAAAGGTAGAAAAGGATAAAAATATTTCATCTAGGATAAAAGTGTTTATCCAGATTTCTGTTAAAATATGAGGAATTAAAATTCCACCAATATTATTGGAATATTTTAAGAAATATTCATAATTTAAAAAACACTTAATAGATGTAGAATACTATTTATGGTATGAAAAAAATAAATTGTCAAATATTTAATATAAGATAAAATTAGTATTATTTCTTAACGCAATAGTGTTTGTGTATCTTAACATGATAGTTTGAAGAGGATATAATTTCTACGAAACTAGTGGGAGTATATTTGGAATTTGAGAAGTGAAATGTAAAAAATTAAAATATTATGCCAGTTTTTGAAGCAAATGTCACTTTATACCCTAATGGAGTTTATGATATTTTGATAAAATGTTTTGTAAATAGTTATATAAGTTACCAAAATATTTCAAGAAAATATTTGATGGAAATAGTTCCAAGAATTATGGTGTTATACTTAAAAAATTAAAAAAAATTATTAACAATATAACATTTGAGGTTATGGAGTTAAAGAGTTTGGATATGTTCAAGGAGTTAAAAATTAGGAAAATGATTGCCATGTCTCACCATTATTTCAACTAACTTACTTCATAAATTCTACTCACTAAAGATTTTAGTGTGAGGGTTTTATTAGATGGTCACATAGAGATGTTTTGAGAATTATATTGAGATGTAATGAGTTTAGAAAAACCTACGAAAGTGTAGAAATCATAAGGATGATTTTATATTCTATCATATGTGAATATTAGATAGGTTTTTATGTTTGTTTTTGTAAATTATTTTTAAAATAGTTTAAGAATATAAAATGCATCTTCCTATATAAAAGTAAATCTCCACTATATCATTCTTTCATGTTTATTAAATATGTATATATATATATATAAATCATAAAGTTAAATGATAATTGACCTCTCAATGTATGAATTTTTTTATCTCTAACCAATTTCTATCATGTATTATTATATGTAATGAAGAAATTTTAAGAATAACATGTGTGTGATTCTTATATCTGGACACAAAATATACTCTTAAGGAACAAAACATGTTGTGTATGATGTATTAACTATTAAGTATAAAGCATAAAATATATTTTTATGAGGTATGAAACCTTTATTTTCGGGGTTAAATCCCTTTTTACCCTTTTTAATGTGCCTGATGAAGTAATTAAGGCTACAAGGGTGTCTGGGGCTTGTTCAAAGAATAGAGCCCTAGCTTTTAGAAAGAAAACTGGGTAACATAATTATTAGAAACCATACATTCATGTTCACATGGTTAGGAAAACCATGTGGGGTCCTACATGAATCCAAAGAGGGGATCAAATGGGTTCTATATGGTTTTTGTAACTATGTGTGGCATCTTGTATGGGCAGAGGGAGACACATGAGTAGATCATGGTTAGATAATTCATGCTCCTAAATCATGTGGGCCACAATCCTTAGACAGTTTTTGGCATACGATTGGAAAACAGTAGAGCCACCCATGTGGCCAAACTGTGAACCACTTAATTGTTTTGTAAATTGAAATTTTTTAACCCATATCTGTTTAACACACCCCTCCTTTTTCTCTCTCCTATCTCACATAGTATCTATCTCTCTCATGAAAGCTCATCCTCTTCCCCTTGTTATGCTTTAAAGAAATTTCTTCATCCATACTCTCTTTCTTTCACCATAGATTTCATTACATTACTATTAGTAATCTATACACTCATATTAATTCTTATCATTATTTATCTCTCCATCTCCTACTCTATTTTGGTGTAAGATCATATTCCCTATTTTAGGGCATTTATCTGTTTTAATGATTTCTTCTATTCTATCTCAAATCTAATGCCAAAAATAGATGAGGGGTTATCTACCAACATAGTTTAGGTGGTATAGTTATTTTTTCCTAATTATTAATTGTATTTTATTATGAACCACTATGATTATTTCTATAATCCTCTGGTTTCACCACTATAAAGTCTATTAAATTAAATTAAATGCATCTCCCTTTGTAGAATACTGAATTAGAAGTTACTCAAGCCGATTATCCATATGAACTCAATCACACCTCCCTATACACTAGAGGTTTTGAACTAGAAGATAGGGGATAATTTGTGTCCATAGGGATACTATTCCCTATTGACCAGAGTAAACCATGATGGTGAATAACATTGGAAAGCACCAAAAACAAAAACAAACAAGGAATAGCGGAGTAATAATAAATAATAACCAACAGTGGAAGATAAATCATACAGATAAATAACGGGTGAAAGTTGAATCAATACCATATAAAAAAAGTGACGATAATGAAATGATGCTATACAAAAGGGAAGTATATAGGATAAAGGTATAGTTATATAAAACATTCTAAAAAGAAATTAAAATATCCAAAAGGTTCCTCTACTAGAATCATGATCATAGGACTAGTCCTCTACTCCCATACACCATCCTGGTACCGATGATCAAACATCAGAAGCTCAATACTTACCTTTGTCTACACCTACAGTCATGAAGTCTGTTCAGGTACAATAGGTTTCCCAAAATGGGTTTGAGATATACTTTGTTGGTCACCACCAATGGTGTCTATAAATATCTAGTCTGGGCATAAAAAATGACCAGTGTGTAGGTAAAAATTAAATTTAAGGATGTAAATAAATAAACACATTAGAATGGGTCCCTCAAGGTGTATCTTTTTGGAACTACCTACTTCATCTTAAGTTGGATATAACTAAACCAAGAAAAACTAATAAAAATATAATATGGGAGTAAATGATCATCGATATATATCATAAAAAATGGACTAAACCCAAGCATCTAATTTGGATTATCAGATATGTCCTTAGGTAAATATTGTTTCATTCTTTGTTTTTTATATAAAAGGAATCCATAGAATTCAATAGATATAATCCTCGGACCATATGAGATGATATATAAAAAAGGAACCCAAGTATCACTCTAGAAGCACTATAAATACCAATAACCATAAGATTCTATATAAGGTAGTCTCTAAAATGAATCTCGAGTATCACTCTCGACATGGTCTAAGCATTCCCCACTGAGATCGTCACTTTTAGAACATGTGGAGGATATATTATTGCTCGGGGCATTCTATAAACATCTTTCCTCTAGGACCATCAAGGGTGTCTCCCCTAGGGAACCATTATCACTCATGAGTATGTAAGTAATTCATCTAGTGATACCATATAAATAATTATATAGAGAATCCACGTATCTCTCTCAATGTAATTACAAACCATAATATTTTTTAATTATAAATCACAATGAGCCCGTTTAAGGAATACTTAAATCAATACCCATGGATCTCCATTGGATTTATATTAAGTTATGGTTTTGTTATTAGTAACTCATACCATTTCAACAATGAAATATAACCATAATACTTAAATCAAGTTGTCCAATTCATTTTATCCAAGAAATTCAAGCTAAGGAAGAAATTATAAGGTCCAAACACATGGTTGTTAACTTTCCTTGGATCATTGAACATTATGAAATTTTTATTATAAGGGAAAACACTCCATAATTTATGGTTTAATTTATATTCTAAATATGAGGATTTTATGGATTTAAGGAAGGGCACACTCATAGGGGTGGCTCGTGTCAAGGAGATCCCCCAATGATGTTGATTCACCATGAGTTAGAACCATATTTAGAATGGAAAGAAATTTAATTTAATTTAATTTAATAGAATTTATGGAGATGACACAAAAGTAATATGACATGTGACACAATGATGCATTCTGGAGAAATTATCCCTGAAGTTACAGGATTCGTTTGTCTGGACCCAGGACGTCATCTACCCAGTGTTTCCCAGGTATTTATCTGCTTGTAAACTCTAGGGGAACTATTTACAAATCTACTGGAAGAGGCGTATTGGACCCCGAAGACCTATTTCTAGATGTCCTCCAGTAGGTGAGGCTTCCCCGTCCTTAGGGAATGTCCCTGGATATGTCCACAAGGTGCCATGGAATGCTCTATCCTCTTTTGTGGACAACGGCCTAAACCCGCTGGTCCTAGAGGAACCCCCTTCTCCCTCTAGATCTCGGGAACAACACCACAGCTAGGTTGTGGTACCGTATAGCAAGTATTCCCTCTGTGGAAACTAATTAACTACCTCCTTTATGAAGCCCCTCTCAGTGGGTTCAGAATGGTTCCCTTCTAGGATTATTTCTAACAGTTGGCCCACTAATTCTCCCCACATTCATGGCGCCTGTTACTGCAACTATCCATAGGCCTCTCAATGCTTTTTAGACCTTGTATGGAAGTGTCCAAGAGTGTCTAGCTCCTACAATATGGAAGGAGGCTCAAGACACTGTGCAGAATAGCATATGCCTAGATGCAATGCCAGGACACCCAGACAACCATCTAGAAAAAATATGTAGGCCCTTGGATCAGTCCCCGCCAAGTGGGGCCAGGGGGAAATCATTCAAATCCTCACCATGCCCTCAACAAGAGATTCCAGATCCTGCTGCACAGAGCCCGGGGATGTGTACAAGTCTCCATTTGAAGCAAAAATGGACCCATGAATGCACATAATTCCTATGAAAAGAGACCATGTCGCCTGGGGCCAAAGTCAGGCTATACTTTCCCAAATGATACCCATTATCATATAGAACTCCCATGTCATCGGTGCACGAGTTAAAACCGATTTCATCGTATCGGATTCTAGGAAACACAGGGCACATATTATCACAATTCTGTAAAACAAACAGAACCCTGAGAAGATTAAGGAGTTTACTCGTAGAACCAGGATGCATGGATCCCTGTATGAAGACCCTGTCAACAAACACATATGGGTTTTATGGAATAGGGATACTATAGTTACACTAATCCCAGAAGGAGTGCAACATATTACAACCAGCGTAACCCATGACACGAGAACTATCCTGGTGAAATTCATCTATGGAAACTGTGATGCATAGAGGAGGGAGATCCTATGGCAGGAACTCATCACGTTCAAACCTAAGGACCTGCCTTGGATCATCGGGGGTGACTTCAATGTGGAAACAGAACTAGTGGAGAAGAAAGGAAGATGAGGCTTTCCCAGGAAGGCGAGCATGGAATTTTTCCAGTTCATGGATGCCAATGGCTTAATGGACATGGGGTATGTGGGAGACCCTTTCACCTGGTGTAACAATCAACTTGGCAGTAGCCTCTACTAGAGACAACTGGACCATTTTCTTTTCCAAAATCCATGCTCTATCCTTGTTTCCAAATGCCAATATAAGCCACCTTTTTTGTGATATATATGGTCACTCGCCGCTTCTCCTTTCTCTGTCCCCAGCACAGGCCACGAATGACTGATTCAGATTCATTAGTCGGTGGAATGATAACCCAGGTTACCAACAAGTGGTTAGGAAAGTGTATAGAGAACCAGCTTAGGTCCACTCATGGACATCCATCTACAACAAGTTGAGGAAACTGAAGCAGAGGCTGCAGGTGTGGGATATGGATATTCCTCCTATCGATCAGAGTATGAAAGAGATCATGAGGGATGTGGAATGACTATACACCAAACTGGAGGAGGACTACGATGATGTGGTGTTTTGCTGAGCTACTTGATAAAAATAACTGTATGTCCGATCTGGTTCTCACCCATGAACGTCGGGCAAGAGAGGAATCGAAGATCAAATGGCTCCATGAGGGTGAAAAAAACACGGCCTTATTTAATGCCTGCATCAAGGAGAGGTGAAGGCCAATCAAACCCAACATAGTACTAGATGACGACATGTACACTGATGAACGTAACATGGTAGGGGACATGGCTCATAGATATTTCATAAATCTCCTGGCAGGCCCCAATACCACAATTCCTAATGGATATCCAAAGGGGGGTGAGGAGTTTTGGGGAGAGGTTCCTAGCCTCGTGTCCATCGATGAGAGTGCATCTATCTAATGGGCCCATAAGGGGGGAAGATATCCATGATTCCATGTTGAGGCTCAACCCCAAGAGTGCACCCAGCCCTGAAAACTTCCTAGGTCTATTCTATAGGGGATCTTTGGAAGTGGTTAAAGATGACATTTCTTCTATAATACAAGTCTTCTTCTGAGGCAGTGTCCTTCCTCGTGTGGCATATGCTAAGACCCTCATACTCATCCCAAAGACTAAGGATCCATCCTCCCTCCTCCACTATCGACTGGTGAGTATGTGCAATTTAACTACTAGATTCTGGTTAGTATCCTCAACGCACGACTATCCTCTCTTCTCCCACGGTGGATCGCACCTGATAAACACAGCTTCATTAAGGCCTGCTCGATCCAAGAGGTAATAGCCCTGTCACAAAATATGTTGAGGGACTTGAATATCAAAATTAATGGCTCCAACATAGCTATCAAGGTGGATATGAATAAACCTTATGACCGTATGGAATGGGGGTACATCAATAGGGTATTGGTGAGACTGGGCTTCTCGTCTTGGGAATGAAACCTCCTGTTCAGGTGTTATAGCTTCTCTTATATGGATGTCACATTCATGGAGAGGAACTGAGGATTCTTCAAGGCAACATGTGTCCTGCATCAAGGTGACCCCATCTCACCCATCATCTTCATCATCGCTCAGGACATTCTCAGTCAGATGATCAACAGAGAGATCTCCAATGGTGTCATCTAACCTTATCAAAGGAAAGTGAACCTTCCCTCAACCTCCCATCTGATGATTTTTTATGACACATTCATCTTCATGAATTCTGGTAATAAGTCAATGTAGGGGATCACCCGGATCCTAGAGGCATACAGTCACTGGAGTGGGCAAATGATTAACAAGGATAAAATCCATATCTATATCTCATATAGCTGCAACAATAGGAGGTCTACGTATTTGAGTAGTAGGCTAGGTATACAACATGGTGCCTTTCCCATGGATTATCTAGGCACATCAATATCCTTCGGCAGGATGCAGATTCGATACATCATCCAGGTGGTAAGTAAGATCATGGGGCGTGTTCTAAACTGGAAAAACTACTTCCTCTCTTTCAAAGGTCAGATTGTGCTCACTAAAAGTGTCCTATTAGTGATACATATCCATGCACTGGAGGTCTCCAATGTACGTAAAGGGGTCATTAAGACCATTGATAACATGATTTCTAAATTTATCTGGGAAACCACCTCAGAACAAAAGAGACGTTGGGTCGCTTGGGAGAGGATGGAAAGTCGTATCCAGGACAGAGGTATCGATGTGAACTGTTTGGAGGTCACCATCCACAGCATGAATGAAAAACTAGCATGGGTCATGATCGAGGAGCGCACGTTGAGGAGAAGAAATATGTCACATTGCCTTGGTGGGAGCACAGTCAGTGCACCCCTGCATGGATCCCCCCTCTGGTACTCAGTCAGCAGCTCATTCCAACCATTCCCTAGAACTCCCAGTGGATCTTCAAAGAAGGGAACATCTGGTTCTTGCATGACAACTGGGTTGGTGAGGTGATTGGCTACCCCGGATGCCCCGCTCCCAACATCAGCTTTATGGAGGCAAGATTCCACCGTCTGTTCATCAGGCTGGTTCTGGATAAAAAACAACAAGAGGCTTTTGATCTCATCATCCTCAACTTTGAGGCTGACAGGTGCATATTCACCCCTTCAACATCAGGGATCTTCACCGTGAAGGACTTCATATGGATGGCTTCCCCCAGGCTGAAGGTGATAGGTGGCATGAGATATTATGGTTCACCAAAATACCAACAAAATATGGATTCCTAAAATGGAGGATCAGGAACCACGCCATCCCAACGGATGACCACATTAAAAATCTGGGGATCAAGATGGCCTCAAGATTCCATTGCTGTTGGAGTATTCACCAGTAGACCACACAATATATATTCTTCAAATTTGGATGGGCACATGCACTGTGGAGTTTTTTAGGTGGTTTTACCGCATATAAGGATTGGGACCTTCACGATGCTTCCATTGTTGAGCACTGGTATAGGGGGGCTGACAGTGCGGGATTAGAAAGAAGGGTGAGAACCATCATCCTTAATTCGGGTTGTTGGAGTTTATGGAAGGCCAGGAACTGAGTGAGATAAGAGGGGACTATGTCTATTGGGAGATCACTATTTCTGCGTAAAATGAACTTGGTAGCTGACTAGGTGACCCAAATCAACAACTAGAGAGACATACCCTCACTCCAGCATATGCATGGTGTTTCACCTATTCCTCATCCCACATCGCAGGGACATTGGGTATGCTGGATGCCCCTAACGGATGGTCTCAAGTAGAATACAAAAATATCTTGCTCTTCAGGTATCATATGAGGAGGCGATGTAGTGAGGGACTACACGGGAAGTATTGTCTTGTCCTTCATGGGCCACTAATGGAGGGGAAAGTCTTTACTAGCCGAGGCCAATGCGATCCTAACCGAACTCACTCTTTGCATGAAAAAGTAGTTTCGCCTCTCTCAGGTAGATACTGACTCAATGAGCATACACTATTCCTAGTTTGGGGAAGGATACACACCTTGGTCATTATCTTACATCATTAGGAAGTGAATGACACTCATATTCAACAATATTAAATTCACCCATACCTGGTGAGAGGGTAATAAAGTAGAGACCACATTGCTTCTCAGGAAGGACAAAATTTTGAGGTCACATGTCTCCACAACATTCCTTATTTTAAAACCTAGGGGTGAACCTGATTAGAGGGGATGCCCTTTTCCTACACTACTTCAGACCTCCTTAGGTCCCTATGGAACTTTATCTTTGCCTTTTTCTTTGTATTTGGCTTGTAACATTCCTAAAATAAAAATATACAATGATGATGATGATAATTGACAATGAAGGGAACTAAGTCTGGATAAATAAATGGATTGAAATCCTAAAAAGTGGAAGATGAGGATCTTCCATGCGGGATAAATCTATTTTGTGTGAGAGGATAAAGAAAACATATGGGTGATTTAAATAACATGGGGGGGGGAGTCATTTACCCAAAAATATAAATGGAACATAGTTTGGCTAAACCTTCTGCAAATTTTGCACCAGCTACTATCTAAGGATAGTGTTATATATGGTTGGGAAGCATGGTTTGTCTAAATTTGATCTACCCATGCATCCCCCTCCACCAAAAGAACACACCTCACATGAGATACATCACATAGTTAGACAATATGTGTGTAGAGTATGTTGTAATATCCCCCAATTCGGAACTCTTCACATCGTTAGAAATGAGTTTTTTATGAGACCTCAATCCTACCTTCCCCTATCCTAGAGGATACCGACTAGAAGTGGGGATGTGATAAGTATAACAGGGAGAATATAACCCTGGTTATAGAGTTACATCATAGTGGAAATAAAAATATATATAAATGAAAAATATAAGAGTGCATAAATAAAGGAAACAATCAAGATAAAGTGGAAAAAATGATAAAGAAAACTGAATAATAAAATAAATAATAAAGGAATAATGTAATGAAATTCTAGAATGTATCTAAATGTCATGCTAGAAGTGAAAAATATTTAATTACTAGTAGACTCAAAAATACCCCGATCTTGAATCCCATGTCGGGCCCATCTCCAAACTCCAGCCCATCCACCAAGGAAACAATCAATAGTAAGGTCTATTTCCCTTATTCAATCCTGAATCCATGTAATCTACTCTGGTACCAAATTAAATCCCAGATAAGGTGTGATTATTACTCAGTAGGTCAACACAACCATGTCTAAATATAACTAGTTTGATAATAATTTAATGCAATAATGAAATAACCAAGTGTATTAATTGATTAAAAAATAAATTAATACCACATAAACCTGCTTAGGCATCATGCTGGGATATCTCTAAGCTTTTCTCACGACCATAACAAACATAACCAAATAATCATTGAATTATTAAACCTACCTCAGCACCATGTCTGAATGTCTATAAGCATGTCTCACAACCATGCCAACCACAACCATATAACCATGGTAGAAATCACACAAGTTTGGGATAGAACCCTCTATATAAGAATTTCGTCACTTAATCAGGGCCGAACCGGGTGTATAATCATTTGAACATTTTTCAGGGCCTATCCTAGTATATGAGCATTTTAACATGTCTCAGGGACTAGACCATTATATATGAATTTCAGCATGTCATAGGGTCTAGCTTGTTATATAAGCATTTCATCAATTAAACTGGTCCAACAACCCATATAATCATTACAACATAGTAATAAAATCACACATCACAACAACAAGGATATCAAAATATCACATCCTCATACTTAAATGTTAATAAAGATAATTACCATTTATCATTCAATTTCTCATTTAATTTATCATATGTTCCTAAAACAGTAACTTTACAATCATTTCAATAATCAAGATAATCCAAGGTGAGTCTATATCAAACAAACACCCAAATTCCATTCCACAAAAAACACACATCAATCCATTGAACAATTAATATAATAATAAAGGTTCAACCACCCAACGATATCCATAATCCATTTTAAAACAAATTGGATCCAAAGGGACACCAAATAATATCCCAATTCCTTATTTTATTTATTTGGGGCATGATATAATGGTTTAATTTAAATATTACACATAATCAACAATTATAAAACCATAGAGTTAAGGTTTTAACCCCCTACTTGTATCTGAGGGTCAAACAATGCATCCAATGGTAAACTCCCATAATGAAGAAGGTGAGGATGATTGCAAGAAGGATACTAGATCAAAAATGGTCAAGATCAAAACCAAAAATTCACACAATTAGTATATTACACTAAAATAGCTGGTGAACCAAGATAGATAAGGGATAACCTAACAAAAACTATCACAAACCAGGTCAGATTTCCATCCAACATGAAACCTGATCTTCACTGATACAAGGGCCGAAATGCCTTCCCAATCCTCCGGGACTAGAAACTAGCACCTGAAATCAAATATATCACACTAGGAACAATTTATCTCAATAAACGAACCAAATAAAATAACTAAAACATAGAACATATCATAACCAATAATAACTAAATATCCAAAAATAAAAAATTGATCCAAACAAAATAATGGATAAATAAAACCGAAAATAAAAAAACCAAAACCAAAACAACATGACCACCTGGTCACCACCAACAAAAAGGACAACCTACTCCAAATGCATAACCGAAAGAGAAACCTGAACCTACAAAATAGCTCAAGTATATCAACAGTGAGTGGAATAAGTAAGGTGTGAGAATAAACAAACTCAGTTGTGAAGAACCATAGATTCCATACACTTCCTTTCAAAAAATAGACCATTAACACTAGTTTTAAATACATTAATAAAAATAAGGTTTCATCATTTTAAAGAACTAAATAAAAATTTCCAAAAAATTTCTTTTCAAAATAACACACAAATTCTTCCTTTTTAAAAACAACATATGCCACTTTAACCTTTTCAAACTAGATTTCTATTTTAGTAAAACTAGAATATAAACCCAATATCAAAGTAATATACTAATAAGTAGATCAAAAACAATAATAGATAATAAAGGAGATAACACAAGTATAGAAAGGTGAACTTAACAGGAAGGAAACAAAATACTATAGAAACAAAATCGGAAAATATATATAGTAATCATGGGAATTTTCTAAACATATCTTGAAGAAGTCCTTGGGCGTACTCGGTTCGGACTCACCTATTGGCCTATGGTGTATATCAATATTCAATAACCAACTATCCATTATAAACTATCCAAACTAGTGGCATGTCACACCTTTCCTCTTAGCAAATCAAGTGGGTCTCATACATTATAATCGAGTTCAATAAGAAACTATAACTTGAACCCCTAGTTGACACCTAGGAATCACATGATAATAGTACATGGTGTGTGGTTAGGTCCTCACAAATGTAACTCAAACAGAAAACCCCATTCATTGTTCTTGCCTATCCCAAACACGGACACCACCTATGTGATGACCCACTCCTCAGAGGGTCGACCATAGAGGCACCTGCCACAAAATACATAATCAAAAGTGCTAACCAAGCCTACACGTCATTTCAATTTAAACTATTTTCCAAATATCCCAATGTACCAACTGGTCTGTTACCGTTTGAAATCCAAATCCATTTCCAAACCATTTCTAAACCCAAGGTGAAAGCATACAACATGCTCAAAAGTTACAAATGGGACTTTATAGCCTTTAATTACCAAATCACACCTCAAATTACCAAATAGACCAAGCCCTAGGGAACACATTTAAAACCACCTTTAATTCATTTGAAAACCAAGTAACCATTTTGGAACTAAGTAACTAATTTTCAAACACTACGGGTTTGAAAGAACCATTTGAGAGAGAGGATAAGGAGAGAAATATAAGTATTTTTAAAACTAGGTTAAAGAGGGACAATTTCTAAGAATATTCATCATCATTTGTGATCCTATCCATATATGCACCCTGTGTATATATGGATAAGACCAAATCCAATGCCACACCCATGATAACTCAATAAATCACCTAAAACGAAGTTTAAAAGTCACTAATAATATAACCACCAATCTCAAAAACTCACACATGTACACTATAAGCAATCGAAAGAGTTTAAACAAAAGCATCAAGCCATAATAAAGAACCATAACCACACAACCAACTAAATTTCATATGAAAACCAAAATACCAAAGCCCATCCAAGGCTAAAAACTCCCCAAATCACTCCATTTCATTTTCAAAGACCAAATGGAATTTTATCAAACACTTTTCATACTTAAGCGTATAGTAATAAACATATAAATCCGTTATAAATAATTATCATCAAATTCATAATAAAAAACACCATAATTTATCAAGCAATCAAATCACAAGCATGATAAAGTATTTTAAAATCATTGAAGGAAAGATCAAGTGTAAAGAACCAAAATTTTATTAATAGAAATTCCCTTCTTATAATAATGGTATAAAACACATACATAGCATATAAACCCAATAAAAACATTACCCTCATAAATAAATAATGAAATAAGTGATATTTATATAAATTAACGAACCTATACTGATGGAATAGTAACTTGACTTTTGGAATAGTAATATGACCACTAGGAATATTAATTCATACAATAGAGTAGTAACCTCACTTATGAAAGTATAAATAAAATTTAGTCAACTTATAAAGGAAACTGTGATATAATTATATCATAATATAAGTTTATAAATGTTTTAAAATTTATTAATTAAGTGTTGGTATTTTTATAAAAAATAAATGTTTATTTTCAATTTTATAATTAATATAATGATTTAAAAGAAATTTTATTTTCATAAAATAGATTCATAAATTAATATTTTTTTGTCTTATTATTATAAGATATTTTTTGAGACCTTAATTAATTTTTAAAAGTTTTATAAAATCGATTATAAATTTAAAATAAGTATTTTCCAAGTAAATTATGATTTTAATTAAAAATTAAATTTATCATATTTATAAAATTATTTTAATAAAAAAGATTTAGTTTTTAAATTATACATGTCAAAAAATGATTTGCGTGATTTTTTTGTATTTTTCTAAAATAGTTGATTTTTTGTGAATAGTAAAATACAATAATTTATGATAAAAGCTAAATACATGAATTTTTCAGTCATAGATGATGTATGGATGACATAAGAAAATAATATAGAACAATAATTCTCCATTTAATATATTTATTCATGATAATCAAAACTATTCATATTCTTGAGCCAAAATAATAATGTAATGAATAAAATAATCAAAAACCACCACTCCCCTCCCCTATAAATACCATCTCTCACCACATCTTCTCCTCACACTTTCCAATCCTTGAATATTTTGCATGTTATGAAAAATACTCTTCAAAAGAAACTCCCCCATGACTAGGATCTCGTGGTCTCATCAAAAGACCAATCTATTTTCCCTAAGGAGGTTCTCAAGGAGGAGAAATCCAAGAGGTAAAATCCACTTTCTTTCTTTTAATTTCTTTTCAATTTCATATATTTTCTTATAATATAATCCCCTCAATATATAAAAGTGGAATGATAACTTCATTATATTTTATATACTAGAATTTTTTTACGTTAATTGAATAGTTCATCTTCAAATCTCTTCTCTTTTCTTTTTTTTCAAAAAATGAATATATCATCTGTGGTGTGTCTATTTACTACCACTGTGGATGATGCATTTGAATTTTTCACTAACACCTTCATGTATGGTAATTAAACAATTATTATGGTTAAATATGATTTTATTACACATATTATAAGTTATATAATGTTCTGGAACATATATATATATAAATATGATGAAATAAGCTCATAATGGTTGTAAAAACCACAAAAATAAATTAAATCATTTTTATTAACATTATATCTAATAAATAATCCCTATACCACATAAACAAATGATATATGAGACCAATTACACTTTTTATATTCATTAATAAAATATAATTTCAATTATGGAGAATAATTCTCATTGTACATGAACTTCCCTACCTATAGACAAGTGAACCAATCATGAAATCCAAGAAAACGAACACTCCTGGAACGACAAAATTATACTCTATAACTCGACATAATGACTATAAATGAACTTAAAAAATTATAATAAATAAAAAAATGTAAAAAGATTCTAGATTTATTATTTAATGAATTTAATTTGATTATTCCGGTTATTAATGTGAGTAAAGAATTCATACATAAGGTAAAGAGATTCTCAAACCCAACTCCCTTTGTTTGGGTTATAACTCTTTCATTACAAATTTCTATGTGGGTATTTCCTTCAATTTTTATTAAATATAATTTGATTATCCTTCCCTTTTCTTTTTTTAATATACATGCTTTCTATCGGGTTTTAATGCAAATAAAAAAGGTTTTTCCAAAAGAACTCTTCTTAAAAAAACATCTTTTACTTCTCTTGAGCTTGTTTATTCTTCACTCAAGATTGATGATTATTATACCAAGTATGTTATTCCCATTTTTATTTTGGTAACCCTGAATTTTATTCATGAATTAATTATTTATGGAATTATAATGAAACCCATTCCTTTCCATGGGTAATTTTATGTTTATGATTTATATACGTTCTATGTGGCAAGCATGATTTTGTAAATGTTATGATGTGATGGGTGTACCAAGAATTATTTATCACTCCAATGTATTGGGTAATGTGTCCTATCTCATGAGATAATATGAAATATGTGTGAACATGATTCTATATTTTTCACAAAGATTATTTTATGATTATTCACATATGTTATGAATGAACATGATGTTAGCTTTGTTTACAAATATGTGTGGTATTTTACCACTAAGACATGATGATACATTTTTATTCATTTCCACATTCCATTCCATTATCTAATTATTCCTCTCGTGATTATGGTTAAGATCTTATGATTATGTTATGAGGATAATTATTATGCTCACCCATGTTATATTGGGTTATGTTATTATCTATCCTCTTACCAGGATTTTAGCTCACCCCGTTCTCTTTTTTATATCCTCAAGTGATTAGTTATACTAAGGAGTACATTAGGTCCACTAAGAAGATAGAGAATAAATAATTAAATAATTTTTCTATTTTATTATTTAAATGTTATTTATGGTCCATATTTTCCCAATATAGTAACATTTAGATCTTGTTTTGTAATTCTATTATATTTTTTATCATTAAAATGATGTAATTGTACTATAAGAAAAAGTAGGGTCACTATATCAATCATCAATATAATGTACTGGAAATTAACTTGATGGAAACACCTAACTCAATAATGAGTGCAGATAAAAAAAGCCTCATAGAAGGAAGAAATAAACCCAAGGAATAATCTGAACACCATAACAACCAGGAAACACAAGTCGAACATCAACCCTTATCCATAGAGTTCTGCTAAGAGAGAACAAATCCAAGTAGAACTTTGAATCTAGGAGAGGAAGATATGAAGTGGATAAAATTTTCTAAAAGATCAGAGATACTAACCTTCGAATCTTGAGGATGCTTCAATGAAGGAATGAGAGTAAGGGAAGAGAGCCTTGGGATCCCCCATGGTGCACCTAACAAAAATAGGGGAGAAGAAACCTGATTTGGGTTAAATCATAAGAAGATAATAGTTGCAAATTTCATATTTTTAATGAAATGGGAAAGTCACAATGTTTGGCCGTATATATTTCCGAACCATGTGACAACCATTCACACCCAACTGATGATAAGGGAAACCCACACAGTTTGGGAATTAGTGCACCAACAGTGCTTCATGGTCCAATAAAAAATTTCGGAACCTCTGATTGGTTTCTGCATAGTTTCTCCAAACCATGCATAGGTCACGCACCATGTCCCAGACACCAACCTTAAGCAACAAAGTTTCTTCTAGGAATCACATGGTTTGACCCAAATCACGTGCAGGACATGCAAGCTACACCAGTCAAGAAGAAAAACAAAACTAGAAACAAACTTAGGCTTAATAGGGCATATAGTTTACCATCAAACTATGCACATATACCATGAACATGCCAAAAAATCACCCAGAAACTCCAAAACTCAAAAATATTTGTTGATAAATCAACTAAAACCATAAACAAATGATCCAACATCAAGAAAATAATAAAATAAAGTAATAAAGTTTCATTGGTGTGACAATCCTCCCCACCAAAAATACTTTCTTCTCCCAGAAAGTAACCCAACTAAACAAGAACCAAAACTCAAACCCAAAATAGATCGAAACCAAATGGAACCACAAAATTTGGGGTGAAATTTTACTCTATAAGTCACACCCAAAAAATTATAAGGAAACCATAACATGGAGAACCATGGAGAAATAAGGGTAAAGGGTTCTCCCCACCACAAGAGACCAACTAACACCTTGGAACCCACAAGGGAACGCCAAACACAAAGCAACTCGATAACTCCCTACACTAAGAAATGACCACCAAAATGGGTTCCAATTAAAGATACTCTAAATCAAGTGGAAAAAATCCACAATTCATTGATTCCATAAGACTCAAGAATCTCTAAAGTGAGCATCCCCCCAAAAAATGAATCCATAAGAATTAAATCCATTCAAAGATGCACCACTATAAGGAACAATTATTTGAACTACAAAAAAATGAGACCACCAAGTTACATGAAAGATAATACCACCAAAAGTTTACAAAAAGAAGGAACTTACAACAACCTACCAAACTATAATAGAGGAAATAAAACTATTCTTACTCCAAGGTTGCCCACACCCTCACCAATGTTTGACTACATGAAGAGATTCACTATGGGGCCTAAGGCTGGAGCCCTGATGTCTGGAAGCATTTGCTACCCCATAGTAAGGAACTAAAAACATTCTCCCGAGACTTCCACTTCTGACATTGCCTCTTTCTAAACATACCTAGATGATTTAAATGGACACACAAAAAACCGTCAGATGATTATGATAGGATGTCTTCAAATACACAAATAAGATACAAAATAAAAACATGATAGAATCCAATGAAGAACGGGAAACTAAAACTGAAAAAGAATACCCTTTAAGAACAATTTATTATGGCATACACCTCTTGAAATATGGGGAACCTTCATGAGAATAATATTCCACCGATTGCACCCCGAAATCCAACTCAGTTAGAAACTTCTTATCCACTAGATTTCTGAATATAACTTCACTAGATTAAAGGATATTTCCCATAATCTCTATATGAAGACCCCATATAAAAATAGGAGCTTCAGCTGATCCTATATTGATATCTCATGGAAAAAGAAACCATCTCTTTGAAATAGTCAACACATGCCATTATTGTCCACTAGACTTGCTGAACACCCAATAACTCGGCCACATTCCTCTCCATCACATCCTTAGGTATAGACCATTGGATAAAATTGGTCTTAAACACCCCCACATTATCCCAACTTATAACGACGATTGGGTGATCACCTTCCACCGATTCAAACTTTGACCCTCAAACGAACTCAAAATAGCACACACCCTCACAACCTCTAATAGACATCAATCACCATGGAAGACAAGAAACTTTTAGAATAAATCAACTCCACACCTACACTAGGAGTTTGGTTAGGGCCAAAAAATGGGAGAGACTCTCTTGAAACCTCAATGTCCTTTCTAGGTGTAATACTCAATAAAACACAAGAAACACAAAACTGAAATCAACATGCAACCAAAAATGAACCGAAATAACACCTCAAACAAAAACATGTTTATCAAAAACCAAAAACCACAAACTGAAACCAAAATTCTCTTTCCAAACCACCACTTTAATTCTAAAATCCAAAACCATTTCCTTTTATGGTAATTTCCAAATACCAGAATTGACTTCCCAACTCAATTTTCAAACACCCAAACCCACTCATAAAAAAAACTTGAACCTTGGAACCATTTTACATTTTGAAACACATTTTTACAAAAACCATTTTCTATTTCAAAAATCAACCCACAAAAAAATCAAATCAAATCACATATCACACAAAATACCTGGAATGGGGGAACTAGTGACGATACAAAACTTGGTGACATGGTTTAGTGGGCCATGCCCCAAGCAAGAACCAAACACTAGTAGGACCTCGAACTGTGCACTCAAACTCCACATGGTTCACTACTCTATATGAACCCACAACACATTACTAATTCACTTCCATTATCATTCCTCATCCATACACCCAAAAACAAAATAAATACTCAAAACCCAGAGTACCCATAGAAACTCGAGGATCTGCATGAGAAGGATTTTGTGATGCTTTTCCCATACCTACCTCCTGAGTCATTACAGTCATAATATCTAGTCTACCTAACACCCCAAATAAAAAATGGATGATCTGATATCATTTTTTTATGAACCAAGTCGGGCTCCCATCTAACCCAACACCTGAACCAATCCAATACAAGGCCCAAGAGATGTTATCGATCCTATCAGGCTAGCGAGTAGCGTCAGGTGTCAAAGAAATCAAAGTGGGAAATATTTATCCCAATAAATGAGCATAATCAAATAAATAAATCATTTCACACATCATAACCAATAATAACTAAATATCTAGTAATACAAAACTAATCCAAATACAAAAAAGGTCAAATAAAATAGAAACTAAAAATAAATGTAAAACTAACCCAAAAAAAACATGATCTCCACATAACCTCTTGGTCACCACCAACCACAATGATAACCTTCTCCAAAGGAATAACCAAACTGGAAACCTGAACCTAAAAAATAGCTTGGGTCTACCAACACCAAGTTTCATAAGTAGGGTGTGATTATAAACAGCTGAGTAGGCAAGTACCATATAGTCCATGCATTTCTTTCCCTATAATAATCCATAAGAAGTAGTTTTAAATACATTAATTAAAATAAGGATTAGTCATTTTAAATAACCAAATAAAACATTCCAAAAATTATATTTTCAAAACAACACACATAGTATTCTTATTTGAAAACAATATATTCCACTTTTCTTTTCAAATCAAATTTTCACTTTAGTAAAAATAATTTATAAACCCAATTCCAAAATAAGACACTAAGTAGGAGACTAAAAATAATAGTAGATAATAAAAAAATAGCACAAGTACATAAAAAAGAACATAGAAAGAAGAGAACCAAATACTATAGAAACAAAATAAGAACATACATGTAGTAATCATGGGAATTTTCAAAACATATATAGAATAAATCCTTAGTCTTACTCGGTTCAGATTCACCTTATGATGTATGGTGTAGCTTCATAGTCAATAACTGACTGTCCTCTCTTAACTTTCCAAACTAATGTATGTCCCATCAGGCCTCTCAACAAATCTAAGGGATACCAACCCATATAACCGGGGTCGATATAAATATGTCACTCAAACATCTAGGTGATGTGACATAATCCCAGGATAATAGTATGTAGTGAGTGGGGAGTTCCTCACATGCATGATTCAAAAAGATACCCACAACCACCATGACTTCCTAGTCCAAAATCTGACACTACCTATGTGAGGACCCTCTCCTCAGAGGGTCCACCATAGAGGTGTCGACTACACAATACATCATCAAAAGTGTTAATTGGTCCTACACATCATCGCACTTTAAACCATTTTACAAACATCCCAAAGTACAAACTACGCCTTTACCATTTCATATCAAAATCCATTTACAAACCATTTATAAAACCACGGTCAAGGCATTCAACATGCTCAAAAGATCCGAATAGGCCTTTACATCCTTTAGTTACCAAATCACACCTCAAAGTTCCAAATGGGACAAGCTCTATGGAATGATTTTAAACCCACCTTCATTTCATTTGAAAAACAAGTAACCATATACGAACCAAGGAACTAATTTGAAAACTATAGGGGTTTGAAAAACCATTTAAGAGAGAGGAGAGGGAGGGGGAAAGAATTATTTTGGAAACCGGGTTCAAGAAGGAAATTTTATAAGAAAAATCATCATCATATTTGAGCATATCTGTATGGTCATCCCGTGCACATATAGAAATTACTACATCTAATTTCACACCCATAGTAAACAATTAAAGTACCCAAAACTAAGTTTAAAATTCCCTAATAATATGACCACTAATCACAAAAACTCGCTCAAGATCACTAGAACTAATTGCAAGGGTTTACACACAAGTATCAAGCCATAACAAGGCACCATAACCACAAAACGAACTCAATTTCAAATGAAACCCCAAACAACAAAGCCAAAAATAGGTCAAACCCAACCGAAATCGCTCCATTTAATTTAAAAAGACTAATTGTAATTTTATCAAACACTTTTCATACATAAACATATATGCCTAACCTTATAAATACTTTAAAAATTAATTCTCATAAAATTAATAATAATAAAACACCACAATTAATCAAGAAAACATATCACAATATTGATTATATCTTTTTAAAGTCATTCAAGGAAATATCAAGAATCAATTGAATGTGTTTAAAAGGAAATAAATGGAAACACATATGTCAATGATGATCACACACAACAAAACCCTCATAAAAGGATGAAATGAGCCTATAGAATAATCAAAACACCCTAACAACCAAGAAACACAAGACGAACATCAACCCTTAACCCTAGGTTTTGTCTAAGAGAGAACCAAGACAAGGATAACTAATAATCTTGGATAGAAAGAGAATAAGAGGATAAAAGTTTCCAAAAAAACAAAGAAACTAACCTTGGAAGCTTGAGGTGTATTCAATAGAGAAATAAGAGAAATGGATGAGATCCTTGAGAGCCCCCATGGTTCACCTAGGATGAATGGGAGAAAAAATAAACCCTTTTTGGTTAAAACATATGGAGAAAAAAGTTGGAAATGCCAAGTTTTTAAAGATCCATCCAAGTCGTATAATTTGGCAACATGGTTTTCCAAACTGTGTGCCAACTGTGCACAGCCTAATGGAGATAAGGGAAACCCACATAGTTTTGTCTTATAATTTGGGAAATCATGCATCATGATCATATAAAAATTATGGAACCCTTCGCATGTGTGTCAAATGGTTTCTCCTAGATGTACGCTATGTCCTAGACACCAACTTTAATCTGCACAGTTTCTCATAGGCATCACACAGTTTGACCCAAACTATGCATAGTCTATGAAATTAATATTTTTAAGATAATAAATAACTATAAATAGAATTATCCTTAATAAGACAAACTATTTACACTCAAACCATTCACAAAAATCATTTACAGTCCAAAAGCTCACCCAAAAACTCTAAAACTCAAAAAATATTCTTCAGGAACTCGACTTAAACATTAACCAAACAATCCAATTTCAAGAAAAAGTATAATAAATGAAAAACCAAGGTATAGTGTGACAAAAAACACTTACCAGGGATCAGATTCATGATCAAGATGTGTGGAATCAAGAGAGGCTCCCTAAAATCGCTTGGAAGGCCTAGGTCAAGATGAGGAAGTTGTAGGTGAGTTGAAAAAAAATCAACCACTTGAAATAATTTCAAACCTCAGGTCAAGGAATTTCATAGTGTGTAATATGGTTACATTTCATGTAATTATTTTTAGAGGTATACCCCAAAAAACCCATCTCTTCAGTTTAATAATAAATTCTCCTAATCTTTGAATGACACGTAATCCATTTACACATTGTGTAAATTTTATGTAGATGGTTTTGATCCCATTTTCCTTATAAAATTCCAGAACCCCCTTTATGGATTCCAAAATTTCCAAGAAACCATTGTAACACTTGAACCATTTATACCCTGACTCCATTATTCCAAACAAACACGAATCCCTGAACTTTAAATCATTTCCCCCAACAAAGGCTCTCCACGTGGATCCTCTCTAGTTTTCTCAAGTTTCCTCACAACCCAAGACTATATTTATTCAGACACAAAGTCATCCATGATAAAAACAAAACCACTAAGGTTTAATGATGAGGAAAAACCCAATAAAAATAATATTAACAAAAAACACAAAGAGAAAAATACTTGAAAAAATATCGGATCTTACAAACTCCCCACCATATAATAGCTCATCTTGGAGTTTCCCCAAGAATAATTTGGGAATTTTGATGAAAAATTATATCCAATGTTCTTTCATATCAGACTCCCTCTCCCAGGTCTCCTCCTAAACTCGCTCATGTTGCAACTACACCCAAACCAAAGGAATCATCCTACAGTGGAGATACTTACCACTATGGTCCAAAATCCATAATGAATGATTCCTAAAGGAAAAATCTACAATAAACTCAAAATATGAGACATATATCAATTTATAAGGGTCTGGATAATGTCTATAAAGTTTCGACACGTGGTAAACATCGTTCATGGAACCGTAACACTATAGAAGGGCTAATCAGTACGACACTGGACTGCCCCTATCCACTATCTCAAATGGCCTAAAAACCTCGAGGCTAGAATTTCCTATTTCCAAGTATTTCATTGACCTAAACTAGGTGAAACTATAAAGAAAAAATGATGACCAACCCCCAACACCATAGGTCATCTATAACTATTAGCATATGATTTTTTCCAACATCGTGTAGTCACAAAATTCTTTCAGATAAACTGAACTTGCTCTGAAGTCTTATACATAATACTAGGAACCACCATTGACGACTCACCTATCTCCAACAAAAAAGGAGATAAATAAAACCACTTTCCATATAATGAATAAAAATTTTTCATTTTGATAGATGTATATAATATTTTATTATATGAAAACTCCATTGGTGACATATAATGCTCCCAAGAACCACTAAAATTCAAAACACAGGCTCCTAACATATCCTCAAGAACCTAAATAGTCCACTTATTTTAACAATAAATATTAGGATGATAGGTCATAATGAAAAAAACTTTGAATCTCAAAGCTTTATAAAGACCCCACTAGAAACGTGATGTGAAACAAGGATCTCTATATGAAATGATACTTCTCAAAAAAAATTCTAATCGAACTACCTATCACGTGTAAATACATCCAAAATCACCAACTCTAAAGGTCTCTTTAATAGGGTAAAATTGGGATACCTTCATCAATTGATCCAAAATAAACCTTATAATATAATTATTATGGGTTTTCCAAGGTTATCCTTTCAGAAAATCCATAGTGATATTATCCTAATTCCACTCAATAATGGGTAAAGGATGAAAAATACCATCTTTCTACTAATGCTTTGATTTCACCTGGTGACAAGTGAAAATTATCACCAAAAATATTTCCACCTAAATCTTCATTCCTGACCAATAGTACTTTTCTATGGAGATCTTGATACATATTTGTCAAACCAGGATTTACTACCCATCTAGAAGAATGAAACTCCCTCCTTAGCCACTCATGCATGCCTGTAGAAACCCATAATAGACCATGTAAATGAAGATAATTTCAACTTCCAAAATACTATCTAAATGGTGTATCCCCACCATGCATGTTGTCTCTCAAAACTAATCCCTCTATATTAGATAACTACTCCATTTTGATATGGTCTAAAAGAACGGGTATAACTGATGTGAAAGTCAGATCTACTCGATCCTAAGACTCTTGAACATCTAGATGCATGTATTAAAAGAGATATATTACCATACACTCGTCACAAGACTCTTGAATTTCCTATTTCCGTGTATTTGGGCTCAATACATTGACAACGATGTTTCACTTTTTTTGTATAATCCAAATCAAGGTTGAAAGACTATAGATACTCAACCCACCACCTCTTTAGAAGGTTCAAGTCTTGCCAAGAAAAGATTAACCCAAGGATCTGTGATTCATGTAGACCAAAAACCTCTCACCCATGAGGTAATGACTCCAAAATCTCTGGGTGTGTACCTCTACTACTAACTCCAAATCATTAGTAGGATAATTCTTTCTCATGTGGTCTCAACTGTTTGGAGTAATAAGTAACCACTCGATCCTCTAACATCAAAATTGATTAGAGTTTAACTCTAGATGCGTCATAGTATATGGTATATACATTACCCATCATAGGTAAAGTGAGGATAGGTGATGAGGTCATTCTACCTTTCAACCCCAGAAAATATTTTTCACAAGCATCTGACAAAAAAAACTTCACTCCCTTTTCGGTCATCCATGACATTTGTGCTACCATATGGGAGAAATCATGTATAAAGCACTAATAATAACAATCCAAACCTATAAATATTTGAATTTAAAAGATGTTATTGGTTTTCTTCATATATTCCACGGATAAAAATTTGTTTGGGTCCACTAACACTCCTGACTCTGAGATGACATGGCCCAAGAAGTGAAATTTATCAATCCAGAAACATTATTTGGTTAGGTTGGAATAAATTTGATTCTCTATAAATGTACTCAAGATGATTTCAATATGTTGTGAATGATCGTATGATGAATGGGAGTACAATAATATTTTATCTAAAAAATTCACCATAAAATAGTCTAGAAAAGTATGAAAGATCCTATTTATCAAGGCCATGAATACCACCCGTGAATTAGTTGAACCAAACAACATCACTAAAAAATCATTCAAGTTGTACCAACTCCTAAAATAAATATGTGGTATGTATTATGGTCTCACCCTAAATTGATGGTATCTTTATCTCAAATTGATCTTGGATAAGATCTTAGCACCTCTCAACTGATAGAAGATATCGTTAATGTGCTAAAGTGGATACCGATTTTTTACCGCATATATGGTTTAACCTTAGATAATACATAGACAAGCATAAAGTCCAATAACCTTTCTTTCAAAAGATAATTGGAGAACCATAAAGAGATGTACTAGTATATATGAAACCATTAGATTCCAGATATTTCAACTGAACATTCAACTCATGAATCTCTACTAGTGCCATTCTATAAGGTGGGATAGAAACTGGATCTGCTCCCAAAACAAACTCGATCTCTCGCTCGGGTGGTAATCCATAGAACTTATTAGTAAAGACATCCAAACAATTTTTAACCACTGGAGGAAAAAAAACCTAATTCATTCCACCATAATCTAGATAAAGACAGGATATCTGAGCCATGAGACAATCCAATCTACACTCAATTAGTCATGTATGACTACCCTAAATATCACACTCACCTTGGTGAAAATAGCTACATCCCGCTGAAGATAAAAAGGTAACTCTACTCCAGTAACAGTTGATATGATATTCTTATAGAGGTAATTAATCCATTCCAAGATTGAAACTGAATCCTATCATTTCAAGCATGAATGGTTCCCAAAATTAATGGTAAACACCAATATCTAGAGAAAATTCCTTGAAATGTTTGATATTCTCTTTCTGCACTTCCAGCGACGTGTCTATGGTCAAAACACTATCCAATATTTTCACAAAAAATCCAAAATAATATTAAAAAAGATAAGATAAAAAAAGAATTCAACACACCAATATCAAAAAAACAAAATCACGGGTGGATGATATAAGAATCATACCTCTAATGGTAGACGGTATTGTATCCAAAATATTTGTAGTAGTCAGCATAATGTGTTCCGACCAATGCCTATTACTTTGGATCCATCTTGACTTCCCTAAGATATAACCTCTTCCTGGCACTGTCAATCATGAACAAGGGTACCACATCCCCTACCTCAACCTAAATGTCATTTTGAACTCTATATACCTATCCGCTATGGAATAATTGAGTCCTTCCCAAACTATTTTCCTTGTACTATTACTATTCCACCGATTTGTTGCTACATGACTCTATAAAACCCTTGTAGGTGTCCAAATATATCACAATCAAAACAATCCAAACTGGGTTATGGATATTGAGGTTGTTTGTGGAAGATATTTCCACACTGATAACCCTGCAATAGAATATGATCCTGAGATGGATGAAAACTTCCCGGACTACTTTGTCCACTGTTTCCTTGGTGAAAACTATCATAATGAAACTTCTTTCCACTAGAAGAATAGTTTACAATTTTCCTTTCTAAAAAAATATGACCAATGCTCGAGGCCCCTCTCATATTTTCTTCTGTGATGAGTGAAAAAATTATTACATTTTTAAGACTTCTTAGTCAGTACACATTCACCTGTGACCTGATCTCCTAGAAAAAACCATCCTAAGAATGTCTTTACCTAGAGATCTCATCATCTACCAAATATGGTGAAAAGCGATTCAGGTCAGTGAAATGATCAACGTAGTCCAACACAGACAATCACTCTTATTGAAGATGCATGAACTCATGATCCCTATCATCCCTCAATGTATCAGAATATAAGTGGCTCAAGAACATCATCTCGAATTCCTTCCAAGATAAATCCTATAGTTTCCCTACATATTCCAGAATATACCACCAACGCTTTCCTAATCAATGAAGAGTATATGAAGAAAGATTCACCCTTATATATATGGGTGGATCGAGATGATTAAAGATCATCTTGAATGACTCAGTCTAGAACTCAACTACCAGGGGTCCGTCCTCCACAATGAACATAGGAAGATGTTGTAGTTGGAACTCTCTCATCAACTCAAACATCAAACACATGGTGTAAAAAATCTCCATTTATATGGATCTCATAACCCTAAAGAAGATACCAAAAATATGAACATCCATCTAATCCTTATGTACTATAGAAATCTATAGTTTAGCTACATTAGGATCATGTTTATTTCCAACCTCCTGATGCTCAACTCAAAGATGATGAGGAGGCATTTTCTTTATAAGAGAAACACACTCCTTAGAACACTAGATATAAATCATTTCCACCTTAATATGTGACATCAACAGTGATCCACTAACTCTTGGTATATCTAAATATAGATTACAAGTGTTTTAGAAAGGCATAACACTTTATTTATTTCATTTCTCATATATAATAGGTATTTCATGTCATAGTTTTTCTAACAGGCAAGTATATATCACATGCAATCAATATGTCCCTATCATAACAATATATGACAATACATATCCCTATGTGCCTTGTATTATGTAGAAATATACATATCTCACCATATAGGGCCACGATTATAATCTCCAGAATCAATAAAATCACACAACATGTGAATAATCCAAGGTGAAATGGCATCAATTATATTAGGAGAACAATATAAAAAACAATCCATACCTGGGCACTCAGATTTTCCTCCATACATGGGTTAACTAATCCCATGAAAAACTCATTACCAAGTCCCAAAACATCCTAATATCTCTTCTACCTTTCCAAAATAGTAAATAAATAGAAAAGAAACATGGTGTGCTCTGATGCCACTTTGTAATGTCCCTTGATCTGACACTCTCTCATGTGGCCAAAATAAGGTTGGTTACAAGACCTCAAGTGTGCCTACCCATATGTTATAGGCTTTTAACTAGCGACAAGGGTGTGATAATTATAGTGGGTATACCATAGCCCTGGTTACAGAGTTAAATAACAATAGAAATAAAAAATATAGATAAATAAACAAATATCGAAGTGTGGAAATAATGGAAACAATCATGATACAATGGAAAACCATTGATAAATCCAACCGAATAATCCAATAAATAATAAAAGAATAATGAAATGACATACTGGAATGTATCTAAATTTTATTCTAGAAGTAAAAAAAAATTCTATCAGACTCAAAATACCTCGGTCCAAAATCCCATGTCGGTCTTGTCTCCAAACTCCAACCCATCTTGTAAGACAATAATAAACAACAAGGCCCTTTAACCTTGTCTAATATTGTATCCATATAATCTTCTCGGGTTCCAAATGGTGTGTTAAATAGGGTGTGAGTATATAAATTAGTAGGTCAGCACCATTGTGTCTAAATATAACCAGACTGATAAGAAGTGCCTGCAATAATGCAATAACCAAGTGTATTAATTAATTAAACAATTAAATTAATACCACGTCAACCTGCCTTGACACCAAGATGGTATATATCTAAGCATGTCTCACAACAATGCCAACCATAACTATATAACCGTGGAATAATAAAACCCGCCTCGATGCCATACCAGAATATATCCGAGAATGTCTGACAACCATGAAAACCATAACCATATAACTACGGTAAAACATAACCTTATAACCAGGTAGAAATCACACAAGTCTGGTTCAGAACATCCAATATAATCCTTTCAACATTTAATCATGTCCAAGCACAGTGTGTAAGTATTTCAGTATTTGTTAAGGCCTAGACTGGTATATAAGCATTTCAACATGTCTCAAGGCCTAGCCTGATATATAAGCATTTCAATATGACTCAGGGCCTATCTTAGTATATAAGAATTTCAGAAATCAAACTGGGTCAACACCCTATATGATAATTATAGCATAAAAATCACATCAAATGTCACAACAAAAAGGATATCACAATATCACATCATCATGCCTAATGGTTAATTATACAAATGACTATTTATCATTAAATTTCTCAATTCATGTATCATTTGGTCCTAAACCAATAACATGTCAATCATTTCAATAATCAGGCCAATCCAAGGTGAGTCTATATTAATAAAACACCCTAATTCCATGTCATGTTAAACACACTACTACAAAATAGACCATTAACAACACTGGCCTTATACCAGTTCGTTCAAAAAGCGCTCATAAAGGTAAACTTTACCAGTGTTGTTTTTAACATTGGTAAATGGTAACATTTATTAGTGCTTCTCAATAGCACTGATAAAACGGTACCTTTTATCAATGATATTTTTAGTGTTGATAAAGCTCCCAAATAAAATGAAAAAATTAAACAAATAAAAATTAGAAATGTGTAAATTTTAAAAATATTAGAAATTTTATTAATTAAATAATTATAGATAAAAATGAATAAATTTAAAATATATATATTTAAATAATAAATATTAAAAAATAGAATATATTAAACATATATATATTTAAAATTAATAAAATGAAATAATTAAAGAAGTAAAATTTAAAAATGAGTAAATTACGAAAAATATTAAACATTTTAGTAATTAAATAATTATTGATATAAAGGAATAAATTTAATATACAATTATATAGATTATAAATATTAACAAACAGTATATATTTATATTAAATAAATAAATTTTAATAATTAAACAAAAAATGAATAAATTGTTATAATTAAACAAAAAATTTTTAAAATGAATAAATTTTAAAATTATTACAAAATTTATTAATGAAACAACTATTAATAAAAATGAATAAGCTTAATATATATATATTATAAATAGTAATAAATAATACATATTAAATATAAGTTTTGAAAATGAATAAAATTTAATAATTAAATACATATTAATGTTTTATTAATTTTTAACGGTTTTTATTCGGAATTATTTATTCATACATTTAATATATAGAAATATATTCACACACACACACACATATATATATATATATGAATGTGTAATATTTCTTAAAATATGATTTATATAATACAAAATATTTATGCTCACATATTAAATGAGTCATATATTTAGTGAAGAATAGTTTATAATTAAAAATTAATATTGATTAAAAATATCGACTAATTGCATCGAGTAATGGACATAATTGAATTTCATTTGATTTTTCAAATTAACATATATCAAACATGTCCTACATTGATTTCACATACATATGTGTAATTAATAAATTTTTATATACGACACACACACACAAATATTTAGGTAATTAATAAAATATAATATATATAGGAACACATACACCTAATATTTGTGTAATTTATTAAAATTTTAGTATTTATTTTAGAATTCCATGATAACATAACACATTTAATTTATTACGTTTTGAATCGATAAATCTTATTTATTTATTTTTAATATTAATATAGTTAGGTATTAATTCATTTTAAATTTCTTTTTGAGAATTTAATCATTTTGTATTGTTTATTTATATATATTTCTTTACTATGTTTTAATATTTTCAATATGTATTCATCTTTATTTTAATATATATCCATATTTTTTTAATAATTCAAATTTAATTAATAAAACTTATTCATTTTTTCAATATTTTTAAAGTGTACTCATTTCTAGTTATTCAATTTCACTAATTTTAAACATGCATACATTTAAGATTATATATTCATTAATAATGTTAAAAATGTATTTGTAAATAGATATTAATACATAAACATATTTATAAATTCAAATTTATTATATTTATACATTAATACATGTATAATTATAAATATATAAATATATGTTTTTTTAAAAATTATTTATATAATTTTTAATAATTAATTATATATATATGAATAATTATAAAATTATAATAAATTTATTTAAATAATTTATTTGTTTACTATATTTATATTTATATTTATATCTATATGAATATGAATATTTATATTTATATTTATATTTATATACTTATAGTTATATATATTTATTATATATATATATAATAATATAAATATATATAATGAAATAAATATATTTATAATTATAAAAATTTTAATAAAAATATTTAAATAATGAATATATTAATTATATTTATATTTATATATTTTTAATAGATATAATTATATTTATATAAATATATATAATGATAAAAATAAATAATTATAAATATATTAAAAAATATATTTATAAATGTATATTTACTATATTTATAAAATTATATGTTTATAATTATAAATAAAAAATTAGTTTTTTAAAAAAATATTTATATAATTATAAATAAATAATTATATAATTAAATATTTATAAAAGTATAATAAATAAATATATAATTATATAAACATATAAATATATTTACTAATTTGTTTGTTAATAATTATAATTATCAATCCTTTTTCAGTACTAAAATTTCAGTGCTCATAAAAATGGATTTTATGAGTTCTTCTTTAGCGCTGATAAACATAGAGATTTATCAGCACTAAAAAACATTAATAAAGATAGATTTTTTCAGCGCTTATTAATTTAGCACTAATAAAAGATATCCTTATCAGTGTTTTTTTGGAAACTCTTATAGAAGTCTCTCGGTCTATTTAAAGAACCCTAATCGTGAATGTTTCTGCCACCACATCTAAAGTTTTCTGTAGAATCCACCTACTATCAGTGTTCCTCCTCCACCTCAAATCTAGGCTCGAATCAAGGCTTTAATCAAGTCTTGAACACATATGAGGCTTTAATCTAGGGCTTGAATGAATCAAGTCTCGAATAAATCCAAGGATTGAATGAATCCATGATTTCACGCATGATATCTATACTTTTTATCGAAAGAATAAAAACTTGATTTCTCCTCCTCATCGCTCATTTATTGATTATTTTGGGTTCCTCACAATGTTCTTTTAACTTAGTTGGTGGTCATTTGGATGATTTTTCCTAGGATGTTTGGATGCATTAGATATGTGTTTGATTTCACTTAATGGTTGTGTGTATTTTACCTTTAAGAGTAAGTGTGGATATTCTAGTTTGTGAGTTGGTGACCATATAATATTCTCACATATATGCTTAAATGTTGGTGTTTGGTCATAAACACCATCATTTTAGCACATAGTGAGTTAGGAATCAGCTCTTATGGTATTTATAAACTGGGTAAAATCCCCATCACTAGAAGGATGTATAATGGGTTTATTCCTTAATTTAATGATAAGGAAGATATAGAAAAACCCCTCCCCTAGTGAGGGACCTACTATTCAATGTTGATATAATACTGTGAAGGAAACTCTATCTATATTCAATTTTTCCATTTAGGTAATTTGTAAATACCAAAGTGAGTTTTATGGGGATATTTTCCATTTTTCATTAAATTAAAAATAATATAGGTTGTTATTGATTGTAATATTTCTCATAATATTATTAAGTGCATGCCTTGGTTCATTACTATGATTTTGTTTGTGGTTTTTGTAACACCCCAAGCTTCTACGGTACGCTTCTCTTTGAATAAATATGATAGCGTGTGTTGTACGCAACACCGAGTTCTAAACACACCATAACCAATTAAACTAGCCGTTATGAATAGTAATACCTACTTTTTGGAATTATATATATATTATATTTTAAAATGGACTTCATTTTTGGATTCGGAATATCGAATTTAGCCTAAGGTGAAATTTTGGTACTTTTCAGATAACTTTCATATTTTGATGAATAGTGAAAATTACTAAATTTTAATTAAAAACAACTTTTTTAATCAAAATAATTAATAGTAATAAATTATGAATTTGAGTGGTTTTAAAGTATATTTAAAATATATTTTTACCATTTAATATAATTTTGGTCATTGGACATAAATTTACAATTAAACCGAACATAAACAAGTGTCAATCTTTTGATAGTTATTATCTCTTAAAAACACGCTTTTTGTTTTGACAGCGGCAATTAATTTTAAATTAATTTCTAAAACTTCTGTGTTTTGAATTTAGAAAAATGGATTCCATATTTGGAATCATGATTTCCAAATTGTTTAAATAGGTAACTTTTATTTTTAAACATTTTGAATAATTACTGTGGTAAATATTTTATTTACCATGGTTAAGGGTAAATCTGGTAAATAAGGGTTAAAAATAATATTATAATAATACTAAATTACCCTAAAACGTGTCCTAGCCTTATTGGTTGATACATGTTCGACCATAGGCATCTTTGGGTCGATTTTGGGACCCCATGGTGCCACTTGTAGGTGATAGGGACACTTTTTTTTAATTAAGTTAAAATGAATACAAAAATGACACATGCATATGTCATTTAGAAAAACAATTGTTACATACGGTTATATATGTTGGATTTTAGATTATAAATATTAATTATAAAGATAAAAATATTTCCTACATAATTATATTTTATTTATAATTTTTAGACATTAAATAATTTATTTTATTTATGACACAGTGATGATGCAGTAATTACTAAAATTGTGAAAAATTAACTTAATTGATATTATAAATACCCAAATAAATATAATATGAAACTTTAAATGAATTAAACTAATTTTCTAGGATAATATGATATATTATGATTTATTTAATTTACTTTTTTAGAATTAATCAATCTGTTATGAGTTTCAAAAAAATCAACTATTGAATAGTGTCAAAATTGACATAAAAGAGTTCTTAAAAAAAATTATATTATTAATTGATATTAAATTTCTAAAAATCTAAGGTTCGGCCAATAGACTTATATCATGATAGGTTCATCATTAATGGACCACTTGGGGGTCTCTTGGATGTATATAGTAAGTTTATTAACCATATTATATAAAAATACAAAGAGACATTGTAAAAGTGAAACTAATTAACTTAGAGTTAATACTTAAAGATAAGGTTAATATAAGTACCCAAACCTGTATAAATTCTATTGGTTGAGTTGTTTTCGACCCATCCCCACCTTAAACTTTTAATAGTCAACTTTTTAGACATTGGAAACTGATTATGAATTTATTATAAACTAATATCTCTAGCTTTTCCAAAGGTGCCCCTCACCCCTCTTATAAAAGGGCACTCCTCCTTCTCATTCCTTCACACCTTCAAGGCATTTTGGTTCGGCCAAACTCTGCCCAAATACTCTCCCAACTTCCTTCACTACAACCTAGAGGCCTTAGTTTGATCAGAAAGCCAACCTAAGGAGCCCTTTTGATCAAATCAAAAGGAAGAACCTGAAGAAGAGGTAATGATTTCACCACCCTTTTCCAAGTTCATTTCTTCTTCCACTTCTTCTTTCTTTGTTGTTACCATTCTAAAATAATAACTCCAGTATCATATATATACTGTGATGTTATTATAAATATGGTACAACCATATTCAGTATTCTATCCACCCTTTGAATAACATGTCACCATACGTTCGTACGTACGGCTTACCGTCTCCACGTCGTGGTGTAATTATTATTCAATATATTATTATTTGGATGGGTATAATAATAATATGTAACTCATGTAAATAATAAATATAACATGTTAATTATTCTGTATATATGATATACCATCCATTTATATATATTATTTTAATATCAAAAGAATGATATTTTCGCTCGTGCGTACGTACGGACTACCGTCTCCACGAACGCGATAAGATTCATTCTCCATCATATCCATTCAAATATAATTATCATTTGATAATTTAAAAATGATGTTTAAGGACTTGATATCATTCTGTATATGAATAATATATAACCTATCCATTACAAACATGGCTTACGTAACAAAACATATAAAAGAAAACAAGTAAGTTAACACCCGAAACAACGATAATACTAAGATATTATTATCAAATCAATATTAAAAGATAATATATGATATCATATTAATGTATATGATTCTTGTATAATTTAATAACAATTATTTCACCATTATACAGGAGGTTAAACAACCCCAACCAAGGAAAAGTACAAGGTAAGGGTTATTTCATAATCTCATCATTATTCGAGGTTGTTTATACGTAATAATCTACTGGGATCTCGTTATCATCCACATCCATGTTTCTTCAAAATGTATTTCAAAACATTTTTACAATAATATGGGTTAAAGTCATTTATACCCTTGTTTTACTTTTTATAAAAGGAATCTTTCCGTCGTTTTCAAAACAATGTCCTTTTTAACCTTTTCAACAGAATTAAGGTAAGAATGTGTGTTTAACTTATACGGAGGGTGCGGTTATTTTCTGCCCTTATAAAATATTCAAAGATTTCCTTACAATCTTATAAGAATATTTTCAAGGAAATGTTTTATTTTATATGGCTCTTAAATGATTTCAAAAATAGAAAGAGATATTTCTCTAAAAAGTGTTTTGATTTCATCTATGTCAACATCCTTTGATGGATTTTACGCTTATTTGAAGTTGATTTATTATGATACAAAACTTATATATTGTATTGAAGGTATTTTTGATATGTTTGACTGTGGATGTGCTATTTTTATACCATTCATAGTTTATGGTGAAATTATTGACATTTCGTATGCTAGTTTTAATACGAATGTTTATGTTATGTTTAAACCTTTTCATATGGGAATGCATTGGACTTAATATGTGACGGGTGGAGCCCGCTATAGCTCCTCGATGCATCGGTAGGTCTCATGAGACAAAATAGTGTCTTGGCACAAGGCCTTGACAAAATCTTATTTGTAGTCTTGGCATGAGGCCTTGGCTATATGGTTATGATAGTCTGGAATTATGCATTCCATCATTATAGAAGTGGTTATTGATTTTGAATGTGATTATTCTATTAGTAGAATATCCATGTGAATAAGTAAATGGAACTATTTCATTTTATTTATGCCATACTATGTTGAAAGTTCAAGATTGAAAGGATTTTGTTTTAGTTATACATTGCCTTAAATGTTTATTCTTATTTATGAATGTTTCCGCTATATTGTTATCCTTACTGGGCATTTGAGCTCACCCCTTTTCTATGTTTTATTTTTCCCAGGATGTGAAGAAGTAAGTTATGAATGACCTTCAGGGATATTATGAGGGGATAATAGTGTGTATTGTGGAGACATTATGTTGTTGTAGTAGTTTTTCATTTTATGGTGTAATGTAAAACTTATGAATATATCTAGTGTTTCCAAGGCTACTAAACCAATCGGTCTTTCGAGATTAGATCTTTCTTGTGATCATTCTAATGTTATGTAATAATGCACCGACTCTGGGTAACTAGGGTTGGGGAGTTACAGTTGGTATCAGAGGAAGTTTAGTACAAACCTTGGAAGCTAGATTTAGATAAACTTTGATTAGAGCACGTAGACCTAAGATGAACTTTGAGGATTAGTATAGAAGAACTTCCTAGAATTTTGGTATTGTAGAGATTTTGTGTGTTTTCCAAGCAATACATCCCTGTCTGGATACGAGCAGGTAGAGGCAGCTCTGGCACAGATGTACCTGGGGGTAAAACCCGAAAACACCGCTTTGAGCTAGACTCGAACGGGAACTGGTGCACGACAACGGGCCTTGCTTCACTCTTGGTTACGACACTGCCGGGGGATATGCTTAGGATAACTCTCATTTTATTTACAAATCATTATGAAGGGTTTATGAGTATATACTTCCTCAAAGAAAACATTTTTATGATTATGGATTATATCAATAAATAGTTCGATTTATCTTAAGTGTTTTATAAGTATGGGATTATGTATTTTGATTCATAAACTGATCTAGTTTATACCATTGTTTAGAAATGGCGCCTAGTGGAAGAAATGGAAACTGTATCAATGCACGCACTCCATGTAGGGATTTCCCTCCTGCTCAAGATAATTATAGTGGGGCTGGTGATGCAACTGGTGCCGATCAGCTAATCACCATACTGGGACAACTTACTCAGGTTATGGATAATAACCTTACCCGTATGGAGCACCCTGATCCATAGCGTGGAGGATCAATGTTAGATCGATTCATGAGGCAAAAACCACCAACGTTCAATGGGAGTACAAATCCCTTAGTATCTGAGCAATGGATAAATTCCCTAGAGAAAATATTTCAGGCTTTGGGGAGCAGTGAAAGGGAAAAAGTTATCATGGCAGTTTACCACCTCAATGGAGATGCTGATCAATGGTGGTCATTGATTCAAAACATGAAGGAAGATGATGAAGTATCAAATATGGAATGGAGGGAGTTAAAAGATCTGTTTTTAGAAAAATACTTTCCTCGCGACCATCGAGAAGATATAGAAAGGCAATTTCTATGTCTGAGACAAAAGGAGGATGAGAATGTCACAAAGTATGAGGCTAACTTTACAAGGTTAGCAAGGTATGCTGTAGATTACATACGTAACCCAAGAAGTAAGATTGATCATTTCATTGATGGGTTAAAACCATTTCTTCGTCGAGCATTAGTCTCACAATCCTTTTCGTCGTACGAAGACATTGTCTCATGTGCTATCAAGACCGAAAAGGAATTCTCCAAGTCTTATGACTTTAAAGAAAATCAAGAGAAGAAGAGACCTTCTGATCAATCTGGGAATGGGAATAAGGGGAAGAAGGGAAAGGTTGAATATCCATCTTGTGGTAAATGCGGGATGAAACACCCCGGTACTTTCTTTAAGGGAATGGGCGTCTGTTACAAATGGGGTGAAAAAGGCCACCAAGCTCGTGATTTCAAAGGGAAGAAGGAAGCTACCAATGTTCAGTGCTATAATTGCAGGGAGATGGGGCATTATGCAAATGCATTTCCTAAGCGTCAGGAGAACTTACCTCAGAAAAGGCCAAGAGATCAAGGCCAGGCTTATGCTATAACTACTGCTGAGGTAGAAGCTCCGAAATACGTGGTGGCAGGTAATTTAATGGTTTCCTCAAGTTTAGCAAATGCATTATTTGATTCTGGATCATCGCATTGTTTCATATCTTCCCAGTTTTCTAAGAAAATTAGATATTTCCAATTTTATTTAATAAGGGAATTGTCAGTTAAAACTCCTAAGGGAAGTATCATTGCAACAAAGTTTTGTGAATCAGTCCCCATTAGAGAACATAAATTTTCTTTATCTGCTGATCTCATCGTCATACCTATGATTGAGTTTGATATAATCCTCGGTATGGACTGGCTTTCGGACTATGATTCGAAGATTTATTGTAAGAAGAAATAGGTTACGATTCTTGATGATAATGATAAGGAACACCTTATCTTTAGAGCAGAATCGTCACCACCTAATTCTTATTTAGATCCACCCTCAATAGCTCAACTAAATTCAATTATTGGGGAGGAAGAGAATGAAATAACTGTGGGTGAGGAAAGGAATGTTCAAATAGAATATGTACCTATTGTGAAAGAATTTGTAGATGTATTTCCGGAAGATTTACCTGGACATCCTCCAGAACGAGAAGTTGAGTTTTCCATTGATTTAATTCCTGGATCAAGGCCTATATCGAAGACCCCTTATAGAATGGCCACTGTAGAATTAGTTGAACTAAAGAAACAACTAGAGGAATTGAGTAATAAGGGATTTATTCGCCCTAGTGTTTCTCCATGGGGATCCCCTGTTCTTTTTGTTAGAAAGAAAGATGGATCTATGAGGTTATGTATCAACTACAGGGAGATCAATGCTATAACGATAAAGAACAAGTATCTCCTACCTCGTATTGATGATTTATTTGACCAACTACATGGAGCTCAATACTTTTCAAAGATTGACCTTCGATCTGGATACCATCAGTTGTGTGTGAAGAAGTAAGACATTCCGAAGACAGCATTTCGAACCAGGTACGGGCATTACAAGTTTACCGTAATTCCGTTTGGATTGACTAATGCACCCTCTGTATTCATGGATCTGATGAATAGAGTTTTCAAGGGGTATCTCGATGAATTTTTGGTGTTATTTATTGATGATATCTTGGTATACTCCAAAACCTAAGAAGATCATGAAAATCACTTGTGCATTATCTTGAAGACTCTAAGGAGGCATGAATTATATGGGAAGTTTAGCAAGTGTGAATTCTGGATTTAGGAGATTTCTTTTCTTGGACATATTGTCTCTAAAGATGGAATCTCTATTGATCCTTCTAAGACCAAGGCAATCCAAGAATGGCCAGCACCTACGAGTATAACTGAGGTACGTAGTTTTATTGGTTTGGCAGGTTATTATCGACGTTTCATCCAGAATTTTGCCCGATTGGCTAACCCATTAACGAAGCTCACACGTAAAGGGGTTAAATTTGTTTGGAAAAAAGAGTGTGATGAATGTTTTGAAGAACTGAAGAGAATATTAGTCAATGCTCCTATATTGACTCTACCATCGGGGAATGATGGGTTCGTTATTTATAGTGATGCATCAAAGAAAGGACTTGGTTGTGTCCTTATGCAGAATGATAGAGTTATTGTCTATGCATCACGACAGTTGAAAATTCATGAACAAAACTATCCTACTCATGATCTCAAGTTAGCAGCTGTGATATTTGCTTTGAAGATATGGAGGCACTACCTCTATGGTGAAAAATGTGAGATTTATACTGAACACAAGAGTTTGAAGTATATTTTCTCACAAAAAGAACTCAACATGAGACAAAGGAGATGGCTTGAATTACTCAAGGATTATGATTGTATGATACACTACCACCCGGGGAAAGCATACAAGGTGGCAGATGCTTTGAGCAGAAAAGACCATGGAGTTTTGAACAATATGAGAATTGAAAGGGATCCAATTTTCATGGATCTAGTGAAGATGGACATGGGAATAACCAGGGAAGGAAAAACATCAATTCTTTTTCAAATGGATGCCAAACCATCTTTACTAGAAAGGATTAAGAGTTCTCAGACCGATGATGAAGAATTTAAAAAGAAGATTAAAGTTGTGAATGATGGGAGATTGAGAGACTTTGTGTATGAGGATGGAATTTTGAAATTTGGGAAGAGACTTGGTGTTCCCGATATACCTGATCTAAAAAGGGAATTGTTGGATGATGCCCATAGTTCCAATTTCTCTATACACCCTGGGAGCACCAAAATGTATAGAGATTTGAAGGAACATTTTTGGTGGGACAACATGAAGAGGGAGATTGCTGATTTTGTGTCAAGATGTATGGTTTGTCAGCAAGTGAAAGCTGGAAGGCAACAACCTATAGGAGTCATGCAACCTCTTCCCATACCGGAGTGGAAATGGGACAATATTACGATGGACTTTGTCATGGGGCTACCAAAGACTCCTAGAAGGAACGATGCAATATGGGTTATTGTTGATCATCTTACCAAGTCAGCACATTTTCTTGCTATAAGAGAAGATCTACCCCTGGAACGTCTAGAAAGATTATATATTAATGAAGTTGTAAGACTTCATGGAGTACCCCTATCGATTGTTTCTGATCGTGATCCCCATTTTACTTCAAGATTTTGGAAAAGTCTTCAGAAATCCCTGGATACTGAACTTCATTTGAGCACTGCTTACTACCCTCAGACAGATGGACAATCAGAACGGACTATTCAGACCTTAGAAGACATGTTGATATCTTGCTCACTTGACTTTCAGGGTATGTGGGATCAATATTTACCACTGGTAGAATTTTCCTATAACAATAGCTTCCATTCGAATATTCAGATGGCACCGTATGAAGCGTTATACGGAAAGAGATGTCGTACACCAACCTGTTGGGATGAAGTTGGTGAAAGAAAACTTGTAGTCCCAGAACTGGTGGAGGAAACGGTGGAAAAGGTGAAGGTAATCCAAAAACACATCAAAGCAGCTCAAAGTAGGCAGAAGAGTAATGCCGATAATCGAAGGAAGGATTTGGAATTTCAATTCGGTGATCATGTTTTTTTGAAGGTATCTCCATGGAAGGGAGTCATACGTTTTGGTAAGAAAGTTAAATTGAGTCCCAGGTACATCGGACCCTTCGAAGTTCTAGAACGAATTGGGGTTGTAGCTTACCGATTGGCAATGCCGCCAAGTCTCTCTAAAGTTCACGATGTGTTCCACGTATCTCTATTGAAGAAATACATGCCTGACCCAACGTATGTACTCACCTATGAAGAATTAGAACTGCAACCCGATCTGTCTTATTACGAAGATCCCATCAAGATTCTTGATATGAGAGAACAAGTGCTGAGAAACCGGACGACGCGTCTGGTAAAATTTTTGTGGAGAAACCATAAGATGTAAGAGGCAACGTGGGAACCCGAGGAACTTATGATGAAGAATCACCCGAGTCTTTTCATGCAGTAGTATTCTAGAAATTTCGAGGACGAAATTATTTAAAGGAGGGGAGAATGTAACACCCCAAGCTTCTACGGTATGCTTCTCTTTGAATAAATATGATAGCGTGTGTTGTACGCAACACCGAGTTCTAAACACACCATAACCAATTAAACTAGCTGTTATGAATAGTAATACCTACTTTTTGAAATTATATATATTTTATATTTTAAAATGGACTTCATTTTTGGATTCGGAATATCGAATTTAGCCTATGGTGAAATTTTGGTACTTTTCAGATAACTTTCATATTTTGATGAATAGTGAAAATTACTAAATTTTAATTAAAAACAACTTTTTTAATCAAAATAATTAATAGTGATAAATTATGAATTTGAGTGGTTTTAAAGTATATTTAGAATATATTTTTACCATTTAATATAATGTTGGTCATTGGACATAATTTTACAATAAAACCGAACATAAACAAGTGTCAATCTTTTGATAGTTATTATCTCTTAAAAACATGCTTTTTGTTTTGACAGCGGGAATTAATTTTAAATTAATTTCTGCCACTTCTGTGTTTTGAATTTAGAAAAATGGATTCCATATTTGGAATCAAGATGTCCAAATTGTGTAAATAGGTAACTTTTATTTTTATACATTTTGAATAATTACTGTGGTAAATATTTTATTTACCATGGTTAAGGGTAAATCTGGTAAATAAGGGTTAGAAAATAATATTATAATAATACTAAATTACCCTAAAACGTGTCCTAGCCTTATTGGTTGATACATGTTCGACCATAGGCATCTTTGGGTCGATTTTGGGACCCCATGGTACCACTTGTAGGTGATAGGGACACTTTTTTTAATTAAGTTAAAATGAATACAAAAATGACACAAGCATATATCTTTTATAAAAACAATTATTACATAGGGTTATATATGTTGGATTTTAGATTATAAATATTAATTATAAAGATAGAACGATTTCCTACATAATTATATTTTATTTATAATTTTTAGACAGTAAATAATTTATTTTATTTATGACACAGTGATGATGCAGTAATTACTAAAATAGTGAAAAATTAAATTAATTGATATTATAAATACCCAAATAAATATAATATGAAACTTTTAATGAATTAAACTAATTTTCTAGGATACTATGATATATTAGGATTGATTTAATTTACCTTTTTCGAAGTAATCAATCTGTTATGAGTTTCAAACAAATCAACTATTGAATAGTGTCAAAATTGACATAAAAGAGTTCTTAAAACAAATATTATATTATTAATTGATATTAAATTCCTAAAAATCTAAGGTTCGGCCAAGCGACTTATATCATGATAGTTTCATCATTAATGGACCACTTGGGGGTCTCTTGGATGTATATAGTAAGTTTATTAACCATATTATATAAAAATACAAAGAGACATTGTAAAAGTGAAACTAATTAACTTAGAGTTAATACTTAAAGATAAGGTTAATATAAGTACCCAAACCTGTATAAATTATATTGGTTGAGTTGTTTTTGACACATCCTTACCTTAACCTTTTAATAGTCAACTTTTGAGCCATTGGAAACCGATTATGAATTTATTATAAACTAATATCTCTAGCTTTTCCAAAGGTGCCCCTCACCCCTCTTATAAAAGGGCACTCCTCCTTCTCATTCCTTCACACCTTCAAAGCCTTTTGGTTCGGCCAAACTCTACCCAAATACTCTCCCAACGTCCTTCAATACAACCTAGAGGCCTTGGTTTTATCAGAAAGCCAACCTAAGGAGCCCTTTTGATCAAATCAAAAGGAAGAACCCAAAGAAGAGGTAATGATTTCACCACCCTTTTCCAAGTTCATTTCTTCTTCCACTTCTTCTTTCTTTGTTGTTACCATTCTAAAATAATAACTCCAGTATCATATATATACTGTGATGTTATTAAAAATATGGTACAACCATATTCAGTATTCTATCCACCCTTTGAATAACATGTCACCATACGTGCGTACGTACGGCTTACCGTCTCCACGTCGTGGTGTAATTGTTATTCAATATATTATTATTTGGATGGGTATAATAATGATATGTAACTCATGTAAATAATAAATATAACATGTTAATTATTCTGTATATATGATATACCATCCATTTATATATTATTTTAATATCAAAAGAATGATATTTTCGCTCGTGCGTACGTACGGACTACCGTCTCCATGAACGCGATAAGATTCATTCTCCATCGTATCCATTCAAGTATAATTATCATTTGATAATTTAAAAATGATGTTTAAGGACTTGATATCATTCTGTATATGAATAATATACAACCTATCCATTACAAACATGGCTTACGTAACAAAACATATAAAAGAAAACAAGTAAGTTAACACCCGAAACAACGATAATACTAAGATATTATTATCAAATCAATATTAAAAGATCATATATGGTATCATATTAATGTATATGATTCTTGTATAATTTAATAACAATTATTTCACCATTATACAGGAGGTTAACCAACCCCAACCATGGAAAAGTACAAGGTAAGGGTTATTTCACAATCTCTTCATTATTCGAGGTTGTTTATACGTAATAATCTACTGGGATCTCGTTATCATCCACATCCATGTTTCTTCAAAATGTATTTCAAAAATTTTTTACAATAATATGGGTTAAAGTCATTTATACCCTTGTTTTACTTTTTATAAAAGGAATCTTTTCGTCGTTTTCAAAACAAGGTCCTTTTTAACCTTTTCGACAGAATTAAGGTAAGAATGTTTTTTTTAACTTATACGGTGGGTGCGGTTATTTTCTGCCGTTATAAAATATTCAAAGCTTTCCTTACAAGCTTATAAGAATATTTTCAAGGAAATGTTTTATTTTATATGGCTCTTAAATGATTTCAAAAATAGAAAGAGATATTTCTCTAAAAAGTGTTTTGATTTCATCAATGTCAACATCCTTTGATGGATTTTACGCTTATTTGAAGTTGATTTATTATGATACAAAACTTCTATATTGTATTGAAGGTTTTGTGATATGTTTGACTGTGGATGTGCTATTTTTATACCATTCATAGTTTATGGTGAAATTATTGACATTTCGTATGCTAGTTTTAATACGAATGTTTATGTTATGTTTAAACCTTTTCATATGGGAATGCATTGGACTTAATATGTGATGGGTGGAGCCCGCTATAGCTCCTCGATGCATCGGTAGGTCTCATGAGACAAACTAGTGTCTTGGAACAAGGCCTTGACAAAATCTTATTTGTAGTCTTGGCACGAGGCCTTGGCTATATGGTTATGATAGTCTGGAATTATGCATTCCATCATTATGAAAGTGGTTATTGATTTTGCATGTGATTATTCGATTAGTAGAATATCCATGTGAATAAGTAAATGGAACTATTTCATTTTATTTATGTCATACTATGTTGAAAGTTCAAGATTGAAAGGCTTTTATTTTAGTTATACATTTCCTTAAATGTTTATTCTTATTTATGAAAGTTTCCGCTATATTGTTATCCTTACTGGGCATTTGAGATCACCCCTTTTCTATGTTTTATTTTTCCCAGGATGTGAAGAAGTAAGTTATGAATGACCTGCAGGGATATTATGAGGGGATAATAGTGTGGACTGTGGAGACATTATGTTGTTGTAGTAGTTTTTCATTTTATGGTGTAATGTAAAACTTATGAATATATCTAGTGTTTCCAAGGCTACTAAACCAATCGGTCTTTCGAGATTAGATCTTTCTTGTGATCATGCCAATGTTATGTAATAATGCACCGACTCTGGGTAACTAGGGTTGGGGCGTTACAGGTTTGACATTATGTAACTCCCTGGTGGGTTTTCTTAAGTTCTCCCTAGGTAAATTAATTATGGAAATTAATTATAAATATGTATTTTACTATTTTATTGATGATATATGGGCTCATGTGATTGAGGATATATGTAGCAGGCTTTCATAGAATGAGAAAAATGATGCCCATATGGTTAACTTTATAAAATATATGGGTGGTACCAAAATTATCATGTAATTTTTTATATGCATTTTAGGGTGAAATATGATAATTATGAATAACTAATTGGGTAAAGAAGAACATAGTGAGTTTTGAAATGGTTTTATGATCATGATTTATAATAAGTAACAATGAATTGGAATAAAATAGTCATTCCATAGTCTTTGGTATGATTATAGTCTCACTAGGTGGTTTCTTCACCTTATGATCCTTATGTTGGTTAGTTTGGAAAATCCTAAGGGGTATTAAAATATAAATTAAGGGGGTGGACCTAGGATATTCTTGTATGATTGTGTGTGAGGGAACTTCGAGAGCAGATTTTTCGGTTAATGGTTGTAAATGGATTACTTATGGTATATGGTTCATGAATAAAGTTAGAAATAGACTTAATACATAGGAAATCACCGTGGAAGTTAATGTCTAGTAACATATTGGTCAGATTATTAGACACTTATTGTGGATAATCATGGCTGATGGAAGTAGCCCATAAGCATAGAATAATGTATGAATTTCCCTATGAATTTTTTCCTTAGGGTAATGATGTGCTAAAGGGGATTATATGATCATTATAGCAGTGATTAGATATGTGGTATAAAAATGAGTATATCCCCTTGAAACATATCGGGATATCATATAAAAGGTTGGATCGTTTAGTTGATCATATAGCTTACATTTTCTTCAGATTTGAGTTGTGTGCGGACTATGGGATTATCTAATGAGTGATCCTTGAGAAAGATGATCAATTCATAAGATATATGATCTTAGAGTATCATGTATTATAATATGATGGGTATTATGTAAGGGATAGGTATGCTATGTTAGAATTTGAGTTACTATAGACATTTTAGTGATTCATTTAGGGTTAGGGTGAAGGTGATTTGACATTTGTGTTGTTGTTTGTTCTTATTTTTGGGTTTTCTAGATCTATGTTTTACTAATGTATTGTGTCACCCATTGTGTGGTTATTTCCTAAGGGAACCAATTATGTTATGAATTCCGCATATTTCAAATTCACTTCCTAAGAAAAAACGGCTATGTTGTACCCATTTCATGATTTGGATGTAATAAGTACATGTTATGGTTACCCCTGAGGGATGGTCTTGGATGCTAGGGGTACGAGGTTGAATATCATGGTACCTATGATGTGGTTATTTCCAAATGGGGATATATAATTTTTTATCCTCCAATGATTCAAATTTTAACCTCTTATTAGTGATATGATTTGAATTTCAGGGAACAACCATGGAATAAATATATGGTATGATTAGTATAATTCACTAGTATGAAATTAAGTAGGTACATTTGATTATCATGGTGTCCTATTTAGTACACAAATACTTGAATTAAATGAGTATTTTGAGTGTTACTACTTTGAACATATACTCAAATATATGTTTTTTTGTATATTTTAGAGTCCCTATCATCATTTAATTGTTTATTTTTATACTCACATCCCACATATAAACTTTAGTGGACATAGAGCTCTTATATTTGAGATACAGGTGAGGGGAAAGGAATAGTAACATTTATTAGAGTTGGTGTAGACGAGTGGGGATAAGTTGATGTTATCATTGTAGTTTCATGAACCTTTTATCATTTTGAGATGAGATTTATAATTTTAAATTAACATGTTTCAATTTAAAAAAAATTATGGAGACAACTGTCATTCTTTTCAACTTCATCTCCTAAATAGTTATTATTGCATTTTTTCTTGAGACTCATCCCCCATCTCTTCTATGTTGCTTGAACTACTCTGATCAGTAGTCATATAAAATTATCATTGGTACCTTTTATGATATAACTATTACTCAGAGTAGTTCAAGAAACATAGGTTCATTCCCAAAAGAGATGGATGATTAATCTTAGCCAACAAAATAAAATAATAATTTTTTTAGGAGATGAAGCTGATGAGGATGAAATCTTTCTATACCTTTCACCTCTGGACGAATTCATAGGATGAAACCTACCATAGTAGAGTAATTATTTTCTTAAATTTAATTACCCATTTCTTTCAAAATTTGTGCATGCTAATCTTTTGAAAAAAATAGTATGAAGATGGAGTTAAAGAGTTCATAAATTTTGTAATGGAGCATGCATACGGCCCATCTCAAATAAATTTTCTGTGTTTGCATTATTTTTATTGAAGACAAATTTCTTGTTTAAATACTCATGCATACAATTTCTTCTGTATGTTATGATGTTACCAATATGGAGGAATAATATACTATTGATGCCAAAACTGCATAATTATTAGGGGATCAACATCATGTTGATGAAAAAAATAACAATGCAACATCATAGTGTTGAATTAAATTATCAAGTCAATAATTAAGGGTGTAAAATTTTAGATTGGTTGGAATCAACACGACTAATCAATTAACCTCAACAAGTCAATTTTCATTAGTTATGTTGAGGTTAAAACAAGGATGAATGTGGTGATTGATATTAATTCATGGTTCAATCTCCAGCTTATAATGAAGGATACCCTTTGGGAATATGTTAATGTAATGTTACTATATAATTTATCTATTTTACATAAAAATTATTTAATAAAACATTGATTTAATTCTTATTATTCCTTATATAGTTAATTTATTTTACAATATTTCTGTAAAAGAATTTCTTAATGGCTGTTGGAAAAGCCCAGTGAGGTATCTGGGATCTTATTACCAAGTTATATCTTAGAGATGTTGAGGGGAAAGTAAATCCCCACCCACTAGTTAGTTATGCGTAGATTATAAAGTACGAAACATGGAATTATACCATCATTCATTAAGATGATAAATCATTTTAGGGGTATTGTAGTTGATAACATATTATTTTAAATTATTTATTTTATCCAATTTGATTCAAAATTGTTAATTTATGAAAAATAAAAAGAGCGATGAAAATAAATAACATGCATAAAAACCAATATACCCATATCGCAAAGAAAGGATGGGGTATACTCCACAAGAGAATAATTTTTATGTATTTCAAATCAATAATAAAAGTTTAATTTTATATGAGACACATACGTTCATTTGTCATATGAATATTTTTGAATCAAAATATAATGCCACTTCCATACCACATAATGCGCTATAGAAGGAGGATTGTATAAATAAAAAGGGTAAAATAGTTGATGAAAACAAAAACTTATTATGGGAAACATGTGTAAGTATGACATAATAGTAATTTTTATGATCTATAAAAGTATTATATAAAAATGTCTTTTTATGTTCATATTTTTTTATAGGGTTTAGACACATAAATCAACAGTGGTTATACCAAAAAGAAAAACTAATTTTAGTAGATTTTAAGCATCTATAATAATATAGTCATGTTAGAAGAGTAGGTTTTGTATTGTCTCTTTGAAAATATTTCTAGAAGATAAAACCACATGAAGATACATATAATATGATGAAATAATTATAGGCACAAATAGATAATTTTCACAACATTATTTTCTAGTCCTATTTAACAGACCAATGAAAGATAAAGGACCAAAGAAAACTAGTTGGGGAATAAATATCCACACATGAATAGACAAATAACCATGATATCTTGAAGGCAAGTCATTCCCCTCAACCACATAACTTACTCTAGGAAATAATTTTTTTCATTACTATTTCTCCAAAATGTGAATCAAACAACTTCTAGTAACTTTATATTAGTAAAATTATGTAGGGTATAGTTGTATGTGCTTTTTATCTGCCAACACCAATGAACCACCTTGTTGAGATGGGTACGGTGTATAATATCTCGAGAGACAAGATACACCAAAAATAACTCCAAAAAAACACATCGGAGTGCATATTGGGCAGCTAATGAGGTGAGTGCCTAGTTACCCATTCCACTTAATGATCAAGATATTAAAATGTTTAATGATGGTATTATAAATTTCATACCATGGACATATAATATTATAAATATACATGAGGTAAGTCTTTAACAATTTTTTTCATATGAAAATCCTATAATAGTTTATGGAAAACGTTCTGGAGTCGTGTATGATATTGCATAAGGGTAGTGACTGGGAAATAGAAGGAAAAATCAAGACAATATATTGAATCGACCAATACATCAAAAGGACCTTCCAGGAGTATCTTCTCCCCACTAGTTCTACAGAAACATTTATTATCATTACAACTTCATGTAGACACCACATTTAAATATGAAAATAGGTATTAAATTCCATATAAATAATTAATATACGAAACATTCATAACAGACGTATTTGGTCTCGAGAGTATAAATGAGTTTCTAAAGCATGAATGTTTAGGAGCTTCAGTTGTGAATACATACACAAGGTAAATTTTCATAATATGTTTATCCAAATAGTGAGATAATATGTTCACTAAAGTTAATAAATATTCATATTTTATATAGGAGTTTATATTATTAGTTTATAATTAGAAAATTGTGAAATGTATGATTTGGATTCATTAATCTATATATCTTTTATATAGAAACAATTAATTTTCCGATCAAAGAAATTGAGAAGAAAAAATATGAGATATATGATGTGTTTGAGAAAAAAAATAACAGATGACAACCTCTTTTTTATGCATAAAATGAAAAGGTAAGAATCTACAATCTAGTCACATAATATTTTTTTTATTTTTTTCAGTACTTATTTGTTTTTGTTTTTTAGGCAACACTGGATGTAGATCTCAGTTAATATGGATACCCAAATTTTTTTTGGATCCAATGCATTGAAATACAAAAAACTAACCACACATGTTTTGTATAGTGAATTTTTAATACACTACATTAAAGATTTAGTAGATAAAAATATAATTATATGTTATAATATTTATTTTAACAATTTGATAGGGTGTTCGATAAATATAGGCTAAATCATGTCATGAAGTTGGTGACAGAACATAACAAACATGTGCATTACTTAAAATGGAAACATGTTAAGGTATATATAGAAATATTTAACTATAAAAACATATTTCAAAATAGTTTACTTATTTTGGTCAATATTTTTGTAGTGTCTAAAGAAATATAATAAAATATATTGTGGATATTATGTTTGAAAATTTATGAGAAAGATCATAAACCATCAAAATAATACTATCCTTAAACAGTTAATTTTTGAAGTTATTTAAAATTTATTTAAAATTTTTTCTTAATCATTTTATTTTCTATATTTCCTCACTATTACTAAGATTACTAACAACCTTCATACTCAAAATAAGAATTAAATTTGTTTATAGAGGAGTGGGAAGCATACATGGTTTCAGAATGTTTGCTTGCAAAAAATTTTGGGTGTTACCTTCTATGTTTATGATTAGTAAGGTCTATGTCCTTGGAAATATGTTTGGGGTGTAAATCATAAGTTTCAGAATTCTTATATATTATTTTTTATTTATTTCTAAAGTATAAGTATAATGGAGGAAATAAATTTATTTAGATTTTTTGGCTGAAAAACAATAAATTTTTTTGGCAATGGCAGAGGGAGAGAATGATTCTGAGGTGGAGGTGGAGGTGGAGGAAGAACCATATGTGGATGCAGAGTCAGAGTTAGAGACAGAGGTGGGGGAGGAGGCAGAGGTAGAGACTGAGTAAATAGAAGAGATGAAGCACTGGCCTAAAAATAATATTTTTTTTGGAAATGGATTAGAATGGAGATCATACGAAGATTGTATTTGAGAATAGTTGTTTAAAAGTATGCACACCACTTTCCACTAAGATAATAGCCATTGTGAAAGTGTTTCAGGTTTCTTATTGAATAAATGTTTTCACCACTTATTTAAGTGATTATGTATAAGAATTTATGTGTAGGATTTTTTTTAGAAACAATAAAACACCACTTTTTTCAAACTAATTATCATAGGATACAATTTGTATTATCACATTCCAAGTACTATCAAATATTACTAAAGTGTAAAAGAAACCCCTCACCAAGAAAAAACTAAATATAAATAATAAAACAGATGCATTTGGTTTCCAATGGATTCTCTAAACTACAAAGAAAGGGTCTTAGTATTGGATCTAATACTCACTTAAGAGTCACACAAAACCAATCCCATCATCAAAAAAGTATATAACCCATCACAAATGTTTGAATAAATATGTTTGTAATCAACCACTGAAGCTAGGAAGTGTATGAGAGAACTATTTAAGGAAAACTAGTATTGAGAGATCATTTTCATTGAGGAGGGATGGTTTCAAAGGAAATATGGAATCAAATAAAAAGAAGCCACTTTTTAAATAAATCCCCAAAAATGAAAAAACACACTTCAAATGAAATTGTGAAGCAATAAAAATCCAAAAGAAACCCCATTTAAAAAATAAGCTAATATAAGTATCCGAAACCTCTAAATAATTAAATAAATAGATAATTTCGTCAACTAATTCATGAATTTTTAGGAAAAACAATATAGTTGTTTCACTTTAATGGGTAGTGGAATTATTTGGAATATTCGATAATCAATTATATACATGATATAATATCACAAATTCTTGTGAAATCTATAAAAGTATCATTCATTATGCATGTGCACATTAATTATGTAAAATGATCCATTTTCACATGATTATTAATTAAAAAATCATCATCATTCTCAATAAAAAAAATACTTGAGAATAGGGATATTCCGATTTTGATGAACAAATAATGATGATGTTATGTTATAGTTTATCATCACCCAAAATATTGAAAAGGATATACTAATCAATAGAAAAATATAGGAAGACTTAATGGATGTGGTATATTTTTGTGTCATGTCGATGCTATAAAGGGCTATAATGATGTTTAATTCAATAAAAAAGTGGATATCAATTTATAATGAAGTTTATCATCTTTTAAAAATACATAATGGTTCTCACTAAATATTTTCCCTTAAAATAAGGTAAATGTTTTATCATAGAATTTCTACTCTCTATGATGGTGAAAGGGAAAGATATATTTTACTATATTCCATAAAAACTCATATGTAAATATATATTTTAGCTCAATCAAGGAATTATAATAGGTTTACACTAATGGTTATGTTTTATAGGAATAAATTAATTCATTAACAAGGATAATTCACTTATATACTATGATCATGCACTCAATAAGGATGATTCAATCATGATGATGCAATTTTCTTTTTCTTATCCAATGGATTCAACATTCTGGGTTATGAAATTGAAAATATTGTTAGATGACCCATATTGTTTAATGAACTATAGGTTAAATAGTCATTGTGGAATTGACCATAACTCAAAACAATACACGGTGTTCATGACATGACTCAAATGGTTTGGTTTTTATTTAAAATTGACATTTTATTATTACATTTTTTCATATTTAAGTTTAATTTATATCTTAATAGTTTTACTTGCAAAATGGTTTTTTTCTTATATTGGTTGATTATTTTTCTTGAGTTGGGGTGTTTTTTAAAAGCTACTTGTACTTGTGAGCATTGGAATTTGAGGCTGCAACTAAGATAACAACAATAAGAAAATGGGTTACCATCATGAAAAGGTGAATTCCTACTAATTATTTAGTTAATTTTTTCACCATTTAATATACAATTTTGAAGTCAATTACCTTCTAATTTTTATCTAAGTTTTATTATTCTTTTTTACATATCTTTTGGGAAGTCGTATTTTTTCTTCAATCGTCTATAACAAGTCAGAAAAGAGGGAAAATGTTGCTTTTAGATGAAGCATTTAAGGTTGTATATGGTTTCTTCTTCCATTCAAATGGAACAATTATTTTATTCTAAATTTTTGAAGATGGTTGAAATAAAAATGCACATCACATAATTAATCACTTTCACCTCAATCTGATACATCATGTGACCAGTATGACTTGAACAACATATTTTTAGTTTATAATATACATTTTAGTTCAAAACACATATCACATAATCCAAAATAAGAAAAAATATTAATATTATTTTGAAACTTTTTTAAAATAATCCATAAGTAATTTTTGATGTGTAGGAATCATCTACACCTCAATAATATGTACGATGTTCCCAGTACAAATCCAAATTTGTCTTTTTATTTAAAATTGTCATTAATTTTAGTAAAATTGACAAGTGATATAATAAAAACCAATAAAACTCTATGATAGTATTGATAATTTAAGAAAATTATTTATAAGTCATTTTGTCATGTAGGAATCAGTCTCATATCAAACCAACACATCATGTGATTATTACGAATCAAAGTGTGTGTTTCTAGTTTAAATTGACATTTTAGTAAAAAAACACAAGTGACGTACTCAAAACTAAGAAAACAGATTTTTATTGTTTTTTTGCTTTAGTAAAATGATACACAAGTCATTTGGTACATGTATTAATTAGCATCACATCAATCTAATGGATGGTGTGACCGATATAAATCATAGTGTGTCATTTTATTTAAAATTGATATAAATTTTAGTAAAAAATACAACTAGCATGATAAAAATCATAAAAACATTAGCATTGTTTTTATTCTTTAATAAAATTAACCATATGTCATTTTTGATGTATAGGAATCATCCAAACCTCAATATGATACACGATATGCCTAGTATTAATCAAATTTTCCGTTATCAGTTTAAAATTGACATTTTAGTTCAAAAAGTGTCAATCACTAAAAATTGAGAAAAAGAACCCGAATTTCATTGATAATTTAGAAAATTGATTCATAATTAATTTTTTATGTTTAGGAATTATTCTCACAACAAACCAACAAATGATATGACTGATATGACGCAAAGTCTGTGTTTCTAGTATAAAATGACATTTTAGTAAAAAACACAAGTGATGTACTCCAAACTGAGAAAAAAAATTCATATTATTTTTATAGTTCAGGAAAATGATCCTTAAAGAATTTAGGATGTTTAGGAATCAGATGAACCTCAATCCAATGCATGGTGTGACTATTATGATTCTAAGTGAGTATTTTTAATTAAAATTGACATTACTTTTAATAAAACAGACAACTGGCATACTGAAAAACAATCAAAAACATTTGGAATTATTTGATAATTTAAGAAAAATATATATAAGTCATTTTTGATGTGTAGGATTCATACAAACCTTAATCAGATACACTATGTTCCCAATATGACACAAAGTGTTTGTTGTCTGTTTAAAATTGACATGTTAGTTCAAAAATTTTCACTCACTAAAACTGAGAAAACATGCTCATATTATTTTGATATTTTTGAAAAATTATTCATAAGTCAATTTTGATGTGTATGAATCATTCTCATATCAAAATGACACATGATTTGACTGATATGACTCAAAGTGTGTGTTTCCAATTTAAAATACAATTTTTTTAAAAAAACACAAGTGTCGTACTCAAAATTGAGAAAATGCATTCATATTATTTTGATACTTTTTGAAAATCAACCATAATTCATTAGAGATGTGTATGAATATGATAGACCATAATCTGATGCACAGTGTGACTGATATGACTCAAATTGTATCTTTTTATTTAAAATTGACATTAATTTTTGTATAAAAGACAACTGACATACTCAAAACAAATAAAACACATTTGGATCATTTTGATACTTTAATAAAAGGATCCATAAGTAATTATTTATGTGTCTGAATCAACCTAACCTCAATTTGATACATGATGTTACCAGTATGATTCAAAGTGTCTGTTATCAGTTTAAAATTTACTTTTTAGTACAAAAATTGTTTCCCATTGAAAACTAAGAAAACACACTTTTATTATCTTGATAATTTAGTAAAATGATTCACATTTCATTTTTAATGATTAAGAATAATTCTCACATAAAAATGACACATGATGGGACCAGTGTGACTCAACATTCATGTTTCTGATTTAAAATGACATTTTAGTAAAAAACACAAGTGACGTACTCAAAACCAAGAAAACACATTCATATTATTTTGATACTTTAGAAAAATGATAATTATGTCATTTGGGATGTGTAGGAATTGTACACACCTACATATAATGCAATGTGTGATATTTATGAAACCAATTTCTTCTTTTCAATATATAAGTGTCATTTTAGTTTAAAACGCACATCACATCTCCAAAATTGGGAAAATTAGCCTAGATTGTTTTCTTATCATTCTCTCTGCTATTACTTAATTAATTTCCTTATCATTTTTATCTTATACTCATTAAGTTACTTTTCATTGAGATAATTCATGAAGATGAACAAGAAATGGTTTGACGTGATATAATTAACTAAAACATAATATGATACACAATTCTCCTAGTATGAATCAATGTTTAGTTTAAAATTAACACTTTCTATATAAATTATTTCTTTATATTATTACTAAAATAATTTTTTTTCTTATACATGTTAATTATTTTTCTCGAGCAGGGTTGGTTTGATCTTTTATATAGGTTCATTCTTTTTCTCTATAATATAGTGTTCTTTATTGTATTTGTGATGTAAATTTTAATTTACTTAAATTCTATATTTGTACCTAATTTTTCTGCTTTTTGGTGTTTTTTTGGGTGTTGTAGTGTACTATTACAACACACCCTTTTATCATAACTACTGAATGCACTAATAAAGGCTTCCTTTATTAGCACATTTAAAAGTGTTGATAAATCATGCCTTTATCATCGCTTTCAATAGCATTGATAAAGGGGTCCTTTATCATTACTAAATTAAAGCATAGATAAATGATGTATTTTATCAATTATTTTTAGCACTAATAAAGGACCCCTTTATTAGTACTTTTCTATAATTGATAAAAGGCTAGGGATTTTAATCATTCTCTAGTAGTCAGTTTTTTTAGCACTGATAAAGGTTAATTCTAGTGCTTTTAAAGGCCAGTTTTATAGTAGTGACACACTTTAATCCATTGAATAATTAATTTAATAATCAAGGTTCATCCACCCAAATGGAAGCCATAATCCACGTCAAACCCAATTGGATCCAAAGGGACAACAAAGAATATTCCAATTAATCATTTAATTTATTCAGTGCATGATATGTTGGAACGTTTTCAATATTGCACATACTCAACAATCATCAAACCAAAAGGGTAGGTTTTAGACCCCCTACCTTTATCTAATGTTCAAACAATGATTCTAATGAAAAAAAACCCATGAGGAAGAAGGTGTGGATGATCAAAATAAGGATCCAAGATCAAAACTAATCAAGATCAAAATATACAACACAAATGGTCAAGATATTATACTGCAACAATTACAGAACCAAGGGAGAGAAGGTAAAACCTAACAAAAACCAATTAACAGGGATCAAATGCATGGTTGGGATTTCTAGAATCAAGAAATGCACTCCAAAATATTTTGGAATGTCTCCTTATGTCTAGATAAGGAAGTTCTGGGTGATTTAAAAAACAATTCAGCCGCATGACATAATTTAAAAATACAGGTCAGGGAATTACATGGTGTGTAATATGGTAACACATCGTGTAATTATTTTTAGAGGGATACACAAAAAAAACCCATCACCTCGTACGAATATTAAATTCCCCATAAAATTACATGACGTGTAATTAATTTACAAGGTGTGTAAATGTTATATATATGGGTTTCAACCCATTTTCCTTATAAAAAACTAGAACCCCCTTTAATGCATCTCAATATACCAAGAACATGTGGTAACACTTGACCCATTTATACCAAGATTCCATTAACTAAAAAAATATAAATCCCTAAACTTTATGTCATTTCCCCCAAAAAAATCTCTCTTTATGGATCATCTCTACTTTTCTCAATTTTCCATTCAAATCAAGACAGTGTTTATTCAACCACATAGGCATCCAAAATGAAAAAAAAACCACTAAGGTTTAAAGATGAGGGAAAAACCAATAAAAATAATATTAATGAAAAACTCATAAAGATATATACATGGAAAAAAATATGTGATCATAAATGTGTTCTCCCCTTTTTGGATCCCTACAGCACCACACATGGTTTGTCTAACCATGTAGACTAGACCACATGAATTGTACTAAACATATAGCCTAGTTTCTTCCTTAAAATGTCAAGGATCTGGGCTCTAAAAAAGCCACTAACAACCTCATAACCTCCATGATTTAATTAGGAACATATAAAAGGGTAAAATAGGGGGTTTAAAAAAAATAATGGTTTCATACCTCATAAGAAAAGTTTGGATTTTATAACCTCTCCTCCTTAAAACAAATCACCCCCCTAAGTTTCCTTTCCAAGGGTCATAAAATGTCATTTGAGAAAAGTTCCAACCACTGGGCACGTATGTCAGCCTTTAGCTCCCAGTTATACTCCTATAAATTGATATTCATTCAAAGCACCCATACTAGAGGAGTAGACCTACCTCAAATATCATTTATCCTCTTATCAACAGTATGTATCAGATGCTACTCAAATTATGCATCTGCCTCCATCTCAATATCCTTAGGATCAAACAAATGTGGTGAGTAAGAATGATAGGCATGAATCTATGACACATATAAGCTATTGTGCATGACCTGATACCTCCAAGGTAAATCCAATTGATATGATATTATCCCTACTATCTCCATAATATCAAAAGATCCGACATAACAAGGAAATAGATCTCCATTTCTCTGAATCAATCTATGACCCAATCTAGGATAATATCATTGAAACACCTAATACCCCACCTCAAACTCTAGATGTTGGAAGCGATGATTGGTATAATACTTTCCTAGATTGAGCAATATTCATAGGCTTTTGAATCCAATGGGCCTGCTTTGATGTCTTTTGAATGAGATGAGGACCCAGTAGTGTTTCCTCAACTACCTTTAATAAGAATAATGATGAATAACATGACCTATCCTAAATGGACTCATAAGGATCTATTTGAATTGTTTCCTGAAAAATATTATTGTATGAAAAATCAAAGAGAGGTATTTTTTTCTCCCAGAAACCTCCAAAATCAATGACACATTCACAAAGCATCTCATCTAACAACTATATCCTTATCTCCGATTTCTTGTCAGTCTGAGAATGATATGTTGTACTATGCATCACTTGTGAACCCAATTCTCTATGTAACCCCTACTATAACTGAATAGTAAACCAAGCATCATGATATGATATGATAGAATGCAAAAAACCATGAAGTTTCACAATATTCCAGACATAAATCCTTATGTGCTCATCCATTGACAAGGTTACTAGGATAGGCAGGAAGTGTGTGACCTTGGTCAAGCTATAGATGATCAACCATAATGTATCACTACCCCATGGGGATCTCTATAGACCCATCACAATTTCTATAGTGATTCCATCCCATTTCCACTCAAGATTGGACAGAGGCTCTATATGTCATGCAAGTCACTAGTGATCTACCTCCACCTATTGAAAAGTGGAGCATCATGTGATAAAACCTATAATCTTCCTCTTCATACTCGACCACCAATACATACGATATATGTCTTTCTACATATTAGAAAGTCCAGGTTTCACTACGAAAATGAAATAAAGAGATTACCACATCAACTATACCCATATTCTTATAGGTACCCATATATTTCCATGAATGTATATGATCATATCCTCGTAGATAACCTAAACAGGTGGTGGGTCCTCACCTGAGGCACCATCCATTAAGACTAAACCTTATGCATCTGAAATATTTCTAATCCTTACCTGTTCTAAAAGGGATAAGGATAATTCTTGATCTGTTAAAACAAGCTACCCATGATAGTCCTAAACCTCAAGGTTCATCTCAAGAATAGGGCCATCATATGACACTAACTACTATCCTCTTGGATATTATGTTTCTAAATCTTATAGATCATGCAATCAACTATTTTATCCCCCTTTTCATAAGTATTAGAAAGATAAAAGTCAAAAGGATAAAGGTATTCTACCCATATATACTACCTAAGATTCATGTAACACTGTGTGGAAATGTATTTGGGACTTTTTTGATCCATGTAAACAAATAACCACTCACCCAAAACATAATTCCTTTAACAATGTAAATAATGAACTATAATTTCTAGCTCATGGTAGTTCATAGGGTAATTATACTCATGAGGTTTCAACTGGAGAGATTCATACTCTATAACCTAATCACCATGCAATATAACTTCTCCCATATATATTACTTAATCATCACAATAAACTATATAGATTCTACCTAGATCTAAAAGGATCAGGATCCGTGTTGAGGTCAGTCTCCCTTTCAACTCCTGAAAAACTATCTCATAGGATTTAGACCATGAGAACATCACACAATTCTTAGACAATCCCATGAGAGGTGCGTATATGCATGATAATTCATGAATAAAACGCTTATAATACCCAAATATCCTTAAGAAAATATGTATTCCAAAGACATTATGGGGTTACTCCTAGGAATCTATGACTCTCGACTTATCTGGATTGACAGATACTCCAAATTTGGAGATTATATAACCTATGAAGTGTACCTTATTGATCCAAATGTGGAACTTGGAGAGCTTAACATATAACTGATTCTCTCTTAATGTATTAAACATGATCTCAAGGTGTTTGAACTGATTTCTTCGAGTATGAGAATACACTAAGATTTATTCCATGAGGACTAACACAAATGAATCCAGATACTGGTGGAAAACTAAATTCACCAAATACATGTAAATTGTTAGCCTATTTGTAAGTCCGAATGATATAACCAGATACTCATACAAGTTGTATCTACTTTGGAATGTTTTGTGTGGTATGTATGATGGTCTAACATGTACCTGATGCTGGCCTGACTCGAAATCCACTAAGAGGTGCCCCAAGATAGTTGTCCACAAGACCTCAAGCGCACATCTGCATACGCTATAGGCTACTGACTTGAAGCAAGGTCCTATGGCTTTTCCATTGGGAGACTATTCCTTATTAATTAGATTAAGACATAATTATGAGTAATAATGGTAAGAAAAAGAAACATTAACATACAAGAAATAGTGTGGTAATAATAAATAATAACCATAAGTGGAAGATAAACCATACATATAAACAACATGTGGAATCTAAATCAATATCATATGAAAAAATGATGACCATTCCATGATGTACACAAGGGAAGTATATAGGATACGAGGGTATAGACATATAGAAAATGATAAATAAAAAGACAAACGGTCCAAAGTATTCCTCTATTAGCATCACACACATATGCTTGGTCCTCTTCTCTTGTACACCATTCCAGTATCAATTATCAATCATAAGAAGCTAAGTGCTTCCCTTTATCTTCATCTACAATCGTGAAGTATATTCAAGCACCGTATACAGACCAAATAAGGTGTGAGATATACTTAGTAGGCCACCACCAATAGTTTCTAGAACTTTTCAATTTGTGCATGTATAATGGGGAATGTGTAGGTATAAAATACATATAATGTAGTAAATAGATAAACACATCTGGTTGGGTCCCTAAATAGGCATCCAACTAAAACTACCAGCATCACCCTAAGCTAGATATCTCTGAACCAAGGATAATCTGTATAGATATAATATGGGTGTAGAAATTTTTTTCAAGATGAAGCATAAAAAATGGACTGAACCTAAGCATATTATTTGGCTTGTTGGATGTTTCCTTAGGTTAATAATTTTTCATTCTTTGTTATTGATATAAAATTCATCCTTAGAATTCCATAGATGGCATCTTGAGCTCATCCAAGGTGATATATAAAAGATAAACCCAAGTATCTCTCCAGGGTCACTATAAATACCCATCATCATAATATTCCATAAAAGGTGATCTGTAAAAACAATCCAAAGTATCACTCTTGGAATGGTATAACCATCTTAACTCTGGGCCCTTCCAAGGTATCTCTCATAGAGAACCATATCGCTCACGAGTAGGTAATTAATTTTCCCAGTGATCCCATCTAAGGAATTATATAGAGAATTCATATATGTCTCTTGGTATATTTACAAACCATAACAAGTTATAATTATAAAGCACAATGATGCCCTCCAAGGCTTCCTTAAATCAAGACACTTGTATCAAACTTTACTTGATATGAAGGTATGGTTTAGAAATCAAGAAATCATATCATTTAAATAAGGAAATATATTCCTAATACCTCAATCAAGTTGTCCAATTAATTTTCTCCAAGAAATTCAATCTAAAGCATAAATCGAAACAACCTAGCACGTGGATGATCACCTTCCTTAGATCATTTCAGATTCTAATGTTTTTGTTACAAAGGAAAACAAACACATCAATGGTTTTTTTAATTTAAATTCTAAATATGAATATTTTTATATTTTGAGTAAGAGAATAGTCATAGGGGTGGATCACATCATGGTGATCCACCAAAGATATTAATTCATCATGAGTTAAGACCATATTAAGCATGCAAGGACATTTAATTTAATAAAATTTATGAAGGAAAAACCAGAGAATTATGGAATTAAGAACAATGGATCATGATAAAATATAATAATACATTAAGGGAAAATAACTAGATCGCCTACCTATATGACCCCTCATCCATTTTCGGCCTTTGATTTAATCTAGAATGAAAGAAATTGTCAAAACAGAGAAATTCCATGAAAATAGGGAATATGAGATCACCCCAAATAGATGAGGATATGGATATATAAACAATGATAGGAAGTAATAGGAGTGGGTATCTTTGCTATAGTTATCCAACATAATATATGGAAAATGAAATGGATTCGGGATGACGAAATAGCTTCAAAGCATAACAAGATGAAGGGGAGGAGCTTCCGTGAAGAAGATAGATGTTGTGCATGAGGTGAGAAATAGAAAGGATGGGTGATTTAAATTGATACAAGGAAAAAAGATTCATTTCGACAAAAATTTAAAGGTTTCATGGTTTGTCCATGTGGTTGGACAAATCTTGCACTAGTTGTAAGGCAGCTACTATCTAAGGATAGTGGCCCACATTATTGGGGGGAACGGTTTATCTAACTGTGCTCTACCCACGAGTCCCCCTCTTCCCAGGGAACACACCCTACATGAGTTTAATTTCATGGTTATACAATCCATACATATCCTATGTGCTCCCCTCTGTGGATCACTGCAGCACCCCGCACAATTTTTCTATCTGTATGGATTGGTATGCATGGTTTATATTAATCAGTTGGCTTAGTTGTTTCTTCCAAAAGTTGAGAATGTGGTCTCTAAACATACCCAAAAAACCCTTGTAACCTCCATGACTTCCCTAGGAACATTAATATAGGTAAAACAATGGGTTTTAATTAAAAACTGAAGGGTTCATAACACATATAAAAATTGAGGATGCTATAAAGTATATACCACATGGAGATCTATACACTATGTCCTTGGTATAATAGGGGTGGATGTTTCAGATTTAGAGTGTCCACTACCAAAGGTTGTAAAGATAAAAAGCATGATAACATTCATATTTTGATACCTTTCTTATACAAGCCTTTAGGCTTAGCTAATTAGGGTATGATTGGGTATGTTGTCGATCATATCATCAATTGGATCTTAACAATGTTGAGATTTTTCCTCAAATATAAGGAATATGATATCTATGTCCTCTATTTATATTGAATTATAAATTTCATGAACATATATAGATATTACATATGATGTTCTTACCTATCAAGAAAGGGGAATGTGATGTGCTCATCCATAATGGTGAATCACATGTGATGTATTCATCAGCCTGGTCTCTCTATACATGGAGAATCGAGAAAGCATGATTTGACTATATTGGATTGACATAATTTTTGACCCATGATCACTTTATGTATTCAAAAAATGGATCATATGAAAATTAATTCTTGCATATGATGTTTTTTGTTGACATGGGTATAGAGACACATGTGTTTGAAGGATATCACACTAGATCCTTTTATAATTTGAGTAACATTGATTATTTGATATAATATTCTATTTTAATACATTTATGAATTTAGGAACTCATATTTTTTTCAACACTATAATTTTTTTTGGGTCACACTTTGAATTTTACTATATTAGGATTGATTTTGACTCAAATATCTTCTCTAAAAATGTTTTATAGTTTTTTAAAAAGGAGTCTCAATTGATAATTCACAAGGTATTGCAAATGATATGATACAAGGTGAAGTTGATGATATAATTAATTTTATTAATAATATATCTAAAAGGTATTTTGGATATGATTTAATGAGTTAATATATAATACAATTTATGGTGAATTGGAACAAAGTTAATGAGGCTTTAGTGCAAGTGAGAGATTGAATGCGATATTCCCTAAATTCTTAATGTCATATGATGAGTTTTTGATATATCATATGGAATGATATAGGTATATCATCATTTTTGATATCTTATATTATAAATTTATTTCCTTTTTAATTTTATTGATTATGATATGTTTATATCTTAATACATTGATATTGATGAATTTTCAAAGGCAGTATATTTAGATTTTCACCCATAATGGAGATCATTAAATTGGATGTTTCATAAGATGAAACTCTTGGGATATTATATTGGATGATTCTTACCATGGATGTAACCACCTTCATTAAAATGTAATATGAAAGTAAATTCATGTTCATGGTAGAATCATATTTATGGTATTTATATAGATGCAATGCCAATATGATGGGTTGTGTGAGTCTATGCAAGATTTACCAATCAAAATATGAATCTCTATTTCCAAAATCTCTCTACCATATCCTCTCTTTACATCTTAAGATACTATCATATTATGAGAGTTATAATGGTCCCAAAAATCTAATGGGTGATTTGGTATATCTTGTTGATACACCATAAGGGAGGGAGTCCTCTGGAAACTTCTTGGTGATATTTATCAAGCATGATGAAGATAGTGGTAGAGGATCTTCAGTAAAAGGTACATAACTTGTTATTAATTTTATTATTAATGGTTTCAATTTTGAATCAAGGTGATCATGGTTTATGATTTATTATTTTGTTTCTATTACTTAATTTCAGTGTTAAACCATTGTTAGAAACCTATCAACTTTAACTATGGATTAATCCTAACTCTAAATATGGAATGAATTATCTGAATTAATATTTTCATTTATAGAATTTTATTATCTTATACATAAATATCCTTTATGTTATTATTCACATGATTTTTAATATTATATGGAATTTATATGATTAACTAACCATGTCTGATAAAATATTTTACCCATAATAATTTTTTTTATTTTATCTTTTGCACGCTAGTTAATTTATTTATATTATGTGATCACAATTAATAATACAAATAAAAAATTTATTAAACAAATAAAAAAATAATCATTCATTAACAAAATAAAATAAATATTTGATATGATCATAAAAATTTATATACTGGTTAGTTTATTAACAGGTGATAAACTAATATTAGTCTTAGGGAAAACTCCTTGATCCCATCCCTAGATCAAGTTGTAGTATTTCTATATTCTCTTATGTATCTCCTTAGTTAGATTCACCTCAGATAATCTCTTGAAATATCTACTCTTATTGGGAGGTCCATCCATTACAAATGAGTACTCATAGGTGGGTGAGGGGTACTAAGGGTTTAGTATACCATAAAATAAACATCGGACATAACCTAATGTATATAATAAGTAAGGGATGTATGATTTAAAAATTATAATATTTAATTTAATAAAAAAATATCACATGAAACCATGTAAAAATTGATTAAATTAAATAAATAAATCCAATTCATACATAGGTCATTCAATATCATGATCAATCACAATATACAATATCCATTCATTTTAAATTGTTATCATTTATTTCCATTCATTCTAACCAATAAAATTTTATTGGAATTATGAATCAATCAATCAACCAATAAATTATTTATCTTAATATTTTGTCCAAAATTTCATTTACATATAATAATATTCCCATACTATATTATTTTAAATAAATAAAATAAATTCATTTTAATTTTAAAAAATTAAGTACATGATGTGTACTAAGGAGACCGCATAGTGTGTTCCTTCCGTGTCTAATTAAATCCATTACATGAATTTAATAATTACACAACATGTACTTTCACTTAAGAGGTTATGTGACTCACACTATGTATGGTCCTTTTCCTTTACATATACATATATAAATTGTATTCCTACATGAAAAATCACAATATACAAGGAAAATAGTTACATGGGTCAAGCTTCATAGTATGAATATTGTTTATGACCACATAATATAACATAATATGCACTGTGTGTCCTGCTGACAATGCATGTGAAGTATACACACGCCTGCTCTGAATCCTTATCTGGAGTCTACACTTTGCAGAGTCTGTCTAATAATTTTAAGCACCATTTCAGGTGGCCCTAAGGCCTTGAGGTGGCCTGAAGGCCTTGAGATGGACCGTAGGCCTTGTGGTGGCCTGAAATCATTACAAGCCCAAAGGCCTTGGGTGGCCCGAAGGCCTTAATGGACCCGAGGCCCAAACTGGTGGCCTGAAAGCCCAAACGAATGAATATTTCTGGCTGCTATAGTACCGAACAGTGCCTACTACAACACTGCTATAGTTCCCAAACGAATGAAGTATACATAGGGTATGAAAACTGCTACATGTTGTTTAGTATTATGATTTATGTGAAGGGGAATAATTAAGTGTGCATACCCATATTACATGTCTATAATCACTCGACATATACCTAGTGTAGAATGACACTCACCACATGGTGTATACAACCACCTACAAACTATTTATTTTTTATCTCACTTTAATTACTCTTTGTGATGACCTACATGACATGCATAAAATCTCCAAATGTACATTTCATGGGTTGATATTTGTTACATGACATTTATATGGTAGTTATATGATTTTTAGTCCATTCTTGGTAATTTTTCATAGATAGTATTCAATACCCAACATGTAATAATTCCATGTGTTAACCACATTGATTGTTTTGATTTACAAAGGGTCAAAATCGTGTGGGGTTATATAACATGTACACTAGAAACACATTGTGTAATCCATATCAAACCATGTTCCATGAAGGTGATCAACACATCCCATGTAATGATGCTATATAGAAAAACATATAGCGAGATGAAATTTACATGTATCATGCCTTGTGTGATTTAACCATGCATATATGATGAGTAATTTACCATGAAACATTGTGTATCCAAGTCATGTATCCAGAAACATTGGAACCTCCAGATGAGATCTTCATGTGTTTTTAATATGTCTTGGTTTGTTCATGGCCATACTAATTCAGATGAAGGTGTTGTATTTACTTTTGGATTAAAAATGAAATTTTGGAAAAGCATACTTACAAAAAAATATAGGAAATTGATCAAATAAACTATAAATAATTATAAATTAGAATATTACCAATTTGATACCACATGAAGGTCCCAAGGTGAAGCATAAGTGGTGGGTGGGTTCCAAATTTTGGGTTTTCATCAGTTTCAAGGGATAAATACAATTATCTTGATTAATTAAACACCAAAATATCCTCGAGATGATATTTTCACATTTAATTTATAATTTATTTAAAACTAGAATTACCATAAACTGGGAATTCCTTTTGATCAAATTTGGTTACCGCCCTTTTTTCATTTTCATTATCGTTAATAATGAAAATGATGACTCCTCTAGTTGTATCCATATTCACTTTATGAATCTTCAAATAATTTCCTTGTTTTTATGAGTTATAGTATAAAGGAACCTAGTGTTTCACATCATATGATGTTGATCACAATAAAGGGCACTCTTGTTCTCTCTATGTTTTTAAGAGGGAATATAGGCGGATTTTATCTCTTTGTAATAAGAGAATTCTAGAGAGCATTCATTTGTGAACAAAAAGTCTCTTAGAATCCAATATGATATAATAAGGACGTTATAATTAGGGTTATAATAATTGATAATTACACACATGAACTTATCAATATATTTAATCCAAGTAACACCCCAAGAAATATAATAGTAACATTGTTATATTATATCATATAACAATCACTTATTTAAATATCATTTATTAAATAAATAATCAATATTTATTTAAGTAATATTAAATAAAATATACCATTTCCACCATGCCATTAACTCAACCCATTATCATCCCATGGAATATATCTAACCTTGAATTATAAAATATCTATTCAAAGAAATATTTTTCATTTTGATAAAAATAAATATTATATCAACTAAACTCATTAATAAATACAAATTTTAAAATTCATAAAACAAAATGAATATTTATATTAATTTATTTAATAAAATAGTGAATAAATATTTATTTATTTATTAAATTTTGAATAATAAACAACATATATAATTAAAATCACTTATTCTAAACATGAATATCTCATGAATGAATATTTTTTATCAAATTTACATAAATAATCATTTTTATTCCCCAAGTCAAGAATAATATTTATTATTAATATTAAATTCAAAATAATTTAATGAGGTTCTAGATACACTTATAGTTTCTATATGCCTATTTCTCACTAGCACTAGATGAGCTTACCTTTTTTCCGAAATCTCATCAAGCAGGATGAATACTTGTGTTATCACCCTATATATTTGATTCATATTTATTGGACTTTCTAAAAAAAATTCAATAATGAACTAATATGGGAATGGATTTAATCCAATAGTTTCATTTATTTCAAAGGGAAAAGATATATTCTTCCATTAATATAGAGTGAATAAAACCTTTCATGACTCGTTCAATGCCATATCACTTATGATTCACTAAACATATTCTACCTCATCATGAGCATATATCGTCAGGGTTTTTGTCCATACATCAAAATACATGTTTCATTATATATATTAATAATAATTTCAATTATAAGGGAAAATAACCATGTTCAAAGATATGAATATCCAACGATGTATAAACATGTTGACTTCATATTAGTCGGTCTATCCACATGAACTCCATTTTATAAAAGATCACCAAGTGAAAACTTCATGAGAAGAAGTTTCAATGTATTATGATCTCATGACCCCTAATAGTCAAACATCATATATGTGTCATTAGAAATATGTTTTATATACTATAGAAAATATTTTTAAGAATATTATCATAGAATCTATAGGTTCTCATTATAGTGGGGAACTACTATAACCTTTTGTTGTGACAAATAATCTAAGGACATTACCACATTAATGTTACACAGAAGAAAAGACATTATATGATAAGATATTTATTAATATTTTGGTAATCAAAAGTAAAAAATCCATCTGGTTCTAGGTCACAAATTCCAACATCTTCTACCTTCCAAAATAATGCAAATGTCACTAATATCTTATAATGATACTATCCCTCAAGAAACTCCTCATAGTTAAACATAAGTGATTCCAGAAATTCTATCACTTTCCACTTATAACTTTTATCCTCACTAGAAAACTTCTAAATAAAATTTAAAACTACCATATTTACATTTACAAGAGTATATTTAATATCAAAATCATAATATTATAGATATTGAATCCACCTTCTCTACTAAAAATTCAAAAATATTTTAAGAAACATATATCTCAATCTCTTAAAATACAAATATACTATAAGGAATTATCCATGAAAATAATGTCTCCAAATCATAAGTGCACACTACAACCACAATCTCAAAATAATGGGTAACATAGTTAATTGCTATGGGTCGTAGATAGGTAAAATGGAAAGAGGTGGGGTGAATTATACATTACGAGGTTAAAGGAAAACAATCCAATTTTAAAAACTTATTTATAAAAGAATCAAGGAATTGATGTTTTGAATTTGAAGCAATAAAATGAAAATAGAAAGAAAAAACAAAGGGTGATTTGAGAATAAATCAATTAAGTTAATTTGAAAAAATTAGGTAACGAGTGGTTGAAACTGATAACTAAATTAAATTTTATAAAGTAAATTACTCAAGATATTAGGTAAGGAAGCTCAGAATTATAACATAAGTGTAACCATGTATCTACCACCTCAATCCCCTGAGGATTTATTGTATTAGTCTCTTGGATTTAATGGTATCCAAGATACCAATACTATACCTTTCTTTCTAGGTTGTAGCATGAAAACAGATAAAATAGACATTATATCTTTAATATAAAATCTAGAAACTATAATAAGAAATAATACCTTTTATTTTTAAAGGAAATGGAAAGAAAAACAAATCTATCAATTTAAAGGAAGTTGGTACCAATATTATAAGAAATAGGAAGAGTGGAGGATATATATAAGAATTCAGTTTTTAGTATTGTATCAATCATATCAATGAATATATTGAACACTGGGATAGAAAGATAATTAAATAAGGGAGTGATTTGGATATTACAATTTAGTTCAAACTATAGAAGGAGAAATGAGTTTTATAAATGAAATCACTTTGAAATAGATTGAGCATGTTGGGAATTGGAAAATGATTTTCAAGGAATGTATATTTAAATTGATAAGGCCTCCAATGGTATATATTTATAGTCTTTGATCCCTTTGGTAATGTTTTGGAATCATTCAGGTCTTGAATTAATTTAATTATATATTCCATGAATCTTGACTGTTATTACTTATATCCATGCCTTGACCCCTTTAAATGAGAATAACTCAACACATCCAACTGATTGGTTAGGAAATTCAAACTTATAAATATTGTTTTTATAGAATTATTAAGGGGAGATAAATAGAATCACTAATACTATCATTTTAAATTAAAACAAATTTTTCAATTCAAACAAATTTTAAATCAACTGTTATAAATTATAAAACACTACCACAATAAAAGGTCAAAAATACAAAAAACAGATTCATAGATTCAAATATTTAAAATTTGAAATTCAAATATCTTTCCATATTTATACATGAAATAATATAAAAATTTAATGATAACATATTAAAAACCATAAATTTCATTTAAATAACTTTTTTATCATTAAACATGAATTTATAAATAATAAAGTCAAAAAAATCAACTCATAATAAATACATTTGAATTTTTGAAATACTTGCATCAAGTTCATGTGAGAAAACAAGAATAGAATTAATATATATTATAAATATAATGAAAACATTCCAAAAAAACACTTTTCATTGATTCTATATCATTAATATAAATTTATAGAATCATGAAAACAATCTTATCACTTGTAATGAACACCTAGGAAATCAAAATACCAAGAATATCATGAAATAGGGTAATCCAAAGAAAAATGATATATATCATGGTAATTTTCTAGGTTGATTAAGGAGATAATATAATTTCTATAGGTTGAATAAAGGTAACACGAAAAGTATATAGAAGGCATAATGGTTTTTAGGTCCACTAGGTCAAATACTCTGGGGGGAATTAGGGTATGATAGATAAAAACTCCCACCCCTTCAGATCTTGTTTCATTGTAAAAAAACACAATTATCTACTTATCCTGTAGAAACATATGAAAAGAAATGAAATAATTAATAGAACACAATGATTTTAATTGGTTCACCCTCACTGGGTTATGTCTAAGGAGCATACAATGAATATTTGATTATATAACAAATACACTAAATCTCACTGCTAATTACAAGGTTTGTGCTAAATTCTCTATGACCAGGCTCACTGCCTTTACAAGGTTTAGGGTTTTCTCACTGGATTTACAAGGGTCACTCCCCATGTCTCTTTCTCTGGATCACTACCAATGGATAGGATCACCGTCTTCCTCTTCCTTCACTCACTACTCTTGGAAGGGTTCCACACATAGTTTATGAACTTATAGGTATTTTATTTTGCATGAAATCATTCATCCTCAACTATATATGGATGCTCTGTTGAAGTACCTTTTTTACCAATAGATGAAATCCACTTTTCTGGGTACATTTAGTTAGCATAAATTACATTCGTGAACTTTTTAGTGCATTTTCATACTTTCTCAAGCCCTCCGCGAGATGAATTTCTCTTCTACGAACTGCATAGTTTATATGGTTTATAGAACAACTCTTCTAAGAATTTCCTATGCTTCTACCACCATGTACAACCTCCATGTTTGGCATTAAAAAATAGTCTCTATATACCACGTCCTCATACCGCGTCTGCATACCAGCTCCGTGTATCTGATCCACTGATATGGACTTTATATCCTTCTGCAGATCGTCTCTCCTCCACATACTGGGTCTTCCTCCTCCTCATACCAATTTCTTTGTGGGCTATAGTTCCCATTTAAAAAACATTCGAAGGAATTACTTCTGCATGAACCACTTCACCCTTTGTAAAATTCTCCGTCATGCACCTCTTTCAGACTTCACCGAATTCATAGAGCATAAATTTATTCTTATGAAAATATCCCTGCTTAATGAGGGGATTATAGCTCCTTATATATGAAAATAGATCCTAAAAATCTTTTAGTCCGAGATTACCCAAATCTATAATGTGGTACAACCTTCACCGTGTACCTCTTCTCATGTGAACCGTTCTTCCCTACATAGTCCGCATGCTGCCTTTATTCCTTCATAGCGGCCCAAAACAACACCATTTTTTTCAATAGACACCCTTCACTACTTCTCAAATCATTGCCTCGTTTCCTCTAATGAAAAACCATCCCATATACTGCAATTCGTCCACGTACCACATGACTTTTCCGTGAACTGTTTTCTCCATGCAATATGTTCCCATACGTGGTCTCCATATCACGCTTCATAGTTCCCTTACATCACTGATTCCCTTAGAAGTTCTTCATACCACCATATAAATTCTGTGAACTATGGTTGTCAGTCCTCATACTATGTACTCCTATGTGAAAATCATCCTTTTCCAAAATCTAACTCCAGATTTTGAGGCCCAAAATATTTTAAAACACTGAGAAACTACACCACCTTAAACAAATTCTTTGGAAAAAACCAACCATACTCATTCACGGTTATTTGGATTTTTCAACAAACACACATACCCAAAACATATCGAGAGGAAAACTTCAAGGATTTTCCCCAATAATTGTAACCTTTAAATTCATGAATAATGGTAAAATATAAAATGTATACCTAGTGTAAGGGTAAACAGGTTTTATAAAGGATTGTGAAATGGAAACCTTAAAGTGTTTCATAAAGGTATAAAACTCATGTAATTGTATCCTAAAAATACATAAAGGTAGAAAAACATCATATAAAGGTAAGAAGAGTTCACATAAAGGGAAGAGATATCTTATGTAATAATTAACATGAAATTAAATAGGTTGTGTAAGGTTAATTAGAAACACCACACAAGGGTAAAAAAAAATTTAACATGTTGTGTAAGTGTAAGATCAAACATGTGTAAGGGTAAAAAAAATAAATCATGTGCTATATAATAGTATAAATAAAGTTCTATAAGGGTAAACACCTAAGAAAATTACTTGAATTAAGGTTCAATTATAGTTCTAATACATGCATAACGGAAAAAGGAAAGCTATGAAATGGTAGAAACATACTTTCAATTCTCACATAAAGGTAAATATAGTTTTATAAAAGAAAAAAGGTTTAAAAAACCTAGAGAATTAATTTTTCACATGTTTTAAGAAAAAATAAATATATAGAATAATAATAATAATAATAATATTTAAAAAAAATAAAGAAAAAATAAATAAATAATATTTTTAATAAAATAAAACTGAAAAAAATTATGATTATCCAAAAAAAGATATTATAAAATTTACTACATTATAACTATCTAAACGTAAAATAAGTAAAACAGAAATGACCCACTCTTACAATATACTTATTTTTCATAATTACATACAAACATATATATATATATCTAGTTCAAAATTTCTCCTCCATTTTGGGATTGATCAAAAATATCTTATATATATATATGAAAATGTTTTCTTCCCCTTTTGTGATAAATAAGAAAAAAATTTCAAACACATTTTCTCCCCAAAATAAAATATTTACATCCTACAAAACTCCCCTTATATTAATTCATCTTAGAAAAAAATATAAAAAGGCCCATGAAAAAAAAATAAAAATATTTTCAAGTAATTCAAAAAGATATTCAAAGAAATCAAAAATTGAAAAATATAAAAGTTTTTAGAAAATAATAAATATTTATGTAAGATCTTGGGTTTTTATTGAGGAATATATCTCTTTAATTTTGGTTTAATTCCTTGATCTGGACCTTTTTTGAGTTCCTAATGAGGTAATGGGAGTTTTGGGGTTGTTCAGATATTTTTTAGAGCTCAGAGGCTTGGGTTTTAGAAATAATGGGGGGGGCACACTATTAGTAGAAACTATGCATTCTAGGCCATGTGGTTACTACTAATCATGCAGGGTGTTTTAGAAGTCAGAGTAAAGTTTCACGATTTGAGGAAACTATGAAACCAAGGACACACACCCATGCATGGGCTCTATTGCTTTTAGAAGAGGATAAAACTAGGGTTTTCACACTCTTTCTCAAATGGTGTGCATGATCTGTGTTAGATGGACGTTGAGGTAGAGAGGGGTACACAGTTGATGCATGGTTTGACCAACTGTGCGGCTAAATCGTGTGACCCAGTTAAAAAGTTTGAAATATGTATTTTTCATCAATTTCATTAATAACTCAAACCCATATTTCTATTTCCTCTAGTGGATGGATTTTTCTTCCTCTCATTGGAGTTATTCGATCCTAAGCTAGGATTCGAATCAGTTTTATCATAAGGACTCAAATTCAAGAGTCATTCATCTCATTGGATCCATGGAGGTAAGATAAAATTTCCTCTTATGCCTTTATTCACTTCTATTCACATAAACAACATTATTTTATTTCAAGATAATATTCCCTATTTTCAATGGTAATCAATCATTCTTCCATTTTCTTTCAATCTGGGTCAAGTTAGGAGCTGATACTAGAAGAGTGTTACACCACGAACTTATGGAAGTTGGTCTATAACTATTCCAGCAAGGTCTTTTATTTTTTTATAGTTGTCATTGTGAAAAACTATAGGAATTTCAATGTTAATTCTAAATTTTATTATATTCTTTGATTAATTTTTTGGAACCATGTTAGGTTTCCCTCATAGCATCATGTGATGGTTGGAGGTTGTCAACCTCATCCTAGACCACCTGTGAGGTGAGTTTATGAATCATCCCCATGTAATACAACCTTGATGGATTTGTGTGATCTCTATATCTAAGAGGGATCTATAATAAATTAAATTAATTATTATGAGAGGGGGTATACCTACTTTTCTATGTGATTACATAATGTTTATTGACTAAAGGTATTAAATGGTAAATGTGGAATGATTTGGATGAAATCATGGTATGTATATGATTATGAAATAAATTATGAAATGGTTATGATTATATAGGATTACATGGACATTTCTAATTCATATATCTAGATTACATTGAATTCCATGGACATTCATACTCGATTGATTCAGAATTATATTAAATTCTATGGACATGTTTACTCCATGTATTTAGGATTATATGAATACCATTGATGTTCCTAATCCATTTATTTAGAATTAAATTGAATTCCTTGGACATTTCTACTCTATAGATTCAGATTTCATGGGTTCCCATTTAAATTTCTACTCCCTAGATCCATTCATTTAGTCTAACACTTTATTACACAGTATAGGTCATTGAGGATGCCTTAGAAATTTCTACTCCTTGGATCCATCCATGTAGGCCTAACACTAGATTACACGGAATTGGTAGTTGTGGATACATTAACATACATTATAGTTATCCCATGATTATGGTTTCATAATTGATGTTTTGCATTGTTTATGGGTGCTTTATCATTGTTGACAGGTTGTAAATTATCACTTCTACTTTACAATTTATATTAATGTTATATATTTCATACTACTTATTCTTATAAACATAGAATGAACTTGTTGTAGACACCATTGGTGGTGGCCTACTAGGTGTTATCTCACATCCTGTTCAGGCCATCATTGGATACCCAAACAGACATCATTGATGAAGGTAGGTAGGTACCATGGAAATCACCCTCTATTCGATGTTTAATTTTTAATTTCCTAGGATAAGGGGAGAATAGGACTGAGAAATATTCATAATGCTATCTAGAGATAGTTATTTTTGTTCATTTGGTATTTCTATACATATATTATACATGATGCTTATTTCCATGTTTTCCTTTTTCATTTATTATATACAAAATATTTTTTTAAATGATATTTCCTTGGCATGGTTTATTATTGTTGTCGTTGTCATATAGATGTTTGTATACTAATTCCATTTACTTGATATGATCCCACTATTTATTGATTTGATTACACCTCTGTGTTACACTATGATATTGAGGGCATATTATCCCCATTTTTTCACTTGAAATCCTTACTGCTTGTTGGTAGTCTTTATCATATGGAAAGATACACTTGAGGCCATGTGACCCACCATCTTGGGGCATCGTTTAGCAGATCCCGAGTTGGGATGTTACAAAGTGGTATAATGGCCTTTTTCTTTTCTTTTCTTTCCATACTTACTGTTAGGATTGTAGAAAGGAGAAATAGGAATGTGTCAGAATTTGGTAATGATCTATTCCTGGGAGTAGCTAACCCACATATAGGAAATAGCCAAATTTTCTTGGATAGGATATTATTTTCTTGGATTATACTTATTATAGTTGATTTGATTACATTGTTGGGGGATTCACATGATATGTGATGTTATTATTTTTGTGATTGGGGAATTTTATTTTATCCTTGGCCTGATATAGAAAGGAATTATAGGTCATGAATCATTTTATAAACCTTACAAGATTGAAATTCCATTTATATGACATTCCATATAGGTGACATTTCTTGAATGCATGACATTATTATGTGTTCATTGTGTGACATAAATGCTATTCAAATAACATTTCTTATAGGAGATTGAGAAACAATTATTGGTATTTAAAATTCTTATCATAACCTAAATATCATTTTCCATTAGAGGATACATCAGACACCTTATGTGTTCAATTATGGAACATTGAGTCATGGGCCATTGATCATATATGAAGGAACATATTATGGTTGGGATTAAATAGAGGCCACAACACAATTTATATGGTGTATAGACCCTTATAAATTGGAAATGGTAATCCATATAATATAACCATTTAATAGAATTAATATATAAATGATAAATAATTTAAAGGGTGTTTTGTCTACAAATTACAACTGATAGTCCATATACTAGGACCCATGCTGTTAAATAGAGATTGATCAAGATCCCACCATAGTAGTGGTCAATATATAGTGTCTCTAGTGTTATTTACAATCATTATTTTTACCCATTACATTATTTAGGATTATTTATAGGGGTTTGGATTGTTTATAGGAAGTCTTGTACATGTCCTATGATTATATATGGTACTTGGTTGTTACCAAATATTTTTTGAGGTGTGTGTTTGGAATTTGTAGAGATATTCCACCATGAATACCTCCAGTTGTATTCTAGGGTGGTGGTGATGACCATGCTCTAGAAGTGGTGGTCCCTGGGCCACTAGTAGAACCTCCAGTAGTGACACTTGGGGAACTACCTATTTTTTCAGATATGAGTGCTCACACCCAATTCCATGTTTTTCCTATAATTTATACAAATCGTTTAGGGATCACAACAACATTCCTTGATAATGGAAGAGACAGAACATGTATTCCAGCAACAACATCCTCCCACTTTCTCAAGGGATGGTGGTCCACATGCTATAGAGATATTCCTTGAGATTGTTTTCTCAATATTTGATAACTTGCAGACTCATCCAAAGTGGATATTAAAGCTTGCAATGTATATGATTTGAGGAACCACTAATCCCTGGTTGGATTTTCTAAACCAGGCTGATGCACTTTGAGATATGGTTTGGAGGTATTTCAAAACTAGGTTTTATGATTAATTCCTATCTGAGACTATGATATATGAACTAGTCAGTGAGTTTATGTATCTGGAGAAGGGTTCTATGACCATTATGGAGTATTCATCCCACTTTACAGATCCTTAGTGTTTTCACCTGTTTATCTTACTGATGAGTCGTCTAGGGAGATACCCTTCAAGTAAGGTCTCAAACATTCCATTCATTCATAGGTGGACATGTTTTATTTGTCTACTATTTCTAAGATAGTAAATAAGATGCTTATTATTGAATGCAACCTGAGGGAAGTTGGGGGCCCAATGAAGGGTAGAGAAACTTCTTAGACTATTGGTTATATTTAATCTAGCCATAAGTGGTATTTTGAGACTTCTTGTGAGGGTAATACCATCTAACGAGTGAGTTTTGGTAGTTCTATCTTCTATAATTGGTGTGGAAGGAAGTGACATATGAGGAGCCGGTGTGATAGAGACCTATTTGAGTGATGATATTGTAGAAGGATGAGTCATCTACAACCTTTTTCAACAACCTTTTTACCAATATCTAGTGATAAGGGGTCGACACCAACTCTAATTTCCGGAGTGATATTCACAACTCTCTGTTAGGATGGAAGATAGGGTATTATCAGTCATTCAATATGAGGAGGTGTTTGTATTCAGGGGATCTAAACACAAGTTGAACATCGAAAGTATAGTGGGCCTACTTAGGGTAGTCAGACTATTTCTTAAGGTCATGGTTAGAAAATATATATTAAGTATGTCCTATACTTGAGGAGAAGAACAATGGGCCATTAGTAGTGAGAGGTACAAACATAGTATCCTATAATCTAGTATATTCCCTTTTTGATATAGGTTCTTCACATCATTTCATATTTGTACCTATGGTGGATATCCTTGGTCTCAACATACATTTTATAATGGATTTAGGACACACAATACTCTTTTTCAAATTTGATTAAAGATTGTACATCAGTGTAGTGAGTTCCCCCCTTGAGTTAGGTGGGTGTCACTTATAATGGGACCTCTTAGTCCCTAATATGATAGGGTTTAACATCATTCTCAAGATTTACTGGTTGGTTCCCAATCATGTGTTTGTTGATTTCTATCACCAAAGGGTGGGGTTTCTATTCAAAAGGGTGAATGGTATATCCATGTGAGCCAACGAGCCCATACCTGAGTGGTAAGGGCTCCTACATGGCATTCAAGAGACCCAGGTTCAAAACCAGGTGGAGGTGAATTTCTGGGAACTGTAGCAGTCACTGTAGCAGTCACTGCAGTAGTAACTATTCGGTACTGTATTATTTAGAACTATTCACCAGATTTGGGCCTTCGGGCCATCGGTTTGGGCATACGGGTCTCAAGGGCCTTCAGTTCCCCAAAGGCATTCGGGCCACAAAGACCATGGAGTAGCCCAGTTCACATAGAATAGGCCCTAGAAGAGGATCAGAGAAACAAGTGTAGCAGCCACCAGATGCAGAGCTAACCAGATTGGAATAATGGGAGGGTATGAAAGTCTCCATCAGGACTAGGCACCGTGCAGCTTTGTACGGGGAAATGCTAGCTGATCAATAATTCAAGGTGGGGAGATAGGTGATCAATGATGCAGAAGATGGGGAGGGGTAGTTCAAGTGGGCTGGGCCTACGGGTCATATATTGGGCATGGTATGCCACTGGGCCTTCGGGTCATGTATTGTGAGTCATTCAGGCCTTGTGTCTTGGGCCTACGGGTCATGTACGGGTTCCCCTTTAACCCTTAAAAGGAGTATTATCAATAATAAAAAAAATATGGCCTTTGGGCCATTTGGGTATGTCCATGTGATATAATATGGACCTGAGCATCATGGACTAGGTGGGATGATTGACCATATTTCTAGTTTGTATCAAGATGATCAGGGATCATGTTATATAGATTTCCCTCTAGTGGTTGATAATTTTAGGCATGTTTTCTTGGATGAATTTGCAGGAATACCTTCTGAGAGGGGTGGATTTTTATTCCAATATAGTTCCATAGATGAACCATTATCCACCCCTCACTATAGGATGTCTACTATTGAGTTATAGGAGCTCAATAGGTATCTAGAGTAATTAGAATCAAAGGGGTTTATACATACCAGTACTTCTCTATAAGGTTCACCGGTCCTTTTTGTGAAAAAGTTAGATGGATACCTCAGACTATGTGTGGATTATTAGAATTTTAAATAGTTGATAGTTAAGAACTAATATCCTTTACCTCAGATAGATTGTCTCTTCAACCATCACATAGAATCTCAAATGTTATCAAAGATTGATCTTATATCGTTTTTTCATCAGGTGTGTGTTTAACCAGCGTACATTCCTTATATAACTTCTCATAGTAGGTATAATCTAGATGAGTATCTGGGTATGTTGTTCGGTCTTATGAACATGCCAAAAGTTTTCACGGCACCGATGAACCAAATTTTTCATCCATATATAGATTCATTTGTGGTGGTATTTATGAAAGATATCTTGGTGTATTCTTATAATATAAATGAACATAAAAATCATCTCAAGATCATTTTGGATACACTGAGTGAGAATGAGTTATATACTAATCCCACAAAGTGCCACTTTTGGATGGATAAGATTCATTTACTGGGTTATATTATATCAAAAATAGGAGTATCAGTTGACCCAAAGAAGGTGAGATCTATAGTTTCCTAGGATAATCACAAGAAAATATTTTATATATAATGTTTCTGGGGACTATCCAGTTATTACAGGTGTTTCATACAGGACTTCTCGCGCTTAGAAACACCTTTGACGAGCTTAACTAAGAAGGGTGTGATTTTTTTATAGTTAGATATCTATGAGACAACATTTAAGAAGCTAAAAGTGAGACTAAATTCAACATCAGTACATATTCTTCTAGAGATGGTAAGAATATATACTATCTACTATGATGCATCAGACATCAGGTTGGGAGATATCCTGATACTGGGGATTAGAGTCTTAGCATACGGGTCTCATTGGTTCATTCCACACAAGAGGATCTACCCAATTCATGATATCGAGTTAGCCATTATTGTACATGCATTACACCATTGGAGGAATTATTTACTAAGAGATTATTTTGTGGATTACAAGGACCAAAAAAATCTCGAATACATATTTCCACTATGTGACTTGAATCTTAGACAATGAAGGTGGGTTGAATGCTTACAACCTTTTGAATTCATGCTTGCCTATATGTCTGTAAAGGGAAATATTGTTGCTAATGCTCTAAGAAGGAGGAATCTGATATAGGAATTATTGGGTCTATTAGTGAGTGGTAACTTATGGACTTATTTTTAGAGATGCATTTATAGGAGAAGGATAGTCCTGGGAAGGCATTTATCTCATCTATGGTAGTCAAGTCCACCCTTATGGATAGGGTGAGGATAATATAGTTATCATATTCTAAGGACCTATTCTTATGGGAGATCATGGAAGGTAAGTACCCACCTCCTAGATGGACTATTAGAAAGGATGAGATTCTATACAGACATAGTCATGTTTGGGATCTAGAAGACATATGTGAGGAGCTGATATGAGAGTTTTATGCCTCATCTTGTTTAGTAAATCCAAGTGTAACCTTGATGTATCAGTATTTACACCACCAATATTTGTGGTTGGGTATGAAATGAGAGGTAGCTAGTTTTTCATGAGGTGTTCCACCTATCAGTAGGTGAAGGTTGATTATAAGTGACCATAAGGGATTTTATAGTAGTTTCCCATTCCCAAGTATGAATGGGACAATGTTTTGATGGATTTCATGACTTGGATACCTAGGTCACATCAAAGTAGTCATGTCATATGGGTTGTTGTGGAAATGTTTATGATGGTCTCCCATTTCTTATCGATCAGGTAGACCTTCTCAGTAGATCATATTAGGATACTCTATATCCATGAGGTTTTTCCCTTCACATGGTTCCATATACTGTTGAATATTATAGGGAAACTCGATTTACATTTAAATTTTGGTGAAGCTTACAGAAGGTGTTGGGTACATAGGTGATTTTAAGAACATCATACAACCCTTAATCTGATGTCTAGTAATATCGCACTATACATGTTCTAGAGGACATTCATTGAGAATGCATCCTCAATTTTGGGGGATCTTGGGAGAGACATATAGTACTAGTTTAATTATCCTACAATAATAGATATCAAGAGACTATACAGATGGTACCTTATGAGGATTTGTACGGTAGGACATAACAATCACCTATGTGTCAGTTAAAGGTATGAGAGGAATTATTTGTTGGAATATGTCTCATTTATGATATTTCAAAGATGGTAGAGCTGATCAGAAAGTGGATGGCTACTGCACAATCTAGACATAAATCCTACATCGAGTGTCATCGATGACCTTAGGAGTTCGAGTTTAGGAATTAGATCTTTTTATATATCTCATTGAGGCTGGGAAACATATGGTTTCAGAGATAGGGTAAGCTTTCACGATGATATATCAGGTCATTAGAGATTCGGGAGAGAGTTGAGATGGTAGCCTAACAGTTGAGGTTACATCACGGGTACCAAGCCATGCATGAGATCTTCCATGTATCTCAGCTATGTCATTATCATTCAAAACTATCTCATACTCCTTAGCTGGATGAGGTTGATTTATAGGTAGATTTTTCCTTTGAGGATCATCCTATCTATATTGTTGATTAAGGAATGAAGTATCTCTGAGGCTAGTTAGTTCCTCTATTATAGGTTCTATGGCGGCAAAACCATGTCTAGGACAAGAATTGCGAGCAGGAAACCAACATACATGCCAAGTGGCTTGATTTATTCTCAAATTATGTTTGACCACCATTGGATGGTAAATTTACGGATGAATTTTTTTAAGGGGGAATATTGTACGATCCAAGGTTTTTCTTTAGGTACAAATATCTTTAATTTCAGTTTAATTATTTGGTTTTGATGTGTTTTGGGGGTGTCTAGGGATTATTCAGATCCGAGATGCTCATTTTTTAGAAATAAAAACTAGGCCGATTGATTTGTAGAACCCACACCACCCAGGATGCATGGTTAGTACTAACCATTCAAGGTGTTTCAGAAGGCAGAGCAGGGCCTCGCAGTTTGAGGAAACCATGCAACCAGGGCCGCACACCTATGCTGGGGATATATTGTTATGGTCTCCCATATTTTGCGTATGAACTATGTGATTTGGGAATTTATGTAGAGAGGGGCACACGATTTGGCCAGCCGTGTGACCAAACTGTGTGACCTAATTAAAAAGGGTGGAATGTCTATTTTTTCAAATCCCCTTCAATAACTCAAAAACATATATATATATTTCTCCATAGGATATATTATTCTTACTCCCATATAATTTCTTCAATCCTAATCTAGTATTTGTTGCGTTTTCATCATACGAGGTCTAATTTGAGATTTGTTCATCTATTGGATCCATACTGGTAAGTTCTAAATTCCTCTTCTATTTTTTTATTTGTCTTCATATCAATGGAATTATTTTGGTGCAAGATAATATGACATATTTATATGGTATTCAAACATTCTTTTGATTTATTCTAATCAGGCTCGAGTTAGGAGTTGATACTGTGTAATATCCCAGCTTTTATCAAAGGTATGGACCATTATTTTTTTAAAATTATTTTAAAGACCCTAAGTTTGATTCCTAGTTCATTAATGGAGGTATCAAAAGCTTATGGGGGTTTTATGAAGCCTAGAGACCCAAAATAGGAAGAGACAGACTAGGACACATGGATAGAGTAAACTGTGCATCACAACTCACACTATTTTCCTAAACTGTGTGGCTATAGACAATGGTCACTTGGGGGATGCCTGGTTTTTCAGAGACTGTGTGACCCACATGAAGTTTTGGATAGATTTTTTCCACATGTTTTTCACATGGTTAGTCATACTGTGGTCCTAACCAAGCGAGGTTCCCACTTATAGTAGTGAATGGTGAATGGTCTGGCCAAACCATGCAGCCATACTGTGTGCAATGTATTTTGAGGTTGAAATTCCAATTTATCCCTTAATTAATGTTTTAACCCAATTTCCTACCTCCCATCTCTATTCCAGTAATATTTATCTCCATCCATGGTGCGTGGAGATCTCTTATTCCTATCTATAGGGTTTTGACCTAGATCCTTCATCTGTGGTCCGTTTCCATCACCGTTGAAAGTACCAAAAATCCCTCAATAATATCTACCTTCTGTGACCATCTATTTTTAGTTTCCTCTTACATCTGTTGTGAAATTTTGGTGTGATGTCATTTTCCCTATTTTTGGGGATTTTTTAAATTCCTTTGATTTATTATATTTTAGGTCGAATCAATCCTCAACATTGGATGAGTGGAGTATTTATACATAGAGGTAGGGGGTCTACTCCTTTACTTCTCTTTTTGTTGAATTTTAGTTGATGTGTTCTTATGCTGCTCACCATAATCTTTTATAGAGGCTTCTTTCTTGTCAGATAAATTATTTAAAGTTGTTTTCCATGCCCTGTGTGACCACACCTTATAGAAAAACCCATCTGAAAGTCATCTGGTTTATCATTGGCCTCCCCTTTGGGTGTTCCCTCCTTGAATGGAATGTTTCCTATGTCTTAAATAGCTAATTACCTCATTTAGTTTACCTTTTGATTAAATTTATTAGGTTAAAATTGAACTGAGATAAATGGTTGGCCATGAGTTTTTCTCTCGAGCTTAGTTCCACACACCTTATATTTAAATGATCATGATTGATGCTTTACATTGAGTTCCATATGATTTTTCTTAATTTTATGTTATGCCATGTGATTTGTGCCATATGCCACATTTTATGCTTAATGCCTTATTCCATAAGTGTTTGGTTTGAATTGAATCCCATGCTTTGTCATTCCTATTAGCTTATTCCATTGAAATGTCATTGATTACATGTGGTTAGATATATGTTATGCCTTGTGCCTTCGCCTTATGAATTGTACCTTATTTGTTTGGATTAAATTATATAGTTGACCTTATTGGGAATGTGGTTTGAGATTTTTATTTGATGGAATTCTATTAAATAATTTTATTATCTTATGATGTGCCTGTGTCATTATGGATCACTTTCTACAAGTTGACAGTGAACATGGGTCTCGAGTTAAGGATTCCATGGACTGATTCACCATTCTTGGTTGGATACTCTTGACGCATCGGGAATGATACTTTGGGTTTCCAGGTATGGGATTTCTGGGAATATTTACTTATACTCATGAGAAAGGATGGATCCCCCGTGGAGAAACAAAGGATGTAACCATTTGGAAAGATGGATATTCCATGCCTTGGGTGATACCTGGTCCCCTATGTGAGATACTTGGAATTGTCTTAGAGTCACCACTTCAGTGATAAAAGGGACTCCTTATGGGTCACCTTGGACAGACTTAGAGGCATTTGTTATATCATATTATCCTATACCGACCCTTAGGATTCTGTTTATATTTCCTTGGTCAGACTCGGGGCACCACCCCTGGATTTGATGGATTGATTTCTTGTGCTTATTATGTTACCACTGATTTATATTAGAGCATGTTTATGTGAGGACATGTCAATGTGACCTCCAAGATAAATAAAAATCTTGGGGAATTATTATACTTGTATGATTCAATTGTAATGGCCATTGTATATGTATTAATACTTGCATAAGTACCTCATTTAGAATCCCAGATTAGCCCAAACTAGGTGGTATGGGATGGGAGTCCATTAAAGAACCCATACCTTAGGTTGATTGTTTTATGTATTTAATTCCCATTTTTATTTTAATATATCACACTATCATTATTTATGGCATGAAATGGATCGACATAGACACCATGGGTGTTGGCCTACTGATATTTTTATCTCAAACCCTTCTCGGGAACCTTTTGGTACCTGAGTATACTTTATGATCATAGGTATGGACAAAGGGAAGTGTGAAGATTATGATTCTTGATTTACTTGTTTCTTACTATGGATTTTGGGATCAGAAGATCGAGCCTATGCTCAAGATGTTGTATATATTTGTTTTGGAAATTTTATAGTTTTTTTATATCATGTAGTGTATGCTTTGTATCCCATGATGCCATTATCCTCTATTTTTGTATAGACAAATTAAATCATGATTATCATTTTATATCTATCATTTTTATTTAGCTTTGAATAGTTATTTATTCGTGTCATGGTTTATATCTATATTTTTTATTTCTTTTAGTTTATATATAATGCGTGTACTATTTATTATCTTTTTTTCACTACCCCAACCATTGATCTATGAGGGAATAGTCTCCCCACAGATGTACCCTAGGCCCTCGCTGCAAGTCTATAGACTCTGGAATTCAAGGAGGCATGCTTGGGGTCCTTTAGCCACCATCCCAGGGCACTGTTGAGTGGAATATGGGGTGGGTCACTACAAAGTGGTATCAGAGAATTATTTTAATTTTCTCTTATTCTTTGGGATTAGATAAGAGACTAGGACAATGGAATTTGGAATTTGGAATTGACCATGTTCTTCGATGTTGCTAACCCATGTACATGGGAAACCCAATTTATCTTGGATGAGAAATTGTAGTTATTGATTATTCCATTTATGATTGATATGAATTCACTGTTAGGTGACAAACTTGTCTTATGATGCTAATATTGTGGTTTTATTGAGATGATGATTACTATTACTTCAACCCGATGAAATGATGGAGTTTCGTTACCTTAATCATACTAGGAACTATATGATTTGGAATGTCATGAATATTTTCATGCCATATCTATTTTTAGCATGCATTTTCCTGCTTTCATGTGATTGTTTTTTGGGCCTTGATCTTTTGAGCCTGGTAGATCTTTATTTGATAGAATTATGAAAATATTCCAATCTGTGGGGATATGTTATGGTTTTGTTTATGTGGATGACCAATTTCAATTTACAAGGATTATGGGCCCTTATAAATTGGAATAGTGATCCACCTAATTCATCCAAATTAAATGGGATTAAATGTTTGTAGGGATAAAAATGAACACCAACATTAAAAAATAAATTTCCTTAAACATGAAAAATTTTAGACTTTAACCTCGACCCTACTTTGGAAATGGGATTTAGACTATGGTTATCATGTCTCATTTATCCTTCTATGAATTTTCTTTTTAATATTGACCTAAATCTAAGAGAAGGATATCTATTCTGTTATGATGAGAGGAAGGATTTGTACCTGTCCTTATTATCACTTTCCTTATTTGCTTACTGTATCTATTATCTATCTCATCTGAGGATTGTTCTTGGAAATTGTACAGCTATGTCACCGTGACTTCCTCATGTTTTATTCCAAGAAAGTAGTTATTAGAACACACTGGTGGTGGTGGGCCCTTATTTACCCATTATACATCCAATAGTGTATCCTGAGACACCTCCTGCAGATCATATCATAGAAACCTAAGCTCAGTTTTGGGAGAGATTACTTCGGTTTATGTAGTCTCTTCAGGGTGCTACCCATTTGGCCCCAAATTTGGAAGTGATTAAATAATGATTTCAATAGAAATAACTTTCCACCTTCATAGGGGATGGCATACCTCATGTTGTAGAATCATGGTTAAAGGATATAGTGTTTATCTTAAACCATCTAGAGATGCCTCTAGAGCGGAGGGTCAAGTTCGCTACCTACATGATACGTTACTCTTCCAAATGTTGGTGGGATATCATTTGTCAGTTTGAGAGTTACTGAGGTATGATCTAGATAGGCATATAGTCATATTTCTATGACCAATTGTTTTCCATAGACTTTGATATCAGATCAATCCCCATAATTCATGCATCTTTAGTAGGGATCTATGACTATGCTCAAGTATTCAACTTGTTTTACTGAGTTTCTGTATTTATCTCCATCTCTAACCGGTGATGAGATGATGAATGCGAGAAATTCTGAGGATGGACTTGGGAATAATATCTAAACATATTTGAACATCTCCTACATGACAACAATGAAAAATATAATAAATCAAACACTAATTTTAGAATGATATCTCTGAGAAGATGATCCAGTGAGCCAGGGTGGTTCAGTTTCGAAATAGGGTGATGGTTCTTCTATTAGTAGGAAGCACTATTTCAAGGGAGAACATAGGGGTGGTGGAATCTAGATGACACATACAGATAGCCCCATAAAATATCACAAGTGCGGTAGGGTAGGACATAAAAATCCTCGGTGCATGAGAAACCCAATCGAGTGTTGAGATTACGGTAGGATAGGTCACCTTCAACACTTCTTCCACTCTTTTCCTCTATCATCTAGTGAGAGGGTATCCATAGAAACACCTCTATCAGGTAAAATATCAACAACTCCATGTTAGGCTGGGAGTTTGTATTCTACTATCCAATTAAGCTGGGGCAGTAGTGGCCATAGCCAAGGTAGTCAGGCCCCATATCCTTTACAAAAGCTGAATGGATCTACTCAGGATAATCAGGTAGCATCTCAAGGTCATGGTTCAAGACACATGTATGAAGTGTATCTAGTGCTAGAGGAGAAGAATCCAGGGACATCTATAGTGATATATATTTTTCTAGTAGCATCTGCATTAGTTTATTCCCTTTTTGATATAGGTTCTTCCCACACTTTCATATCTTCTGCATGTGTAGAAATTTTGGGTATAGTAATCAAGTAATTTTGTAGCATCATGTCTCTTGATATACTATTAGGGGCCATAATAGTGAGAATATGCCAGTTTTGGGAGTTCCCTATTGATATTGGGGGGTTCTATTTATTCTGGAGTTTCTTCATCATCGAGATGACCAGTTTTGATTTCATTATTTTTATGAAATGGATTGTGTTTATCGTTCCCAATTGGATTTCTATTTCCAATGGGTTTCATTCACATTACATGAGGGAAGCACATTTTTACATAAGGGTGAATAGGATATCTAGGAAAGTCGAGCGGGTCCTAAGAGTATAGGGTTTGGTAGAGTAACAACTTGGTTAAGAAGTCTCTTTATGAGCAATCAGGGGATGTAGTTATATGAATTTCCTCCAATGGGGAATCATTTCAGGGATGTATTCCCAAGATATATCTCTAGCTTACCTCCATAGATAGAGGTTATGTTCACCATATAGATAGTTCTAGGTGCAGTACTAGTGTCCATTCCTCCGTATAGGATGACCCTAAAGAGCTCCAGGAACTCAAAAAGAATCATGATGACCTAGATGGTAAGTGTTTTATTATACCCAACACATCTTCATAGGGTTTTCCATTACTTTTCCAAGGAGGATGGTACCCTCATATTGTATGTGGATTTTGAATGATTGAACCAACTTATTGTGAAATATTGGTATCCACTTCCTTGAATAGGTGGCCTATTTGACTAGTTCTGTAGAGAAACTATTTTCCCCAAGATCTATTTTAGGGAGGTCTATCAATAGGTTCTTATAAGGCCATCCAATAACACATATAGTGTTAAAGAGTAGGTAAGACATGTACAAGTATTTGGTTATGCTGTTTGGTCTGACAAACGCACTGATAGTATTCATGGATTTGATGAATCGAGTTTTACACTCATATCTTGATTCCTTCTTGTTAGTTTTCATAGATGAAATCTTACTGTACTCACGCACTATAAACCACAATACCAATCATCTTAATATCATGTTGAGAACACTTAGAGAGAACTAGATATATGAAAATCTTAGTAAATTCCAATTTTGGATTAGTAAGGTTCAATTTTTGGCTCATATCATGTTAGAGGGGGACATATCTATTGGACTATAGAAGGTGATTATTGTAGTATCCTGGGAGAAGCCTAGAATTTGTTTGATATATGAAACTTATTAGGGATCAATAGATATTACAGGTGATTCATCCAAGAATTATCCTACTTATTATAACCTATTATATCCCCGAATAAGAAGGGTGTGTAGTTCATATGGTCTAAGTCTTGTAAAAAATCTTTTTAGAAGTTAGAAGGAAGAATCACCTATTCACCAATATTTATTACTATAGAGCCAGGAAGGAGTTATACAGTCTATTTTGATTCTTTTGTAATTGTTCTTGGTGTATTTATAATGTAGGGTGATCGAGTTGTGGCATATGGGTAACTCTAGTTGAGGCCCCATGAGAAGAATTACCTGACACACAATCTTGAGCTAGTAGTCATGGTTTATGTTTTGATCTATTTGATTCATTGTCTATTGGGTGAGAAATTTGTTTTTTATATGGATAAGAACATCTTAAAATATATATCCACATAGCGGTAATTGAATCTAAGGCCACACAGGTGGCTGGAATACCTGCAATTGTTCAACTTTGAGCTAGCTTACACCCCGAATAAGGGTAATGGCGTGGTTAATTCCTTGAGATTTAAAATATAGACACAAGTCCTCAAGGAGGCCAGTAGTGAGTGGAATATGATGGATACTTTTTTTAGTTTCATCTAGAGGTTCAGAAACAACACAAGAAACTAGTTCTAGCAGTTCTGGTAGTAAAATAATCTCTTCTGGAATGTGTCTGAATGTGAAAATTGATTGATTCATAGGGTCTCGTCTTGAGGGAGAGCATCACAGGTGAGAACCCACCTCCTAGTTGGGTTGTGGATGGTAGTGAGACCCTAATATTCCATGTATTTGTATGAGTAACTTCAGATATATGGGGATATTTTAAGAGGGAATATCATGCCTCAATTTTGGAAGTTCACCCTAGGTTTACCAAGATGTACTCAGACATGATTCGTCATTACTGGTGGTTACGTATGAATAGGAAAATAGAAGGTTTCATCACTTGGTTCTCTCCCTATTAATAGTTGAAGGCATAGCACTAATGGCCTGTTGGAATTCTCCAACCACTATCCATTCCGGAGTGGAAATGGAATGACATAACCATGGATTTCATGATGGTATAGCTGAGATTCCATTGAGGAAATGATGAAGTTTGGGAAATCTTCAACAAGGTGACCAAAGTCTCTCACTTCTTATCAATCTTGGAGACCTTATATGATGATCAGTTTGGAAGTGTTTACAATTGGGAGATTTTTTGACTTCATTGCATACCCTATTCAACCATTTTTGGACCAAGACTCCTGGTTCAGATCATGGTTTTTGGAAAGGGTTTCAAAGGGAACCGGGTTCACAGGTGCTCTTGAGTAATTAATATCACCCTCATATTGATGGGAATTATGATCGGACCATACGTGTGTTAGAGGATATGTTACAAGCCTATATCAATGATTTTGGAGGTTCTTGGGAAAATCACATTCCTCTTGTTTGGTTTTCCTACAATAAAAGCTTCCAGAAAATGATTCAGATGAATATGAATACGGCCCTCTATGGTAGACTATTTCGATCACCTCTATGATAGATTGAGGTTAGTGAGGTAGATCTACTAGGGCCTCATCACGTCCAGGAAACTTTCGATCAAGTCTAGCTGATTCAAAAGTATATGGATATAGCTCGGTCTACGAAGAAGTCTTATACCAATCATCACCATAGACCTCTATAGTTAAAGGTGGTACATCAGGTATTTTTATGTGTATCTCCAATATTGGGTCACAGATGAATTAGGGGACATGGAAAGTTGTCACCGAGATATGTCGGTATCTTCAAGATAGTGGAGAGATTTGGGTCAGTATCATATAAGTTGTTATTACCTCAAAGGTATCATACCATGCACGATATCTTATGCATATCAAATCTTTGAAAGTATCACCCAAACCCATATCACTTGTTTGATCCCAAGGATATTGAGTTGGAGGGGGTTCATCCTTTAAGGAGTATCCAATTCATATCATTAATTGAAACATGAAGTTTCTCTAAGGTGGTTTAGTACCTTTAATCTAAGTGTTATGGTAGCATGGATGTGTAAAGGATGAGACCTAGGAGCAGGAAGCCAATGTACATGCGCAATGGTCGAGACTCTTCTCATACAATGTCGTACCACCATTGGAAGGGAAACTTAGGGATTGGTTGTCTTAAGTAGGGGGGGGGGGGTTATAACATTCGGGCTTTTCTCAAAGGTATATAATGTTAATGTTTTTGTTTTAATTCCTTACAATGGTCCTAATTTTTATGCCTAGTCAATTAATGGAGGTCTTGGGTGCGTCTAGGGCTTGTTTTAAGCCTGGAATCCTAAAATGGGAGAGGTAGACTAGGATTAATAGTTAGAGTAAACCGTGCAGCCACACCCACACGGTTTTCCTGAACTGTGTGACTGTAAATATTAGAAACCTAGGTGACACATAGTTTTTCTGTAACCATGTGACCCAAGGTGCACGGCTGTGCAACCCACCTGTAGTTTTAGATAGTGGGTTTCTACACAGTTTGCATATGGTTAGTCAAACTGTGCACTTAGTCATGTGAGGTTCCTCCTTATAGTAGTGAATGACACACAGTTGGTACACAGTTTGGCCCAACCATGCATCCAAACCACAGAAAATTTATTTTGAGTGTGAAATTATCATTTTCCCTTAATGAATGTTTTAACACAATTTCCTTCATCCCCTCTCTATTCCAACGAGATTTCCTCTCCTCTCATGGTGTGTGGAGCTCTCTTACTCCCATCTATGGGATTTTTGACCTAGATCCTTCGTTCATGGTCTATTTTGATCATTGTCGGTAGCAATGAAAATACCTTAGTAGGATCTATGTTCCACAATCATCTATTTCTAGTTTCCTTTTACTTTTTTGGCGATATTTTTGTTTGACATTTGTTTCCCTATTTTTTTGTATTTTGATAATTCATTTGATTTCTTTTGTTTTAGGTCGAATTAACCCTCAAAAGCGGATGAGTGGATAATTTCTACATCGAGGTATTGTTTCTATGCCTTTACCTCTATTTTCATTGAATTTTAGTTGACACATAATTGTGCCGCTCTCTAAAATCTTTCGGTGAGGCTTGGTTCTTCTTAAATAAATTATTTAAAGTGTTATTTCATGCCTTGTGAGACCATACCTTATGGTGGAACCCATCATAGGGTCATTATTCTCATTTTTTTCCTCCACTTTGAGTGTTCCCTCCTTGAATAGCCTATTTACCATGCCTTAAATGGTTAATTAACTCACATGGGTTTCATTTTGATTAAATGTCTTAGGTTATAAATTGACTTGAGATAAATGGTTTTCCATGAGATTAGCCCTCAATCTTAATGCCTTACACATTATATTTAAATTCTCATGATTGATTCTTTACATTGAGTTTCATATTCTTTTTCTTACTTTTATTATATGTCTTGTGCTTTGTGCCCTATGCCACATTTTATGCTTAATAACTTATGCCATAAGTGATTTTCTTGAATTGAATGACATTCTTGGTCATGATTGCTATCTTATTCCATTGAAATTTAATTTATGACATGTGATTAAATATATGTTAGGAATTTTCACATCTCCTTATTAATTGCTCCTTAGTCTTCAAAATACATTTTATAGTTTTCCTTAGTGAACATGTGGCTTGAGATTTTTATTTTATGGATTTCTATTATATAATACTATTGTATTATTATGTGATTTGGTTACTATGGCTCACTCACTAAAGGAAAAGAGTAAAAATGGGTCCCAAGTTATGGATTCCATAGATAGACTTTACATACTTGGTTGGATACTCTTGATGCATCAAGAGTGATACATTGTCTTTCCAAGTATCGGCTCATCGAGCGGATTTACTTATATTCATGAGAGAGGTTGATTCCCCAAGGGACCAAATGAGGATGGATTTGTTTGGAATGATGGATATTCCATTCCTCGGCTGATAATCAGTCCCTTGTGTGAGATACTTGGCATGGGCTCAGAGTCACCATATCACGAGTGATATAAGGGGTGTAGTATGGGTCACCTTGGATGGAATGAAAGGCATTGGTTATATCATATGTTCATGTAGCGACCCTTGGGATTATTTTTAGTTCACCTTGGATGGGTTCGAGACTCCACCCATGGATTTGATGGATTTATTTCTTATGCTTATTATGTTTCTTCTTATTTATATTAGAGCATGTTTAAGTGATGACAAGGAAATGTGACCTCCAAGATAAACCACAAGATTGGGGACTTATTTTACTTGGATGATTAAATTTTAATTCCCTTTGTATATGTATTAATACTTGGAAAGGAACCTCATTCAGACTCCCACATTAGGCCAAAGCAGGTGGTATGGGACTGGTGTCCATTAAAAACCCTTGACCTAGGGTTGCATGTTTTATTTATTTAATGCTGAGTTTTTATATATATGGAACACTGTCATTATTTATGGAACGAAATGGATCATCCTAGATAATATGGGTGTGGCCTAATAGGATTTTTATCTCACACCATGTTAGGGCACCGGTTGGTACTTGATTATACATTATGATCATAGGTATGAAAAAATGGAAGCATGAAGATTATAATTCATGATTAACTTGTTTCCTAGGATGTAGTTTGGGCGTAGAGGACCGAGCCTATGCTCAAGATGTTGTGTATAATTTTTTGTCCTTTTATAGTTTTTTATTGCATGTAGTATATGATTTGTATCCCGAGTTCCCATATACTCAATTTTTGTATAGATACATGAAATCATGATTATAATTTTGTATATGTTAAATTTATTCACCTTATTCTATTTATTTATTTATATTTTATGTTTTATCCCTATATTTTTTGTTGTTTCATTTTCATATCTATGGATTCTGCTATTTTTTTTCTTTTTTTAACTGCTGCAACCATTGATCTATGAGGGTGCAATCTCCCCACATATGTGTCCTTGTCCCTCACTGCTAGTTGGCATCCTTTGAAATTTGGGGAGGTACGCTTGAGGTCATGTAGCCACTGTATTGGCGCACTGTTGAGTGACATCTAGGGAGGGATGAACAATATTGGATGATTTTTCTACAGTGTACTTATCGTAGGTTCTCTATACCTTTTCTCACATGGCCTTGTTATTTTAGAGCTAGTTTTCATTGTTCTTCATGCCGACCCTTCCATAGTTTCTCAAACAACTGATTAAATTCCTTAATTAAATTGTTAGAACCTTGTTAGGTTTCCTGATTAGTTCCATTTAATGGTTGGATGTTGTCAACCTCAACCTAGACCACTCATGATGTGTGTTTATGAATCTTTCCTATGTTATACCACATCATTGGGTGCGTGTGAGATCTCTATCTGATAGGGAGTTGTAATGAATTAAATGAATTATTATGAGAGGGTTTATGCCTCATTTTACATGTGATAACATGATGTTAAATGATTAAAGGGATTAAATTGTAAATGTGTAATGAGTTGGATAAACACATGATTTTTAAAAGATTATGAAATATATTATGAAATGGTTATAATTATATAGCATTCCATATACATTTATACTCCAAGGATCCAGAAAACATTTAATTCCATAGAAATTTATACTCCATGGATTCAGAATTATAATGAATTCCAGAGACATTTCTTCTCAATGGATTCAGGATTACATGAATGCCATAAAAATTTATACATCATAGATATAGAATTATATTGAATTCTAATGAAATTTTTACTCCATAGATTCATATTACATGGGATACCTTGGACATTTCTACTCCATAGATCCAGTTGTTGGGTATAACACATGATTACATGGCATAGGCCTTTGATGATGCGTTAGAAATTTATACTCCTTGGATCTGACCATATAGTCCTGACATTGTATTACATGGAATAAGATATTGTGGATGATTTACCTTTATTTAAAGTTATCCCATGATTATAGTTTCATAATTTTAGTTGACCCTTATTTATGGGTGCTTGATCATTTTTGACAGGATGGATAGTATCAATTCTACTATACCATTTATATTACTGTTATATATTGTATAATGCTTTTTCTTATATACATTGATTGTAATTTCTGTAGAAACCATTGTCAGTGGCCTACTGAGTTTATCTCACACCCTGTTTGGGCCACCATTGGGTACCCAGATAGACTTCATAGATGGAGGTAGGATAAGGTAAAGCACCTGATGCATGATGCTTGATTGTTCATTTATTAGGTGTAGGGGAGCACAAGACCGATCTATACTCATGATGTTATCTCGATAAAGAGTTCTTTATGGTCTTTTTGAATTTTGATAAATGTATTTTACTGGATGTATATTTCCATGTATTCATGTTTCATTTTGTATAGAGACATGACATAATCATTTTTTATATGATATTTTTTGGATTTATTTATTATTACTACTATAATATTGATGTTTATCGACTTATTCCATTTACATGATATGATCCCAATATTGATTATTGTGATTACACTATTGTGAGATAATTTTATTATGAGAGTATAGTATCCCCATTGTACCACCTCATTACCCCGCTTCTAGTTGGTATCGTCTGGTGGACATAAAGGCGTGATTAAGGCATTCTGACCCACTGGATAGGGGCACCATTTAGTGGTTCCTGAGTTGGGACTTTACAATTTAAAACATACTTTAAAAGTTAAAATAAAACTTTAAAAATGTTTTGAAAAATAAAATAAAAGATAAAATTAATATTTTTAAAAATAGTTCATCATTAAGGATTGTAAAGGATAATATTAATAAACCATAAAAAATCCCCATGAGTGTCAAAACAGGTGTTCAATATTTCCCCCTCACCATAAATTGGATGGAGAAAGGATTAGAAAACACAATCAACTCTTTTCAAGATAAATCATTAGGGAGCGTTTGTGCCAGAACCACATCCACTTGTTTGTATCTAGAAATTATTGTTTTTCATAGTGTATCATACTCACTTCACTTTCCCAAAATTATGAAAAGTTTTTAAAATATTTTTTTAATTAAAATTGATATTGAAATCCATTTTGGAAATTTCTTGGAAAAATAATTAAAATAATATTAAAAAAAATTAAAAGAAATTTAAAAAGAAATTAAAAATAAGTTTTAAAATACATTTCAAAAAAATTAAAGAAATTGAATAAAGAGTATTATTACCATAAAGATAGAGGTTTAGTTTCAAATATTTTTCTAGAAGGAATGGTGTTGGATACCCCCTAACATAGAGTATAAACATAATGCTTAAGGTGGGAAAGAGTTGATCAACAACTTCAAGAGGTGTATACTAAATTTATTTATAATCTGCCAGAGGATTGATAATTGAGGCAGAGTGGAAAACACCGATAAGAAATCATTTAGATGATCCTTTAAGTACCCTTGTGGGTTTGAAAATGTTAGATCAATATGATTTGGGCATGCTAAAATTTCTTGGTGTAATAATATTGTATAATAAGGATTTTGGAAACCAAATTTGTTTAGAATGGTAATTTTTTTTTGAAAATTTAGTATAAATATGAATTAATTTTGGTCTAACATATCTATAATTATTTTTATTATATTCATAATATAAATGGACAACTATCTATTAATAATTACAAATTTTATTTTGAGAAATTCCATTTATAAAAGCAGTGGTTTTTGAAAATGTTATATTATCTTTTGAAAATAAAAAAAACCATAACTATTTATTCTAATAAATTTAGAGCCAAGAATAATATTAATATATTGAAAACCTTCAATTAATTTTCTAAGAGATATTTTGCGATACTTGATTTTTTTTCTAAAAACATCAAAATCAGGTTGATTTTTTAATTTCAAAACTAAATCATCCTTTTCCTTTAATATTTGATCATTTTAATCAGAAATAATATTTTCTCATTAATAATAAATTTATAAATATTTAAAAATATTTTCATATTTCAAAATATGTTCTTGAAAAAAATTATAATTTCATTATCTAAAGAAGAGGAGTAATAAGAGGATGAATGAGAGAAGGAAGAATAATGAGAAGGATAAAAAGAACTAACATATTCTCCTACCTTGAGTTGAGACATGGGGAATTTAAGAGGTGAGTTTCTACTTTTATAAGTTTATATTGAATATTTTTAAGAACTCCATGTTGATACTTTTTATCCTTCTTACCTTGTCCTTGTATTTTCAATTTTTTTTCAAGGGACAATCTGGCTTGATGTGGACCTTCTTTTTGAAATTGAATTATGTTATTTCTAATACACATATTTCATATATCCTTTTAGGTTTCTATAATGATTTATTATTATTTATTTTTTTATTTTATTAAATATTATCATCCATCGTTCAATATAATTTTCATTTTTGGAGTCTCTTTCGAAAGAATCTTCATTATTTTTCTTTAAATCCATCATTATTTTAGTTTCCTTGACCTTATTATCCTCCTTTTTATCTTGTATCTTCATGGTTATCTCATATTTCATGAGAGAAACAATGAGTCCCTCAAACACCATAATTTTAACATTTTTCACTTCTTGGATTGTGATGACTTTTGGTTTCCAAATTCTTGGTAAAACCCAAAGTCTTTTATTAAAAAATGTTTTTGTAGAAAGGGTGCCTCTAAGATCTTATCAGTTATTAAAAATATCATTAAATCTAGTAAATATATACATGATAAAATTTCTTTGATTCATATATAAAATTTACAAGTCTTTTCTAACATATCTAAGTGGATATCTTTTAATTTGTTAGTTACATCATGAGATACTTATAAATGTTTCAAAATTTCATGAGTTATTTTTCATATAAAGATAATATTAAATTTATTTTTATCTAAATAAAAATGCAAGAATTCATAGGTTTACCATCTAATTCGAAATAAAAATATCATTTGGGGTCCATTTATCTTATTTTTAAGTTGTAGGAGTATATCAATGTAAGTAAATTTATAAATAAGTTAATAAATAGATCTAAGAAATGTAAATATGTGATATTTCTAATAACAATATCTATTTCCATAAAAAAATAGAGTACGACCCAAGGATTATCCTTCGAGGCCACCATGGATGTTTTAAAAACCCATTTTAAAGAGGAATATCTATTTTAAAAAAAACATTTAAATATTTTGAAAAGAAAAACGTTGTAAGAATTTGAAAAAATAAATTAAACTAATTAAAACTCTTCTAATACCAAATATAAGTTGTAGATGGGTTAAATAGAAATAGATGGGATAGGGTGATGTTATCTTAACCAAATTAAAGAAAATAAATAAAATTTTCAAAAACTTACTTATAAAGAAATATAATAATAAAATTATTGAAATATCAAAATTAAAATTAAAAGAATAATAAATAAATAAATAGTGGTTATAAAATAAATCAATTAAGCACATTTGAATAAATTTTTAAATGAATGATTGAATTTGATAAATAAATTAAATCTAGGAAAGTAAATGAGAGCAGATATATTATAAAGAATTTTAGTAATAGTATCTAATGGTACCCCTAGGTTTATAACCCCAATCCCTTGAGTATTTAATGTATTCATCCCTTGGATTTAAGGGTACCCAAGATACCTAAATTATAACATTATTTTTAGGTTATTAAAAGAAACCAAATATAATAGACACTATATCTTAAAAGGAAAGTCTAGAAACCACATTAAGATATAGTTCATTACCATTTAAAGGAAATGGGAAGAAAACTAAAGTCCCTCACATTAAAGTTAGTGAGAACCAATATTATAAAAAATAGGAAGACTATAGGATTTCTTGGAAGAAATAAATTTTTAGAATGGTCTCAATTCTCTCTATGAATATGATGACCACTAAGAGATAATGAGAATAAATATAAGAGAGTGATTTGGATATTAAAATTTAGTTCACACTATAGAAGTATAAATAAGATAATGAAATAAAATAACTTCAAAGAGATATTGGTAAAGTTGGAAATTGGATAATGTTTTCTAGTAATGTTGATGTATATTTATAAGGCCTCAATAGGTTTCTATTTATAGGCTTTAATTCCTTATATAATTTTCTATAATCTCTTGGGTATTTATGTTTTTGAAGTCTAGATTCCATTAATCTTTAATATTATTATTTCTATGCATACCATAACCTTTTTAATGAAGAATAACTCAACATATCCAGGTTATCCATTAGGAAATTTAAATTCAACATAATAATAATATTATTATTCTATAATTATCTAAGAGAGATAAAAACCATCAATAATACTATTGTTTAAAGTTAAAAAAACTGAACAATTCAAAATCATTTGAAATCATTTGTTACAAAGTACAAAACACTACCATAGGAAAAGGTCGAAGATAACTAAAAAAATTAGTAAATATAAAAATATTCCAAATTTGAAATTAAAATATCTTTCTTTATTTATACATTTGATAATATAAAACTATAAAGTGACAACATGAAAAACCATAAAACATGTTTTAATAACTTATTTAGCATCAAAAAAATTTAGAAATAATAAAATCAAAGAAATGAACTCATAATACATAAATTTGAATTATCAAAGTAATTGCAGAAAATTCATCCAAGAAAAAAAGTACAAAATTAATCTACATTTAAATCTTTTTAAAAAATTTCAAAAATAGTTCTTATAGATTAAATATCAATAGTATGAATTTATAAAATCATAAAAATAATTTAATCACTTGTAAAAAACAAACAACAAATTAAAATATCAGAATATTGTTAAACATAGTAATATTAAGAAAATAGATTTATATAAGGGTAATTTTCCATCATGCATAAAGGTGAAATTTAATTTCTATAGGGTGGATAAAGGTAATGGGAAGAATATATAAAATTTAAAATGGTAATATGTAAAATCATGTGTAAAGGTAAAATATAAAATGTATAACCTACGTAAGGGTAAACATGTTTTATAAATGCATACATAAATGTAATCTCAAAGTGTTTAATAAATGTATAAAACTCACATAAAGGTATATTAGCAATATATAAAGGTATAAAAAATATCATTTAAGGGTAATAATAGTTCACATAAAGGTAAAAGGTAATTTCTATAAGGGTAAACATGAAATTCAATAGGCTGCATAAGGTTAGGATTAAACATTACGCGAGGTAAGAAAATAATTTCAAAATTCAATTTAAGGGTAAGCATAAACATCTGTAAGGGTAAATAAAATAAACCATGCACTATTTGAGGGTTCAAAATGAGTTGTGTAAGGGTAAACACTTGAATACATTACTTTCATAATGATTGAAGTAGATTTATAATACATGCATAAGGGTAAAAGGAAAGCAATGAAAGGATAAGAATAGAATTTCAATTATCAAATTAAGGTAATAATATTTCTATGAAGGATATGAAAGGGTAAAAAACATAGAAAAATATTTTTTCATGATTTTTTTCAAAAATAATTATTAAGAATAATAAAAAATAAAAAAATGAATAAAAAATTGAGAATAAATATATAAGTAAAATTCAATAAAATATAATAAAATAAAATAAAAATTATTATTTATCCAAAAATAAAATTTTAAAATACATTATATTGTAATTATCAAAACATAAAATAATTAAAGTGGTAAGGAGCCATTCCAACACTTTCCTCGGGATATAACTACCGAGATCTATAAAAACTAAAAGTTCTCTCTTATGTCAAGAAACATCCAAAAATATAATGGGATGAATTAAAATATTCCTCATAGTCATACCCTCCTCTTGATATCAAATAATAATAGAACTTGTTAATATGTCCTTCAAACACTCAAAATAATCTTTCCACCCCTCTATCCAAGAAAAATAATTCCCTTTTATTGTCAAATATGATAATGGAGTTGTGATACAAGAAAACCTTGGTACTAAACTCTAATCAGAACCAACTAATCCTAGTAAATTCCTCACATCAAAAATAGTATTTTGAGGATTATATTGTCAAATGGCTTAAATATTTGGTTTCCACTACCACACCAAGATCAAGAAATAACATAACCGAAAAAATGAACCTCATATGTTGAAAATTGATACTTATACATATTTCAATACAATTGATTATTCCTAATAAACTCTAACCTCATCTTGAGATTCTCTACATGATCATCCTCTTCCTTCGACTAAAAAATATCATCAATGGAGAAAACTAAAAAACCAACAATATATTATCAGAGCAAATTATTCATAGTCTATTTAAACAGAAATAGTGCATTCATAACTCCAAATGGTATCTCTACAAACTCATCATTCAGATACTAACATTTTAAATCTACATTTTGGATATATTTAACCTTAAACCTTATCTGGTGATATTTATATCATAAATCAATATTTTAAAACCATTTTTTTCATTTTAAATGATCAATAAAATCATCTATCCTAGAGGGTGGATACAGAATCTTTACCATTACTTGTTTAAACTATAGGTAATTTATGCACAGCCTCAATATTCCATCTACCTTCCTTTTGAGTAATATAAAACCATACCATAGTGATACACTATTTTAAATAAATAGTCATTGAAACAACACAACAATATAAATCCATAAATCCCTACTACCTATCGGTACCATTCTATAAGTTTCCATAGAAATGGGTGAAAATCCTAGATACATATCAATATCAAACTCAATATCTACCCTAAAAGGTAAAATTGTAACCTCATTTGGTAACACATAAATATATTCCCTCAAAACATGAATAAAATCCTCCATATCCAAATTAGATTCACTAAGAATAAAACTCACCAACCGAGAGGTAATACTCTACAGATCAATCATTATTTATCCTAAAAGGAAATAATTTTCAAAACAAATAGCACACATTCAACATCGAAACTATATAAAATCACCCTTCATCGATAAAAATTAATATAATATTCTATAAAGTTCCACCAATCCATCCCAAGGATAACATAATATTATTTTATCTATAATAGGAATAGGTTTTTAAATAATTAATCTATCCTCCAAATATTTTCACAACTAAACACCTCATCCAACATCAACCAAAACCCAATTATAGAGATAAAATATATTATCCTCTTATTCCTATCTACTTTAATTTGTAACTCATAAACTAGTGAAATGATGATAAATTAATGTGACACAGCAGTATCAATAAAAATAAAAGTAAGAGTGGATTAAATAAAAACTATACCTTTAAACAACTCAATTCCCTCCACATATTAAATTTCATTGGAATGTAGTTTACCTCTAAAAAATACTCCTCTTTAACATTATATATTCATTTCTATTTCTACTCTACTCATACCTTTATCGATCTTCACTGTGACGTCCTATTCTAGGACCACCCTATATTGGTGGGCCCAATTTTAATTTATTATGTTGTTTTTTCAAGGATTTAAATTAATGAGGATGGAAAAATATTCCATCAATAGCCACACTCTTCTCATTATTTCCCTATATACCTTGAAAATATTGTTATACATATTGGATATTGACCTTATCACCATAATAGAAACATCAAAATCCCTAGGTTCCACCTGATGGTTGCATAAAACCTACATTAGAGAAATGAAATTACATTAGAATTCGACTCTCATAACCTCACTTAATACTTGATTGGTTTGCAAATAAATAAATTCCACCTGTATTTTTAATCCAAGATACTCCCTATTAGGTATGTTTAAGAAAATATCCCATTCCAATCCATAAATTTTCCTCCATCTCAACCCTTTTGCAATATATCTATAAACTATGTGAGAGAAAAGATCCCCAAATACCTATTGATACAAGGTTTTAAATACCTATAAAAGTTATGAGATATAAAATTCTGATCATTCATAACATCAAGGGAATATTTCATCAAATTTATATGTTACATTATAAACTCAAAAAAAATAATTCCCTTACTGTATTGGAAATAAACCCTACTGTTTCTAGATCTTAAGAGTATATGATAGAAATTATTTTATAAATAACTAATGAAACTAATTCCATATGATAATTTAAATGTCATTACCTCATAATAAAATAAACCATGTCTGACATGTCAATCCTCATAACAAACTCACTACTAAAAGAACCTTGTGCTTATTTATCATCTGGATCAGCTTAAAACCTATATCATCCTCCGCTAATTGATGGTCAGTATCATGACTAGAAATAAACCCATAATACTTTTGGTATCCTATTATTATACAACACACTCAATGTTATATTCTAAGACTTACAAGATTTGGGTTCCACACTCCAACACACATCCTCAGGTGCTTGTTACGCCTCCTCTTATTGAAGCTGATATTAGCATCGTATAATCTGTATAACTAAAAATAGATAAACCAGCTTAATCATAAGGATATCTATATGAGTAATGTATAACTACACAATAGAGGCCCAAAAAAATTTAATTGTGGTTGTTTATTAAATTATATATATTTTAGAGTAAAAGGGTAAAATTGTAACTTTTTGGTTATTGAAATGAAATCCTAATAGTGTCATTGGATTTGGGAAGTGGAAATTACCCTTGAGTAGTGATTTGGTAATTTTTTGGTGTGTATTGTTTTCCCATAAAATTCATGTATTTTATAAATATTATTATCATTATTATTTAATTTAGTATTTCATTTTAAGTGAATTCGTTTTATTAAATGAATAATGTGTATTTGGGATATTTTAGTAGTAAGGAAATAAAAATTTTAGATAATGTGTTGGAGATATATATCTTGTAATGTCATTAAAAATTATAGTTAGAGATAATTAATAGTTGGTTTAAAGGGGAGGTATTGAAAGTAGCGGGAGATTTAATATACAGTTATGACATGATATTGATGAGGGGAGTTATAGGGAATTAAATAGAAATGAATAGAGAGAATTTTTTTTTCATCATTAACATTTCCATTGGTAATACTTTAACCCTCTAGATTATCTAAAAGTACAAAACCTAAAAAAATTAGTGGTGTGATGAATCTGAAGGTAGTGATTCAAATGGATAATGAAATTTTGTATGAACTATTGTTGGATATCATAAAAGGGTCAAAGGATTCTTTTTATCATAGATTTGAGGTAGGTGACTCAAATTTTTATCTCTTTTATAGTCCTTATGAATCAATTATGGTTATGATTTTTCATATTGGGTGGATGTTTCATAACAATTAGAAATATTGAATATATGGTAGATTGAAATTATAAATGAATTATAAATATGGTATTGGTGAAATATTTTTTTGAATAATTTAAATTGAAGATATTATGAGTTGGTGGATTATTATTGAAATTGATAATTGGTGTAAATGGGATATGAAAATATTCATAATTATAATTCTATAAATATAAATATTTAATTTATGGTGATGGAAATGATAAATGGTAGCTATGATGATGAAATGATGAATTATTGTTAAATATTGATTATAATTCATATATAAATGATTTGGTATGTGTTATGATGGGATATTTATGTTGAAATTTTTATATGAGTATTTATGAAATGTCTTTTAAGTCCCTAATATGAATTTAGATCCCAGGATAATAGAAATTCATATAACATAACTTTGAGGTGAGAGGATAAAATTTAAGAACTTTCGTACGAGCTATTACAATTAAATAAATTGATCATTCCACTTACTATTAAAGTGTGTGGAAGTGATGGTGAGGTCTGAGGGATGATGTGGAATTGATTTATGTTCATGAGTTTGTGCCACATTCATGAGTTTGAGGACCATTTAGGATATTAGAGTTATAGATTTGTGTAAATTATATAGGTTTTATTATAATTTAATGGGGTCATTCCATTTGTAGTGGTGGATTTACAACCCAATACATTTTCGATATAATAATTACAGTATGAGATGATTGTTTTGTAGGAACTAAAATCCTATATAAACCCCTAAATAACCTATTTAGTGTGAATTATTTGAGGCTAGGATGTGATGTGAATATGAAATGAAGTGTTTTAGTTGAAAGGGGTCCTTGATATGTGTTACTAAAGTGATAAGATTTTTAAATTTATATATTCCTAGGAAATAAGGGATGTTAGTTATAAATTAATCCATAGGATATTGATTATGGTATATTAAGTTTTTATCATGATATATAGTGTGATGTGATTATACTATTGTAAGATATTTATATGTGTGATGGGATAAGTGGGTCAATAAATAGATAGTGGACGTATAAACCCATTTATGATATGTGGTTGTGATGTGAGAATTGTGACTAGTTTCCTATTAGTGGTTTTTGAAATGTGATTAAAAGATGAGGATGATGAGATTTCAGTGTGGATGAAATGTATAACCCTAGTGGATATGTGATGTGTAGTGGTGAGATTGAATGTTGAAGTGGAGAGATCCCATGAGGGTGGAAAATCGGTAATATTGTGAGATTCCCTAGGGGTGTCTAACATTCCAATGGATACAAGATGTAGCGGGGAGATACCCTAAGGGTATAAAACCATAAAAACAATGAGATCCTTTGAGTTTACAATATCCCAACAAATTAATGGTCATATCTTAGAAAGTTAGATGCGGGTGGATAGATAATTGGTATTGAAAGTGGATTATTAGAGAGTCTCCTAAGGGTGGATATCAATTTTTAGTTATAATGGATTATTAGTGATTTATGTATAGATGGATAACTTCTTGGTGATTATAATATTATAGCATGGTCTCTTCATGTAGAAAAATACTTGAGAATATTAAATTTAGGTCCCTGTATGTGGAAAAATTATTTATTGTGGCTTAGAGGTGGTTTTTATTAAAATAGTATTTATATAATAATGTGTGAAAAGGATAAATTGTGGTTTAAAATTGTTAATATGTGGTGTGTAATATAGTTATTTTGATAGTATAATTTTATGTGACGTTAATTGGTTGATTTTTTTGTTTTATTTATTCCATCACTACAATATTGATATCTTTTTATAGCAGGTTTTTAGTGGCAGTTTACTAAATCACTGCTAAAATTTTTATTAATAATTTAGCACCCATTTTTTATAATCCTCCAATAATTTTTTTTCAACCCCAACACTTCCCTCCCACCACTAAAGACCCCCCTTCTCCCCCAACCACCATGAGACCCCCCCCCCATCGAACCCCGAATACCTAGCCCCTCACTGCCTCACCGCCTCATCGTGCCTCGCCGATTCTTCCTAAGTTCATCTAAGATAGACTTTTCTCCTTTAAATTTATTTTAAATAGATCCACCAACAATGTTTCATAAACTATATTCATCTATGTTTACTTCAAGTAAATAAAATTATATAACATTCACTTTAATAGTGTTGGATTGATATAATTTTCATTCTCACATTCTCTAGGTTTTCTTCCAACCATGATTGAAGTTTAAAATATCTTAAATTATTATATATAAAATTTATTTATAAGATTATTAGTATATTTAAATTGAGAGAAAAATATGTATTCAATTTTTTGATTCACTTACAGCCTAAGAAAATATGTGATTTCTCTAATCATGGATATTTGAAACTATAGACTCACTAAGTTAGTAAACTGCTCAATTAGTTCCTTATTATCTATTACAAATATAACCTTATTTTCATAGATGAGTACTATGAATTATTACTCATTAGATACATTCATATAAATATTATAGTCAACACCACCTCTATTCAATTCAAACTTCTTCATGTATGTATTCAATTGATCATAAAAATCTAGAGGTGTTTGTTTCAATCCATATAGATACTTCCTAAGATTCCATACCGTTTTTTCATCATCATCAAATTAAAATACAATAATTTTTTTAATATATACCTCTTACTTTCTCAATCCATTAAAAAATGCTACCTTTATATTGTTTTGGTAGATCGTGAGTATCCACTGTATTTCCATCGATAATAATAATTCAAATGATTAAATTCATGAAAATAGTGTGAATATTTCTTAAATATAAATTACCTCCACATGGTAATATCCTTTACATGTTAGCCATGCCTTATCCCATATCACATTTCAATGTTCATCATGTTTTTTCTTGAACACCTATTTTATTTCAATTCCTTTTCTGATTATCTGACCTCTAAACAAGCACTCATGTCTTGTCATTTTCAATTTGATATAGTTATTCATTCATGGATTTATCCTATGATTCATACTTTTTTTCTTTTTTTTTGAAGATATTAGTTTACTTGAGATATTAAAATTGTTTTCTTGATGTTTCTCATCCACTGGGTTTATATTGGATATTTTTCTGTCATCAAGAATGCTTGACTCGTAAACTTCAACCCTTATTACTCTCTTTATTATTTGAGTCTATGAATGAATAACCTCAAGACCTTATTAATTTATAATTTATTCTCAAAATACTAGGTTTGATTCCATGATTATTAATCATTTATCAGTAGTCACTATTGGGGATTCTCATCATGTAATGATTGTTTTTCCCTTTGATTGTATTGTTTGCGACAACCATTTCATTTTTTATGTTAATTGATTCCTATAATCTTGTGATTCCCAAAATATATTTTTCTTTAATTGTGGTGTTTGGATTGTTTTTTTTTTCAATTTGATTTCAAATATGTTTTTACAAAATTGTTTTAAAAATGTTTTATTGAAATGGTTATGTTTTATTTTAGGGAAAAATAACTTTTTTTTGACATTCTTGGGTTATCAAATAAGTTTTTATTTGAAGGACCAATTTCATTAAATTGATCAAATACAGGATTTCATTTTACTAAAACATCATGAATTTAAAACCCTATAGAATTTCTATTCCAAACTTGAAAACATGAACTACTTAATGAATTTTATTTCATAGATTCAGTGGGTTATGATACTTACATAAATATTTTAGGTTTCAATTCATGTTATTTAATGGGCGTCTATATTGGGTACTTGATGATGAGTGGGATGTGGTAATAAATCATGGGTTCATAGAGAAGGTATCACAATGCGATTCGCGTTTGGTTTTACATTTTAGTTGTTATTGTATTAATTTTCCCTTTTATCCCTCAATTGTTTTAAATATTGTACACTATATATATATATATATATTATTTGTTTGATTATTTAGAGGTTTATTTAGTATTTACTTATTATTAATGTTCATTTATTATTTAATGGATAAATCATTACCAATGTAGTGTTTCATTATGCCCAAGAACTTTTTCCTATCCTATGTAGATCGGGAACACCTTTTAGGATAGTGGCGGATTGGGTATGTGTCAGTTTTGTAGTATTTTAGGATGGTTTGTTATAAATGGAATTAGATCCATAGATACCATAAGATCCTAGGTTCTATAATTATCAACTATTATTTTGGTATATTGGTAGAAAGGAAAATAGATCTATCATAAATCAAGAGGTAGGTGCAAGGAGGGCCTCATGATCACTTTATCTCCTCAATTCTTGAGTGACCTAGGGTTTTCAAGAATTTTATTTTATTCTGATTAGTTTTTATGAATTTATATTTGAGATGTTGTTGTTTGATCCTCATTAAAATCATGTCAATTGAATGTATTTTTATTGAATTTATATATTTTTCCACTCAAATAACATATATAATATAATCATCACATCATTTGATTGTATTTTGGTAGGAATTTTATACAAAATGCATTAAATCACTAAAAATTGGCCTACTGAGTATACTACCCAAAATGGATGTCTTATACTTATAAATACACAATGTTCACGTCTATATTGAATAATGAATTTTGATGGATATTACTGTAGTTAATAAATTGGTTATGTTAAGCTAAAATTTTCTTTAGAACCCCATGATAATATTAATTATCTTTACTAGTGATGGATCAAAACATTTGGTTCTGGTTTTATTCTTACATAACTAATATAAGGTGCGTTTAAAGATGTATAATTATAATTGGGTGATTTTTCTAACATATGAAAAAATATTCTATATCTTTCTCCCTGCATCTATTCCTCTAGCTCCACCTCTAACACTTTCCCATCATCCCAACATCTATTTCCCTTCCTCCATGACTCCTCCATCTATATCCTTTATCACACATGAATATCTTCAAAAATATAATATGACTCTATTATATCCACCTCATTCTTATTTCTTTTTATGTATCTATTCATCCATGAAATCTATGATCTACATAGAAACCCTTTAATATGCCGCTTAGGCAGGTTATCTGGGTTGGTTTGTGACAAATTTGTATCAAAGGAATTCATGTCTCTTCTTTGAAGTTGCTATATAGTTTGGGATATATTGGTAGACATGAGATAGTATTTTTGAGAATTAATAGGTATATTATGAGAAATTTCTTGGCCAGATATCATCTTAAAGTGCCTTAAGTTACCATGGGCTATTGGGAAAAAGTATCTTTGAGGATTTTTTTTGATCTAATCCTAGACTTTTTCCAAATATTTAACATATTTATATATTTTTTTCAAATAGTATATATGAATATCTTTCCCTACTTATTAATAATTATGTGTTTTAATTTTTTTAATATTGTGTAGGTACATTGTGATATACATGGATAAAAGCTGGATCACAATACCAAGGAACACACCTCATTATGTTAAGGGTTTGGAGGAGTTTTTTATATTTTGAAATTTCCAATCGATTCGATGAAGGGTGAATAATATGACCATGTCCTAAATGTAAATTTAGAAGATGTTTGAAGAGATATATTGTTTATGAACATTTAATATTGAAGCAATTCCCTGGTCAATATTTGTGTTGGATTTGGCACAGAGAATCAAACGTTACATAATGGTTGAGCACTGATGTCAATCCACCGAATGAGCTCCCAACTTCGTTGAAAAAGGGAAATGAAATATAAAACCATATAAATGATGAATTTGGAACTACAATACTCCACCATCAATATCAAAACACATCGGAACAACCAGATGATGGTGCTATAAATAGCAACATGACAAGTGATGTTTTTGAGACTTTAGGACAACTAGATGAAGATGGTAACATATCAGTGGATCCTTATCTTGATTATGTGGAGACTAATGTAATAGAAAACATCACTAAGTAAAATACATTTCATTATTTAGTTTACAATGCAAATCAAGAGTTTTATAGTGGATGTTTGAAATATTCAAAACTTTATTTCTTGCTAAAGTTGTACCACATCAAATGTCTATGTGGAATTAAAAATAAGGAAATGTCCATGATATTGGAATTATTACGTGATGAATTTCCTAAATAAAAAATCCCTAAGTCTTTTTTATGATATGGAAAAAGTTGTTAACAGGATTGGTTTGAATTATACAAAAATACATTTGTGTCCCAAGGATTGTATTCTTTATTGGCGAGAGGATTCAAGTAAATAGGATTGAAAAAAATGTTCTTCTTATAGATGGTAGTTAACAGGTGATGTTGGAAGTCTGAATCAATATAATACCATGAATAAGAAGAAAAGGAGCACACCTGTAAAGGTTTTACGTTACTTTCCTTTAAATCCTTGATTGAGATGATTATTCATGTCATCCAAAACCTATAAACACATGAAGTGGCATTCTGTAGATAATAACAATGATGGGTTAAAGTGATATCCATGAGATTCAGAATCGTGGAAGACATTTGATTCATTACAGCCAGATTAATCAGCTGATCCTAGGAATGTTCGATTGGTATTAGCTACCGATGGATTCAACCCATTTGGGAATTTTAGTACCAGTTATAACATTTGGCCAGTTGTTTTGATCCCTTACAATCTGCCTCTATTGATGTGTATGAAAAAAATGTATTTTATCATTTTGATGATTATTCCTGGAAAAAAAATGACTGGAAATGATATTAATGTATACTTACAGGCTTTAATTGAATAATTATAGGATTTATGGAGCAATGATGTTGAGACATTTGATGATTCTTCTAAAACAATGTTCAAAATTTATGTTGCTTTAATGTGGACCATTAGTGAATTCCCTAGGCTTGGGAATTTATCTGGTTGGAACACTTACATGGGTTTGTATTTTCATGTTTGTAACTTTGATTTTGAACCTAAACGGTTACCTCATAGTAGAAAATCGTGCTTCTTGTGCGATCGAATATTTCTCGATGCATCTCATATATTTCGGCTGAACAGATCAAAATTTAACAGTTTCATTGATCGTAGACCACCTCCAAAGTTGTTAACTGGTTCTGAAATATTGGGACAACTTGGAAAAGTTGAAACATAATTTGGGAAGGTTTATTATTTTAATGATAGTTGGAAATGATTTCGAAGTGAATCGTCAAGTGAAATCAGAACACAACAATGGAAGAAAAAAAAGTATATTCTTCAAACTTTCATATTGGGAATTTAATTTGTTGCTGAATAATCTTGATCTGATGTATATTGAGAAGAATGTATGTGAAAATTTGATATTCACATTGCTTAATGAGCATGGAAAGTATAAGTATCATGTCAATGCTCAGAAAGACTTATAATTAATGAACATAATACGTCATCTCTGGCTAAATGATAATGAAAAGTATGATCCATCAATTTTTTCAATGAAAAATAGGGATAAGTATACATTCCTTTGAATTTTAAAGCACATGAAAGTATTTGATGGGTATTAAAGTAACATCTTGAGGTGTGTTGACTTAAATAATCGTATGTTACATGGATTGAAAAGTAAGGATTCACATATTTTGATACATTAGTTACTACCATAGGAATGGCGTACATTATTACCTGAAAAAGTTATTGTTGTTGTACTCCAATTCTTCACATTTTTCAGGAAACTATGTTAGAAAAATCTACATCCATTTGAGCTTGAAAACCTTCTAGAGAGGTTTTTATTGACACTTTGTGCAATGGAGATGATATTTCCTCTGTCATTTTTTACTGTCATGATGCATTTAACTGTAAATTTAGTTGACGAAGATAAATTAGGAGGCCCCGTTCATTATCGATGGATGTACCCAATTGAGAGGTACTTTATTTATATTTTTTTTAGTTAATTAGAAAATTTTTGACACTTAATTAAATTCATAATTATTTTTGTTTTTTTATTTCACAGATACCTTGGGAATTTGAAATCATACTTGAGAAATAAATCTCAACCAGAAGGCTCTATTGCTGACGACTATTTAGCAGAAGAGTGTATTACCTTTTGTTCCTGATATGTGTATAATATCAAGAAAATATATAATCAAGTTGGACGTGTTGATGACACATCGACTAAATATCAAATACATGGGAAATAAAAAATATTTCCTATTATTGGCTGATCAATTGGGAGGACCTCTAATGTTACACTCACAGAAATGGAATAATTTCAGGCACATAGATATGTGCTACAAAATAGTAAAATTGTAGATCCATTTATTGAAGAGTTGAGGATAAAAACAAAGATACGAATGAGAGGTTGAACACAAAATGAGAAATATATAACAAAAGATGTTAATAAAGAGCTTGTAGAATGATTTGCACAATGTGTATGTTCATAAATATTGCAATAAATATGAATATTAGGTTGACACATATATTTTGTAATTCTAATAAAGTATATTTATTTTTTTAGATCATGAGTACTGATACTCGAGTAGAGTTTTCAGAATATATGAAGTTTCTTACTCGAGGTCCTCTAAAACTAGTTATAATGTTCGATGATTACAACATGAATGGATTTAGATTTCGTATAGTCGATCGAGAAGAGGGTTTAAAAACATAGAATAGTGGTATATTTTCATTTGATAAAGTGGACTACTATGGAAATTTGACCAATATTATTGAATTAAACTACCATGGGAATTTTTCAGTTGTTTTATTCAAATTCAATTGGGTCGATATTATCAGAGGTGTTAAAAGATATTCCTTGCAATTTACTTCTATGAACTTCTCTCGCTTGATGGATGTTGGTGATCGTGAGCTACATGATCCATATATCTTATCATCGCAAGAAAAAATGTTATATTATGTTAATGATGTTGTGGATGAAGGGTTAAGTGTAGTTTCTCACGTAAAACAAATATATTTCTATGATATGGGTGATGATGTTAAAGATTTGACCTCTAACATTGAATCTCATCAATAATGAAAATCAGAATTATTTGTCAACCATGATATTGAAAATATTAGTTTATCGAGGATGAATAAAGTGGATGAAGTAATGGAGTAGGAAACTGACATGATTTAAGGAGAAAATGATTGTATGTATAGTTATTCATTCATTTAGAAACCACTTATTTCATTTCTGCAATCATTCATTATCATTGTTATGTATATTTTGTTTGTTAGTATTGTGAATCTATTAATTTTTTAATTTTTTTTCTGCATAATTTTTTTGAAATATATGTTCTGAATATAATTTTATTTTATTAAATGACATGAATGTCAAGGAGGAAGAGATATACTATTTCATCGACCACTACGACAGATTATAATCCATATGTCTCCCTCTCTACGACATCTGACCCACCATCGGACTGCCCCCTACACCATATCCCCCTACACCATCTCTCACACCCTCCATGAGGGTCCCTTTAGTAGCTCATTCATCACCTCCCACTTCAAGAGCCTTAGCATTGGGGGAGCGGCACGCCACTTTTATTTCTTCACGGGGATACTGGAGGGTGACTGTTATAGGTACAAATTTTAATATGAATAAATTTATTGCAATTTTTTTATACTAACAGTTTGTTCATTAAAGATGAAAACAATGCAACTATGTAGAAAAATATAAAAAGTCCAGATGTATGGAATCTGATCGGGGAGAATATAGTTGTCCCATTTGATTCATATGGGGTCTCTACAGATTATGCCACAAGATAACATGGAAAGATATTAGGCCAGCTGGTTGCGGAGCCCCTTTCCCTTCCTATTTCATATGATGATTAGAGAAATATTCCTACAAGTTGGAAAAATGATATTTTTTATTCCCAAATAAAGGTAATTTTAATACATTATGGTGTAATTGATTGTCATGTTATTAATATTTTCAAAATGAATTTATGGGTACAGATGTTTTTCCACTTTATGGTTGCTGATGTGATAGCACGAAAGTGGACATTGAAAAATCTTCGAAAAAATGGAAATAATTTAAATGGATATTGTGGGGCGATGTCAATGATACTTCATTGACCACCCAACAGATGTATGACATGCTACCCAATGGGGTACCCAAAGAGAAATGGAAAGTTTTTGTTGAAAAACATCGTGATGAGAAGTAGATGGTATTTAAATATATATTACTTTAATAATATCATTTTACATTTATACATGTATATGAAGAAGATATGACATTGAATACATTAATATTAAATTTTATTTTATTTATTTTAGGATCTTTCAATAAATAATGCATCAAGACAGGCTAAGAAGGTCATCCCTCACACTATGGGGTCAAATAGTTTTTCTAGAAGCTGATATGCTCTAGTAATATTTTCATTAGTTTAAATATTATAATACAAAATTATTTGTTTAATATATTAAATTTTTTATTTATGTTTTTTTAATGAAGTCACAGATTATAGGGCACAAAAAATCCTGAATAGAAGCGTGGTTGAATGTTCACCAAAAATCTGATGGAAGTTTTGTTTATGAGCCTGCCAATGAAGTTGGGGTTTGAACTCATTTTTCATTATATTAACTTATTATTAGTTGTTAATATTTTAATATACAATGATTATAATATGAATTCTATTTTATTTATAGGTAAAAATTAAAGAACTGTGGGATTCCAATCCTACGCAGTCCTTCTTAGTCTCCAAGGATGACCCGGTTGCTAAAGTCCTTGGGAGGGAGCATCCTAGTAGAGTGCATGAGATGGGTTTGGGGACCATACCATATGAGGTATTTGGAAGGACATCAGGGATTTTAGCTGCATCTACTCTTAGTTGTAGTCAGTACATACCCCAATATACTCAGAGAAATATTATTTCTCTATAAAACACAGTTCAAGACCAGGGGGCTCAAATATACGCTATGTAGAAAGCGTTGATTGATTTATATTAGAAGATGACCAGATCTTCCCCCGGTGGTATTGCATCGACTGGTGGGGAGAAATTAAATCACAAAAATTAAAAATCATTTATTTTGCAAACTTTTATTATTTTTAAGTTTCAATATAAATATACAAGAGTATTTAGTTTTCAATATCATGTTCTTTCAGGTGGTCTTAGTAAGTATATATGGAGGTGGAGAGGGTGGTGAGATTTTTTCATCATCAAACCATGATTAGTTGTTTTTTTGATATGTTGTTAAAATATGGTAACAATCAGTTTTTATATGTATCATGTGTGTCACATAGTTTCCACCAAAACATTTCATGACCAAACATTTTATTTATTTCTCATGTTTTTTATGTATTTTATTGATTCCTAATATTTCATTTTATGTCTTCATTTCTCGAGTGTGTTATGCACCATATATGTCGATTCTTTTTTTGTCATGAATCATTTTTTATGATTCATTTTTCCTAAATTTATTAGGTTTGTTACCCAAGGATCAATGATCAAAAACATATCCTATAGTAATAGGAATCAATCCATTCACAGTTCTTGGAAAAGGTCCTCTATAAATATTTGTCTCGTGTATATGAGGCAAAGGATGAGATGTATGCGAACCATTATTTGAGAAAGAAATAAACAAATTTATGTGAATGAGGAAGGGTCTCGCCATTAGGGTATAACTGGTGTGATTATAATTTTCACTAAGGCCTATTATAGGAGATCCCAACATCATTACATATATTGAAACATCATGAATCAATCAACATATAGTTTTTATATAATACCCCTATAAATATTAGACTCTTTCCTAGGGTAAGATTCATTTTTTTATAACATATGTTTATGGATAAAGAACCACATGCTAAGGATCCTTATGTAAATTTGGATAATATGTAGAGAAAGATAGGTCTTACTTGGTAGACTACTCGAAGAAGTTTCAAGTCTTACAATATGGACCATGCATCACATAGTTTCACATCATTTGAAAATGACTAAAATAATATATAGTTTAAGATCATATGAAAAATACCTTATTATATGTGGTTTAATATAGTTTAAACTGATGTTCAAAATGAAATGAAGTTGTCTTGATGCCAACCCTATGGATGGAAAACCAATGTAAATGAAGAAACCCAGTCATTAAGATAAAGTGGGGGATCTGATATCGGTTTTTTGGTTGGGTTTATGATAGGAGATCTAGGAATCACTATGTTTTCCATAAAAATACGAATCAATCCTCACATAGTTATTATAATTTTGGGGAAAATATGATCACCTTGACTTTGAATTGAGAAATAATATGGAAACCAAAATAAATTGAATGATTATAATGGTACATACCCTTTATGAACTTCCATTTGTGCATTATCAGGTCTTGGGGATATTTAGGTAGAGTTTTGTGGTGATTTTGAGGTTTGAGGTGGTGTTTTAGCCTTTTAAAGGACACTACGGCTTGTGCAATGACGTGTCTCGATATGAAAAAGGTAGTTTTATATTGGTCATGCTCTTGTGTAAAATGGGATATATAACCATGACTTGGGGATGACATGGTGCTATGTGTGTTGTCCTAGTGGTTTTCCTATGCACCATGAGAATCTTGAAATTCCCTTGGGTGGGCATGGAATATCAAAGGACCACCTGTCCGAAATAGGAAACCCAAGATCACCACACTGTAGCCTTGGGCATAGTGAGGGTAAAATGGTTAGGGAATTGGAACTAGGTAATGGATTCTATACATGGGATAATATAGAAGAACCACTATGGCTTAGACCAATCCATGTTCTATGATTTGGAAATATCATTATTTTGTATTTATTTGGTCAAACGGTACATATCATCTTGATAAAGATAATGAACAAGCTTAATTGATTCTTAAGGGGAAGGTAGAAATCACATGATTTTTACTTATTCTTGTTATTTATTCTTATATGGCCACACTTACTTGGTTTTCCAATTATGACTTATTTTGAGATAGTTTGTTGTTTTGGTTTTTATAAAACTTTCTATGTATGTTTGTATGACCTCACCACATATGAAAATGACTAAGAATATATATCATACTATTAAATTGGTTTCCCATGAAATATTGTATTTCTGTGTGAATACCCTTTATAATAATTTTGTAATTATGATAAAAACCCTTATTGAAATTAAATTATGAGTGGTGGTAGTGATGTTTAGTGGTTATTATGTGTGGTGGTAGAGATTTGGGGTGGTTGTGATGTGGGGTGGTTGTGATGTGTTGTGGTTATCTTGTGTTATATGTTATATCAATTGGAATGGTTTTTTTCAGGGCATTGGTAATGGGCATGCAGTATCAACTACATTTTTTTTGTAAATCTGTCTTTAGCTACGTTTTTAACCACCGCTACAATTAATGAACATTACTATCCACGGTGGTTAAAACTGGAACTATGAACAATAATTTAGCGGCAGTTTTAACCACCATTACATAGTTTCATATTCTTTTATTATTATGCGGCAGTTTTTAAGGATTTAGCGGCGGCTTTTCCTCGTGAAACTGATTTTATTTAACGGCGGTCCACTAAATCCATAAAAACCTCCGTGGAATTCACCCACTATGATGGTTACCATAAACCGCCACTAAATCAAGTAAAATTCCACATTTTGTATCTCGATGCACACTTTAGCGGTGGTTTTTGGAAACCGCGGAAGAATCATACAGAGATGGTTTAAACCGCCGCCATTTCCAAAAAAAACCATCGCAAAATGGTCATTTTCTTATAGTGGATACATGAATTAATTGGTATGATTTATTCACATGTAAATATAATATTTTTTTTGAGGAACCCATATATTATATTTATATGTTCACCCATACTTTATATAACTAATTTTTTATGTTATCTAGATAGTGTAGGCAGTGTCATTTGGTGACATTAGATTATGATATATTAGACTATTTTGTGGACTTTGCTACATTATGTTTTACCTAAGGTATATATGATGATTTAATTGTGGTTGTTTTCCCTCTATGGATTTTAATTTTATGACATGGTATGAATTTATATATATCATTCATGTACTTAGAATGATGATTTCATTATATTATTCCTGGTATTGTGAATATTTATTTTATAAATTATAATACCTTCCTTATATTTTTGAATATATACCTTCGGTGTTAGTAGAAAACATGGGGATAATTGAAGGTAGGATATGGGTGTAATACTCAAATTTATTTTCTATACTAGTGGATTCTTGGTGAGGGTGGGTCATGAAATACTGGTATTAGATTGGATGGATTTTGAAGTAGGCATTTGTGAGGATTTTATGGGTAGTAAGGTATTAGTAATACAAGATCTTAGTATGTTAATTGTTACATAGAAACAAGATTAATATATAAATTCTCATGTTATCTAAGAAAGGAATCTATATGTTTTGAATTAGTAATTAGATTATAGCATACTAACAATAGGATAACTTGATAGATATAGATTCACACATCATAGAGATATAGGTCGTGATAATTGTATATGTGGCATACTTGGGGTTACCGTATATATGGTGGTGAATGATGTGAATATATGGGTAGATTTATAATTTATGTGGTATTATTTTTGTACATTCCTCATATAATTATCCTTGGGATAAATTTGGTTTTTCTGTTTGTAGTTATGTCTATTTTTTTACACTGACATGAGGTTAAACAAGAGGAGCTGCAATAAAAACCTGAGTATAGAGCACTGAATTTTTTTCCCTTAATGAAAATCCTTATTTTCCTTATTCCTTTATCTATTTTTTTGAGACATATCATGTAAAGGATTATGGTATTTGATAATCTCGAGGAAGCTTCTTTGTGTTCATGGTAATCTTTCAAGACAAACATATGGAACTATGTTGAGGTAGAGGGGGTTTCACCATAGTGTTACTACGAAGTTGTGTCCATGTAGTAAAAAAAAGGTTTGCACTATGGAGGTTCTGGTTAATGGAGTTTTCATCATAGCCTTCACCATGGATGTAAAATTTTAAAGGTTTCACCATGGTGCCTTGGACCACATCATAAATCCTATTTATGTGTAGTTTCAAATAGCTAGTCTAGTATTTAGGTCTTCAGGTGTTAAAAGACTTTAATAGATTGTTACAATATTTTTTATTTAGGAATCCATTTTATAATTGATTAGAGACTTTCATTTTGAAAATTTAATAGGGGTTTCCAAGAGTCTTAAAGAGGGGTTTCTCGTATGGAGGAGCTCTTAGATGATCCCCTAAAATGTCAATCTATGTTCTCTACTTGGCATTGTTTCAAAGCTTCGAAGGACTATAGAAATGAATCCACACCACATTTCTCTCACTTATGAAACAAAGACTCCATTAGGTTAGAAGTTCATTAAATTTTGGGACATGTATTTTATCTTGGAATAATATATTTTTTATGATTGATTAAACCTTTATTATTATGATTTTCATGTTGTTTTTAGTGGATATGAGGCCAAATTAATCAAGAACATTTGATTATGTGTGGATCCTGACATTTGATCATAGTGTGCCTTGTTATTCCTTGATAAGAAATGTATTTATTGTTATGTTTCATATCCTATAAAACTATGTTTTAGGTATCGGGATGATCAGGTAGATCCTTAAGTTTTGTTTAATGTGGTCTAAATATCCTCAAAGGAAGGCATATCCATCCATGTAGAGGGATGTGTATAAGTGGTTGGTTAAATAACCTGACATGGTAAAAATATCCTTAATGGTGGGAATGGTTGTCCCTATAGGGGTTGTGCATAAGTGGGTGGATAGAAGATGCTGGTATGGGATTCTAATTGACTTGGGGCATGGGTATTAAAAATGATAGTTGGCATGGGATTGACATGGTGGAATGTGTAGCGTTTCTGATGAAAACCAATGTTTAGGTGGGTGAGTTCTATGACAACAAAGGAGGTACTTGTTTAACTTATTAGACATCCTTACTAGAAATGAGCTGAAGATGGTGGGGTTGGGATTCGTGGTGGATTGTTCTTCACAAGATGACTCGTCACATGTTTTCTTGTATGTTTATTTGATCATTTACCTATTTCATAACATAAAATACTATATATGTTGTTCACTTATGTTAAAGATACATTGGTGGTGTCCTACTAAGTCTTATTCTCACACCCTACATAGTAATTTCAGTGAACTTGTAGATTTAAGGATTATAGGCCCGATGAAGGGAAAGGTTCATAAGGTTGATGATCGAGTAGGGGAGTATGAAGCTAGAATCATATTGGGACAAACTCTGAAGGACCCTCTATGTATTTATTTATTTACCTGCTATTTTTTGGTTTGGCTTACCACATGGAAGCCTATTATCTCTTGTATGAATTGTATTCTATATTTCCATTTCTTCTTGATTAAATTGGTTATTTATTATATTTATTATTATTGTTTTCTTGATGAAATAATACCAAGGGTATAGTCTCCCCACTACCAGGATTTGAACCACACTACTAGTAAGAAGCCTCTTACGTATACTGAGGTGTGTATGAGGTCATGTGACCCTCTAGCTTAGACCTATTGGTTCGAGTTGGAGTGTTAAAAAATGGAATCAAAGGAAACTTTTTTTCTTTTCTTATTCACTAACATGGGACATGGTAGAAAGGAGATAACTGTGTGGGACTAAAGAAGGGGAGTTTCCATTTTCCTCATTAGCACATGTGTAACAAAACATCGAGTTACCATGTAAGGTATTATTGTCACTATTGATTAAATTCACCTTGGGTGATGCACATGATGTTGATATGTGATTTATAATATTTCAGGTGCATTCATTCATCATGACTAGGAACATAGGTTCACATTACATATATATACCTATGGTTGTGATGTATATTATTTAATTTATTTAATTCATTGATTTTTGTTATCTGTTCATGATAGTTTTTTTGATTAGGTGATATATCTATGTTTCCATTTTCTTATGATATATATTTATTTGTATTAATTATTTGAACTAGTCATGTTTTGGTGTTAGTATATATATAATAATTATGACTAACTTATAGGTATGAAGACCATGGTTAGTGCTAGGAGGTTATACCTTAGGTTGAGGGTAGACTCCTAGGATAGATTTTGTGTGATCCCATATACTAGTTAGGAAACTTTTATGTTTCTAATTTTATTTGTGTTGAAGAGTTTCTTCCTTAGATTCTTTTTATGAGATCTCCAAATACGATATCCCAGGATGCTCCTGTTTAAACACTTGTGGTATAGGATGATGTACCCTGGAACACTCTTATACTAGCATAAGTGATCTAGTTTGTATATCTCATTCAACTAAGTTTCTTTTAGATAGTTACCATCCAATGTATGGACACACAAAGAACCATGATTGACCATTCTCAAGATTTAAAACTCCATAATCCTTCATCATTTTATGTTAATGGTGTTATATAGGATACTGAGTACTGGTTGGAATTTATCAAGAGAATCATTGATCTGGTCCATACTCTAAAAAATGGGAAAGTTATTCTGGTGAACTGTATGTTATAAGAACCCATCAGGGATAGTTGAATGCCATGATTCATAGTGGGAAATGACAGGGTATTACTTGGGTGACCTTTATGTAGTTGTTACATGAGTAGTACTTTCTTGAGATGATGAAGCTAGATTGTTCCCAAGATTTCATTGAGTTATGGTAGGGTACTATGAATGTCTCTGCATACTCTTCTCAGTTCATGGAGTTACATCACTGTACTCTTTTTTTATGGGAGTGAGGGGCATAAGGTTCATAAGTATGAGAAAATATTTTGACCATATCTCAGATGTTAGGTTAAGGGATTTTACTATATAATTTACTTTCATGTGCTTATCAAGGATCTAACCTTTGAGAAGGGGAAGGAGAAAAGGGAAATGTGATTACTTCAAGACCACAACAAGCTAGTGTCTAATCTTTATCTAACTACTATGGTAGTTTCATATGGTAGTAGGAATAGGAAGATAAACTATGATAATTATAGTAGTATATAGTTGTGTTAGAGAGAGACTTATTTAGTATCCTCTATGATAGATAATTCTAACTTGTTCTATAATTGTGTTCTAAGGGGGAATTATAGAAGTGCATACAGGAATCCACCTATGGATTTCCACTATTATGGAAAGGCTGGCCATCTTCGACTCATTTTGTCAATGGGATCTTAGAGGTGTACTATGTGATTTGGGAATTCCTAGAGTAGAGGACCTAAATAGAGGATACAGTCTTCCCAGATGATGGTGACTTAGGGACTAAATTGTAGAACTAATATATTGAGAGTTTATACAATGAATGAACTTTTAGAAAATTATGGACAAGTTTTATCTAATTTTCAAGGTGCTGTTTTAATCAATTCAACCTTATCTACATCCTTTTTTGATACTAGTGCTTCTCATTCCTTCATTTATGCACAGGTTGTTAGTGGACTTGACCTACCAGTCAAGGTATCCTCTGAGTTAGTGTATCTTGATACATCATTGGGAATAAAATTGGACAATCCCTAGTGATTCTTAGAGTTTCATATAGTCATTACTATCTATGGGAATATTTGGGAGTTCGTGATTTTATAGATTCCAAAATTCGATGTGATTCTCGACATGTAATGGTCAACCAATGTAAAATCTCACTTTGATTACTATCAGAGACGTTTTTTATTAAATTCACCAAAGGGAGAGAATTTTATGATGATTAGAGAGTAGGAACTATGATATGGAAGAGTTGGAACAAAATTGAGTTAGCTTGATATGATTACAGTGCATATAGTGGTCATGGATTTCTCGACGGGATCAGTGACATCCCCCTCAACTTTTCCACAAGCCATATATTTCTATCAGGATGTCTTTTTGGAGGACTTCGTAGGGATTACCCTTGATATAGGATTTGAATTTTAGATTTATCTCACAGTAGGGGCACAACCTTTTATTTCCAGTTATTGCATGGTTCTAGCAGAGCCCAAATATATTAATGTATAGCTCAAGGAATTGGGAAAGAAGGGGTTTATCAGGCTGAATAATTAACCATGGGGTGCACCTATGTTGTTTTCTAATAATAAGGATGGTTTTCTTTAACTCTATATTGATTAATGAAAGTTGAACTACATGGTGGTGAAGAAGCAAAAACCATATCCTAGGATCCATGATCTTTTTGATCAGTTATATGGATCCTGGTGGTTTACTAAGATTGATCTTAGATCAACCAATAACCATCTACAAGTTAGAGGGGAGTACATTCCAAATATGTAATTTTAGATAAGTTATAGATTGTATGAGTACATGGTGATGAAATTAGAGCTGATAAATGTGCTGACAATGTTTCTGGATCTCATGAACAAGATATTTCACCCATTTTGAGAATTATTCACCATGGTGTTTGTTGGTGACAGCCTTATATACTCACTGACACCAGATCATCATGTGATACACCTTGATATAGACCTAAGTGTGCTTTTATAACATCATATTTATTCCAATATATCTATGTGTGACTTCTAGATATGGGAAGCGATATTCTTAGGTCATGTGTTGTTGTTTCCTATGGAATTGGGGATGACCTCATTGATTGAAGGTTCAAACATTCCAATCGGTTTCTAATGGGTTTGTTCGTAGAACCAGAAACATCCAATGATTCCATATCCATTTGGACCTACGTTCCAAAGGTAGGTGCTCATTAGTTGTGGACTGATGAGGCTTAGGAGTTTTCATTGGTCGAGAGGATAGGAGGTCGGACTCATCACACCTTTTTTAGGGGAATTATTGTCTACTCCGGGACTCTTTATAGATTTAAGTTATGTTCTTGAATCCTTATTACATTACCATGTATAAAATGAGCTTTCATTTAGATCTGACAATCAATGATTAAATATGTAGAAAATTTAGAGTATCTTTTATATGTATTCGAGGTTCTCTATCGATAGAGAATCATCTGTATTTGTTATAGATTCTTAGTCAATGGTATCCTTAAATACATAATAGTCTCTTGGTCATTATGATGACCATATTGCTTTTAAAGGCACTCAGTGGGGCACTTGAAGTTTATTGTCATTCAGAAGGACATGGATTATTTCATATTTGGGATTGTACCCGCATATGGGCTACCTACATATCCTTTGTTTTGGAAAAGGAATTAGAACCCACCTAGCTCGAGTAAGGGAGTATGATGTTTATGCAAGATTGATGGCTCAAAGAAATATGTCATGATTACTTTTACACTCTAAGCTCACATGAGTCATGCTCTGTGTGAGAAACAAGAGGTATTGGTAACACAATACAATTTTGCTACGAAAGATGCAATGATGTGGGGCTTATGAATGTATGGCTGCCCAAATAAATGAATATTAGGATTTACTTTATGGAAGAAACCTGGAAACAGGGTCCATAAAGGTATATGTCCTTTATGGAGATTCAGATACTCTAACTTGGGGCTTATTCCTGAGAAAGATGCCCAAATTATAAGGGGACTTATGATTGGGTTTTACTCCTAAAAAGGAAACTCAACTCAAAAGTAAATGGAGACTGGTTAAGAGAAATTAAGACTAAGGATTACTCCTGAAAAGGAAGCCCAGGTTAAATGGATTTGAAAATTAAGGGACTTGGGGCTTACTCCTAAGGCGGATGCCCATATTTGAGACTGGGGATTACTCCTGAAAAGGAGGCCCAAGTTAAAGGAATTATGGTTAGGGCTTACTCCTGAGGAGGATGCCCAAATTAGGGGACTTGGACTGGGGCTTACTCTTGAAAAGGAATCCCAGGTTAAGGGAAATTATGACTGGGGATTACTCCTGAAAAGGAGGCCCATGAATAGGGTTGTCTCATCTTAAAGGATGAGGTTTAATGAATGAAATCTCAATGTTTAGTGACATAAAGATGTGTAAATCACTAGGTTTTGAGAGATGTTCCATGGAATTCCTTTCAGATAAGGAAGTCAATCAAGAAAACATGCCATAAATGGATTTGAAGAGTGTCTTTAAGATTGAATCTTGAATAGGAGAGGTGGAATGGCATAAGAGAGATGAAATGGGCAGGAAGGGCACCCAAAAATAGAAGGGGTATGCAAGTCATGGGGGGTCTCTCAAGTACTGCATGGGCGCGCAAGTCTTGGTCATTCAAGTATACTTGCACAACACCTATATACTTGGGCGAAAGCTAACCAGTAGGGTAATACTTGGGTGATCCTTGATCAAAGCCTTTAGAATTATCCTGAGGTACTTCCAGAAGATTGGCGCGCAAGTTTCAATGAGTAGGTAAGTAGGCGCGCAAGTGTGTCCATTTCCCTTAAGGGTAAAACACTTATGCATGAAAGTGTTAGTGAATTCTAACACTTAGACCTTATTCCTCTTGTTTAGATCTTCTATTCTAGGTAAATAATTACCTTAAAAGTTTTTGGAATACTTGAAGAATAGACTTGGGAATTCAGAGCTCTATATCTGAATTCTGGAAAAAAAATACTCCTCTAAATGGGGGGCCCACCGGGGGTATTTATAGGCTAGATAAGACCCTGGGAAATTTTCAAAGAGGGCGCACAAGTCACCTGCGCGACCATTTGGGCGGAGTGCAAGTATACTTGCACGACCATGCTGGAACTTGCGCGACCTATAGGCAATGTTCTCCTTCTTCATGCCTTTGTCGGTTTTTTATATTTCTTCAAAGGATGAAACACTTTGGATTAAGGTATTTCTCTTTGTCAATTCTTTAGACTCTGTGAAGGAAAGGAGTGTCCACAGTTTTCCATGATAGGTATATCCATGGATCTAGAGAATGTTGAGGTAGTGATAACCTAGAAATGTCCTCAAAACATTTTTGATATTAGGATATTTTTGTTCCAAATAGGATATTACCACCTATTTATCTAAGACTTATCGAAATTATCATTACCCATGACTATAGTAAAAAATAATGGGGTGAAGTTCTAGTGGTAAAACCAGTGTGAGGAGACAATTATTGATCTGAAGATGAGGTTGATGATAACTCCAGTACTGACACTACCTAATACAAGGATCATTTATACAATGTATTGTGATATATCAAGCATAGGTATAGGAGTAGTACTGATGTAGATAGAGAACGTAGAATCCTATGGGTCTTTTCATCCATCAACCCATGAGCTGAACTACCCTACTCATGACTTGGAGTTAGCTGTTTTGGTGCGTGCTCTGAAGTTCTAGAGACACTATCTCTACAGTGAGATGCATTTTATCTTCACTACCCATAAGAGACTTCAATATGTATACACACAAAAGGAACTCAATTTGAGGTAGTGTTTTTAGGTTGATTATATGTATATGTTCAACTTTGAAATGATTTATGCACTGAGGAAAGGTAATGTCCTTGTATATTCTCTTATCCAAAAGAAGTTAGCCAAGAAAAAGTTTAGAGAGAAGCCTTCTAAGGGGTAGTGGGGCTTGATGCTCATGTTTTATAATTGGAGGATGGATTCTTTGAAGGATCAGGTATAAATGAATTTTTCTCCATTTGTTGTGACATCTTCTCTATTATATTGGGTAAAATCTGGATATTATAATGACCTTGAGTTTTTTGTTATGTGGTAATGGCCAGATAGAGGAGATCTATTACCTGGTTGGTCTAAGGTAAATGATGATGTGATACATTTACATAGGATGGTAGTAGTACCTACATCCATCAGATAGGATTTAATGATTTATTATCATACCTCTATATGGGAATTACATCATAGGAAAATTAAGATTTACCATGATTTAAGGTGATAGTTTTGGGGGCTAGGGATGAAGAGAGAGATTTGCAGTTCTATATCTCACTGCCTTACCTATCAGAGGGTGATAGATGATCACTATCATCCTAGTTGTTTGCTCTATCCACTTCCAATTCCAATGGGGGAGTGGTAGGATGACATGATGGACATTGTTATGGGGTTACCCGGAACATTGAGAAGTCATGAAATTGTATAGGTGATTATCGATAGGTTGATGAAAGTTTAATACTTTTTACCAATCTGAGAGACTCACTCAGTTGATGAGGTGGGAAGTATTTTCATTCATGATACTATACACTTACATGGAGTAACATTGAGCTTGGTTTCATTTATATACACACAATTTACCTCAATATTTTTTAAGACATTCAAAAATATATAGGTACTCATCTAAGATTGATCACAATGGACCATCCTCAAGTATATGGATAGTCTAAGTGGACTATAAGAATACTATAGTACATGATTTATTCTTTCATTCTATACTTTTTTCAAGATTGGTATTATCGTCTAGATTTGGTTGAGTTCACAAAAAATAAAATTTACCAGGATTCAATTTAGACAAAACCTTATGAGGCTCTATATGGGAGGTTTTGTCATTCACTGCTTTATAATAATGAGGTGGGTAAGGTATAGTTTTGAGGCCCAGTATGGTTTGAGAGACCACTGAGAGAGTGTAGCTGATTCAAAATAGGTTGATCACCACCCATAACAAAAATAGAACGTATGTTGATAGTAGTATGATACCTTTGGAGTTTGTTGTGGGAGATTCAGTTTTCATGAGAGGGACTTCACTGTTAGTACATCAATGAATAAGGAAGAAAATAAAGATAGAAACACATTATGTGGAATCCTTTTAGATCACTGGGTAGGTTAGGAAAGTGGTGTAACATATAGACTTTCATATACATTATGAAGGCATCCATGGTGTGATCTATGATTCTTATCATTATGTACACTCCCCTCACTATGCATATTATATAATGTGAGGACATTGATTTGGAACCATACAAAACATATGAGGAGTGTATAGGGTGGATTATAGACCATAGTGAGAAATTAATGCGATGGAAGATAGTACCATTTGTCTGGATTTTCTGGAAATGTGGGTGGATCCAAAAGGATACTTGGGAGGGAGAGTATTACCTTCAATATTAGTAACTTATTTTATTAGAATGAAAACCCAAGAGTTGCTTCTTAGGTATTAGAAGTCTTTAAGAGGGGGACAATTATAAAGCCCTAAATTTTATTTCCTTAATGAAAATATTTTTCCCTTATTCCCTTTTTAGCCATGTTGGGTAAAGGATTGTGGGATTTGAGAAGCTTGGGGAAGTTTATTTCTGATTTTGGTAAACTTTCTATCCAAAACATGTGGCACCAAACCATGGTATAGGAGGTTGTTTCATAGTGATATTGCATAGTTGAGACCACACTAAAAAGAAAATGGCTACATAATGGAGGTTATAATTGATGGAGGTTACGTCATTGTCTTTTCCATGGAAGGATAATTATGAAGGTTGTGTCATGGTGGCTTGGACATGCGACATATCCTCTTTACATATAGTTTATAATATCTAGTATAGTCATTTGGTATTTGGGAGTTAATTACTCTAAAAGGCTATTATGTTACTTTTTCTTGAGGTATCCATTTTAGAATTTATTGAAGGATTTGGATTCAACTATTAAATAAGAAAATTTAATATCCTTTAAGTGGGATTATTACATGGAGGAGATCTCAGAAGATCCCCGAAAATACTGATCATTATTCATCATTCAAAATTTTTCTATAGATTTCAAGGGTTAAAAAAACAACTCCACATTGTAGTGATCACCCCTACACTATAGTGGTTCAATTGTCATAAAATTTCTATGAAACGGACTTTATATCTATGTTGTAGAGTTCTCTATTCAGTGTTTCACATGTTGTAGCATCCTATTCTACGTCATGGTGGTAGGTTCCCATTCCACAGCCATTCATCATGCACTATGGTGATTTTTTCTAAAGTATCCCTTCACTATGGTGAAATACTCTTCATAGTAGTGGTTGTATCAAATATACCTCTATGTCGTATTAACTTTATTTAGGCCATGGAGTCTCCAATATTTCCATATGATCCTCCAACCAAACATAATGTATTCCAAATATCGACCTTGGGTAAGAATTTGTTCTACCCTTTAGTTTGTTTCTCCTTACCTTACTATAAAACATTTTTAATGATGGATTAGAATTGGTTCTAGGAGCCCTTATTGGGATATCATGTTCAATTTAGTGTGATAAAATGATTCAGGTGATGGAACCTTTAATAAACCTTGAAATTAACATTGACAACCATGAGGTGGTAAATTCCTTACCATTTGGGCCATGTATGTGATCTTTTCATGATATGTTGGTTATTATTTATTAACCAATTATTGTTATGAGTTTCATGTGGTTGTGTGATTGACTACGGATCCTTCTTGATTATGACCATGTGACTATGTGTGGCTCATGACATTTGATCTTGGTGTGCCTTTTTGTTCTTCACTACGATATGTATTGTTTGTTATGTTTCATAGCTTGTGGAACTATGTTTCAGGTATTGAGATGATCTTGTGGAGCCTTTAGGTTGGTGTGATGTATTCCAAATGTCCTCAAATTATTGCATGGAAATACCTATGGAAGGAAGTTCATAAGTTTCTTGTTAACCAACCTGATGCAATCCAAACATCCTTAAGTGTGGGTGTAGCTATCCCTATAAAGAGATGTCCTTAAGAGGTTTATTGATAGATCATGGTATGGTCTTTCCATAAACTTGGTCCATGGGTGTTAAAAAGGAAATATAATGAAGTATTGACATGGTGGAATGTGCAGAGTTTCAGATGATAACCATCATCTTGGAGGGGTGAGTTGTGTGACCATAAAGGTGGTAAAATTTTGAATTATCTGACATTCTTATCGGCAATGAGAAAAAGAAGTTGGGGACGAGGTTAATGGTGTATTGGTAAGTTAATGATGACTTGTCACATTTATGGTTGTATGTTTATTTGAGAATTTACGTATTTCATGACATACACCATTATTTATGTAGTGCACTAAAGTTAAGGATACATTGGTGGTGCCTTATTAAGTCTTCTACTTACACCCTATTTAGTAATTTTGGTGCACATGTAGATTTCATGACTAGAGACCTGGAGAATGGTAAGGCCCCTATGGTAGATAGTTTAAAAGAGTAGTACAGAACTAGAAGAGAACTGAGATAGACTATGGAAGACCAAATATGTATTTATTTATTTACATGTTGTTTTTTCTTGGTTTTTTTACCACTTGGAAGATCATTGTCTTTTGTATGAATTATATTACATATTCATGTTTTTTCATGATTAATATTATTATTTATTATATTTATTATTATTATTACTTTCATTTTTGACCTGATATTGAGGGTATCATCTCCCCACAAATGAATATAGACCCTCACTTCTATTCAATAGTTTCTTCAATATAGGGATTTGTGAATTAGGACATGTGTCCCCCACTATAGACCTAGTGGTTTGGTTGGGGTTTCACATTGAGGTTATTAATTATAGACTAGAACCAGAATCTAAGAAAGCTTGGAAGACATCCTTTTGTGAGTTCTAAAAGTAGAAGTTACTAAAGTATGAATGGTTTATTTCAATACATGAGATTGATAAATAGTTAAATGGGGATAAGATATATTTTTAGATGATCTAAACAGAAGATTTTCATCATGTTCCTTTTGTAGTGAGTTGTCTATAATTCTTATTGTATTATTGGTGGATTATATTCTTAGGATATTGTGATGTGTCTATAATTAGATGGAATAAATTTCTAGAGTTTTACATAAATAATTTTGTATCATAGTCTCCTCAGATTGAGAGGTGACATGTGATATTAATGACACAACAGGGTAATTATTCTATTTATGATTTTAGTGTGTAGTTTATGGAGTTCATGTGATGTTCCTTTAATTTTATAATAGATAAAAAGTTAAGAGTACCTCATTTTCATAAGGATTTGAATATTTATAATCTAAGGATGTGGGGATATTTTATCCATATTCTTATATATATATATATATATATATATATATATATATATATTAAAGGATGAGATAGAGTAGATCTTATTATTGAGGATGGGATAGTTTCTTGGGAGTACAATAGGGTTTCACACTGAGTGGATCTAGAGGTAGAAGTTCTTAATTTTCAAAGAAATATAGGTTCAATAAAGTTCATGTCAGTTGTCTACTAGAGTGAACTTATTTATCTAGTGTAGAAATTACACAATCATAAAGTGGGATTGATGGTTTTTTATATTTATCTTGTGGTGGTATAGGCCACAAATATCTTGTATGCCCATCTTTTCATGTCATAAAAATGAGGAGTGATCTGAGCATGGTTGTCGATGGATTACCCTATCACCCTCCTTAGAAAAAATATCCATAGCAGTAGTATGTCAGACGACTATTGGTACTACCAACATAGGGTGGATATATAAGGTTACATCAAGGTATATATCAATGGTTAGGTGACAATAGAGGGGTTAGAGGCAAGTAGTAGGGATGGTGAGGTGGAGGTGTTGGAAAAGGAAAACTCTAGGAAATATAAGTCCCATAAGTTGATGGATCTGAGGTGGTAAGAGGTATGATTCTAATTTAATTAACACTTGATGTTATTTTAATTGATTTTATTCCCTTATATTATTTTATTAATCCTTGCCTATTTTATGGGTTAGATATTCCAGTAGAGAAGCTTCATAGGCCATTAAAGTTGATTACTCTAATATGAGGTAAAATAATGTTAGATGATGTGTGTAGTTGTGATTTGGTTATTGAGTAATATTGATTCTATTAGAACATAATATTGTTATAGATATAACTATACGATGTTATCTGATGGATGTATTACTAGTATTCTATAGAATCTTTTATCGATTGTTATCAACAAGGTGTAGGTTTCTCTAGTTTAATGGGGATTGTGGGTTTTTTTGGGGGAAATATATTTTTTTGGGAGAACATAAATTGATTCCTAGATTATTACATCTCAAATAGTGAGTTTGATTCTTGGTTCATCAAATTTGAAGATGAAAGTTTCCTCAAATTGAGATTTATTGTGTTGATGTCTTCGTAGAAGAAGTTATGATATTACCTCTGAAGTAAGATATTGAGTTTAGGATTGATTTATATATTGGAGTTTCTCCAATAACTATGGTGGATTATTGGATGAAACTAAAAAACCTTAGGTATTTAAGGATCCTGATATATAATCTTTTTTATGTGGTTTTATTCCATATAATGAGACTCCATGAGCCTTTGATATCATTTTTGAAAAATTTAGATAAAATCTAGTGTTTTTGCATGGATTATTAGTGGTTTAGTCAAGTAACAATGATGAAATACTATCATGTTAAAAGAATATATTATTTCTTTATTATTTGATGGGGATGAGTTGGTTTTCTAACAATTTATTTATAATATGAGTATCATCATATGATACTTAAGGATAAATACATCCAAAAGATATATTTTTGGGGTCTATACGGTTATTTTGAGTTTGTAGAGATGTTGTTCAGAGATATGGATACCCCCGTTGTGTATATACGAAATATAAATAGGGTTTTATAACCTAATATAAATTATTTTGTGATTTTATTTTATACTGGTAGATAGATTTATTTCAATATAGTGGGATATCATGTAGAGATTCTTAGGATGGTGTTGGAGTTACTCAGAGAGCATTAGTTGTATTAAAAGATATTTAATTATTGACTTTTGAAAAAAAGAGGTGTATGTTTGGGGTCATGTTATTTTATATATTCATATTATATTGTAGTAAGTGATTATTGATGTGATTGATGTGTGGAATTCACTGAATAATGTTTCTAAAGTGTGGAGTTTTGTTAAGATTCACTCATTATTATAGGAGGTTTGTACCTTGGTTTTTTAAGATTGTGACTCCATTATTATCTTTAAATATGAAATGGAATGTTTTTTTTATATAGAAGAGTGAAAAATTAATTTTAAAATATTTAATATTAAGTTGATGAGTTCTCTAATTCTTTATTTTCCTGATGAGTTTATTCGTTATGAGATATATTGTGATACTAATCATCCTAACTTTTGATGTATCTTAATAAAGTAAAGTTAATTAATTTATTATATTTATAGGAAGTTACATCCCAATTAAAATAAGTATTCCTCCCATGATTTGTAAATTATGTATGTGGTCTTCACACTTAATATTTGTAAGAATTATTTTATTGTAGAACAATTTGTAGTTTATTTGAACTATAGGATATTTAGATATATCTTTTCTCAGAAATATTTGAATTTAAGGTAGATATGTGGATTTAATTTCTCCAATATTATGATTTAAAGATTACATGTACCCTTGGAAAAGTTAATGTGGTGGTTGATGCCTTGATTCATATTTCTTATGGTGAGGATGCTCGACATACTAGTGATAAATGGATGGTGTTGGTTCTATTAAAATATCTATGCATTCGTCATAAGAAAATTGATAGAAGAATTGTATTTAACAATTAAAGGTGGAATATTTATTAATATAAAAGATAGAGTATCCATAACTAAGATATTTTTAGGTGGAATTGTGGTGAGATTAGATCATGAATGGTGATTCATTAGATGGTTCATATGGGGATAAAATGAATAGAGTGTTGTTTTATAGAAACTTGTTCATTATTGAGAGTATATGAGAAGAAGTTATAAATAAGATATATATTTAACATTGGGAAATGAAACAAGGTGTTTTAAATATGTATATTGCTTTGAAGAGTATATTTTGGTGGTCTAGGATGAAGAAGGCATTATCCAAGTTTATTTCTTAATGTCTTGTATTCCAGTAGGTGTAAGATGAAAAACATGTTCCAACAAGTTTGTTTCATAATTTAGAAATACCTTTATGGAATTGGGAGGAAATTTATATGGATTTTATTATAGGTTTGACTCATACCAAAGAGTTATTGATTCAAATTGGGTTTTTAGGGATAAGTTTATGAAGATGGATCATTTCTTACTGATTAAGGTATCGATCTTAGTAGATAGTTTGGAAAATCATTAAGTAATGATGTTGTTGAAGTTTCATCAAGATATGAGGATGATAGTGTCTTATCATGATGATCAGTTTACATCATTAATTTTGAAAGGAATACATTATTCCTTTGGTACCTAGTTGTTCCTTATCACTAAATTTCACCCACAAATAGACGGTCAAACTGAATGGATGATCTAGATATTATAATTTATTTTTAGAGCATGTATCATAGATTTTGTAGGATAATGAGAAGACCATTTATCATTATTTGAGTTTTATTATAATAATAGATTTCATTTATCCATTGGTATAACACCTTATAAGGATTTTTATAGGAAAATGTGTCTCTTTCACCATTTCAGGTTGAGGATAGTGAGGTCTTTGTGGTAGGGAAAGGTATGGTACAAGATATATTGAAGTTTGAGAAATTTATTTAGATCATATGAGGACTTCTATGAGTAGATTGAAATCCAATATATATGGAAGTAAGATACCATAAGAGTTTTTGGTTGGAGATCATGTATTTTTTTAAGTTTCTCCTTGACATAGAAACCAAAGGTTTTATAATGGTAGAAAGATGTAACAACGATTTATTGGTCCACTCAAAGTGCTAGAATAGGTTGGATAAGTAGCTGACTAGTTGGATTTACCTCTATAGTTAGATATGTTTCATAATGTGTTTAATGTGTTGAAACTTCAAAATTATTTCCATTATCCTTCACATGTACTTGATTTGAGAGATGTGGATATAGAGGATAATATGAAATTTATAGAGCTTCTTGTATAAATTCAATATCACATATAGAAAGTCTTTCAAGGATAAATTACTCCCTTAGTATAATCCATTTGGTGATATGGTGGTGTCAAAGAGAGAACATGATAGAGGTAATCAGAGTTTTGATCCCAATATCCTGATTTTTTTTTGAGTTGTTCTTATTTTGATTTATGTGGAATTTTGTTTTATTAATGAAAGTTGAATGAAAGTGTTAGTCAGATTGTTTCCCATTATTGTTATTATGGTTGAAGTTTTTTGTTAATGAAATGTTTTAAGGGTTTTATAATATAGAATCCTGAAAATTTGGATGTTGGCCTTGTGTAAAATTTTGAGTATTTTCAAAGAATAATTTTAAACTGATGATTTTTGTAATGGCTCGGACCTCTCCGGTCCATTCTTTTGTGAAAATTTTGGTGCTGGAGGTGTTCCAGGAGGTCAAGGTGACTTGGAGTGCGTTTGGGTGGACTTTTAAGGAAATATAAAGGGTTATGGCCTTCCCACGGGAGGCGCACAGTTTGTCAAACCGTGTGGCCAAACCGTACAAGGGTGTTCTTGGAGGCAGTTTCTAACACATGGTTAGCACATGGTTTGTCTAACCGTGCGGACTAACCATGTGAGGAGTTTTTGGCGAGGCAAAAGCTAACGCACGGTTAGCGCACGGTTTGTTAAACTGTGCGGACTAACCATGCAGGCACTTAATGTTAGATCCTAAAATTGTGGATCTAACTCGTTTTGCCTGTAATCACCTCATTTAATCCCCTAAATGGCCATAACTCGGGATTACCTTTCCTTGAAGGTAGAAGAACCTCTTCGAAGTGTTTTTGAGGTAATCTGGAGGCTTCTCTTCGCGAATCGAAGCCGGTTTCTCGAGGTATGTGATCCTTTTTGGTTGGTTTCTTAGATCTACCTAGATCTACTCTTCCTCTTCTCTCAGGATATTAGATCTACGCCCATTATGGGTAGATCTAAGTGTGTGGATGTTGTTTATGATGAGCTTTGGTCTTGGTTGTGTTAGGAGAAGATATCTAAGGAGGATTCATGGAGAATCAACCGGGTTTCATGGGCATTCTTCGACCGTTGAGGTTTCTGTCAAAATCGTTGAGGTAGGGGATTCATGCTTCTCTCTCTTTTATGTGCACTTGTATTGTTAGCATGTCTAATCCAATTTGGAATTGACTTAATAAATATATTTGAACTGGATTAAGAAATTGCATCGAACGTATGTTGTTGCCTCATGTTTTTGCTAGATAGTGTGACATCTATGCCTTGCTTGTTAGAATTTTGTTCTTGATGAAATTGATAAAGAACGTAAAGCTGGAATTAGTTAATAATTATTTGGCTAAATATAAAGAGGCATGAAAAAGAATCTGGTTCTTGTTGTATTTTGATGTTGATTAAATTGGCATTGTAAGAATGTTTAATCTTTGTGATAGCTTACTAATTTGGTTCATGATGTTGGAACCAACGAATTGAATTTGTTAATTCAAGATGGATTAAAGAACTTGATTGATTGAATTCCTTGAAGGGTTCTGAGTTACCCTCTTATTGTGAAATTGGGCTAAGAGCCCAATTTATGTGATGTTTGATTTCCTACTTCTTGTGTTGTGATGTGACCCTGGAGGGGTGTTGTGATATGTGGAGGCTGGAAGGCCTTGTAGTTGTGGTAGCGGATGATGCCTAGAGTGGAGAGATGCATCGGTTTATGCATGTGGGTGTCAGGGAGGACAGAAGTGATGATAGAATGGGACGAATGTGTTTGTTGGATGATTGGTGGTTTGATTGTTTGTTTACCTTCTTTACTTTACCTACTACTCAAGGCAGCTAGTTTTTCTTACCCTTTTCCGAAAAGGGGAAAAGACACGCGAGGTATGCCATGTGCTTTCCATGTTTAGCCTCTCAAGAGAGAATGGGTCTACTCCCTTGTTATAGGCGGCAAAGACTTTACGGGTAGTATATCTACTCACTGTATTGATCCCCCTTGTGTTTAGTAGCATAGGTTGCTTTTCTGGAATGCCTGGGAATATGGTAAATTAATTCTATAATTAATGATTTAATAAATGATGTTAAACCATGGGGTTGGAGTTTGTTGAAACTTAATGATGAGGTTGAGAACTTTTTAAGGGACAGTTGTTTTTTGAATGTGATGCCAATGAAGTTTAATGTGGTTGTGTTCATGGTTAATTAATGTGCAAAGAATTAATTAACGTAAAGTGGAACTGATGAAAAAGGTAATGAAGTAACCTACTGAAGTTCTTTAATTGGTTGTGTGATTATAGGATTCCTAGTCTTAGAAATAGAATCTCGAAGCCCGAGAGACGTTAGCTGCAGCTGAGACTAAGACTAGGTTATGCCCATAGTGTGGTTGTGAGTTATATATATTCTATACCTCTTGTGTTTATATATGATACTCCACCATGTCAGTAATGGAAACTGACACCCCGGGGATTCTGAGCCCTGGGGGTGTTTTCCCAAACATTTTGATGGGAGGTTGAATGGCTGACTACCCCCTCTAGCCCTGCTCTCTTCTCGTGGTAGATCTTAGTGCCATTGGCACAGCGGTTAGTTTCCCTATATATGTGTCTAGAGGGCTGTAATGTCTTGTGGTTATTTTACACACATATATTCTAGATATAGTGTCCTATGGACTACTATATGTGTAACGTTTATAGGATGTGACAGCTTGAGGATCCTTACTCGGTGTATGAGCTATAATGGCTTGAGGTATAATACCAGACATATGATACACATTATGCAAGCTTTGGTGGCTCCCAGAAACTACCTGGTTACTTTTAGTTGTGAGGATGGTGTGGTGCTTAGCCCAGGTGTCTGCAGGGAAGACTTTGTGATGCACGTGGTGCAGATTGTGGAGCTTAGCCCAAGTTTATACAGGCAAGCCTTTAGAGAGAGATGAAAAAGACGTATGTTGTTGGGGGAAAAGTGGAAAACCAGTGGGGAATTAGTAGTGGGGTACCCTTGATATTCTTTTCTATATGATGTATTCTTGTATGCATTACTTGGTGAGAGTATCCATGGTGAGGTTGGGAATATAGTATACCTATTTAGGTGATGTGTTGGTTTCACTTGTTGCTCACTGTGCTTTAGCATTCCTTCTTTACTTTTTCACAAGAGGCTTCAGGGAGGATCCTAATGACTATACTATTACACTCACCCTGCGTATATATAAACTGTTTTTCAGGTCACTTGGATCAGGTTGGAGATCAGGCTGGTTACTACTAGCTTGTGGTTGCAGGAGTTGTTCGGGCTTGTGATCGCTGCCGGGTTTTCATTCTTTTGGGTACTTTCAGTTTTCCCCTTTCAGTTGTAGTACTTTTGCATGACATTTCATATATGTACATGGGTTTCTTTTATATTTTAGTTCTGAGTTGGAGTTGGTTGGTGTCTATCTTATCTCTCTCTTCTGCATGTGTTCTCTTAGAGGGTAATTCCTCCCATTTGTGTGTTTATTATACCCTCAGTGCTAGTCAACATCTTGGGGCCTACTTGAGATAGGACACAGGGTTCATTATCTCCCTTCTCATATTTCCGGTCCAGGAGGGGTACACTTTGTGGGGAGGGGGTCGTGATAGAGTGGTATCAGAGGTCTGGTTGAGGGATATGATGGAGTTTGGAATTAGGAACACGTGAGGTTGCATGGGTTGGTAGGGAAACGGTGTCATTCATGTTTAGCAAGTGAGGTAAACACTAGAGACTGGCTGAGACATAGGCGTTTAGGGCCCCCTATGATCTAACGTACAGACCTTTAAGTTTACAATGGCTACTAAATGAAGTGATACTAGTTGCAGGGTAGAGGCCTAGGAAATGATCATGCATCATTCTTCTTTGTGTCTGTGTTTGAATGGGTAGACCTTGAGATAGGTTAACCTAAAATTAATAAAAGAAAACAATTAATTAATTAATGTTGCGTCTTCCATATTCCAGGCTTAGGGGCTCTAAGTGTTTATTATTTTGCAGGTATGGCTCCAGGTCGACGTCTTCATCAGGGTTGCGTAGAAGATGTCCTGCAGGCTGTTCTAGCAGGTTGTCGTAGGGTATAGGTTGATGACGAAGACACTTGGAGGACGACACTCCGAGAGTTTCAGCGCCAGAGTCTGCATAAGTATGAGGGATCCGTTTCCGATGCAGTCATGGAAGACTAGTTAGAGGAGGTCGATATAGGCTTCAGTTTGATCCATGATCGGAAGGAGCATTGGGTGTCCTTAGTTGTGACGATGTTGCGTAGAGCAGTAAGGTAGTGGTGGTTGTTGTTCCTCGGGGATCATGAGGAGTCAATGATCTCATGGGAGGAGTTTTGAGACAAGTTCAAAGTCGAGTTCCTTTCCTCGACTGCAAAGGCGTCTAGTCGCCAGGAGATTCTTACCTTTCAACAGGGGAGCTCCGGTGTTCGATAGTTTGGAATCCATTTCAGGAACCTTCTACGATATGCTTCAGTCCTACTACCAGATGAGGAGGCTAGAGCGAGGAATTTTAAGGAGGCTTTGTGTCCAGAGATCCAGCGCCAGGTCGGCCCATTTATGCTGAAGACATATCTTGAGGTGCTGGAGAGGGAAGAGGTTGTCGATAGGACTTTGTCTAGGACCGGATCATCAAGAGAGAGGAATCAGCATGATTCCCCACGAAGAAGAGCTATGGGCTGGGGTTCCTGGGTTTCAGGGAAGAAGAGTTTCCGTTCAGCCGTGGGTAGGTCCCGACCCTTCAAATCTTGTTTTTTCAGAGGCAGCAACTCTCAGGCCAATGCTAAGGGATCTGGAGCTTTTTTTTCTTTTATTGGTCGTGGTCATTAGTAGCGGGAGTGCCCGGCCTTTCAGATCGGTCATCATGCATCAGGCGCTCTGCTCTAGGTTCCTCCATTGAGGCAGTTCTAGCCGAGGAAGTAGCAGCAGGTTGCACCCGCTTTCGATCAGTAGAGGGGAGATGGGGCAGGCAGGGGACAACCCCATGACATTCCCCGTCCTCCGAGAGCAGAGTGCGGCCATGGTGGTGGTCATCATCAGGGTCAGAGAGGCCGTGGAGGAGGTTGTGGTTAGCTTCATGCTCTAGCATTGCCAGCTCTAGGCGAGCCAGATGTCGTTTGAGGTACCCTTTGCTTTTTTTCTACCTTGGTGTATGCTTTGTTTGATTCAAGAGCGACACACTCCTTCATATCACCTACCCTTGTCTGTGCTTTGGGACTTGAGGTAGAGAGGCTTCCAGTGCCCCTGGTGTTAACCATTCCAGTTGGAGGTTGAGCTGACTTGGTTGAAGTATGTAGAGACTGTGTTCTAGTGTTGGGGCAACACCGCTCTTGTGTATATTTCCGATGTTTACGAATACAACCATATGATGTCATCCTTGGCATGGATTGGTTGTATCAGGTGCAGGCTATTGTGGATTGCTACATGAAGAAGGTCGTTTTCTTTGATGCACATGGAGATAAAGTGGTGTTTGTTGGTGAACGAGACCCTCATATGGGTCCTAGGCGCATTCCATCCTTATCATCCTTGATGGATTAGTTGATGCTGAGTTCTTCAGAAGTTCCACAGTTGGTGTTTCCTAGGTCCGTGGAGGTGTACCTTGATGTCTTTCCAGAAGAGGTCATAGCATTACCCCCTCGACGAGAGATCGAGTATCGGATCGAGCTACAGCTAGGAGAGTCTCCTATCTCTATGTCTCTGTATAGGATGGCCCCTTCTGAGTTAAGAGAGCTACGTATTCCACCTAAGGGTTATTTCAGTGTGGTTTTGTTTGGCCAAGTGCGTCACCATGGGGTGCACCAGTTCTGTTCGTGAAGAAGGGTGACAGCAGTTTGCGGTTGTGTGTCGATTATCGTCGCTTAAACAAAGTGAAATTAAAGAAACACTATCTTCTTCCAAGGATTGATGATTTATTTGATCTAATGAAAGGTGCAAGTTGGTTCTCAAAGATCGACTTGCGGTCAGGATATCATCAAATGTGTTTGAAGGATGAGGATATCCTGAAGACTACTTTCAGTTGTCATCATGGGAATTATGAGTTCGTTGTAATGTCATTCAGCGTGATGAAGGCTCTAGCTTTATTCATGGGATTGATGAATGTTGTGTTCCGTGTGTTCCTAGAAAATTTTGTGGTGGTTTTCATCGACGACATCCTTGTGTACTCCACATTTGAAGAGGAGCATGCAGAGCATCTTCGAGCTGTTTTGGGAGTTCTTCGCCAACATAAATTGTTTGGGAAGTTGTCGAAGTGTTATTTTTCGGCTCGAGAAGTCCGTTTCTTGGGGCATGTTGTGTCCCAACAGGGATTAGCTGTGGATCCATCAAAGATATAAGCAGTTGTGTCTTGGGAAGCCCCCAAGACATTTTCAGAGGTGTGAAGTTTCCTTGGTCTCGTAGAATACTAAAGGAGGTTCGTAGCAAATTTCTCCTGAGTTACAACTCCTCTGACAGCTTTGACCAAGAAAGATTAGGATTTAATATGGACTGATCAGTGTCAAGCAGATTTCGAGTATCTAACAGGGAAGTTAGTAAGTGCTCTGGTCCTTTGTCTTCCAGCTGAGGGTGTCCAGTTTGATGTCTTCTGTGATGCTTCACATCTGGGGTTAGGCTGGGTTCTCATGCAGCAGAGGTCACTTGTTTCTTATGGTTCTCGGCAGTTGCGTTCCCATGAATGCAACTATGCCACCCATGATCTTTAGTTGGCAGCCGTGGTGTTTGCTCTAAAGCTATGGAGACATTACCTCATTGGTGAACACTTTGTAGTTTTCACTGATCATAAGATTTTGAGGTATGTTTTCTCCCAGCGTGACTTGAACTTGCGGCAGCGTTGGTGGATGGAGTTCTTACAAGAATATGACATTGAAATATAGTATACACCTAGAAAAGGGAATGTTGTAGCTAATGCACTAAGTTGAAAGTCACGTAGTGATGCTGTGGGTGAATCTGGTGATTCCTGGAGAGTAATGGAAGAATTTTCAGCCTAACATCTTGATATGGAAGAAGTTGGGGGTAGAGTTTTTCTTTTTCAGATGACGGTACATTCATCCCTAATGCAGAAGGTGTAAGAGTCCCAATTGGGGATCTTGAGGTGGAGGTCTGGAGAGACCGGGTTTTTTTTGTGAGGCCCCTGATGGTTGGTCGGAGTATGAACAACACCGAGTGTTGCATCATGGAAGAATTTTTGTTTCCTTGGAAATGCGTGAGGTGGTTCTCAAGGAGTTCCATAGTTCTCCCTTATCAGTACATCCTGGTGTGAAAAAGATGTACCGATCCTTGAAGAGTTAGTTTTGGTGGCCTGGGCTAAAGCATGTGGTTGCAGAGTTTGTGTCCCGTTGTTTAGTATACTGGAAGGTGAAGGCCGAACACCATGTTCCAGGTGGTCTTCTTCATCCATTAGAGATTCCTCAGTGGAAGTGGGAGGACATCTCTATGGACTTTGTTACAGGTTTACCTTGATCTCTGGGAGGACATGATTCTATTTGAGTGGTAGTGGATCGTTTAACAAAATCGTATCACTTTATAGAAATCAAAGAGTCAATCCCTGTGGATGTTTTGTCGAGGTAGTATCTAGAGGAGGTGGTGAGAATTCATGGAGTCCCTAGGACGATCATTTCTGATTGAGATCCTTGTTTTACCTCCAGGGTGTGGAGACGTCTCCAACATGCTTTCGGTTCTCAATTATTCCTTAGCACTGCTTTTCATCCTCAAACGGATGGTCAGATGGAGAAAACCATCCAGACTCTTGAGGACATGTTGCGCTCTTGTGTTCTTGATTTTGGTGGTTCATGGATGAAGCACTTACCCTTGGTGGAGTTTTCCTACAATAATAGTTTCCACTCCACCATTGGTTTGGCGCCGTTTGAAGCCTTGTATGGCCAGTCTTGTCATTCTCCATTGTGCTGGACTGGGGTAGGATAGTCAGCAATTCTCGGACTGGAACTAGTCCAAAATAAAATAGTGATGATTTACGTGATTCATGAGAGGATGAAGGCAACACAAGATCATCAGAAATCATATGCTGATCAATGTAGGAGACCCTTGGAGTTTAATGTTGGAGATCATGTGTTTCTAATGGTGACTCACCGTCATGGGTAGCGAAGGTTTGGTGATGGGAGTAAGCTTTCTCCCCGCTTTTTTGGGCCTTTCAAGGTGATAGATCATGTTGGAGCTGTGGCATATCGAGTAGCACTTCCCCCTCAGATGAGTCGGATACATGACATTTTTCATGTATCACAGCTACGTCGTTATCTTCATGACGACTCCCACATCATTGATTGGGGAGAGATCGATGTTGATGATGATGCCACCTTTGAGGAGAAACCTGTGGAGATCCAAGAACACTAGGAGAAGGTGTTTCGCGGGTGATCCATTCCTTTAGTTCGTGTCTTCTGGCGACATGGCGGCTTGGAAGAGAGTACTTAGGAACGTGAGTCACAGATGTGTGCTCTATACCCATTTTTGTTTGATGCTTAACTCTTTTCATGTATCATTGTAACTTATGTAGTTGTGGAACTTTTGTGTCTATAAGATGGATCCCTTTGTTGCTTTGGTGTCTTGCTCCCTTTTGAGAGGTATCTCATTGGGTGGTTGTTCAGACCCTACTTCGTTTTCTCTTTAGGTGAGTTTTGGATTGTTGAGGACGAGAATGTTTTGAGAGGTATCTGATGTAATGGCCCGGACCTCTCTGGTCCATTCCTTTGTGAAAATTTTGGTTCTGGAGGTTTTCTGGGAGGTCAAGGTGACTTGAAGTGCGCTTGGGTGGACATTTAAGCAAATTTAAAGGGTTATGGACTTCGCACGGGAGGTGCAGGATTTGGAAAACCGTATGGCAAAACCGTGCAAGGGTGGTCTTGGAGGTAGTGGCTAACACATGTTTAGTGCACAGTTTGTCTAACTGTGTGGACTAACTGTGCGAGGAGTGTTTGGTGACGTAGAAGCTAATGCACGGTTAACGCACAGTTTGTTAAACCATGTGGACTAACCATGCAAGCACTTAATGTTAGATCCTAAAATTGTGGATCTAACTTGTTTTGCCTTTAATCACCTCGTTTAAGCCCCTAAGTAGCCATAACTCAGGATTACCTTTCCTTGGACGTATAAGAACCTCTCCCAAACGTTTTAGAGGCGATTCGGAGGCTTCTCTTCGTGAATCGAAGCCGGTTTCTCGAGGTATGTGATCCTTTTTGGTTGGTTTCTTAGATCTACCTAGATCTACTCCTCCTCTTCTCTTGAGATCTTAGATCTACGCTCGTAATGGGTAGATCTAAGTGTGTGGATGTCATTTATGATGATCTTTGTTCTTGTTTGTGTTAGGAGAATAGATCTAAGGAGGATTCATGGAGAATCGACCCGGTTTCTTGGTAGTTCTTTGACCGTTGAGATTTCTGTAAAAACCGTTAAGGTAGGGGATTTGTGCTTCTCTCTCTTTTATGTGCAATTGTATTGTTATCATGTCTAATCCCACAGGACGACTTTGGAATTGACTTAATAAATATATTTGAACCGGATTAAGAAATTTCATCGAACATATGTTGTTTCCTCGTGATTTTTCTAGATAGTGTGATATATATGCCTTGCTTGTTAGCATGTTGTTCTTTATGAAATTGATAAAGAACGTAAATCTCAAATTAGTTAATAATTAATTGGATAAATATAAAGAGGCATGAAAAAGAATCTGGTTCTTGTTGTATTTTGATGTTGATTAAATTGGCATAGTAAGCATGTTTAAACTTTGTGATAGCTTACTGATTTGGTTCATGATGTTGGAACCAACGAATTGAATTTTTTAATTCAAGATGGATTAAAGAACTTGATTGATTGAATTCCCTAAAGGGTTCTGAGTTACCCTCTTATTGTGAAATAGGGCTAAGATCCCAATTGATGTGATGTTTGATTTCCTACTGCTTGTATTGTGATGTGACCCTGGAGGGGTGTTGTGATATGTGGAGGCAGGGAGGCCTTGTGGTTGTGGCAGCGGATGACGCCTAGAGTGGAGAGATGCATCGATTTATGCATGTGGGTGTCAGAAAGGACACAAGTGATGATGGAATGGGATGGATTTGTTTGTTGGATGCTTGTTGGTTTGATTGGTTGTTTACCTGCTTTGCATTCCCCACTACTCAAGGCGGCTGGTTTTGCTTACCCTTCTTCCAAAAAGGGGAGAAGACATGCAGGGTATGCCATGTTATTTCCGTGTTTAACCTCTCGAGGGAGAATGGGTCTACGCTCTTACTATAGGCGGAAAAGACTTGACAGGTAGTATATCTACTCACCGTGTTGAGACCCCTTGTGTTTAGTAGCATAGGTTGCTTTTATAGAATTCCTGGGAATATGGGAAAGTAATTCTATAATTAATGTTTGAATAAATGATGTTAACCCATGGGGTTGGAGTTTGTTGAAACTTAATGATGAGGTTGAGAACTTTTGAATGGATAGTTGTTTTTTGAATGTGATTCCAATGACATTTAATGTAGTTGTGTTCATGGTTAATTAATGTGAACAGAATTAATTAACGTAAAGTGGAACTGATGAAAAAGGGAATGAAGTAACCTAATGAAGTTCTTTAATTGGTTTTGTGCTTATAGGATACCTAGTCTTAGAAATAGTATCTCGGAGTCCGAGAGACATTAGATGTAGTTGAGACTAAGACTAGGTTATGACCATAGTGTGGTTGTGAGTTATATATATTCTTTACTTTTTGTGTTTCTATACGCTACTCCACCCTGTTAGTAAGGGAAACTGACACCCCGGGGATTCTGAGCCCTGGGGGGTGTTTTCCCCAATATTCTGATGGGAGGTTGAATGGCTAACTACCCCATTTAGCCCTACTGTCTTCTATTGGTAGATATTAGTGCCATTGGCACAACGAGTAGTTTCCCCATATATGTTTATAGAGGGCTATAATGGCTTGTGGTTATTTCACACACATATATTCTGGATATAGTGTTCTATGGACTACTATAGGTGTAACGTGTACGAGCTTTGACGGATTGAGCATCCTTACTCGGTGTATGGGCTGTAATGGCTTGAGGTATATTACCCGACATATGATACATGTTATGTGAGCTTTGGTGGCTCCCGGAAGCTACCAGGTTACTTTTAGTTGTGAGGATGGTGTGGTGCTTAGCCCAGGTGTCTGAGGGCAAGCCTTTGTGATGCACGTGGTGCAGATTGTGGAGCTTAGCCCAAGTTTATACGGGAAAGCCTTTGGAGAGAGATGAACAAGACGAATTTCATTGGGAAAAAGTGGAAAACCAGTGGGGAATTAGTATCAGGGTGCCCCTGATATTCTTTTTTAAATGATATATTCGTGTATGTGTTACTTAGTGTGAGTATCCATGGTGAGGTTGGGAATATAGTATACCTGTTTAGGTGATGTGTTGGTTTCACTTGTTGTTCACTGTGCTTTAGCATGACTTCTTTACTTTTCTACGAGAGGCTTAGGGGAGGATCCTACTGAGTATACTATTATACTCACCCTATGTATATATAAACTATTTTTCAGGTCACTTGGAGCAGGTTGGAGATCAGACTGGTTACTACAAGCTTGTGGTTGCAGGAGCTGTTCGGGCTTGTGATCGATGCCAGTTTTTCTTTCTTTTGGGTACATGAAGTTTTCCCCTTTCAGTTGTAGTACTTTTGCATGACATTTCATATATTTACATGGGTTTCTTTTATATTTCTGTTCTGAGTTGGAGTTGTTTTGTGTCTGTCTTATCTCTCTCTTCCGCATGTTTTCTCTTAGAGGGTAATGCATCCATTTTGTGTGTCTATTATACCCTCAGTGCTAGTCGCCAACTCGAGGCCTACTGGAGGCGTGACTCGGTGGTCATTATCTCCTTTCTCACATTGCCGGCCCAAGAGTGGTACACTTTGTGGGGAGGAGGTTGTGATAATGTTTTATCACCCAAAATGAAATTTTGAACACACCATTAGTTACGGGAAGTGATGTTTATATTTGGGTGGTGATTTGGTAATTTTCTAATGTGGATAGTTTTTTCCATAAATGATGAGTTTCATTGGATTTTTATTATTATTATTTAATTTTTTAACTCATTAAAATTGAATAAATTTTATTAAAGTAATAATTTGGGGTTGGGATATTATAGTGTAAATGATTTACAAATATTAGATGATGTGGTGGAGATAAATATTTTGTTATACTATTGGAATGGCTAGTTATATATATTTAAAATTGATTTTTAACGGAAGGGATTAAAAGGAATGTAATAGAATCTTTAATGTGTGGTTATGGAATGAGATCAGTGTGGGGATTTAGAGGGGATTCAATGGAAACAAATAGAGAGAACACATTTTACTCCATTGAAATTTATCTTAGTAATCATCTAATTCTATCTATTCTCTCAAAGGATAAAATCCATAGAATTTTGGTGGCATGTAAGATCAAAATAATATGAGAGAAATAAAGAATTAGATTTTGGATGAATGATCAGGTATGATCTTCAGAGTAAAAAAGGATTGCATTTATTATGGAGTTTAGGTGGGTGAATATAATTATTATCTCTTTAATAATATTTATGAATCTACCAGGGTTATTATTTTTCATCTTGCATATATGCTTCATAATAATCTGAAAAAATGAATATACAGTAAATTAGAATTTCTTATGAATAATAAATATAGAATTAGTTAAATAGTTATTATTGTCAAATAATTGAAATGAGATAGATTATGAGTTGGAATTTTTTTTATTAAAATTCATTATTGATAGAAACATGATTATTAAATTTTAACAATTATAAATATATAAATATAAAATCATGAATTGATAGTGATAGAAATTATGAATGGTGGATATGATCATGAAAAGATTAATTTCTATTGAATATTGATTATAATTCGTATATGAATCATTTCATATAAGTTATAATGTAATATGGATATTGATTATTATTTATGAGTATTGATGATTTATTTTATATATCCCAATATTAATTTATAGTCATGTATAGAAAATATCTTTGATTTGAAAGAACTAAATTTATGAACTTTGGTGTGGGTAGAATCAATTCAGCAAGGGATCCATCCCACTATCTAGAAATGTATACGTAAGTGAAGATGAGGGTTAGAGGATAAAGTGGTAGAGAGTTACTATCACACCTCTCATGGGGTGGTAAAAAATAATATTTATATTTTAAAAATTAAATACAATGTAAAACCAAGATCCTCTCTCTTGGGGATCTTTTTTCGTCAATCAATCACCACTCCTAAACACTTAAATATTTTTTTTCTATTTTTATATATTATGAACGAAGAAAAAATTGAGAGGGTTTCATTATGGAATGAAAAATAGAACATAAGAGTGAAGATAAAACAATAAATACAAAATGAATGAGTTTATTTGAATTAGATTGGTCATAGGGTTAGTTACTCAGGTTCCTTCATTATCTATTTTATTTGTATAATTTATTGTATAGTCTATCCCATCATACATAGACTGTTATCCCATACATTGAGTGTGAATTTTATAATACCAAATAGATTTATTCGATACAAAAAAACTCAACTCCTCTGATATTCAAGAATAATCAACACACCTCAATCAATAGTGTGAGGCCTTCCAAGACCTGAATCCATCGTAAGTTGTTTCATCCATTGAAAAAGATCAATTCCATCAAATGAATATTTTTCCAGATATAAGGGAGGTAATGAATGTTTAGTAGATAATAGAGTGAGTTCAAAAATCATATCAAGTAGAGGATAAAAATTATCACACAAAACCCTAACACTCTCCTATCCCTTACCAAAAATAAAATAAAAACATAAAAAATTAAAAAACAATATTTCAAGAACACTGAGAAACCACCCCCAGGCCAAACCTCCAGACAATCACTCACCATTATGAGTGTGAGAGATCAGAGTAAATAAATAATGAGGGATATGGAGAGAGAGGGAGATAAAATTAAGATATAGATATTAGTTTATTAAAATATGTAACATGTTATTACAGTTTGGAAGGAAAATAAATATATAGAAAAACTATTTAAAATATACCATAAATGAACATAAAAAAGAACCACCACTGAATGAATATGTTAGAAAAAACCCCTTCTTGAAGTAGAACTTCTCCCTTATTATAGGCATAAAAATAAATTCTCAAAGGTTCAAAATTATCTAAAACGATCTCTTCTATATGTGCCTATTTAATTTGGATCAAGTAGGTGTAAAATCTTCCCCAAAAATCTTAGAGGATCAAATCTTATTTTAAAAAACCATTATGGATAACTTTGTAGTGAAACATGAATGTATTTTCTAATACTATACATGGAAACAACACATGAAAATTAATTCCCTTTAATCAAGTATGTGGTACCACAAAACTCTCCACATCATAGGACTCCCCATTAATAAAACCATGGTGCCTTCTATATCAATAGACTTGATGTTTCCTTCTCTTATTCTTGAATCCTTGGTGTTTCAACCTTCACAGTAGTTCACAATAGCATAGATAGAGTTCCATAGATTCAATGGTGCATTTTACATTGATATAATAAAAATAAAAAATAGGTGAATTGGGAGAAACCCTCACTTATGGAAAATAAATTTTAGAAGATCCCATTTATGTAAGTTTATAGTACCACTATTTTTCTACATCCAACATAATTTTTGGATTCAAGGTTTCTTCGCTATATTAATTAGGTTTCTATTTATTTCCACTGTGTAAATATCTTGGGGTCTCCCCAATATAGGTTTCTATCATGCCACCTATCATGGAATCTTTAACTCAACACCTCCATATGTTGGGCGCACTCTCCTCATTCTAGTTTCGAACCACATTGGACATCCACCATGCTCTTCCACACTAAGAACCATGATCAAGATTGGTTGTATGCCTTGACCTGATCTCATATGGTGTTAGAACATTATGAATACATTTTTTTAGATAATATTTGTAATATTATTAAATTTTAATTCCTTTTGAAAAAATTAATACCCTTTAACCCCATGAAATCTAAGGTGAGAAGTTGATCCTAGGGTTCATTGGAATTCTATGATGTTTCAGGTATGGTATTTGAACACTAAGAAGATGGAGTGATATATTGAACTATATGAAGAGGATTTCCCCCCCTAAATCTAGAAGAAAACTTATGATGGAAGTCAGGGGAACTTTACAAAGTGAGCATCTAGCCCTATAAAGTCTCCATATTAAACCTAATGAACATTGAATTATACCCTATGGACTTCAGTTCAGTTTCATTTTCCTACTTCTATCACAAATGTACCATAATTATTAATATATTATCAGAACTAATTTGATTCAACTTAATCCCTTTAAAAAACCATGAAATATCCTAAAATAACATCAAAACACTGGAAAATAAATTTGGGATTTTATCTAATAATTCCAAATATAGATAAAAGAATTTAAAATCAATTTTTAAACCATTTAAAAAATAAGGTCCAAAATACATCTATAATCGAAAAATATTATGATTTCTTATAGAAGGAAAAATTATGGGTTTAAAATTATTAGAAAACCAAGTGAAATATATGAAAATATTATCTCTTTAAATTCCCCCACACTTAAACATTATATTCATGGGAAAACATCTTATTCTAAAGTAAATTTAGATTTTTCAATATATTGATGCAAAACTTTTCATTTTAAACAACCAAATAAATTACACACCTCTTACATAGATACAAATTCTATCATTCCTCACCAAAAAAATATATTATATGCAGTCTCCTATTAATTATCATGTGCATTTATTACTTACCTTTTTGGAAGCTTATCTCTCGTCACTCAAGAATTTCAAAATGGAGGTTTTATCATTCTTAAGATAATATATGATTTGTATATTCTTGATGAATTCATATAATCTTTACCTCATAGATTCATAAAATTGTTTCGATCCTATAGACATTACCTAGGTTGTTTTGGGGCTGAATGCTAAAAACTCATAAGTAGAATGAGGAGGGATTGGATCTATAATGAGGTAAACTACATGAAAATATTTTAATCTAAAAGGGGGTTTTCTAAACACCCCATTTGAAAATATTCACCTCAAAATACCTTTTTATTCTATAGGGTAGTCCACACAAAGAAATTTTATCATCAATAATATTTTCATCCCCATTTGTCACTTTTATAGCAGAATTGTTTGAGTTTTTACAATCTTCAATCTCATGTAGAATTTTAATTTTAAAGGGAAATAGGGATATATTTTCTCATCGAGAAATAGTGAATTCGTATGCCCAATTTTTAATGATATGTTTTTCATCCTTTCTTCTTTTACATATGTAATGTCTTCCAAAATTGAAACAACAGTAAGATACAGTGCAACAAAACTGCTACATTCCATATCATCCATCTCCCTCTCCCCACACTTGAATTCAGCCAAGATCATGTAATTAATTCTGGAGCATGAGGGAAAGGGATAAATGGATTATAATGTGGATACCTAAAAGGTATTTAATATATTTAATGGTCTAAATTAAAATTTAAGATATACTAGTGGTATTGAAAAAAAGTTTCAATGAAAAAATGAGCTTTTAAAATGGTTCCTCAATAATTTTAGACATAATTCATGAAATCTATATAGATTTTTATAAGATAAAAAAATTTACATTTCAAATAATACCTCAGTAATCTTAATAAAAATGTAAATGTAATGAAAATGTAAAAGGGTTTTACAAACATTACAGGTTTGGGAAAATTAAAACATTGAATAATATTTGTACACATGAGTTTCAAATTTGAACAAACTTATTTAAATAATCCAACTGGAAATTAGAAAAAAATCAATTTCATTAATAATTTATTAACTTATAGATAAAAATAAATAATATTGGAAAAAAAATAATATGATCTTTAATTTTCCTAAAGTGTTCAATGAATCTCAAATGATCCTATAAGTAAGAAAAAAATTAAAACTGGAACATAAAAACATGAAAATAATTAAACAGATTGGTACCAACTCACCCAAAAATATATTTTCACTACCAATGTTTTATTTAAAAATAATTATGACATATTTTTAAACAAAATTTCATTGTTTAAAAAAATAAGGGACTAAGGAATGATATAACCAAGCTTATTGGTAGTGGTATCTTCAAGTTAAGATTCAAGAAGCTTCTCACCAAAAACCTATAAGTAAAAGCAGAAAAATAAAACATAGAAAATTTATTAAAATAAAAATAAAAATAAAATATATAGGAAATGGAAATATAAGATTTATAAAACTTGATTTGTAGCCCTAAGTTGTAAAGACAAAGAATTTCCATGAATTTTTTTAATATATGGGAATTTTATGAGTCCGCGAAAATTGACGGCGTGTGATTCTAAGGCCCAAAGTGCCCGGAATTAATTTCTGAACTTTTTCTCTGGTACGTTCAGTAAATGTACGAGCGGGTTTTTGTAAATTTTGAACCGATGCTTGGAATTAAAATCCAAGTGCACTGTTGAACTCGCAGCGCCAATATTCTCTTAAGGTGACCTTCACCTCGACCGTAGTAGGTCTAGGGTGAAAGATAATTTTTGGGTTTTTTGTGAAAGAATAATATAAAATAAAATTGTGTAAAATTTTATTTTATTTAGAACTCCCATGTGGATGTCGAGAGATAGGGACCACCAGAACTAAACCTCCCATGTGAGGTTATGGATGTGGGGACCACTAGTATTGACCTCCCATGAGGGTTATGGTGGTGGGGACCAGCCGAGGCTAAAACCCCCTTGAACTCCCCCCTTTATAGGAGAAAAACCTCTCAACTCCCTACTTTAATTATGCCAACTCTCCATTATTTAATTATTTCAACTCTTCTTTAATTAATTGAGCTAACTTAATTTGAGAAAACAATTTAAAATTGGATAGACATATTTTATTATGTTGGCAACTCTTTTCTTGGGAGGGGATTTTTGGTTGGCGAAAGAAAAGGGGGAGAACTTGGGAGAAAGCTCTCCAACGAAGAACGCACTCCAGAATTGAAGAATGTGGAAGACGTTCGAATCAAATTCGAAAGAGTGATCATGGAAGCGACAATCATTGGCACTCTCTTCGCCTTCACCATTTCCATCTCATGATCTCCATCAACAATTCTCCAAGGTAGGGGTTGTTATTGAATACATGAAAATTTCTCGATTTGATTCCTCATTCTTGGAAAGCATGGTGAAAGCGGATCAACCAAAGCGACTTGATCCACGATTCATATGAATTGTAGAGTTTGATGTTCTTGAATCAAGTTTTTGTATAGTCATTTTCTACCACTCTAACGCTGAGGGTGCGGGCCAAACAAACATGGCCCGAACCCTTCGTTGTTCTTCCTTATTGTTGTGATCTTCGCGATGGTGATGGCGACAGATGTTGGTGGTTGGCACCGATGGAACTTGATAACCACAATGAAGGTGATGAAAGAAGGGCGCCCAGTCAAGATGGTCACTAGTGAAGGCACGATGCTCCGCCGCCCCATGGACTTCGCCACACCACGGCCTTCGCACCCCGCGGGGCTCCACCGCCCTTCCGCCTCCACTCCACCACAACCTCCGCTCCCCGTAGAACTCTGTAGTCCTCTGTGGCCCTCCGCAGCCTCACGGCCATGCCACACCGCCCAGGCCGGGCCGACTAATGTTGGCTAGGCCGGAATTAGCTGGTTGTTCCGGGTCGACCCAAATCAGGCCGGGTCGGTCTGATCGGATCGGATAGGACCCGAACCTATTTCGATCCATTTATGATCTTTTGGCCATAACTTTGGTACCAGACATTCATTTGATGAACCGTCAGTGGAATTGGAAACCTTAGCACAAGATGGTCTCATTGAGTATACCCCACTGGAGTTTTCGATAATGTTGGACTACAGTCATGTTGGATCGAGCACAAATCCAACTGGGCCCTTAGGACTAAAAGGCTAATAACTTACAGATCAGGCATCCGATTGACACGTCGTCTGTTGCGTTGATACCCCTATGACCTAGAGTTCCTTTGAGATAATTATTCATGGGACTTCATGGTAGTTGTAGTATCAACTAGTTTCTTGAGGAGTGGACCCTCCTGGAGATGAGTGAGCTTAGCGCGGGAATCCAGTAGTTGGCTGTGACTTAAGGAAGAGATCCTTTGTGGGTCTGTGATTGAGGGTCCCACATGGAGCAACTATAGGATTCCATGAGGGGCTATCCTAGTGATCCTGTGTGGGTCAGCACCTAGAAATCATGTGTGGGTCATCACCTAGCGATCCTGTGTGGGTCAGCATTGTGCCATCCTATGTGGGTCAGCACTGAGCGATCCTGTGTGGGCCAGCACCGAGCGATCCTATGTGGGTCAGCACATATAGATCCTATGTGGGTATGATAATGATTAGTGATCCTTCATGGTTCTGCCTCTTAATAGAGTAAGATGATTTAGTAGTTACATCTAATCATATCTACTACTGTACCTAAGTTATACCTGGTGTGAGTTGAGTTTATACCTAAGCGGTACTTTCATTTATGGAAATACCTTGGTGGTATTCTTCTATGTGGCGTACCTGTGTGGTACTTTCCTTCTTTGTATTCCTTCATTTGTGAAATAGTTGAGCTTTGGGATTTTAGTTGGACTCTGTGTTTTCCTCATGATTGAGATGGGTATTCTTGATAACTTAGGTATATGTATGGGCATATACCTAAGTTGGGTTGCTAGTTGATTTCATGCATTTTGGATTATCCTTTGTGGATTTTGTGAGACCTTGAGTGTCTCGGGGTCCCTAATGAGTATTGTTATACTCACATCCCGCACCACGTTGTGTTTGGTGCAGACAACAGACAATGCTGACTGGGGACGAGAGTACCAGGAATGGAGGTAGCTCGGAGGTGGAACTTAGACAAGGCATACTACAGAGACGACTATTCGAGAGTTGTACCTACCCTTCAGGTAGGATCCTTGGTGGGTGATTGTAGTAGCTATTCCAGTTTACATGTACTTTGAGTTTCTTGTACTTTCCAGTTGGGCTTGTATTCTGGACCCTTTTACTTACTGTACTCACTCTATTTACTATTCAGTTTACTTAAGTTCATATCTTGATGTGTGCTTGGTTGTGTGTGTTTACAGGTTATAAAGGCAATTCCTTCCTAGTGTTAGGGAATACGCCTTCAATGCTAGTTTCCAGCCCCTAGCCTATGGAAGGTGGGATTGGGGTAGTCAAGGTACGGGCCCCAGGGGACGGGTCGTGACAAATTGGTATCAGAGGAGTCAGTTCTACCGTAGAACATAGGACTCTTATCTTTCTTTTAACAACAATAGTGTTAAGTTTAGTGAGTGTGGTTATCAGTTTAGGGAATCTAGTTTCGATGCAGCGGCCAATGTATCCATACACTAGGACCCTGACTTCTGATTTCTAACTCACTGCACAAAAACACTGATTTCATGTGTGTTTTGAAGATTTTTCTTTGTGAACTCTTTCAGTTAGCTCACCAGGTATAATTTTTTGACCTTGGCGCACCTGTTTCTTTTTAGGATTCCTCCACGCAGATAGCCAGCTAGGGTTCCAGATGTATTATGTACTGATAGCCCACCGAGTGACGAGGCCTTGGTGTAGGGCCCTCTTCCAGGCACCAGAAGAGGCACCAGCAGTACCATTACCCGTTGGTCCATCGATGCCACCAACCCCAGATGCAGAGGGTGCATGACGCTTGAGTGTGTTTCATGAGTTCTAGTGCCAAATTCCACTCAGGTTCAGGGGAGAGACGGACCCACAAGCAGCTGAGGATTGGCTGGAGGCTGTAGTGAGAGTTTTCCAACTGGTAGGGACACCATATGATCTCATGGTGATCCTTTCCGTCTACCTTCATCAGGTTGCAGCAGGAAGATGGTGGAACATGATGCTCCAGGCTCAAAATGAGGTGACGCTTCTCTAAGCAGACTTCGAGATCCTGTTTCGGGTAGAGTTTGTCCTAGCGACTCTTCGCGCAGTGCGCATTTAGGATCTACTTCATCTGCAGCAGGGCAGCATGACTGTGGCTCAGTACTCAATGAGGTTCACTTACCTCTCACGCTACTCCACATATATGGTGAAAGACATATTCTTCAAGGCCCGAACCTTCAAGCAGGGACTCAGGTGAGAGATCAGGGCTTCGATGATCTCACTCAGCATCCCGACGCAGGTTGGGGTGTTAGAGAGAGCCCTTTTAGTGGAGATTTTTCTTATTAAGCAGTCACCAGCAGTGAGACCCACTACTAGTCTTCACGTAGCGGAGTATTCTATAGCTGGAAGCAGATATATGACATAGAAGTCCAAAAGTACCAGACCTACAGGTGGATGACTATGGTACTCAGAGTCAGTTGTGCAGGGCACCCGAGGTAGAGCCAATCATGCTAGGAGCGGGTAGTGTTATGCATGCGGCAGGCAGGGTCACATGGCTCGTGACTGTCCAACCTACCATACAGATGATCAGTAGATGATCGAAAGACTTCCCAGGAAGAGACAGAGGTTCGACCTAGGGGTCCGCAGGGAGCAGGCGGACGTGGCATAGGAGCTGGTCGTGCAGCTGGCGGTGGGAAATGATTTGAGATGTTACCACCACCACCACTAGGTGGTCCACCTCGACCATAGGGAGCAGGAGGACAGTGGCGAGCTCAGCTCTAGGCAGCTGAGGCCTATGATCACATCACTCTGGAGATGATACGAGGTATGATCTATGTCTACTCCACCTTAGCTACAATACTTATAGACACAAGTTCCAGTCATTCTTTTATTGACACTGCCCTCGTTCAGAGCTTGGAGATTCCGACGGAGTTGTTGGCTCGATCCTTACGTCTAGAGACTCCTACGGGAGTAGATTCGATGATTACACAATAGTGGCAGTAGTGTGAGCTTACTCTAAGAGGTGAGAGCTTCGGTTGGGATCTACTAGTAGCAGCATCGAGGCCTTACGACCTAATCTTGTGTAACACCCCAAGCTTCCACGATACGCTTCTCTTTGAATAATACAGTAGCGTGTGTTGTACGCAACTTCGAGTTCGAATACACACTATAGCCAATCAAACTAGCCATTATGAATAGTAATACCCACTTTTTGAAATTTTATAAATTTTATCATTCAAAATTGACTTCATTTTTGGATTCGGAATATCAAAATTAGCTTGAGGTTAATTTTTGGTATTTTTCTGAAAACATTCAATTTTTGATGAATACTGAAAAACAATGAGTTAAAGTCTAAAAACAAATTTTTATTTAAATAATTATTTATTTTATTTAAATTTAATTAAGGTAAAAATAGATACATAATACCTATATAAGTTCAATGTAATTCATTGGAGTTAGTTTAGAAAAAATTTAGATATATAAAAATTTTATTGAACTTTTCACCGTCTTTTACCCACCTCCTAGGAGAATTTGGAAATTCACATAAAACATAATTTTACCATTTTTGTGAGTGGAATTTCAAAAATCTTAGAGAAAAGGTTAATATCAAAGAGTAAAATTTGGTTCAATGAGATGAAAATAATTTTTGGTGAATAGTAACTTTTTACTTTTATTTACCACGGTTAAAATTAAATAGGGTAATTAAGGGTAAAAATGATATTAATATTACCCTAACACATGTAATAATTATATTGTACAAGTGTATCTCGACCAAAAACAACCTTGAGAATAAAATATAATCATTTAGGTCCACTTGGATTATATTAGGACATTTATTATTATTTAATTCAAATAATAGTTAAAAGAGATAAAATCAATGTTTAATAACTAAAACATTTTTAATATAGGGTTATAAATAAGATAAATTAGATTATAAATATTAATTATAAATCTAAAAATATTTACCACATAATGGTATTTTATTTATAATTTTTAGACATTAAATAATTTAATTTATTTATGACACAATGGTGATGCAGTTATTATCTAATTAATGAAATATTAAAATAATTGATATTATAAATATCCAAATAAATGTAATTTTAGACTTTTTATGAATTACACTAATTTTCTAGCTTAATATGACATATTAGGATTGGTTATATAAATTGTTTTCGAAGTAATAATACTGTTATGAAATTTTCAAAAACAAAATACTCAATAGTGTCAAAATTGACATAAAAGAGTTTTTAAAACAAATATTATATTATTAATTAATATTATATTCCTAAAAATATATGGTTCTTCCAAAGGACTTATATAATGATAGGTGTATCATTAATGGACCACTTTGGGGTCACTTGGAGGTTTATAGTATGTTTATTAACTATATAATATAAAAATACAAAGAGACGCGGTAAATGTCAAACTATTTAACTAAGAGTTAAATATAAATGATAAGGTTTATATAGTGACCGAAACCTGTCTAAAATCTATTGGTTGAAAGGCTTTCGACCCATACCCACCTTAACCTTTAAATAATCCACTTTTGAGCCATTAGAAACCGAATATGAATTTATTATAAAATAATATTTCTAGCTTTTCCAAGGTGCCCCTCACCCCTCTTATAAAAAAGTACCCACCCTTATCTCTAATTTAAACCTTAAATGCATTTTTTCTCAGCCAACCCCTGCCCAAATATTCTCTCAACTCCCCTCACTTCAACCTAGATGCATTAGTTTGATCAGAAAGCCATCATAAGGAGCCCTTTTGATCAAATCTAAAGGAAGAACCCGAAGAAGAGGTGATGTTTTCACAACCCTCTTTCAAATTTCTTTCTTCTTAAACTTCTTCTTTCTTTGTTATTTACCTTCTAAAATAATAAATCCATTATATTTTATATACTGTGATGTTATTATAAATATGGTAAAATCATATTCAGTATTCTATCCATCCTTTGAATGACATGTCACCATACGTGTGTATGTACGGCCTACCGTCTCCACGTCGTGGTGTAATTGTTATTCAATACATTATTATTTGTATGGGTATATTAATGATATGTAATTAGTGTAAATAATAAGTATAACATGATAATGATTCTTTATATATGATATACCATCCAATTATATATGATTTTAATATCAAAATAATGATATTATCGCTTGTGCGTACGTACGGACTACCGTCTCCACAGACGCGATGAGATTCATTCCCCATCATATCCATACAAGTATAATTATAATTTTATGATTAAAAATAATGTTTAAGGACTTTATATAATTTTGTAAATTAATAAGATACAACCTATCCATAACAAACACGACTTATGTAACAAAACATATAAAAGAAAACGAGTAATTTAACACCCGAAATGACGATAATACTAAGATATTATTAACAAAGCAATGTTAAAAGATCATATATGATATAATATTAATGTATATGATTCTTCTATATTTAAATAAAAATTATTTCACCATTATACAGGAGTCTAACCTACCCTCGACCAAGGAAAAAGTACAAAGTAAGGGGTTTCTTGTATCACTTTTAATTCTGTGATAATTCCATTGTTCACCACTTATTTATTGCATGTGGTGTGTGTGTACTACCCATGATTGTATTCATTGTGTAATATACTTTAATTTATGGATGTTTACATAATCATTGTATGATCCTTATTTCATGGGTGTATGTTTCGTAAGTTACCAAATCGATAAGGGAATTTGAAATTTCAATTTCCACTCATTCGACTTTAAGCATTATTCATTGATTATTTTACTCCAAGATTATGTGTGGAATCACTATTCATTTGCTTATTTCATAATTTCCACTCCCCTTTCTATGTATATACTTTTTATTCACATAATCACTCCATTGATAAATTCTCAAGTCATCGGTAGGAACTTGATAAGAGTAATTTTTACTCAATCTCAATTTGTTGAGTTAAACATCCAATTCATTGGTGTGGTTTTTACAAGAATATGTGTGAATGTCCTTTGATTGTTTTACACTGAATATCCAATCATATTGAGTGTATTTATATTTTTCACACATAATTATGTCATTGATTTATCTTTAACCTAAGGATACGACCTTTATGAGATATTTCATCTCAATTTACATTCCATTGAGACTCCTTTGTGGTTATACACCAAATCTCTTTTATATGGTGTATATAATATACTTTGATGTATTATATCATGAAATCCTTTATTCTCACGATATTACCAAGTTATTACCTCAATTATTTGTATTCAAGTGTCTCTCTTTTGGTTAGGAACTCTAACTAATATATCATTTTAAAATGTTTTAAAGATTTATTATTCTAAATCTTTCTCATTAATGTCCATGTTTTAAAAATGTTCTTAAGCATTTATTTATATGGACATTAAAGTTTTCAAATAAAAATTCCTTTTAAATGTTTCAAAGTGGTATGGGACACTTTGACTCAAAAATCAATTTTAAATGGCTTCTTGACAGATAGTGTGACTTTTAAATGTTTTCAAGGAAAAGGGGGATATTTCTCTCAATAGTTTGATGATTATTTTAATCTATGTCAATATCCTTCATTATTCTTGATTGAGGTTAATCTGATACAATAAAATCTTCTATATTGTATCCAATGAGTTATGTTTGATTGTGGATGTTCTATTTTTATACCATTCATCGTTTGTGGTTAAAGTATTGACATTTCGTATGCTAGTTTTAATACGAATGTTTATGTTAGGTTTCAAACTTTCCATATGAGGAATGCATTGGACTTAGTAAGTGACAGGTGGAGCCCTCTATAGATCCTTGATGCATCGGTAGGTCTCATGAGACAAACTTGTGTCTTTGCACGAGGTCTTGACAAAATCTTATTTGTAGTCTTGGCATGAGGCCTTGGCTACATGGTTATGATAGTCTGACATTATGCATTCCATCATTATAAAAGTGGTTATTGATATTTCATTTGGTTATTAGACTAGTAGAATATCCATGTGAATAAGTAAGTGGCATTATTTCATTTTATCTTTGCCATATTATTATGAAGTTCAAGTTTAAAAGGCTTTTGTTTTAGTTATACATTTCCTTAAATGTTTATGCTTATTTATGAAAGTCTTCGTTATATTATTATCCTTACTGAGAATCTGATCTCACCCCTTTCAATGTTTTATTTTTCCCAGGATGTGAAGAATTAATTTATGAATGACATATAGGGATATTATTAGGGGATATGAAGACAAGATGTTGTTGTAGTTTTTTTTACTTTATGATGTAATGTAAGACTTATGAATATATCTAGTGTTTCCAAGACTACTAAAATAATCGGCCTTTAGAGACTTAATCTTTGGTGATCATGCCAATGTTATTTAATAATGCACCGACTCTAGGTAATTGGGGTCGGGGCATTACAGTTGGTATTAGATTAAGTTTAGTACAAACCTTGGAAACTAGATTTAGATAAACTTTGATTAGAGGACATAGCCCTAAGATAGACATTGAGGATTAGTATAGAAGAACTTCCTAGAATTTTGGTATTGTATATATTTTGTGAGTTTTCCAAGAAATACATCCATGTCTGGATACGAGCAGGTAGAGGTGGCTTTGGCACAGATGTACCTAGGGGTAAAACTTGAAAACACCGCTTTGAGATAGACTCGATCGGGAACTGGTGCACGACAACGGGCCTTGCTGCACTCTTGGTTACGACACTCCCGGGGGATATGATTTGGATAATTTACATTTTCTTTACAAAACAATTTGAAGTATTTAAATATAAGATGAGAATAAATGGCCTTGGTTAATCCTAAGGAATTTCAAATTGAGAATATGGTGTCATGATATTCTCTAAATGATTTTATGACTACTGTTACTCACACAATGCTTTCTGGTTTTAGTCAATGGTTGGAGTCCAAGGAAGTCATAGTAACTTTGAGAATGATGTACAAGGTGATGGAAATGAGAAAAAAATGGAATGTTGATAGGTGTAAAAGATATCGTGTTCATGCCAAATCAGTTTTCCAAAAATATGATCAAAAACATATATATTAACCAACTCCTAGACTCAATAAAGAAGATAAAGGTGATGAATGATAAGAGCTCCAGTAGTGGAGACCATAGAGAAAAGAATCATATATTTCCATTATGCAGTAAATGTGGAAGGAGACACCCAAGAAAGTGTCTCAACAGAACAAAGAATTGATTTACATGCGAGAAAGAAGGACATAAAGTGAAGAATTGCCGAGGAAAAATGAAGAGTACTATGGAAGAAAATAAAAATGGTCCCAAAAATCTATTTACAGTCATTTGCTGTAAATGTAGATGACCCGGACATTACCCGAGTGAATGCCCTATTATATAAGACATTTTCTTGGTCAAAGAAGAATCTATGTGGAAATAAATGGTTGGAGAAATTTTTAAAAGTATTAGTGCTCCATGTTGATGGGATTACTTTGAAATAATTTTCTCTTGTATATGTAACCCTGCATTTTTCCATGTGAGAATGACATTTGAGGAAGACTTATCTTTTATCTTGTGGATATAGTTATAAATAACCATTTGGTTTTATATGGTCATTGGGTTTGAGGAAATTACAAGTTATTATATTTTGGGATGAAAATGCAAGGTATGAGATAATATTTCGGATTAAAATTATGTTATGGTTATTTTGAAGAATTTATCTCTTTTTTGTAATGTTATAAAATATAGTTTTTCAAAAAGGACAACACGCAAACCGTGTGACAACCCGTCGTGTCGGACAATGCTATGGGAATCTAACCCACAACCAAAGTGCGATTGGGATTTATCGCCTACCACTGGACTATGTGAAGTCCCTGGTTAGTGTGGCTAATTATTTTTAGTTAAATGATTTTATTGATCAATAATAAGTTGATTTGGGTTCTTATGTCTTAACAAATGAATACCCTTAGTATAGGAAAATGATTTGGTGATTAAGTGATAAATGTTATTTTGGAAGATGTTCTCTTTTTTGGGAACACTATATGCCCAAGGAAACTAGAATACAATGGGATTTCATTTGCGGAGTAATGGTGGATTTTTATCTACATTTTTATTGTGGATTTATAGTTATTTGGGTTATTTATGGAAATTATTAACCTATAATAGAGAATATGTGATTAGGTTAATTACTTTTAAGTATGTGACTTTAAGAGTAGTTGATGTCATTTGGAGATACAATTTAATGTGGAAGACTACATAACCAAATTCTTCTAAGTTTTGGGTTTCAATATTAGTTTTGATTATATTGAAGGATTTTAAGGACAATTGTTTATTGAATGATATTTATTTAACTTTGGGGTATTGTTGGTTTAATTTTAGAAATTAAGATTAGTGTTTCTTTCTCTAAAGGAATATCCTTTTGGGGGATCATCAGATCTTATACTAGCCATTTTGGTTTTGATTAATCTCTAAAGACAAGGTAAATATATATTTTATCCTTAGTGGATCATGTGATTATATAGAAGTTTATTCTAGCTCTTCCAGTGTGACCAAGTCTTCTTGAATACTCATCATTTAAAAAAATGAGTTAGTGGTGGAAATTTATTAAAGAAGGAAACTCTACTGAAAAGGTAAGTATATCACTTTATTTTCTTAGTCAATCTCATAAATGAATTCCTCATCTTTATGTAATGTAATTTAAAAAAAATGTTGTCCGTATACATTTCTTACTGGGAAACTAATGAATATTTGTCCCATCACAAGTTTTTGGATTTCTTGTTGTTAACTTTCTCCTGATCATGTTTTCTATCCCTCTCTATCAGAACTTGACACTTAGTTTATCTTCCATATACATGTTTTCCTACATAGAATCCTAGTATGAGTTATCTTGGGTGACCTTTGTACTTCTCTTTCTTTCTTTTAAGGTGATAGTTTTATTGACTCTTTTTCCAATGTGGGACTTTCTATTATACTCTCAAGCCCAGTTTTAAAAATTTAGAGGACAAAATTATTTGAAGGAGGGGAGAATGTAACACCTCAAGCTTCCATAGTATTCTTCTCTTTGAATAATATAGTAGCGTGTGTTGTACGCAATTTCGAGTTCTAACACACACCACAGCCAATCAAACTAGCCATTATGAATAGTAATAACCACTTTTTGAAATTTTATAAATTTTATATTTCAAAATGGAATTCATTTTTGGGTTCGGAATATTGAAATTATCTTAGGGTGATTTTTTTGTATTTTTCTGAAAACATTCTATTTTTGATGAACAGTGAAAAACAATGAGTTATAGTTTAAAACCAAATTTTTATTTAAATAATTATTTATTTTACTTAAATTTAATTAAGGTAAAAATATATACATAATACATATATAAGTTCAATGTAATTCATTGGAGTTAGTTTAGAATAATTTTAGGTATATAAAAATTTTATCGAACTTTTCACCGACTTTTACCCACCTCCTAGGAGAATTTGGAAATTCACATAAAACATAATTTTATCACTTCTATGAGTGGAATTTCAAAAATCCAAGAGACACGATAAATATCAAGGAGTAAAATGTGGTTCAATGAGATGAAAATAATTTTTGGTGAATAGTAACTTTTTACTTTTATTTACCGCGGTTAAAAGTAAATAGGGTAATTAAGGGTAAAAATGATATTAATATTACCATTACACATGTACTAATTCTATTGTACAAGTGTATCTCGACCAAAAACAACCTTAGTAATAAAATATTATCATTTAGGTCCACTTGGATTAGATTAGGACATTTATTATTATTTAATTCAAAGAAGAGTTAAAAGAGATAAAATCAATGTTTAATAACTAAAACATTTTTAATATAGGGTTATACATAAGATAAATTCTATTATAAATATTCATTAGAAATATAAAAATATTTCCTACATAATAGTATTTTATTTATTATTTTTAGACATTAAATATTTTAATTTATTTATGACATAATGGTGATGCAGTAATTACATAATTAATGAAATATTAAAAATATTGATATTATAAATATCAAAATAAATGTAATTTGAGACTTTTTATGAATTACACTAATTTTTAGGTCAATATGAAATATTAGGATTCGTTATATAAATTATTTTCTAAGTAATAATGCTGTTATGAAATTATCAAAAACAAAATACCCAATAGTGTCAAAATTGACATAAAAGAGTTTTTAAAAAAATATTATATTATTAATTGATATTATATTACTAAAAATATAAGGTTAGGAAAATGGACATGTATAATGATATTCGTATCATTAATGGACCACTTGGGGGTCTCTTGGAGGTATATAGTAAGTTTATTAACTATATAATATAAAAATACAAAGAGACAAGGTAAATGTCAAACTATTTAACTAAGAGTTAAATATAAATGATAAGGTTAATATAGTGACCCAAACATGTCTAAAATATATTGGTTGAAATTATTTCGACCCATACCCACCTAAAACTTTAAATAATCTACTTTGGAGCCATTAGAAACTGAATATGAATTTGTTATAAAATAATATTTCTAGCTTTTCCAAAGGTGCCCCTCACCCCTCTTATAAAAGGGTACTCCCCCTTCTCTCTAATTTACACATTCAAAGACTTTTGGATCAGCCAAACCCTGACCAAATATTCTCTAAACTCCTCTCACTTCTACCTAGTGGCCTTAGTTTGATCAGAAATCCAACCTAAGAAGACCTTTGGATCAAATCAAAAGGAAGAACCCGAAGAAGAGGCAATGTTTTCACAACCCTATTTCAAGTACCTTTCTTCTTCACCTACTTCTTTCTTTGTTATTTCCCTTCTAAAATAGTAACTCCAGTATCTTTTATATACTGTGATGTTATTATAAATATGGTACAACCATATTCACTATTCTATCCATCCTTTGAATGACATGTCACCATACGTGCGTACGTACGGCCTACCGTCTCCACATTGTGGTGTAATTGTTATTAAATACATTATTATTTGGATGGGAATAATAATGATGTTTAATTCATGTAAATAATAATTATAACATGATAATGATTTTTTATATGTGATATATCATACAATTATATATGATTTTAATATCAAAAAAATGATATTATCGCTCGTGCGTATGTACGGACTACCGTCTCCACGAACGTGATGAGATTCATTCCCCATAGTATCCATAAAAGTATAATCCTCATTTTATGAATAAAAATAATTTTTAAGGACTTGATATCATTTTGTATATGAATAATATACAACCTATCCATAACAAACATGACTTATGTAACGAAACATATAAAAGAAAATGAGTAAGTTAACACCCGAAACGACGATAATACTAAGATATTATTAACAAAGCAATGTTAAAAGATAATATATTATATCATATTAATGTATATGATTATTTTATAATTCAATAACAATTATTTTACCATTATACATGAGACTAACCTACCCTCGACCAAGTAAAAAGTACAAAGTAAGGGGTTTCTTATATCACTTTTAATTCCGTGAGAATTTCATTATTCACCACTTATTTATTGCATGTGGTGTATGTATACTACCCATGATTGTATTAATTTTGTAATATAATTTAATTTATGGATTTTTACATCATCATTTTATGATCCTTATTTCATGGTTGTATGGTTCGTAAGTTACCAAATCGATAAGGGAATTTGAAATTTCAATTTCCACTCATTAGACTTTACGCATACTTCATTGATTATTTTACTCCAATATTATTTGTGGAATAACTATTCATTTGCTTATTTCATAATTTCCACTCCCCGTTCGGTGGATATAGTTTTTATACACATAATCACTCCATTTATAAATTCTGAAGTCATCGGTAGGAACTTGATAAGAGTAATTTTTACTTGATCTCCATTTGTTGAGTTACACATCCAATTCATTGGTGTTGTTTTTACAAGAATATGCATGAATGTCCTTTGATTGTTTTACACTGAATATACAATCACATTTAGTGTATTTATATTTGTCACACATAATTATGTCGTTGATTTATCCTTAACCTAAGGATACGACCTTTATGAGATATTTCTTCTCAATTTACATTCCATTGAGACTCCTTTGTTGTTATACACCAAATATCTTTTATATGGTGTATATAATGTACTTTGACATAGTATATCATGAACCCCTTTATTCTGATGATATTACAAAGTTTTTACCTTAATTATTTGTATTCAAGTGTCTCTCTTTTGGTTAGGAACTCTAACTAAAATATCATTTTAAAATGTTTTAAAGATTTATTATTCTAAATATTTCTCATTAATGTCCATGTTTTAAAAATGGTCTTAAGGATTTATTTATATGGAAATTAAGTTTTTCAAATAAAAATTACTTTTAAAAGTTTAAAAGTGGTATGGGACACTTTGATTCAAAAATCTATTTTAAATGGCTTCTTGATAGATAGTGTGACTTTTAAATGTTTTCAAGAAAAATGGGGATATTTCTCTCAATAGTTTGATGATTATTTTAATCTATGTCAATATCCTTCATTATTATAGATTGAGGTTAATCTGATACAATACAATCTTCCATATTGTATCAAATGAGTTATGTTTTATTGTGGATGTACTATTTTTATACCATTCATGGTTTGTGCTTAAATTATTGACATTTCGTATATTATTACGAATGTTTATGTTATGTTTTAAACATTACATATGAGGAATTCATTGGACTTAGTAAGTGACGGGTGGAGCCTGTTATAAATCCTCGATGCATTGGTAGGTCTCATGAGAAAAACTTGTGTCTTTGCAAGAGGCCTGGACAAAATTTTATTTGTAGTCTTGGTACGAGGCCTTGGATATGTGGTTATGATAGTCTGGAATTATGTATTCCATCATTATGAAAGTGTTTGTTGATTTTTCATTTGGTTATTCGACTATTATAATATCCATGTGATTAATTAAATGGAATTATTTCATTTTATCGTATCCATATTATGCTGAAGTTCAAGTTTAAAAGGCTTTTGTTTTAGTTATACATTGCCTTAAATGTTTATACTTATTTATAAAAGTTTCTGCTATATTATTATCCTTACTGAGCATCTGAGATCACCCCTTTCAATGTTTTATTTTTCCCAGGATGTGAAGAATTAATTTATGAATGACCTACATGGATAATATGAGGGGATATGAAGACAAGATGTTGTTGTAGTTTATTTTTACTTTATGATGTAATGTAAGACTTATGAATATATCTAGTGTTTCCATGACTACTAAACTAATCGGTATTTCGAGACTTGATCTTTTGTGATCATGCCAATGTTATGTAATAATGCACTGACTCTGGGTAACGAGGGTTAGGGCGTTACATCTTGGGTATGGACTTGTTATCTACAGTCCATTCTCAGATCGACTCTATTAGGTGCAAAGTACGGTGTGTCCGCACGGATGGGACCATGTTTACCTTCATCGGCCGGAAGAGAGCCTTTGCAGCATAGGATGGACTTAGCCGGAAGAGAGTGCATCTGATCACTCATCAGTTGGATATCCTAACCCTTAGAGCGGTTGATGTAGAGAGTCTGAGCTATCCTGTAGTGGTGGACTAGTACGCGGATTTCTTCCCTGATGATGTTCTGGGTCTACCTCCTCGCAGAGAGGTGGAATTTTATATAGACCTGTACCCTGGGACGACACCGATATCTACACCAGTGTATCGGATGGCTCCCGCAGAGCTTCCTGAGCTACGGGTATAGCTAGAGGACTTGTAGGGGAAGGGATTCATACAGCCCAGTTCTTTTCCTTGGGCAGCCCCGATTTTGTTCACCATGAAGGCGTATAGGAGCTTTAGGATTTGTGTTGAATATCAGAGCCTAAACCACGTGACCGTGAAGAACAAGTACTCACTTTCTAGGATTGACGACCTCTTTGATCAGCTGAAGGGAGCATGGTGGTTCTTGAAGATAGACCTAAGATCAGGCTATCACCAGCTCAGAGTACGAGATGAGGATGTGCAGATGACGACTTTCAGATGTCGGTACGGCCATTATGAGTTCTTGGTTATTCCATTCAGCATGAAAAATACTCCCGTAGTGTTTATTGGACTCATGAATAGGATCTTTCAACCATACCTTGATCTCTTTCTAGTATTCTTCATCGGCGACATTCGGATCTACTCGGCTACTGAGGAGGAGCATTCATATCATTTGCAGGTAGTACTAGACACACTCTGAGAGCACCATCTTTATGGTAAGCTCTCTAAGTTCTAGCTCTAGATCTGAGAGGTTCACTTTCTAGGGCATGTCATATCGGAGGCTGGAGTTGCAGTGGATCCCACAAAGATTGAGGCGGTACTTTCTTGGGAGCCACCCAGGAGTTTGATAGAGGTATGAAGTTTCCTGGGTTTGGCTAGATACTACTGGAGGTTTGTGCTCTATTTATCCAGAGTTTTAGAACCTCTATCAGCATTGAAGAGGAAGGGCCAACCCTTCGTGTGGTAGGAGATATGCCAGCTGAGTTTTCAGGAGCTGAGGCAGAGGCTGACTAGTGCCCCCATCTTGAGGCTTCCAGAGGAGGGAATAGGGTACGTAGTTCTACTGCGACGCATGATGGACCACTCTTGAATATGTCCTGATGAAGGAGCGAGTAGTGATCACTTATGGTTCATGACAACTGAGAAACAATGAGCATAAATATGCTACCCATGACCTGGAGTTATTAGTAGTGGTCTTCCCTTTGAAGATGAGGAGACATTACTTGATAGGTGAGAGTTTTACGGTGTACTCTAATCACAAGAGTCTCAAGTATATCTTCTCTTAGAAGAACCTGAACCTGAGACATCAACATTGGCTTGAGTTCCTCCAGGACTATGACTTTGTGATAGTCTATACTCATGGGAAGAAGAACGTTGTAGTAGATGCACTCATTAGGATATCTGGTATACAGCTGCTAGGTGAGGCGACGAAGCAGTTGGCCACTTTGCAGATATCCTATGTGGATCGAGATGGAGAAACATTCCTATAGTCTCTTACAATCACTCCCCCACTTCTTTACCGAGTTAGGGAGGTACGGTGTAGGGATGGTAGTTGCGAGGCTCGACGTGTTCAGATATCCACAAGGCAGGCACCTAACTGATTTTTTGAAGGTGGGGAGCACACCATCCTCTTTAGAGGACGTACCATGGTACTAGTGTTGCTTCGGGAGGAATTTATGAGGTAGTTCCACACATCCCCTCTATCGGTACATCCAGGAGTGGTGAAGATGTACCAAGATCTCTGACGACATCATTGGTGGCCAGGAATGAAGAAATAAGTTGCAAAGTTTGTCTATCGGTTGCTCACTTGCCAACAAGTGAAGGTAGAGCATCAGGTACCAGCAAGCTTGGTTTAGCCTTTGGAGGTCCCATAGTGGATGTGGGATGGGATATCCATGGATTTCGTGATAGGACTTCCATGTACATCTAGGGGACATGACTCGACTTGGGTGATCTTAGACCAACACACCAAGTTGGTCCACATCTTACTGATCAATGAGCGGAGTTTACTAGAGATATTAGGACACCTCTATGTGCAGGATATTGTGTGGCTATATGGAGTACCCTAGACGATTGTCTCCGATTGTGATACACATTTTAATTCCTAGCTATGGAGGGGGTTGCATGAGGGTTTAGGGATGAATCTTCTTTTGAGCATCGCATTCCATCCTTAGACAGATGGTCAGACTGAACGGACCATTCAGACCCTCGAGGACATGCTATGTGATTGCATCCTCGGCATCGATCGTAGATGGGTGGATCACTTTCCTTTAGTGGAGTTTTCATAAAACAACTGCTATCACTCCAACATTGGGATGACACCTTTTGAGGCATTGTATGGGCAACCTTGTAGATCACCTTTGTACTGGACAGACCCAGGGGAGTCAGCACTAGTGGGACCATAGATGGTACGGGCTATCACAGAGAAGGTGGAGATCATTTGGGAGCGGATGAAGACTTCACAGAGTAGGCATAAGTCGTATGCCGATAGGAGACGAAGACCTATAGAGTTCGAGGATGGTGACCACGTCTCTCTACGGGTCTCACCCTGACGAGGTTTACAAATATTTGGCAGAGGCAGAAAGTTATCTTTGAGGTTCATCGGACCTTTTCAGGTCCTCAACAGAGTTGGAGAGGTGGCTTACCGCTTAACTCTTCCACCTCAGTTGCACTGAGTGCACGATTTCTTCCACGTATCCCAGCTGAGGAGATACATGCATGACCCTTCTCACATCATTGACCACAGAAAGCTGGATGTCAACGAATGGGAGACTTTTACGGAGGTTCCAGTAGAGATTGAGGATCGACAGGAGCGGGTCCTTCGTGGGCGGTTGATACCTCTGGTGTGCATTTCTTGGCAGCACAGGAACCTCCAAGAGAGAACATGGGAGCGGGAGGCTCAGATATGTGCTCAGTACCCCCACTTGTTCCCTTGGTTTGAGTTCTAGCTTATGGGGATTTATAGCACTGAGGTGGGGAGAATGTAAATACCCGGAATTTCCACGTAGTTTTTTTAATAAATGGGAATTTTACGAGTCCGTGAAAATTGACAGCTTGTGATTTCGAGGCCCAGAGTTCCCGAAAATAATTTTTGAACTTTTTTGGGTACATTTAGTAAATGTGGGAGCGGGTTTTTGTAACTTTTTAACGGGTGCTCAGAATTGAAATCTTAGGGCACTGTTGAACACGCAGTTCCAGTATTCACTTAAGATGACCTTCACCTCGACCGCAGTAGGTTGAGGGTCAAAGATAGTATTTGTGTTTTGTGTGAAAGAATAAAATAAAATAAAATTTTATAACATTTTATTTTATTTGGAACTCCCATGTAGATGTTGAGAGGTGGGGACTACTAGAACTAAACCTCCCATGTGGGGTTATGGAGGTGGGGACCAACAGGATTAACCTCCCATGAGGGTTATGGTGGTTGGGACCTCTTGAGGCTAAAACCCCCTTGAACTCCCCTCTTTATGGGAGAAAAACCTCTCAACTCCCTACTTTAATTATGCCAACTCTCCATTAATTAATTATTCCAACTATTCTTTAATTAATTAAGATAACTTAATCTGTTCCAACAATTTAAAATTGGAAAACATATTTTATTATGTTGTCACCTCTTTTTTTGGGAGGCGATTTTTGTTTGGAGAAATAGAAGGGGGGAACATGGGAGAAATCTATCCAACGAATAACACACTCTAGAATTGAAGAACATGGATGACATTTGAACTGACTTCAAAAGCATAACTGCGGAAGTGATGATTTTTGGAACTCTATTCACCTTCACCATTTCCATATCACAATCTCCATCAACAATTCTCCAAGGTAGGGGTTGTTATTGAATTCATGAAAATTTATTGATTTAATTTCTCATTATTGGAAATCATGGTGAATGTGGATCAACCAAAATGATTTGATCCATGGTTATTATGAATTGTATAGTTTTACATTCTTGACTAAAGTTTTTATAGAGCCATTTGATACCTCTCCAACGTGGAGGGTGCGGTCCAAAAAAACATGGCTCGACCCCTTCATCGTTCTTCCTTATTATTGTGATCTTCGCAATGGTGATGGAGACCGGTTCCAGCGGTTGGCACTGGTGTAACTCAAGAACTGCGATGAAGGTGATGAACAAAGGGCGGCTGGTCAAGCCGGCGACCAGCGAAGGCACAACGCCCCGACGCCCCTTGGCCTCCGCCGCACCGCCCTGTGGCCCTGCGCAATCCTCTGCGGCCCTCTACGGCCTCACGGCCATACTGTGCCTCCTGGAATGGTCCAGGCTGCACAGTGGGTCGGGTCGGACCCAGCTGGTTGGGCCGGGTCAGGCCGACCGGGTCGGACTGGACCTAGACCCATTTCGACCCATTTACGCTCTTTTGGCCATAACTTTGTCACCAGATGTCCGTTTGATGAACCATCAGAGGTGCTGGAAACATTGGAGCATGAAGGTCCCTTTGAATATACCTCGTTGGAGTTTTGTATAAAGTTAGAGTACGGTCGGGTTGGATCAAGCACGAATCCAACAGGGCACTTGGGACTAAAAGGATAATAACTTAAAGACCCGGTGTCTGATTGACGCACCGTCTATTGCGTTGGGACCCATATGACATGGCGGTCCTTTGAGATACTTATTAGTGGGAATTTAGGGATATTGGAGTATCAAACAATGGCTTGAGTAGCGGACCCTCCTGGAGATGAGCGAGCTTAGTTCGGGAACCCAGTAGCTGGATGTGACATAAGGAAGAGATCCTTCGTGGGTCTGTGATTGAGTGTACCACATGTAACCATTCTATGATTCCTTGCGTAATTACCCAAGAGATCTTGTGTGGGTTATCACCTAGAGATCCTATGTGGTTCATCACCTAGCGATCTTATGTGGGTCAGCACCGAGTGATCCACTGTGGGTCAGCACCGAGCGATCCTGTGTGGGTCAGCACCGAGCGATCCTGTGTGGGTCAACACATAGAGATCCTATGTCGGTTTGATGATGATTAGAGATCCTTCATGGGTCTTCCTCTTAAAAAATTATGATTATTTAGTAGTTACATATAATCATCTCTACTACTATACCTAAGTTATACCTGGTGTGAGCTAAGTTCGTACCTGAGTGGTACTTTCCTTCGTGGAAATACCTTGGTGGTATTCTTCTGTGTGGCGTACCTATGTGGTACTTGACTTCGTGGTATTCCTTCCTTTTTGGAACAGTTTATATTTAGGTTTTGAGTTGGACTATGTGTTTTCCTCATGATTGAGATGGGTATTCTTGATAACATAGGTATATGTATGGGCATATACCTAATTTGGGTTGTCAGTTGATTTCATGATTTATGAATTATCCTTTATGGATTTTGTGAGACCTTGAGGGTCTCGGGGTCCCTACTGAGTATCATTATACTCACCCCTGCATGGGATATTCCCGCACCTCATTGTGTTTAGTGCAGATGATGGACAGCACTGACTAAGGATGAGAGTACCAGGACTGGAGGTAGCTCAGAGGTGGACCTTAGACGAGGCGTACCGTAGAGACGATCGTTCGAGAGTTATACCTACCCTTCAGGTAGGATCCTTGGCGGGTGATCATAGGAGCTATTCCAATTTACTTGTACTTCCAGTTTCTTTTTCTTTATAGTTGGGCTTGAATTCTAGACCCTTTTACTTATTGTACTCACTCTATTTACTATTCAGTTTACTTGAGTTCGTATCTTTCTCTATGCTTGGTTTCATGTTTTGATAGGTTATAAAGGCAATAACTTCCCAGTTTTAGGGAATACGCCTTCGGTGCTATTTTCCAGCCCCTATCCTATGTAAGGCAGGCTTGGGTAGTCACAAAACGGGCCCCGGGGGACGGGTCGTGACATAAGTGGTTACTAATGTTTTATTTCCCCTATCCAGATAGTTCAAGTTTTTATCCAAATTTTAATAGGGGGTGGGGATTTTGTGATTTTATCCACCACATTTAGTTCATTATAAATATATTCTAATCTCACTACTCATAGAATAACCCAAGGATATATTATAAAATATCCATGACCTTATCTATAACATAAAACTTTCATGGTAAGTATAGGAAAGATAATGAGTCCTCCTCATTTACTTAGGCCAAAACTTCTTTGGCCACTTCATCAATAGCCAAGGAATTCCAACAATTTCATACATTGATATAATTATCAATGTTAAATTTAGTGAATAATTTAATTTAATTAAAATTAAAACAAGATGAATCAATATTAAAATATTCTTCATTTTATTAGATAACTTGTGACTTAGTTTATCCAATAAAATCCATTGGAAATTATTAATTTACTCCCTTGAGAAGATGTTCAACGGGAATCAGGATCTTCATGTGTTCCTCATCAGATGAATTTTTTTTATTCTTCATTCTCCAGAGTAATAAATAAGTTTGAAAATTTGAAAAATATAAAAAATGGGAGTTTATAGTCAATTTAGTTTCAATAAAATCAGAAGAATATGAGTTTAATAATTATTATCTCTATGTATAGTTTGGAATTAAATATCCTCTTTAAAAGAAAGTGCCTCATAGAGTTTAGTTATAATTTATGGAGTTAGGTAGTCAATATACTCTATATTTTATTCAAATTTCACCACTAAAGTTATTTTCTCTTCCAAAACTAGAGAAAGATACAATGGTGTTGAATGTGCTTCCTCTAAGGTGGGATAATCATATTACAAGTTACCTTCTATAATGTTATCCTAAATTCATACAATTTTTTTTGATCTCAGGAATTTACATCTTCTAGCATGTTTCCTTTAAGAATATCCTCTATAAATGGATGAGAATGGTCTAAAAAAATTATTTAAGAAATTACTTCCAAGTATCATCAGGTTCTTTAATAGAAAATTTGAGTAGACAAATCTATTCCTCTACAAATCCTGGTTCTTATTTCCGGATACTCTTCTCATTGAATTCAAGGAGATATTCATTTAGAAATTTCACTTTGTTCTTCGCCTCCTATATTTCTTCTCTAATCTCTTCCAATTTATATTATTTTTTATTAAAATTTTCCTCTTCTATTTATTTCACCTGAGAGTAGTTAGAACATGAATATTAATCAAAATTAGAATACATCATGAAAAAAAAATTGTAACATTTCAAAAAAACAAAGGATATTGTTTACAAAATGTGAAAAAATATAATATTTCAGACTATATTGTCTATCAAAAAATGATATAAAATTTCAAACCACCTATAATGGGGGGTATAAAATATTTTTTATATATTCTTGATTTTTCATAGTGGTTGACTTGGTTCATCTCTCTTGAGATCATTTTATAATCAATAAATCTCAACTCTTAACCAATTTATTATTTTTTTGGATTTTTATATTTTATGAAAGAAAAACAAAATTGGTAATTTACTATGGAGTAAAAAATAGAAATTAATAATGTAGTTGTAAAATTAATAATGGATGAATGAGTTAGCATAAAAGATCTAGGTCCTAGGTTAGTTAATCAAGTTCATTCATTATCCATTCGGTTTTCCAAAATTCAATTTTATTTCTCATTCCATCATACATGGAATATTATCCCATACTTTTAGTTTTAATCTTATCAAAACATGGAGGGTTATTCCTTACACTAAACCTCACCTCATAGAATATTCAAGAATGATGAACACACCTCAATCAAGAGTGTGACACCTTCTCAGACCCAACTCAATCATATATTTTTTCATCTATCAAACAAACTCAATTCAATCTTATAAATAGTTAACCAGAGATTAATATGGGAATGAATGTTAAGTAATGAATATAATGTGTTAAATAATCATGTAAATGGTAGGTATATTATTTCCACACAACAACTATAACACTCCTATCTCCCTCACCAAAAATAGAATATAAACATGATGAATCAAAAATTAAGAAATTAGGAACATCCAAAAAAACATCACCCAAGGACATGCCATAAGTATTTCTTTCACCATCGTGAGGTGAGAGGTCATGGTGAATAAAGAGGGAGAGGGTTATAAGGAAGATAGAGATAGATAGAAAACTATTTATTAAATATGTAACATGAAATTATAGAAGTATAGGAAAATAACATACAAAGGAAAACTATTATAAAAATATCACAATAGAACATCCATATGAAACTCCATGGAATGAATATTTGAGAGAATTATCATTCATGAAGTAGTCCTTATCACTTTTATAGAAATAAAAAACCCTCTCAAATGTTCAAACATTCCATAAAATATCCCTTCCACTTGTGGATATTTATTTTTTGTTAAATAAGCATAAAATATTTTCTAAAAATATCAAAGGATCAAATCTAGTTTTAAAAATCACAGACTAATAACTTTATAATATGATATGAATATGATTTAAAATTATTTCCATGGATGTGGAATGAAATATCCCTCTCATTATTCATGTATATTGATTTATTACACTCACTACATCATAGTACTCCCTATTCAGGAAACCATGGTGCCTTCCATCTTGACATCCTTGATATCTCCTTGTCTTTCTCATGCTTCTTTGGTGTTTTGACCTTAAAAACACTTCAAAATGTCAAAGATCAAGTTTCATAGCGTGAATAGTGGATTATCAGTTGATTTAGGTGTGAAATGATACAAGAGGACCAATAAAAACTTTCATGTGTGTAGAATAAAGATTGGATAATATCTATTTTATATGTGCTCAATGTTGTTATTCTTCCGTGACACACTTCGGTTTTGGATTCAATATTTCTCTACTATATCAATTAGGCCACCCCCATCACTACTGCATAAATATAGCAGGGAAACCCCACCCCAGTATTCTTTCATTATTGCACAGATAGTGTCCTTATCCTTCACCCAGTGCTTCCCAGTACAAGATTCACTCTCATTAAGCCAATTTCGACCTATGTTGGCCTTCTTCCATGACCACCCATACCAGGAATCAAAATTGAGATTGGATGATTACTTTTTGGTGGACGCCCTGACCTCCTATTACTCAATTATATGAAGAGCCCACTTTTTAAATTAGCTTTTTATTATTACAAAATTTCATTTCCTCTTCCAAAATTTAGTCGCAATGATCCCTATGAAGTGTGAGGTGCTAAGTTGATCTTAAGGTTCATGGGAACCTTACAAAGTCTAAGGAATATAATTTGAACACTATGAAGACATAGTGGGTTTCTAAACACTATGAAGAGTAATTTTTACCCTATTATACTAGAAGAAACCTTATGATGGTTGCTGGGAGAACCTTACGAAGTGATAAACCAACCCCATGAAGTGTCCATATTTTAATCAGAGAACTTCATACAATACGCTATGAACTTTAGTGTTTTTTCATTTTATTAATTCCATAAAAATAATTATAAACATTTTAATGTATTATCAAAACCACTTTGATTCAACTAAGTTCTTTCAAAATTACCTCCATACATCCTAAAATAACCTCAAAACATTTAAAAGTAAATTTATTTTTATTCCAATAATTCTAAATATATATCATACAATAAAAAATAAAGTTTTAAAACATCATCAAAATAAACTCAAAAATACCTCTATAGTTTAAAAATGTTATGATTTATCTTTAATTGATAATATGGTGGGATTAAAATCATTAAAATACCATGTAAAATATATGAAAATATTAGCTTTATCAATTACATAGGTTCGTACATATATTCATGGGGCCAAGCCCTATTATTGGGTTAAAGGAATTTTCAGGAAGACAGTGACATGGGGTGGTATATGTTCTACAAGTTCATTCCAAAATGTAATGGGGATATACCATTTATAATAGGGTTCATAATATCTAATTGTTTTGACATATGATGATTATCAGATGAGATGATAGTGGTGGTGGAACTTGAATCTAGTATAAACCACTAGATAACCTATGTAATTTTAATAGATTGGGGAGGATGTGATGTGGATATGTAATGATGTGGCTTGGTTGAAAGTGGACCTTGATATGTGTTTCTCATTTAATGAGGTTTTAGAACTTATATATGACCAAGATATGAGAAATTTTATTGATGAATTACTACCTAGGATCCGAATTATAGAAAACCTAGTTTGGATCACTTTATATGTTATGTTGTGATTATATTTACATAAGAAATTTTTATGTGTGGTGGATTATGTTTATAAATAAATTAAAAGTGTGTTAAATCCATTTATGTTATGTGGTAGTAGTGTGGGAGTTATGATTTGTTTTGTGAATTTTTTTATGATACATGATTATGATGATGAGGATGATGTGATGTTGGTGTGGATGAAATGGGTAATAATATTGAATATGGAATGTGAAATAATGAAAATGCAGGTTTAATAGGGGAGAGTCCCTAAAGGTGGAAACTTGGTTATATAGTGGGAATCCTTGGGGGTCAAAAACTATATAATGGATACATGTTGTTGGGGGGGGAGTTTCTCATGGTGGACACCCAAAAAACTAATGAATCTATGTTGTAGTTGGTTCCCTAGAACAAAATTTATTGTACTTTATTATAACTTCTATTCATATTTTTTAATATTAATAAATTATTTATCACATATCGATTGTTCTTATACATACATAGTATGTGATAATATCCTAATATTAGTTGTCACACTGAAAGGTCATAGTAGTTCCCTACTATCATGTGAACTTGTAAGTTCCATGATAGTATTCTTAAATATATGTTCTATGGTTGGATAAAATAATTTTAAGGACATGAATGATTCATGATATTAGGTGTGGAGACTCATAGGACTTTGAGAAACCTTATCATGGTGTACAACCTTGGTAATATCTAGTGTAAGATATAATGAGAACAAGACCAAATGGTAGGAAATTCGCATTTATATATGTCATTGGATGATCCTATATGTGTACGTGTGTATTAATACTTAAACATTAAGATTATTAATACAGAATATTATAAGTCTTTTAATTTAATGTATTGAAAAAAAATGTGATGACTTGTATTCACGGTGAAGTAGAATATGTTGGGTGCATCACTAGTATTATTGCTTTAATGAATAATGAGAAAAATGAATTGTTTGTTCTGGTATTTAATGAAAGTTGATACATCAAGCCCTTTTTTGGAAATGATATAGCCTAATGAAATCCATGGCCATTGTGTACTATATGTAAGTTCAATTTTTGGAAAATTCATATAAATAGACATCGAACACATAGGTTGATGGAACCATCACAAAACCTTATTGATTAGACACATCATTATAATGGGATTATATTACACAGTAAGAATATTTATTATGTATTAAATAATTTTGGGATTAAATTATTTCTCTATGGGTTCCATGGAATGTTTCTAGATGATAACCTTGGACTTTTGGCTGCTTTACTTAATTCCAATGAGAAAGAGGCCGAGAGGGCCACACACTAAGTTTATCTAAAATCTCATTTAAATAATATATTATTATTTATTATTTAAAATTATGAATACATATTATTCCCACACATGGTTTAATAATTATTCATTTTTTATGGACCTCATATATTATTTCACCAGTTATTAAAGATAATATTATGTGAGCATAATATTTAATACATATTTATTTGATATTTAATTAATATAATATTTATTTATTTATTGGAAAATAATGCATTGATATTTATTAATTAATTAAATATTCATTATTCAAGGATAGATAAATGTTGTGGATTAATTTAAGACCAATTGTATGGGTTTGGTGAAAAATAATATATATTGAATATTATTTGAATAAATATTATTTTATTTTAATTCAAGAGTTTAGCGCATGTCAAAAAATAATATTATTATTATTATTATAAACATGGGGTTCTAAAGTTATTAAATAAATAGTAAAGGGAACTTGTTCAATTATTTATTTATAACCCTAGTGGTATATAAACCCAATTATATTATTTTTCAATAGAACTAATTTAATTTGTTTTATTGTGCACAACGAATCTGGAGAATCCTCTCAATGCCCAAGTGATCTCCCTTATCCAAGAACACTCCAAAAAATGGAGAGAGATATTCCTCCACCTTCCACTCTCGAGTATTGAGAGATCAAGAAGAATCATTTGGAAGCAATTCCCAAAGTTTTTAAAGACAAACGACGCAAGCATCCGGATCTTCCATTTTACTACCCAGAAATTCCTACAATGATGTTCAGATATTTGTGGAACATGTGTGGATCGCTACTAGAGGTGATCTTCCCTTGATTTATACAATGAAAATATGGTACAATTTAGATCTATTGTAACATCCCTAAAATAAGAAACAAGTTCTCAAAAGGTAATTCTTTATTACATTAAATTAATTATAAATAACATATAATGATCATAGGTTTTGGTTCTGAGGTTTAATCCATTATCTGTATTTTTTAATTAAATCCCATTGATCATGGCATTTATCATCGTGTAAGTGTAATATTGATAATTGATCTTGAAAGAAATAAATGTTGGGAACAACGCATCACATGCTTCCCCTACACCTGGAACCTATAAGTTGTTTCAAATTGGGTCACATAATTATTTATAATTATTTAAAGATTATTGATTGATCTATGCATTTTTAATTTAGTTTTCAATTCCAGTTCAATCCTTCTTTAATCCAAATTCAAAGATATACTTCTTACTCTATGTTTCTTATAAATATAATCAAATTGATTTATTTTATTAATGAAATAAATTATAAGATCTCATCTAGAGGTTCCAAGGAATCTTCCTAGATAACACAAGAGTACACGTCATGTAACCCAAAGGTACATGTTGTGTAGTAGTGTTTAATGCACCAAGAATTCATTCAGAATTAATTCAAGGAATTTACATTTATTACACATGATGAATTTAATTATACACTATGTATTGACCGGGTAGTCTTGGAACATGGTTAGCCAGAGTACATGTCATGTTACTTTTGTACATGATGTGTAGTCTTTTAGTCATAGACGGGTCATGTATCTTCTTTCACAACATACCTAACTAGTGAATGTGTAAATCAAAGAATGCATGATGTGTACCCCATGTACAATCCATATATTCCAACTTCTTCCGTGGAACGATTACACGTTGAGTCCCTAGGTGTGTGATGTGGATAGACAGTGAGAAAAAATACATGCCATATAGCTCCAATGTACATGTCATGTAATTTATTAAATTACACAAAATTAAAATTAATTTATTATATTCTAAAAACCTTATCAAAATGTGATTGTGTGTGGAAATTCATTTTATAGGAAACTCCTTGTGATGTGTTTTAATATATATAATTTTTTAATTAATTTCTATGTAATGTTTGGATCTGTATATCATGTATGATTCATGTTAAAGTTATAACTCTGCATGTATTGAATCATAACACATGAAATAAGAATCCTATAATCTGTGTAATAATTAAGTTAATATTACATGTCATTAAAAAAATGTGATAACTCATGTATGCCACATGTCGCAAGAGTGAATAGTATACTAGTATAATACATGATGGGTAGTTCGGATGGGTACTCACCATGTTTCCTCTAAAGTACATTTTTATTGTACATATTTAATTTTAAATAAATTTATTTAATTTGTTTCAAATTATAATGGATGATAATCTCAAGTAAATTTATATGAAAATTAAGATATAATAATTTATTAATTAAAGAATATAATTAATTGATTCGATCACGATTTATCTTAAGTAATATCGATTAATAATTGAATGCTGGTTTTATTAAATGAATAATTTTTTGTATTCATATGGATGATCCTGAGAATAGACCAAACCATTGTGTTTGATTGGTTTAATTTTATTTATTATTAAATTAAATTGTTAACCTGTGTGCAATATCTCCTCTTATTATGTAAGATTCTGCATTCCCATGGTTTCTTTTATATAAACCCCTTACCTTCTCTTGTATGTGATTAAAAGAATATGTAATGAATGGAGATCCCAACTGGTGGATCTGGTTCAAGTTTTGAGCTAAGGGAAAACCAATCCAAGAGAGATACATAGGTGGATGGGTTGAAAACTGCAACATGGACCATAAATCGTACAAGGTGTTTTCCCACTAGGTCAATAATTAGTTTATCATTCGCTAAATAAACTAACCATTAGTAAAATCTTCTGATCATATCACATTATTATTTTATTTCTATCAAGTTTCATGGTTATTTCATTATGTATTTTTTGTCATGATAAAATTAATTAATGAATTAGTAAGCATACAACATATATCTAAAATAAATTGTATTATATGTAAATATTATCTAATACATGGTTAATCACTTAAGTAAATCCACTTAATATTTAAAATCATGTAATAAATATAATAATTGTATGTTTATTCATAAAAGTTAAAATCTATCAATTATATATATTAAGTTGGTATAGCCTTCTACTACTTTAGTTAAAATTGAACCATAGTTCAAAGTACTTGACCATCCAAACTTGGGGTGCTTTCAATTAGCAAGGAATTAGAACATGAATTTTTGGGTTTACTTAACTTAGTTCACATAAGGGTTAACTTCCAAAGTAGGATTTTGTGTAACTAAGAGGCAAGGGTTGAGGAAATCCAATTTCAGGATTTCAGGATTAAGGATTCCCCTCAATAAATCAAGGAATTGATAGTTAATGAAATTGAAATTTATAATTCCTATATAAAGCCATTAAAATTACCAGACCAACCAAATTTGGTGTAATGAGAAGGAGAATATAGATCCTTTCCACTAGAATTTCTAAGAAACAGGATATTATGAATTCAATGGTGAGGGATATTGGGTTTCGATAAAATAGTGGGAGATTATTAGATATAATATTTTTTATTTTTCTAAATTTTATTAGATATAGTACTATGTATATGAAAATATTATTTTTATAAATAGAAATAAAAATTACTTTAAATATAACACTATGATCCATACTTGAGAAGGATAACCTTCTCACCAGCAAAATTTTATAATACTGGAAAAGGTACTTGCATGCTACCCTATTCCATGAAGGGAATTTATATTTATTAAAAGAACCTATTCGTAATGTTCTTGATAATGCGGATAGTGAGGAAGATTTGTCTCTCTATGAGAAATATTTCAACAATGCTAAAAAAGATCAATATTTCATGTTCTCATCAATGACCAATGAGATTTTAAGTAACATGATGAAATGAAAGCACATAGCATGATGTATCACCTTCAGAATCTCTATCAATATAAGGTGAGATAGGAGAGATATGGTAACTCTAATTATTTTTTGAAAACTAATCTTGGATATTTTATGCCAACTAGGCATCATGTAGTCAACATTGTTGGCTACATTAAATTCTTAGACACCTTGCAGATTAAATTCTTGAATGAGTTGTCCGTAGATCACATATTTTCCTCAATACCCAAGACCTTCTCTAGTTCTATTGTTAATTATAACATAAGAAATAATGAGAAGTGTTTTTTTGGAAATTGTTACTTTTATTCTCCAAGTGGATAAGGATAAGGGGTGTGAAAAAATCATGGTTCTTATGGTTACAAATAAAAGGAATAAAAAGGAAAAGGGGGCCAAGATTCATAACAAGTCTAAATCACCTGAGGATCATCTTTCTGATAAGAGGATGATCCATAGGTAGGGAAATGAAAAGGAGGTAGTATATTTTTCTTGTGGCAAGAACAACCACTATGTAATGGACCAGACCCTCATGGTCTATCCCTTTTCCAAATTCTATAATCCTAAGGGGTCGCACCTCGTTCGGTGCGACCGATCGGTTCGACCGATCGGTGTTATCCATCCCAGTCGGGTTTTCCTTCTACAGTTTTTCCCGTAATGCCTCTTTTAGGCCTTTTTGTCCTTTAAGGCATTTCAAGGCCGTTTTTAACCCATAATTAATATCTAAAAATATCGAGAAACCTCCCTATTAAATAACAATTAATTCAGTCATGTGTAACCACCCAACCGCATGGTAGAACCATGATCCAACTTCCAAGGCATTCAAATTCCTTATCCCATAACGTTGGGAATATAATCTATTTATCACGCTAGAAATTATTCTTCTCCCCCTTGGATAGTCTCCTCCTTTTCCTTGTGCGTTTGAAGTCCTTTATTTCCCAAGGCAAGTGGTGCACCTGTGAGGGAGCCCTGTGAGTTGCGCTTCCCCTGTTTTGGCACATGTAGAAGGACATCGATCTTTGATCAACCAAGTAGGGTTTTCCTTCACCTCTCCTTTATGTGTATCATGTGGGGTGGGTAAGCTACTGCGTATGTAGGAATGTATGAACCAAACAGTAATGAAGATAACAAACAGAATTTTAAAGAATGAAGGGGAGGGGTGTGATCGATGATGCAGCTCTGTTTCCTCCACTTTCATGATTAATGATTTCTGAATTGTGTGGGCTTATGCCTATAGTAAATCATGGACATTGGTGGTATTTCTTTGTGCACTAATGAACCCTTACCCCCCTGTGACGTTTAAATGGCGTGTATTTTGGTTTTCGACCTTGTGTTGTGTAAAGGAAATTGGTTAATTACGTATATTCTGTTAAATAAATTGAAAGGACCAGGATCAATGTAGAGACCCAAAGCCTGACGTACATTGACATTACATTACATTTGCGGAATACTTAGTACATAACAAAAACACACACAAAAGGATCGTAATAGTTTATTGTCTTTGGAAACTCGGAATATAATCTTATAATCCTGGTGAATGATCTTCAACATCTCCCATAAAGATCTTCTTTTTTTTACCTAAAACCTTTCATTATATCCTGGGGAAAATAAAACATAAAAGGGTTAGCTCAAATTCTCAGTAAGGGTAAAAAAAAGAAATATCAATCACATCATATACATAAGCACATAAATTTTGGAAATCTTAACCTGCAAAAGAGATCATAATTTCATAACATGGGGTAAATCATGGCAGTGAAATGTAATCACAATAATCATAACTTAAAACATGAAACACTGTGGCATACACACATAATCATAGAGAATCATTTCTTGTTAGTCAAGACTCATTGCCAAGACTATCTTAGTGGACAAAGTCCCTTTCTGAACCGAGTCACCCTCGTTCCAGTCCTGTTTCACTGAACCGGTATAACCTACCATTCCAGCCATGTCTATCTCATGAGATATAAAATCTTTACCCAATGAATTGGAGGAAGATATAGGTCCCACCCATCTCATAATGATACCATTCTTATGTGTGCCACAAAATCATAAATCATACATCATTGCATAACCCATGTAATACAAATGGGAATCTTAAACATCATGACATCATAAAACAATTCATATAAGATAAAGGAATTCATAAAAATAATTCCATCACAACATAATCAAATCAATTTAATAATAGGGATAAAAACAGAACCCTTTATTATCTTAGATGGAAAATAATTTTGATAAAACACTTGAACTCCATTCTTGAGGAAAATATCCTTTCTATTTCAAAAACATTTTCCTTTCTTAACATGTCTTACAATTTTAAACTAAAAGAAGTTTATTAAAAATAAACTTGAAAACTTGTAAAGGAATCTTTTTGGAAATAATGTTTTAAAAATCCATTCATTCCGTATAAGTTAAAAAAACATTCTTTGTACTTTTTTCGGAAAAGTAAAAAAGTACCTCATACGAAAAACGACAAAAGATTCCTTTCATATCCTTTACTAAAAATTCACCGAAGGGTAAAATTGGATTTAAAATATTGTAAGTGGATGGAAAAAATATTACATATTGAGGGAGCATGTATGTGGATGATAAAATAAACCCCAGTAAATGCCAAAGTAAAATCAATCTCGGATAAAAATGGGATTGTGATATTTTCCTTACCTTAGGTCCGATTTGCTTCGTAAGTGTCCGAACCTCCTGTATAATTATTTAAATAATGTTATTGAATTATTACAGAATCATATTCATTTTTATTATATCATATATGGGTCACTTATGACTTTATATTACCTGTTCTTTTGTAAATTCCATGTTAAAGAGCGTTTTGGGTAAAATTGTTTCATTTGTCGTCCGTGTTTTGACTTGTAATTATTCATATGATTACTTAGATCATGATTACTTAATTCCAGAATATAAAACATGATTTATATATATATATATATATTCAGAATATACATATATATAATAAATCAGTAATTTGGAAGAAATACACCGTTCATGGAGACGGTAGACCGTACGTATGCATGAACGCTGTTTTCGTTTCCTTATTGAGTTGAACGGAATTAATTAGATGACATACATATATATACACATAAATTCAGTATCATTATTGTTTCATATATTTCATGATTACTTATTATATATACTTTATAATCATTCATGAATGGTTAAAGTGGAGAATGAATCTCATCGCGTCGTGGAGACGGTAGTCCGTACGTACGCACGAGCGATGATATCGTTCTCATGATCGTGGGACTGAATTGGAGTGTTTATACCATTTCAGAATCAATATCACTTTAAAATAATAATATATAGTTATTATTTACACCATTATACCCATCCAAGTAAGGTGGTGGTGGAAAATAGATTTCACCACGGCGTGGAGACGGTATTCCGTACGTACGCACACACGGTGATTTCGTTTTCCGTAGGATGGATAGATGGTGAAATAGGGTTGTTTCATAATTATAATAACATATTATTATATTAGTGATACTGATGTTATTACTTCATAATAAATCAACCTAAGAAGAAGAAGTGGAAGAATAAATAAAGGTTAAAGAATCGGTAACGGAAATTACCTCTTCTTTGAATCTCCTCTTTGAGACCTCCTCTTAGGGCACCAAAATTGGTCTTTGAGGAAGACCAGAACCTCTAGGATGTTGATAGGGAAGTGGAGAAGAGAAAATGTCAGGGGTTGGCCGAGCTTGAGTGCTCAAATTGGTGTGAGGAGGAGGGGGAGGAGGTGCCCTTTTATAAGGGAGGATAGGGGCACCTTAGGAATATCTCAAAATATTATTTTATATTAAAGTCAAAATCAGTTTATAATGGTTCCAAAGGGTCTTATTTCGAAGATAAAGTGGTTATGGGTCGAAATCCTATCAACCAATAGGATTTAGACAAGTTTAGGGTATTATTTTAACCTTATCAATTAGATTTAACTCTAAGTTAAATAATTTAACTTTTACCGTGTCTTTTTGTTTTCTTTCACTATATGGTTAATACACTTACTATAACATGCCAAACTAACCCCAAATTTTTTATTATTAATATATATATCCTTATCTAAGTCATTTGGCAGAACCTTAGATTTTTAGGAATAAAATAACAATTAATAATATAATATTCGATTTAAAAACTATTTTGTGTCAATTTTGACACTATTTGATATATGATTTTTGTGAAAGTCATAACAGAATTATATGTTCGAACCAAGTTGATTACATCAACACTAATATATCATAGTAACCTAGAAAATTAGTGGAATTCATAAAAAGTCTCAAATTACATTTATTTTGGTGTTTATAACATCAATTATGTCAATATTTCATAAATAAGATAATTAATGCATCATAATTGAGTCATAAATAAATTAAATTATTTAATGTCGAAAAATTATAAATAAAATACCATTATGTAGGAAATATTTTTAGATTTCTAATGAATATTTATAGTTGAATTTATATTATGTATAACCCCATATTAAAAATGATTTACTTATTAAACTTTGATTTTAACTATTTTAACTCTTCTTTGAATTAAATAATAATAAATGTCCTAATCTAATCGATGTGGGCCTAAATGGTCATATTTTATTCCAAAGCTTGTTTTTGGTCGAATTAAACTTGTCCAATAGAATTAGAACATGTGTTAGGGTAATAATAATATCATTTCTACCCTTAATTACCCTATTTACTTTTTACCGTGGTAAAAAAAAGTAAAAAGTTACTATTCACAAAAAATTATTTTCATCTCATTGAACCACATTTTAGTCCTTGATATTAACCGTGTCTCTCGGATTTTCGAAATTCCACTCACAGAAGCGGTAAAATTAAGTTTTATGAAAAATTTAGTTTTTTAACTACCACTTAGTGGTTTCACTATTCATCAAAAATTGAAAGTTTTCAGAAAAATGCCAAAAATTAGGCCTAAGCTATATTTGATATTATGAACTAAAAAATGATTTCTATTTTACCAAATTCAAAACATATCAGTTGCATTAATTAATTTAAAAATTAATTCATGTCGTCAAAACAAAAGGCGTGTTTTTAAGAGATAATAACTATCAAAAGATTGACACTTGTTTATAACTGGTTTAAATGTGAAATTATATCCAATGACCAACATTGTATTAAATTGTAAAAATATATTCTAAATATACTTTAAAACCACTCAAATTAATAATTTATCACTATTAATTATTTCGATTGAAAAAGTTGTTTTTAATTAAAATTTAGTAATTTCCACTATTCATCAAAATATGAAAGTTATCCAAAAATTACCAAAATTTCACCCTAAGATAATTTCGATATTCCGAATCCAAAAATGAATTCTATTTTGAAAAATAAAATTTACAAAATTTCAAAAAGTGGTTATTACTATTCATAACAGCTAGTTTTAATAATATTTTAATAGCATATTGTTGTTTAGTGAAACTCGTTATTGTGTACTACCACGCTATCAAGGAAGGCCGTGATTGCGTGTAATGAAAGGAAAGTCAAGGATGCATGTTGTGAAAACTTATTTTGGTGTAGCGTACAACACAAGACATTAATGAAATTAAAAAGAATATTTTTCATAAAATTTCGGGGTGTTACATTCTACCCCCCTTAAAATGAATTTCGCCCTCAAAATTCGTCGGGGTTATAAATGGTTTACTATTCGAAAGTTTCTTTAATAGAAACCCGCATCGTAAAAAGGAATACCAAAACCAATATTTAGAAACAAAAGTATGAAACGTAACGGTTACCCAAATAAACTAATCACTGGGTTTCCACATAGGTGAAAATATGGATATGGAAGAGAAATCTAACCATCATGTTCTGATGGAGAGTGATAGAGAACATGGCTATGGAAAATCCAGCAATCACAAAGCCATAAATTTGTGACGATCTAGGGTACCATCTGATTCATCGGATATAAGGGCACTAGGACAACATTTTTGGTTTTCAAGATCATTTCCCTAAAGTTGAAGAGTTTGAATTAGAATAAATAATTACTTTATTTTGGTACAATCTCACTGTTGTTCGTGACTTGAACAATTTCTACTTCATCTCTTAAATAAATGAAGTTGAATTTGTTATTCGTGAAGTGTTAGCAGATCATGTGATAGAATTATGGGTCATTCCATCTGTCTCAAACAAAAGGTTAGCAAAAGTTATTAAATATACATAAGTCATTCTATAGTGAGATTAATCATATATGGTTCCTAAAATGGACTTATACTTCATATATCATACTGCTTAATATAATAAAACTAGTTTCTACTAAATAGGGACTTCCTGTAGGCCAGTGGTAGGCGATAAAGGCCAGTCGCACTTCGGTTGTGGGTTCGATTCCCACAGCCTTGTCCGACGCGATGGGCTGTCACCCGTCCTGCAGGTTTTCCTTTTTCTAAAACTATATTACTATAACATCCCATCGAAAAACTTCTATCCTTAAACAATACTAACTTATGTCCAACATAATCTATTCCAATCTTTAGGCTTATCTATAATACTACAGTCCACTCTCATAATATAGTGAAAACGATTACCAGAGATTTAATACCATCGTTGATCCCCATATATCATAAGATATGTCTTGTTGGTCACATTCCAAACATTCAAAGGCCTTAATCATGTATTCTCTTGAAGAATGAATACCCATTGAACCTTAGTGAAAACATGAATTCAGTTAAAAGTTAACACTTTCGATAAACCAAAATCCTCAAAATTATTTATACTCAAACCATTATATCACTTAGTCCTTATATCAATCATGAGCTCATGAATACTGTTAAACATTTCATTTTCTCGTTTTCCCTTCATTATTCTCATATCATCTTATTTCCAAAAATATCTCAATCACTTTTAATACCACATTAGACCAATACATAAATATTCCAATACTTTATGATACAACATTATTTTGGAATCCCATTACATAAACACTTAATCATTCCACCACATCGTTGTCATATTCAACATCGCCAATAGTAATCGCATGTGACTTCCCTTTGTCCTTTGCCTTAAGCAGTTTCTCATATCGATCATCACTAACCCTTGGATTATGGTATTTATTAGCATAATGCCCCATTTCCTTGCACTTGAAGCATTGAAGTGTTGGTGGTGAGTTCTCTATAGTGTTTACTTTGTTCGCATCATTAGAAACCCTTTTTCCATTACTTCGACACTCAGCTGCTCGATGACCTTCTTTTCCACACTTAAAACATTTTCTAGTCCCTTTAAGACAATCTCCACCATGCTTCTTTCCACACTTTGTGCATAAGGAAACATTCATCTTCTTTTCACCATTATTCTGAGATTTCTCCTTGAACTCCATCTTTCGTTTCTTGTCAAAACCATGAGATGGATATGTAACACCAACTTCCATTTCTACCTTGATAGCACAACGCACAATTTCTTCATATCTACTGAAGTCTCTTATATCTAATGCCCTTCAAAGACTTGGTTTTAAGCCACTGAAAAATCGATCAACTTTACTTTCAGGTTGGATGATAATGCCAGATGCATACCTTGCAAGTCTTGTAAAATTTGCTTCGTATATACCAACAGATTCATCATCTTTCTTCTTCAGCTCAAGAAACTCCTTTTCCATCTTTTTTCAGAGAATAAAAGGGAATTACTTATTGAAAAATAAGTTCTTGAACTCGTCCCATTCCATGGACTCAATTTCATCCCTTTGCGTCGTATTCTTAATAAGATTCCACCATTGATCAGCATCACCTTCCAAACGATACACCACTAAGATGACTTTATCATGCTCAGAACATTGAAGAACTAAAAATATATTTTCAATGGTATTGATCCATTGTTCAGCAACAAGTGGATCGGAAGTCCCACTGAAAGAAGGTGGATGTTGCCTCATGAAGGACTCAATAGAATATTGTTCCCTTATCTGCTCATTTGGAAGTCTAGAATGATTCATAGCTTGTGTAAGTATAGCAATAAGATTTTGCACTCCATCTCCCATAACATTTGTTAGTTCAGGAGGACAATCATTGCATTGTCCATTGCATTGATCAACACAGTTCCTTCGGGTTCCAGCCATCGTCTAAAACCCAAAAAGAATAGTGTGAGAGGCAAAAATTATGATAGGGAAAACAACATAATAAAGGGGGAGTACCCTCAATATCTAACATCTTAGGTTAAATTCTAAGATTGTTAGTGCAATTCTAGGACTATAACCTATACGTATACTTAACCTTAGAGACATCCCTAGACATAACTTAGAAATATCTCTAGGGATCTCACTAAAGTTCTCGCATCCTAGTTTCCAAAGGTTGACTAAACCTTTCCTATGATACCAACTGTAGAGACCCGAATCCTAACGTACATTGACATTACATTACATTTTCTGAATACTTAGTACATAAAAAAACACACACACAAGGATCGTAATAGTTTAGTGTCTTTGGAAACTCGGAATATAATCTTATAATCCTGGTGAAAGATCTTCAACATCTCCCATAAAGATCTTCCTTTTTTTACCTAAAACCTTTCTTTATATCCTGGGGAAAAGAAAACATAAAATGGTGAGCTCAAATGCTCAGTAAGGGTAAACAAAATAAATATCAATCACATCATATACATAAGAACATAACTTTTGGAAATCTTAACCTGCAAAAGAGATCATAATTTCATAACATGGGGTAAATCATGGCAGTGAAATGTAATCACAATAATCATAACTTAAAACATGAAACACTGTGGCATACACACATAATCATAGAGAATCATTTCTTGTTAGTCAAGACTCATTTCCAAGACTATCTTAGTGGACAAAGTCCCTTTCTGAACTGAGTCACCCTCGTTCCAGTCCTGTTTCACTGAACCGGTATAACCTACCATTCCAGCCATGTCTATCTCATGAGATATAAAATCTTTACCCAATGAATTGGAGGGAGATATAGGTCCCACCCATCTCATAATGATACCATTCTTATGTGTGCCACAAAATCATAAATCATACATCATTGCATAACCCATGTAATACAAATGGGAATCTTAAACATCATGACATCATCAAAAAATTCATATAAGATAAAGGAATTCATAAAAATAATTCCATCACAACATAATCAAATCAATTTAATAATAGGGATAAAAACAGAACCCTTTATTATCTTTGATGGAAAATAATTTTTATAAAACACTTGAACTCCATTCTTGAGGAAAATATCCTTTCTATTTCAAAAACATTTTCCTTTCTTAACATGTCTTACAATTTTAAACTAAAAGAAGTTTATTAAAAATAAACTTGAAAACTTGTAAAGGAAGCTTTTTGGAAATAATGTTTTAAAAATCCATTCATGTCGTATAAGTTAAAAAAACATTCTTTGTACTTTTGTCGGAAAAGTAAAAAAGTACCTCATACGAAAAACGACAAAAGATTCCATTCATATCCTTTACTAAAAATTCACCGAAGGGTAAAATTGGATTTAAAATATTGTAAGTGGATGGAAACAATATTACATTTTGAGGGAGCATGTATGTGGATGATAAAATACACCCCAGTAAATGCCAAAGTAAAATCAATCTCGGATAAAAATGAGATTGTGATATTTTCCTTACCTTAGGTCTGATTTGCTTCGTAAGTGTCCGAACCTCCTGTATAATGATTTAAATAATGTTATTGACTTATTACAGAATTATATTCATTGTTATTATATCATATATGGTTCACTTATGACTTTATATTACCCGTTCTTTTGTAAATTCCATGTTAAAGAGCGTTTTGGGTAAAATTGTTTCATTTGTCATCCGTGTTTTGACTTGTAATTATTCATATGATTACATAGATCATGATTACTTAATTCCAGAATATAAAACATGATTTATATATATATATATATTCAGAATATACATATATATAATAAATCAGTAATTGGGAAGAAATACACCGTTCATGGAGACGGTAGGCTGTACGTACGCATGAACGCTGTTTTCGTTTCCTTATTGAGTTGAACGGAATTAATTAGATGACATACATATATATACACATAAATCCAGTATCATTATTATGTCATATATTTCATGATTACTTATTATATATTCTTTATAATCATTCATGAATGGTTAAAGTGGAGAATGAATCTCATCGCGTCGTGGAGACGGTAGTCCGTACGTACGCACGAGCGATGATATCGTTCTCATGATCATGGGACTGGATTGGAGTGGATTTATAACATTTCAGAATCAATATCACTTTAAAATAATAATATATAGTTATTATTTACACCATTATACCCATCCAAGTAAGGTGGTGGTGGAAAATAGATTTCACCACGGCGTGGAGACGGTATTCCGTACGTACGCACGCACGGTGATTTCGTTTTCCGTAGGATGGATAGATGGTTAAATAGGGTTGTTTCATAATTATAATAACATATTAGTATATTAGTTATACTGATGTTATTACTTCATAATAAAACAACCTAATAAGAAGAAGTGGAAGAATAAATAAAGGTGAAAGAATCGGTAACAGAAATTACCTCTTCTTTGAAGCTCCTCTTTGAGACCTCCTCTTAGGGCACTAAAATTGGTCTTTGAGGAAGACCAGAACCTCTAGGATGCTGATAGGGAAGTGGAGAAGAGAAAATTTTAGGAGTTGGCCGAGCTTGAGTGCTCAAAGTGGTGTGAGGAGGAGGGGGAGGAGGTGCCCTTTTATAAGGGAGGAGAGGGGCACCTTAGGAATATCTCAAAATATTATTTTATATTAAAGTCAAAATCGGTTTATAATGGTTCCAAAGGGTCTTATTTCGAAGATAAAGTGGTTATGGGTCGAAATCCTATCAACCAATAGGATTTAGACAAGTTTAGGGTATTATTTTAACCTTATCAATTAGATTTAACTCTAAGTTAAATAATTTAACTTTTACCGTGTCTTTTTGTTTTCTTTCACTATATGGTTAATACACTTACTATAACATGCCAAACGAACCCCAAATTGTTTATTATTAATATATATATCCTTATCTAAGTCATTTGGCCAAGCCTTAGATTTTTAGGAATAAAATAACAATTAATAATATAATATTTGATTTAAAAACTATTTTGTGTCAATTTTGACACTATTTGATATATGATTTTTGTGAAAGTCATAACAGAATTATATGTTCGAACCAAGTTGATTAAATCAACACTAATATATCATAGTAACCTAGAAAATTAGTGGAATTCATAAAAAGTCTCAAATTACATTTATTTTGGTGTTTATAACATCAATTATGTCAATATTTCATAAATAAGATAATTACTGCATCATAATTGTGTCATAAATAAATTAAATTATTTAATGTCTAAAAATTATAAATAAAATACAATTATGTAGGAAATCGTTTTAGCTTTCTAAAGAATATTAATAGTCGAATTTATCTTATGTATAACCCCATATTAAAAATGATTTACCTATTAAACTTTGATTTTAACTATTTTAACTCTTCTTTGAATTAAATAATAATAAATGTGCTAATCTAATTGAAGTGGGCCTAAATGGTCATATTTTATTCCTAAGCTTGTTTTTGGTCGAATTACACTTGTCCAATAGACTTAGGACATGTGTTAGGGTAATAATAATATCATTTCTACCCTTAATTACCCTATTTACTTTTTACCGTGGTAAAAAAAAGTAAAAAGTTACTATTCACAAAAAATTATTTTCATCTCATTGAACCAAATTTTAGTCCTTGATATTAACCGTGTCTCTCGGATTTTCGAAATTCTACTCACAGAAGCGGTAAAATTAAGTTCTATGAAAAATTCAGTTTTTTAACTACCACTTAGTGGTTTCACTATTCATCAAAAATTGAAAGTTTTCAGAAAAATGCCCAAAATTAGGCCTAAGATATATTTGATATTATGAACTCCAAAATGATTTCTATTTTACCAAATTCAAAACATATCAGTTGAATTAATTAATTTAAAAATTAATTCCCGTCGTCAAAACAAAAGGCATGTTTTTAAGAGATAATAACTATCAAAAGATTGACACTTGTTTATAACTGGTTTAAATGTGAAATTATATCCAATGACCAACATTGTATTAAATTGTAAAAATATATTCTAAATATAATTTAAAACCACTCAAATTAATAATTTATCACTATTAATTATTTCGATTGAAAAAGTTGTTTTTAATTAAAATTTAGTAATTTCCACTATTCATCAAAATATGAAAGTTATCCGAAAATTACCAAAATTTCACCTTAAGCTAATTTCGATATTCCGAATCCAAAAATGAATTCCATTTTGAAAAATAAAATTTACAAAATTTCAAAAAGTGGTTATTACTATTCATAACAGCTAGTTTTAATAATATTTTAATAGCATATTGTTGTTTAGTGAAACTCATTATTGCGTACTACCACGCTATCAAGGAAGGTCGCGATTGTGTGTAATGAAAGGCAAGTCAAGGATGCGTGTTGTGAAAACTTTTTTTGGTGTAGCGTACAACACAAGACATTAATGAAATTAAAAAGAATATTTTTCATAAAATTTCAGGGTGTTACAATCAACTCCTTTTCTATGATAACCCCAGTTTAAGCCCAGCGGAATTGAAACCATGGAGTGTGTTAAATCTTTTAAATCTGAAAATACCTTCATGGGCTTGCCTTGTGTTGGTGGTAGCGGTTTGGTTGTTTCTTTCACGGGACGATTGCTGGGGTGATATGGGTGGGGATGGGATCCCCTGTTGTTATACTTTCGCTGGTTGTGAATTTGAGGCTGTGTGGTTACTCTGCTTATATCACGAATTGGGGTGGAATCCTCTGTTGTTGAGAAACTATTGGCTCCTAGATTTTGGGGACATGGGGATATGTCTCGGGGTTTTCTTTGGTTCCAGTACCCTGAGGGATCTCACTTATCCCTTAGTTGTTGTGACTTTACAAGAGAACCTGGTGTGAATGTTTAAGTTGCTGTTTGACTATATTCTTTCTCTGGCTTGCAGTTTTGCCTGTTAATTGCCCATTAGTGTATAATTCACCCTAATGGGATCACTTGAACATGAAAAAAATAATGTTCGAGTGGGGAATTAGTTTGGGAATGAGTTGTGACTCGGTCGTGAGTGTCGTGGATTCTTTTTTGAATGAATAGTAACAAGGGTGTTTGTGCTTAGGTTTTGGAACCCCTAGGTTGGGATGAGTGTTTGTTACCTACACATATATCTGTAGCTTTTATGTTTCTTATTCTTACGCCACCCAAGTTGAGCACTTGGTTCCAAACACCCCATTTCATGGGGAGGGTGTTTTCCCAACACTCCTATGAGTGTCTGGTTATTAGCTCCTTTTCTTCTCCCTTTCCCGAATTGCCCAATACTCTTCGGGAAGGGTGTGATGTCTTGAATTCCATTATTAGCCAAAGAATCTTCAGGTCGGGTAGTTGTGTTGGATGGCCCAGGTGTCTGCAGGAAGGTTGTTTCCCAAGTGTTTTCGGGATAAGGCCCAGGTGTCTTCGGGCGTGGCAGTAGTTGTTCTGGCCCAGGTGTGTGCAGGCGGGGTTTGGCAGTGGGACTTCGGTGAGGTTATGGCCCAGGTGTGTGCGGTAGGGGTTTTGCAATGGGACTGCACTGAGAATGGCGGGATTGGTTCGATGCGTAGGGTGTCTTCAATAACCAGTGGGAAAGTGGCGTGGGGTACCCAAATATCGATGTGTTGTTACTATACTTTACTTTCCTTGAGTTATTTGGGGAGTGTGCCTTGGTGATACTTGGGTGGATAGTTTTTCCATGCTAGGTGATTTGGTTTTTCTTTTCTCACAGGGCATTAGAATGCCTCTCCACTTGTGCACGAGAGTATTTGGTTTTCCCTACTGAGTGTACTTGTATGCTCACCCTACGTATGTAAAACTGCTTTCAGGTTTCTAGGAGGACTTCAAGGATCGTGCAGGACTATGCTAGCTCGGACCTCGGGGCAATTTCTGTTGTCGTTTCCCTTTTCTTGGTACTTTACCTTTGGAGTTTGGAGGCTTGTATTATTTACTGTTGAACATGTATATGGTAATGGGTTACTTCTGTCTTTTCCTTTACTTCCATATTTGGTATTGATGGGGTTTATATCTTATCTCTCGTTCCTATAAAAATAAAAAGGGTAATGCCTTCCACTTTATGTGAGATTATATACCCTTGGTGCTAGTCGCCACTCTGGGACCTATTGAAGGCTGGTATCGGGGGTCATTATCTCTCCTTCAACTTAAAGAAGGAAGGGTCTGGAAATCTGTTGTCCCTTCCCTCCTTTTGGTGAAGGCGGGTCGTGATAGAATGGTATCAAAGGGGGGTTGAAAGATAGGATGAAATCTGGAGTTAGACACAGTGAGGATTGCATGGGATGGTAGGGTAACAATTTTGGGTGATCTTGGTGCCTGAAATAGGCCAGGGAAGACCGGCTAGGACACGGGATTTTAGGGCCCCCCGTGATCCGATGCAAGGACTATGGACCTACCGAATAACCAAGTGAGGCCACGCAGATTGCAGGGTAGAGACCCTAGGAAAGGTACATGCATCATAATGACTTGTGTATTTGTGTTTAATGGGTGTCTTGGGAGTTAAAAATAAATGAATAAGTCTAAGAAAATTTAAGAACAATATTCTACACTACATGGGCTTAGGCATTTCCTTTTTACCTTGCAGTTATGGCACCAGGGAGACGACCACGAGTGGTACAGGCGATTGAGGCCCAGGTGTAACATCCCGGGTCCGGAGCCCCTACACTGGTGCCCCGTACCCGGTTCTCCACATGACCTCAAGCGCATTTCCCCGAACGCCAGAGGCTTCCGACTAGCAGTGAGGGCCTTGTTGAGTTGGTGGGAAAACTATACCCTCATTCGGTAAGGTACACAAGGTAAGAAAACAACAACAAACAACGGAAGCAGTAAATGACATGCACAACAACAGAAACCAAACAACGGAAGCAATGTAGATATATAACTATGATGAAAATGATGCAAAAGGTACAATTATCTAAGGAAAACAACAAACACAACAACGTGCTGAAATAAAACTGAAACCAAGTGCAAAAGATAAACAAATAGGCTCCTTAGCATCGCGAGCCACGGCTCGGTCCCATGCTCCCCATCTCTTGATGCAGTCAAGACCCTGAAGTAGAAGGGTGCTTTCCCTTGTCTATACCTGCAGCAACATAGTCTTCTTGGGTCCAGAAGCATGGCCCAAACAGGGTGTGAGATACAATCCCAATAGGCAATCACCCAAAGATTTGTGCCTAACAATCAATGAATACATGGCAGTAAATAAAAAAGAAGTAGTAAATAGAAAAGTACAAGCAGCTACAATCCATAGTTCCAACAAGTAAAATATACCGGTAAGAAACCAGCCACAGGAAGAAAACAGGTAACCCTCTGGGTAGCTCTCACAGTCTAACCCCTATGGTTCAACCTATAGTACTAGAAACCCTCTGGGAGGCTCACACAGTCTCACCCCTCTGGTTCAGCTACGTAATTAAGCAGACTCTCTGGGGAAGCAGTCATTGTCAATTCCCCCTATAGTCTCATATCGTGCTAAAGGCTATCTGGGGAAGCACTCAACGTCAATTCCCCCTGTGTCCCGCATCATGGATCTACAGACTCTCTGGGGAAGCACTCAACATCAATTCCCCCTATAGTCTCGCATCGTAATTAAAAGACACTCTGGAGAATCCCTTCCATCAATTATCCCTTTGTTCTACTACTCTAGATTCTCAAAGTTCTGAGTATAACTAAACATGCTCAGAGCGCATGTAAATCTTCCAAGTAAACCTCAAGAACTACTTGGCTATCAACTAAGGCTCAATAGCAACTCAAGGAAATAGTCCACAATCATACAACTAGGTATGGAAACTGGAAAAAACCAAACAGGCAGAACAAGCATGTAAAAGCAATCTAAGCACAAAAAAAATACTCTAATCACAAGAAATAACCTCTAATAAATCAAACAAGAAAAGTAGGAAAACAACAGGGGAAAAATAGGTAACACGCAATACCCCGTTCACAGGAATTGGTGGAATTTGAAAAATAATACTCATCAACTTTCTACAGAAAGGCACAAACCACCTACCTCGATCCTAAGAGATCGATATACGTGAACCTCGGCGATATATTCCCCTTATAACGACGTATATCTGAGAAAACGCACAAAACATTCATCCCACGATAACTTGGAAACGAGGAGGAATCAAGAAACGAGGCTAAAGCATAAGGAAGAACTCACCGCTGTGATTCCAACGCAATCAACCGTGCTTGAATCGGAGAACGGACGGTGAGGCGGAAGCTCGGAGAATATTCGGTCGTACAGATGCTCCCGGTCGGTCGAAAATTGGAGAAGAAGATGAATATAGGGTTTAGGCGCGACCCCGGTCCGTTTAATGAAAAAAAGAAAGTACACGGCATTTAATTTTTGAGTACACGGCGTGTACTTCGAATTTTTCATACTCCGAAATAACCGGCCTCCACCTCAGCCTTACACACCGTGTGTGTGGCCCGGACACGGCAAGCACACGGCTTCGAGCCGGAACAGAGTACACGACGTGTACTCAGAAAGTACATGGCGTGTACTTTGAAAATTTCTAGAAACACCATTTTTCTTAAAAACTCTAGAAAAATGAAAAAACATACTTGAACAAAAATCTGGGTTCTTACAAACTTCCCCCCTTAAAGAAATTCATCCTCGAATTTCCCGAACGAGGTGGAGAAGAAGAAACCTTGAACAGCTCCGGCCACTGCGATCGTACATCGACCTCCCTCTCCCTGGTCTCGTCCTATACTCTCCAGTGCTGCCATAGCACTCGTACCAGAGGAACAGACCACCCGTGGAGAACCTTCATACTGTGATCGACAATCTGGATAGGATGCTCATCGAACAATGCATCCGCTTCAAGTTCGACTTCCTCAGGCTGAAAGACATGAGACGGGTCTGAAAAGTAACTTCAGAGCTGAGAGACATGGAAGACGTCGTGCATGTCCCGATACCTCTGAGGTAGCTGCAACCGATAGGTGACTGGCCCCACTCTCTCCAAAACCTCAAATGGCCCGACGTACCATGGAGAAAGCTTACCCTATCTCTGAATCCTTTTATGTCCCAACCTCGGTGCAACACATAAGAAAACCTGATCACCGACCTCGAACTCCAGAGGTCATCTTCACTGATCAGCATAAGACATCTGTCAAGACTGTGCTGTAGCCATCCTCTTCCGAATCAGCTCTATCTGCTCTGAAGTCTCCTGAACAAGACGAGGTCCCAGCAAAGCTGCTTCTCCTGCCTCCATCCAGCATAATGATAATCGGCATGGCCTACCGTACAAAGCCTCATATGGTTCCATCTGGATGGTAGCCTGGAAACTGTTGTTGTAGGTGAACTCCACCAGAGGAATATGCTTCTCCCAAGAACCTCCAAATTCAAGGATGCAAGCTCGAAGCATATCCTCAAGCACCTGGATCGTATGCTCGGACTGGCCATCAGTCTGGGGATGGTATGTTGTACTCAAAAGTACATGTGTACCCAAGACCTTCTAAAGTCCCTGCCAGAACTGAGAGGTAAAGCACGCATCTCTGTCTGAAACAATAGAGCGCATAACTCCATGCAGATGCACAATCTCTCTGATTTAAAGTCATCCCAGATCATCAACACGTAAGGTCCCCTTGATCGGCAAGAAGTGAGCAACCTTCATAAGCCTATCGACAACAACCCAAACAGCATCATTCCCTCGAGGTGATCTCGGAAACCCGGTCACGATGTCCATCGCAACATTGTTCCACTTCCACTTCAGAATGAGTAACTAATGTAAGAGCCCCGCTGGTCGCTGATACTCTGCTTTCACCTGCTAACAAGTAAAACATCTCATGAAAAAACCAGCAACATCCTTCTTCATACCTGGCCACCAGTACTGGCGATGAAGATCCCGATACATCTTGGTGATGCCAGGATGAACTGCCAAAACTGAGGAATGGAAATCCCGCATCAGCTCCTCGCGTATGTCTACTGGCTCTCATACGCGTCCTTGGAAACGTAAGATCTCATCCTCTCCCACTGTCCATCCAGGAAGAGGGTCCTCTCCTGACACACTCTCCCGAAGGACTAAGCCTTCCGAGTATGATAGCTGCCTCATCCGTACCCGATCAAGTAGCATAGAGGTAACAGCTACAGAAGATAGAAAAGTCTGTCCCCGTCTGTCGTGTACCTCTAGATGCATCTCAGATAACAGATCCATCAGCTGCCACTCACTACTAGCCTTTTGAACTGCCTGAATCTGAGTTCTCCTACTCAACGCATCTGCCACGAAATTGCCCTTTCCCGGTGTATAGGCAAGCTCGAAGTCAATGGACTGTAGATATTAAACCCACCTGCGCTGCCTCAGATTCAGATCATGCTGAGTGAAGATATACTTGAGACTCTTCTGGTCAGTGAAGACCACAAAACGCTCTCCCAGAAGATAGTTCCTGCAACAGCGTAAGCCATGAACAACACCTTCCAACTCCAGATCATGCGTAGGGTAGTTCTTCTCATGTGGCCTCAGCTGCCGAGACCCATACGCAATGACTCCATCTCCCTGCATAAGCACAGCTCCCAGCCTGATACCCAAAGCATCACAGTAAATAGTGTAGCTCTTGCCTGACTCTAGAAAGACTAGTATCGGTGCTGACGTCAAGCTCCCCTTCAGCTCATGAAAGGCTGACTCACAAGAATCTGACCACAAGAACTTTGCCCCCTTCTTGGTCAGACCTGTCAAAGGTGCTGCTAGACGAGAAAAGTCCCGAATGAAACATCTGTAGTATCCAGCCAGCCCTAGGAAGCTTCGTACCTCAAAAACGTTCTTCGGCTTCTCCCAGGAAACTACAACTCTCACTTTCTCTGGGTCCACAGATACTCATGCCTCTGAGATGACGTGACCCAAGAAGTGAATCTGATCCATCCAGAAGTGGCACTTTGAGAGTTTAGCATAAAGTCGATGCTCTCTCAGTGTACTCAGAATGATCTCAAGATGTGTGGCATGGTCGTGTCGAGTGTGAGAGTACACCAAGATATCATCCACGAAGACTGTAGAGACCCGAAGCCTGACATACATGAACATTACATTACTTTTGCAGAATACTTAGTACATAACAAAAACACACACACAAGGATCGTAATAGTTTAGTGTCTTTGGAAACTCGGAATAAAATCTTCTAATCATGGTGAAAGATCTTCAACATCTCCCATGAAGATCTTCCTTTTTTTTTACCTAAAACCTTTCTTTATATCCTGGGGAAAAGAAAACATAAAAGGGTGAGCTCAAATGCTCAGTAAGGGTGAACAAAAGAAAAATCAATCACATCATATTCATAAGAACATAACTTTTGGAAATCTTAACCTGCAAAAGAGCATAATTTCATAACATGGGATAAATCATAGTAGTGAAATGAAATCCAATAATCATAACTTAAAACATGAAACTTTGTGGCATACACACATAATCATAGAGAATCATTTCTTGTTAGTCAAGACTCATTGCCAAGACTATCTTAGTGGACAAAGTCCCTTTCTGAATCGAGTAACCCTCGTTTCAGTCCTGTTTCACTGAACCGGTATAACCTACCGTTCCAGCCCTGTCTATCTCATGAGATATAAAATCTTTACCCAATGCATTGGAGGGAGATATAGGTCCCACCCATCTTATAATGAATCCTTTCTTATGTGTGCCACATAATCATAAACCATACATCATAGTGTAACCCATGTAATAAAAATGGGATTCTTAAACAACATGACATCATAAAACAATTCATATAAGATAAAGGAATTCATAAAAGTATTTCCATCACAACATAATCAAATCCATGTAATAATAGGGATAAAAACAGAACCCTTTTATTATCTTAGATGGAAAATAATTTTGATAAAATACTTGAACTTCATTCTTGAGGAAAATATCCTTTCTACTTCAAAAACACTTTTCCTTTTTTTAACATGTCATACAATTTTAAACTAAAAGAAGTTGATTAAAAATAAACTTGAATACTTGTAAGGGAAGCTTCTTGGAAATAATGTTTTATAAATCCATTCATGCCGTATAAGTTAAAAAAAACATTCTTCGTACTTTTGTCGAAAAAGTCAAAAAGTACCTCATACGACAAAAGATTCCTTTCATACATATTACTAAAAACTCACCGAAGGGTAAAAATGGATTTAAACAATTGTAGGTGGATGTAAATAACATTACATATTGAGGAAACATGGATGTGGATGATAAAATATACCCCAGTAAATTTCAAAGTACAAACAATCTCGGATAAAAATGAGATTGCGATATTTCCCTTACCTTAGGTCCGATTTGCTTCGTATGTCTCCGAACCTCCTGTATAATGATTTAAATAATGTCATTGACTTATTACAGAATCATTTTCATTGTTATGATATCATATATGGTTCACTTATGACATTATATTACCCGTTCTTTTGTAAATTCCATGTTAAAGAAGCGTTTTGGGTAAAATCGTTTCATTTATCTTAGGTGTTTTGACTTGTTGTTCTTGACATAATTATTACTTATATCATGATTTACTTACTTACAGAATATAAAATATGATTTATATACCATATATATTCAGTATATATATATATATATATAATAGATAGATAAATAAAATGAAAAACACCGTTCATGGAGACGGTAGTCCGTACGTACGCATGAACGCTGTTTTACTTTCCTTATTGTCTTTGAAATGGAAGTAAGTAGATGACATACATATATATATATATACATAAATCCAGTAGATTTATAATGTCATATATTTCATTATTATTTCTTATATATACTTTATAATCATTCTTAAATGGTTAACATGGAGAATGAATCTCATCGCGTCGTGGAGACGGTAGTCCGTACGTACGCACGAGCGATGATATCATTTCCATAAATATTGAACTGAATTGGAGTGGATTATACAATATATCAGAATCAATATGATGTTTTAATAACTATGTATAGTTATTCTTTACACCATTATACCCATCCATGTAAGGTGGTGGTGGAAAATAGATTACACCACGGCGTGGAGACGGTATTCTGTACGTACGCACGCGCGGTGATTTCTTTTTCCATAGGATGGATAGATGGTGAAATAGGGTTGTTTAATACTTATAATAACATATCAGTATATGAGTGATACTGATGTTATTACTTCATAATGAAACAACCTAAGAAGAAGAAGTGGAAGAAGAAATAAAGATGAAAGAATTGGTAACGGTAATTACCTCTTCTTTGAAGCGCCTCTTTGAGACCTCCTCTTAGGGCACTAAAATTGGTCTTTGAGGAAAACCAGAACCTCTAGGATGTTTCTAGGGAAGTGGAGAAGAGATTTTGGCAGGGGTTGGCCGAGCTTGAGTGCTCAAATTGGTGTGAGGAGGAGGGGGAGGAGGTTCCCTTTTATAAGGGAGGAGAGGGGCACCTTAGGAATTCTTAAAAATATTAATTTATAATAAATCTAACCCCACTTAAAAACCTCCAAAAATGACTCATATTCGAAGCTTAGATGAGGTAGGGTTGTAATATCATCAACCAATCAAATTTAGACATGTTTGGATCTTATTTTAAACCTTATCAATTAGATTTAACTCTAAGTTAAATAATTTAACTTTTACCGTGTCTTTTTGTTTTCTTTCACTATATGGTTAATACACTTACTATAACAAGCCAAAAGAACCCCAAATTGTTTATTATTAATATATATATATCCTTATCTAAGTCATTTGGCCGAACCTTAGATTTTTAGGAATAAAATAACAATTAATAATATAATATTTGATTTAAAAACTATTTTGTGTCAATTTTGACACTATTTGATATATGATTTTTGTGAAAGTCATAACAAAATTAAATGTTCGAACCAAGTTGATTAAATAAACATTAATATATCATAGTAACCTATAAAATTAGTGTAATTCATAAAAAATCTCGAATTACATTTATTTTGGTGTTTATAACATCAATTATGTCAATATTTCATTAATAAGATAATTACTGCATCATCGTTGTGTCATAAATAAATTAAATTATTTAATATCTAAAAATTATAAATAAAATACCATTATGTAGGAAATATTTTTATATTTCTAATGAATATTTATAGTCGAATTTATCTTATGTATAACCCCATATTAAAAATGATTTACTTATTAAACTTTGATTTTAACTATTTTAACCCTTCTTTAAATAAATTAATAATAAATGTCCTAATCTAATCCAAGTGGCCCTAAATGGTCATATTTTATTCCTAAGTTTGTTTTTGGTCGAATTACACTTGTACAATAGAATTAGGACATGTGTTAGGGTAATAATAATATCATATTTACCCTTAGTTACCCTATTTACTATTAACCGCGGTTAAAAAAAGGTAAAAAGTTACTATTCACCAAAAATTATTTTCATCTCATTGAACCACATTTTACTTACTGACATCAACCGTGTCTCTCGGATTTTTGAAATTCCATTCACAGAAGTGGTAAAATTAAGTTTTATGCAAAATTCAGTTTTTAACCTACCACTTAGTAGTTTCACTACTCATCAAAAATTGATGTTTTTCAGAACAATGCCAAAATTTCATCCTAAGCTATATTTCATATTCCGAATTCAAAAATGAAGTCTATTTTACCAAATTCATATCATAGAAGTTTCATTAATTAATTTTATAATTAAATCCCGCTGTTAAAACAAAGAGCGTGTTTTTAAGAAACAATATTTATCAAAAGATTGACACTTGTTTATGTCTGGTTTAAATGTGAAATTACATCCAATGACCAACATTGTATTAAATTGTAAAAATATATTCTAAATATACTTTAAAACCACTCAAATTAATAATTTATCACTATTAATTATTTTGATTAAAAAAGTTGTTTTTAATTATAATTTAGTAATTTTCACTATTCATCAGAATATGAAAGTTATCCGAAAAGTACCAAAATTTCACCTTAGGCTAAATTCGATACTGCGAATCCAAAAATGAAGTCCATTTTGAGAGATAAAATTTCTAAAATTTCAAAAAGTGGTTATTACTATTCATAACGGCTAGTTTTAATAATATTTTAATAGCATATCGTTGTTTCGTGAAACTCAGTATTGCGTACTACACACGCTATCGAGGAAGGTTGTGATTGTGTGTAATGCAAGGCAAGTCAAGGATGCGTGTTGTGCAAGCTCCTTTTGGTGTAGCATACAACACAAGACATTAATAAAATTAAAAAGAATATTTTTCATAAAATCTTAGGCTGTTACATTCTACCCCCCTTAAAATGAATTTCGCCCTCGAAATTCGTCAGGGTTATAAATGGTTTACAATTCGAAAGTTTCTTTAATAGAAACCCACATCGTAAAAAGGAATACCAAAACCAATATTTTAAAACAAAAGTATGAAACTTAACGGTTACCCAAATAAACTAATCACTGGGTTTCCACATAGGTGAAAATATGGATATGGAAGAAAAGTCTAACCATCATGTTCTGATGGAGAGTGGTAGAGAACATGGCTATGGAAAAGCCAACAATCACAAATCCATAAATTTGTGACGATCTAAGGTACCATCCGATTCATCAGGTATAAGATCACTAGGACAACATTTTTGGTTTTCAAGATCATTTCCCTAAAGTTGATGAATTAAAAGAAATACTTACATGATTTTGGTACAATCTCACTGTTGTTCGTGCCTTGAACAATTTCCACTTTATCTCTTAAATAAATGAAGTTGAATTTGTTATTCGTGAAGTGTTAGCAGATCATGTGATAGAATGACGGGTCATTCCATCTGTCTCAAACAAAAGGTTAGCAAAAAATTATATACATAAGTCGATCTATAGTGAGATTAATCACATATGGTTCCTAAAATGGACTTATACTTCATATATCATACTGCTTAATATAATAAAACTAGTTTCTACTAAACAGGGACTTCCTGTAGGCCAGTGGTAGGCGATAAAGGCCAGTCGCACTTCGGTTGTGGGTTCGATTCCCACAGCCTTGTCCGAAGCGATGGGCTATCGCCCGTCCTGCAGGTTGTCCTTTTTCTAAAACTACATTACTATAACATCACATAAATAATATCGAAAAAAATTCTTAAACAATACTAACTTATGGTTAACATAATCCATTCCAATCTTTAGGCTTATCTAAAATACTTCGGTCCAAGCTCATAGTATAAAGAAAACGATAACTTGAAATTTCATCAACCAAGCATGTTAATACTATCATTTATCCCCCATATATCTTGTTGGTCACATTCCAATCATGTGAATACCTTAATGATGTATTCTCTTGAAAAATGAATACCCATTAAACCTTAGTGAAAACATGAATGCTGTCAAAAGTTAACTCTTTCCACATACCAAAATCCTCAAAATTCTATATACTCAAACCATGATATCACTTAGTCCTTATATCAATCATGAGCTCATGAATACTGTTAAACATTTCATTTTCTCATTTTCCCTTCATTATGCGCATATCGTCTTATTTCCAAAAATATCTCAATCACTTTGAATACCACATTAGACTAATACATAAATATTCCAATACTCCATGATACAACATTATTTTGGAATCCCATTACATAAACACTTAATCATTCCACCACATCGTTGTCATATTCAACATCGCCAATAGTGATCGCATGTGACTTCCCTTTATCCTTTGCCTTAAGCTGTTGCTCATGTCGATCATCACTAACCCTTGGATTAGAGCATTTATTAGCATAATGCCCCATTTCCTTGCACTTGAAGCATTGAAGTGTTGGTGGTGTGTTCTCTGCAGTGTTTGCTTTATTCACATCATTAGAAACCCTTTTTCCATTACTTTGACACTCAGCTGCTCGATGACCTTCTTTTCCACACTTAAAACATTTTCTAGTCTCTTTAAGACAATCTCCACCATGCTTCTTTCCACACTTTGTGCATAAGGAAACATTCATCTTCTTTTCACCATTATTCTAAGATTTCTCCTTGAACTCCATATTTCGTTTCTTGTCAAAACCATGAGATGGATATGTAACACCAACTTCCATTTCTACCTTGATAGCACAACGCACAATTTATTCATAGCTACTGAAGTCTCTTATAGCTAATGCCCTTCGAAGACTTGGTTTTAAGCCACTGAAAAATCGATCAACTTTACTTTCAGGTTGGATGATAATGCCAGATGCATACCTTGCAAGTCTTGTAAAATTCGCTTCGTATATACCAACAGATTCATCATCCTTTTGCTTTAGTTCAAGAAACTCCTTCTCCATCTTTGTTCGAAGAATACGAGGGAAGTACTTATTGAAAAATAAGTTCTTGAACTCGTCCCATTCCATGGACTCAATTTCATCTCTTTGCCTTGTATTCTTGATAAGATTCCACCATTGATCAGCTTCACCTTCCAAATGATATACTGCCAAGATGACTTTATCATGTTCAGAACATTGAAGAACTGAAAATATATTTTCAGTGGTACTGATCCATTGTTCAGCAACAAGTGGATCAGAATACCCACTGAAAGAAGGTGGACGTTGCCTCATGAAGGACTCAATAGAATATTGGTCCCTTCTCTGCTCATTTGGAAGTCCAGAATGATTCATAGCTTGTGTAAGTATAGTAATAAGATTTTGCACTCCATCTCCCATAACATTTGTTTGTTCAGCAGGACAATGATTGCATTGTCCATTGCATTGATCAACACGGTTCCTTCGGGTTCCAGCCATCGTCTAAAACCCAAAAAGAATAGTGTGATAGGCAAAAATCATTCTAGGGAAAACAACATAATAAAGGGGGAGTACCTTCAATATCTAACATCTTAGGTTTAATTCTATGATCGTTAGCGTAGTTCTAGTACTATAACCTATACGTATACTTAACCTTAGGGACATCCCTAGACATACCTTAGAAATATCTCTAGGGATCTCACTAACGTTTTCGCATCCTAGTTTCCAAAGGTTGACTAAACCTTTCCTCTGATACCAACTGTAGAGACCCGAAGCCTGACGTACATGAACATTACATTACTTTTGCGGAACACTTAGTACATAACAAAAACACACACACAAGGATCGTAATAGTTTAGTGTCTTTGGAAACTCGGAATAAAATCTTCTAATCGTGGTGAAAGATCTTCAACATCTCCCATGAAGATCTTTCTTTTTTTTTACCTAAAACCTTTCTTTATATCCTGGGGAAAAGAAAACATAAAAGGGTGAGCTCAAATGATCAGTAAGGGTGAACAAAAGAAAAATCAATCACATCATATTCATAAGAACATAACTTTTGGAAATCTTAACCTGCAAAAGAGCATAATTTCATAACATGGGATAAATCATAGTAGTGAAATGAAATCCAATAATCATAACTTAAAACATGAAACTTTGTGGCATACACACATAATCATAGAGAATCATTTCTTGTTAGTCAAAACTCATTGCCAAGACTATCTTAGTGGACAAAGTCCCTTTCTGAATCGAGTAACCCTCATTTCAGTCCTGTTTCACTGAACCGGTATAACCTACCGTTCCAGCCCTGTCTATCTCATGAGATATAAAATCTTTACCCAATGCATTGGAGGGAGATATAGTTCCCACCCAACTTATAATTAATCCTTTCTTATGTGTTCCACATAATCATACACCATACATCATAGTGTAACCCATGTAATAAAAATGGGATTCTTAAACAACATGACATCATAAAACAATTCATATAAGATAAAGGAATTCATAAAAGTATTTCCATCACAACATAATCAAATCCATGTAATAATAGGGATAAAAACAGAACCCTTTTATTATCTTAGATGGAAAATAATTTTGATAAAATACTTGAACTTCATTCTTGAGGAAAATATCCTTTCTACTTCAAAAACACTTTTCCTTTTTTTAACATGTCATACAATTTTAAACTAAAAGAAGTCGATTAAAAATAAACTTGAATACTTGTAAGGGAAGCTTCTTGGAAATAATGTTTTATAAATCCATTCATGCCGTATAAGTTAAAAAAACATTCTTCGTACTTTTGTCGAAAAAGTCAAAAAGTACCTCGTACGACAAAAGATTCCTTTCATACATATTACTAAAAACTCACCGAAGGGTAAAAATGGATTTAAAAAATTTTAGGTGGATGTAAATAACATTACATATTGAGTAAACATGGATGTGGATGATAAAATATACCCCAGTAAATTTCAAAGTACAAACAATCTCGGATAAAAATGAGATTGCGATATTTCCCTTACCTTAGGTCCGATTTGCTTCGTATGTCTCCGAACCTCCTGTATAATGATTTAAATAATGTCATTGACTTATTACAGAATCATATTAATTGTTATGATATCATATATGGTTCACTTATGACATTATATTACCCGTTCTTTTGTAAATTCCATGTTAAAGAAGCGTTTTGGGTAAAATCGTTTCATTTATCTTAGGTGTTTTGACTTGTTGTTCTTGACATCATTATTACTTATATCATGATTTAATTACTTCCAGAATATAAAATATGATTTATATACCATATATATTCAGTATATATATATATATAATAGATAGATAAATAAAATGAAAAACACCGTTCATGGAGACGGTAGTCCGTACGTACGCATGAACGCTGTTTTACTTTCCTTATTGTCTTTGAAATGGAAGTAAGTAGATGACATACATATATATATATATATATATACATAAATCCAGTAGCTTTATAATGTCATATATTTCATTATTATTTCTTATATATACTTTATAATCATTCTTAAATGGTTAACATGGAGAATGAATCTCATCGCGTCGTGGAGACGGTAGTCCGTACGTACGCACGAGCGATGATATCATTTCCATAAATATTGAACTGAATTGGAGTGGATTATACAATATATCAGAATCAATATGATGTTGTAATAACTATGTATAGTTATTCTTTACATCATTATACCCATCCATGTAAGGTGGTGGTGGAAAATAGGTTACACCACGGCGTGGAGACGGTATTCCGTACGTACGCACGCGCGGTGATTTCTTTTTCCGTAGGATGGATAGATGTTGAAATAGGGTTGTTTCATACTTATAATAATATATCAGTATATGAGTGATACTGATGTTATTACTTCATAATGAAACAACCTAATAAGAAGAAGTGGAAGAAGAAATAAAGATGAAAGAATTGGTAGCGGTAATTACCTCTTCTTTGAAGCGCCTCTTTGAGACCTCCTCTTAGGGCACTAAAATTGGTCTTTGAGGAAAACCATAACCTCTAGGATGTTTCTAGGGAAGTGTAGAAGAGATTTTGGCAGGGGTTGGCCGAGCTTGAGTGCTCAAATTGGTGTGAGGAGGAGGGGGAGGAGGTGCCCTTTTATAAGGGAGGAGAGGGGCACCTTAGGAATTCTTAAAAATATTAATTTATAATAAATCTAACCCCACTTAAAAACCTCCAAAAATGACTCATATTATAAGCTTAGATGAGATAGGGTTGTAATCTCATCAACCAATCAAATTTAGACATGTTTGGATCTTATTTTAAACCTTATCAATTAGATTTAACTCTAAGTTAAATAATTTAACTTTTACCGTGTCTTTTTGTTTTCTTTCACTATATGGTTAATACACTTACTATAACATGCCAAACGAACCCCATATTGTTTATTATTAATATATATATCCTTATCTAAGTCATTTGGCCGAACCTTAGATTTTTATGAATAAAATAACAATTAATAATATAATATTTGATTTAAAAACTATTTTGTGTCAATTTTGACACTATTTGATATATGATTTTTGTGAAAGTCATAAAAGAATTAAATGTTCGAAACAAGTTGATTAAATAAACATTAATATATCATAGTAACCTAGAAAATTAGTGTAATTCATAAAAAATCTCGAATTACATTTATTTTGGTGTTTATAACATCAATTATGTCAATATTTCATTAATAAGATAATTACTGCATCATTGTTGTGTCATAAATAAATTAAATTATTTAATATCTAAAAATTATAAATAAAATACCATTATGTAGGAACTCTTTTTAGCTTTCTAATGAATATTTATAGTCGAATTTATCTTATGTATAACCCCATATTAAAAATGATTTACTTATTAAACTTTGATTTTAACTATTTTAACCCTTGTTTAAATAAATTAATAATAAATGTCCTAATCTAATCCAAGTGGCCCTAAATGGTCATATTTTATTCCTAAGTTTGTTTTTGGTCGAATTAAACTTGTCCAATAGAATTAGGACATGTGTTAGGGTAATAATAATATCATATTTACCCTTAGTTACCCTATTTACTATTAACCGCGGTAAAAAAAAGGTAAAAAGTTACTATTCACCAAAAATTATTTTCATCTCATTGAACCACATTTTACTTACTGACATCAACCGTGTCTCTCGGATTTTTGAAATTCCATTCACCGAAGTGGTAAAATTAAGTTTTATGCAAAATTCAGTTTTTAACCTACCACTTAGTAGTTTCACTATTCATCAAAAATTGATGTTTTTCAGAACAATGCCAAAATTTCATCTTAAGCTATATTTCATATTCCGAATTCGAAAATGAAGTCTATTTTACCAAATTCATATCATAGAAGTTTCATTAATTAATTTTATAATTAAATCCCGCTGTTAAAACAAAGAGCGTGTTTTTAAGAAACAATATTTATCAAAAGATTGACACTTGTTTATGTCTGGTTTAAATGTGAAATTACATCCAATGACCAACATTGTATTAAATTGTAAAAATATATTCTAAATATACTTTAAAACCACTCAAATTAATAATTTATCACTATTAATTATTTTGATTAAAAAAGTTGTTTTTAATTATAATTTAGTAATTTTCACTATTCATCAGAATATGAAAGTTATCCGAAAAGTACCAAAATTTCACCTTAGGCTAAATTCGATACTCCGAATCCAAAAATGAAGTCCATTTTGAGAGCTAAAATTTCTAAAATTTTAAAAAGTGGTTATTACTATTCATAACGGCTAGTTTTAATAATATTTTAATAGCATATCGTTGTTTCGTGAAACTCAGTATTGCGTACCACACACGCTATCGAGGAAGGTTGTGATTGCGTGTAATGCAAGGCAAGTCAAGGATGCGTGTTGTGCAAGCTCCTTTTGGTGTAGCGTACAACACAAGACATTAATAAAATTAAAAAGAATATTTTTCATAAAATCTTGGGCTGTTACAAAGACCACGAAGAAGGAGTCCAAGTAAGGATGGAACACTCGGTTCATCAGTTCCATAAAAACTGTAGGTGCGTTCGTGAGTCCGAAAGGCATGACCATATACTCGTAAAGACCGTACCTACTCCTAAAGGCTGTCAGAGGTATATCTGATGGTCTAACGTGCAACTGATGATAACTGGACCTCAATTAGATCTTCGAGAACAACCGAGATCCTCGAAGTTGATCGAAAAGGTCATCAATCCGCAGCAAAGGATATCAATTCTTGACCGTCAACTAGTTCAACTTCCGATAATCCACACAAAGCCGAAGGCGAACCCCAAGGAGAAGTACTAGGTCAGATGAAACCCTTAGCATGTAACTCCTCCAATTGCTTCTTGAGCTCTTGCATTTCAGGTGTGGCCATCCTATAGGGAGGAATGGACACCGGTGCCGCTCCGGGAATGAGCTCAATAGAGAAGTCGACCTCACACTACGGAGGAAAACCTGAAAAGTCCTCTGGAAAGACATCCCTGAAGCGATCCACCACTGGAGGAAAGTCCAACTGTGGAGTCCCCTGATCATCCAGATAAAGACTAGCAATCTGAGCCATCACTCCTCCTAGCCCAAGATGCTCGAGTCCTGCCCGACTTTCCCGAATGTCCCATTCGCCTCTATGAAGGAAATATTCACCTTCTGGTGAGATGAAACTGAATCTGTGATGATAGCAGTCGATGACTACCCAGAAGGGAATCAACCAGTCCATGCCAAGGATGACATCATAGCCTGTCATATCTAGGACACAGAGGTCCTATAAAAAGTGATACCATGCAACCTCGAGAGGGAACTCTCTACACTGGCGTACACTAGATGTCCTCGTTCCCAAAGGTGTGTCTAGTGTCAACGCGTCGGCAGAAGAAAAGATGCAGAGTCCAAGGCTCTCCACAACAGCAACAGAGATAAAGCTATAAGTAGCACCATTATTGAAAAGGGATGAAGATATAACTAAGGCTACTAAAATCATACCTCAAACAGTATAAGGGTCGGGATCCTGATCATGATAAGTCTGGTGCATGGCGAAGGGTTGGCCTGCACCGCGGCCCTGCGCCCCTGACTGACCACTCTGAGCTGAACCTCCCTACTGGTGCTGAGGAACTGGTGGATGACCGCTACGGCCTTGACCTCCACCTCGTCCCGAATGGCCGGAAGAACTCTAGTTCCCTGACTGGTGAGAGACTGGTGGGGATGCTCCTGAACGAGGAGTCATGGAAGAACCCCGGTCACCTGCTGTTGGTGAGAAAACCTGGCAGAAACACTGAAGGTGACCCATCGTGCCACACGATCGGCACTCCACGGGTTCTCTCTGGCACTGCGGCCTCGTGTGCCCTGTCTGACCACACTGGTAGTATGTCACCTGGCTACCTGATGATGCTTCTCGCTTCCTCGAATCACCACACATAGGCTCCCTACGGCGCTTCTTGCTGTCATCTGAAGGGAAGCTAGCTCTGGAAGCAGAACCGCCCTGACTCGCAGCTCCAAAGTCTCTCAGATTGCGCTCCGCAATCAGTTCCTGGTTGACGATGGAAGTAATGGAAGTCAGCTGGAAGATGTTCACCTGCGAGCGGATCTCCTGCCTGAGTCCATCCTCAAAATTCCTCACCAAGAACACCCCACTCCCATCCCAAAGGGGTGTAAAAAGCTACAACTCAGTGAAACAAGAGGAATACTCCATGACAGATAGAGTACCCTGCTCTAAGCTCATGAACTCCCGGGCTCGATCGGCCCTCAGGGTCTCCGGGTAGAAGTAGTCATAGAACACACACTGGAACTCCTCCCAAGTCATAGCCTACTACTGACCCGCCTGTGAGATCACATCCCACCACCTCTTGGAGGAGTCTCAGATCATGTAGGTGTCAAGCTTGACCTGCCTCTCTGGAGGCGTCTCCAGATGCTCGAATATAGTCAGCATGGCTTCCAGCCATGACTCTGCAGCCTGAGGTCCTCCCTCCCCCGAGAACGTGGGAGGATGCTGCTGCTGAAAGACCCACGTCAAGTCTTCCATAGATGAGGAAGGAGGCGGTGCTCCCTGGAAGGCCTGCATCATCCTCATGAAACCCTCCCTGAACTGCGCATCGGTGCCCGCAACTGGTACAACAACCGGTGCCAAAGCTGGCTCGGCTGGGGGATCGACAGGAAGTCCCTGATCAGCCCTGTCTGGCGTCTGATCACTGCCTGACGACAGACGTATGACCGGAGGATGTCTCGGAGGCATAGCTCTGAAAGATCAAAATCACACCTTAGATCAGGAAAACAAGGACATAGAACTCAAGAGTACAAAATGGGAATAGGGGGGAAAACACACAAGATTGCAAAACACGACTACACGACGTGTATAAAACTACATGACATGTCTACTTAAACCACTGACATGGGCGCGTACTCCTTCCCAACAAGTCGTGTACACTAAAAACTACAAGGAGTGTTGAACCCCACACACGGTCTGTGATTGAAGACTATTCCCATGCCCGAGTCTCCTTACACAGCTAACCCACACGGTCCGACTCAACCCAAGACTAGACGGAGTGTTCGAATACAACATGGTGTGCACTAGACGAGGCTTCAGCGGTCCGTGTTGTTGAGTACACGGCCATCCACATGGATGGACCTTACACGGCATGCTCCAAAAAAGCATGGAATGCATAGGCAAAGGCTTCACCGTTCCGTGTTGTTTGTGACATGGCCGGGTACCTGGCAAGACTACACGGCGTGTTCCTAACAAACACGTCGTGTGGAAAAGAAGGTCACATCGGCCTATGTTGTTTGTGACACGGCCCGGTACCTAGATAGGACTACACGGCGTGTTCCCTAAGGACACAGCGTGTTCTACCCGAGCTTCCTCGGCCCATGTTGTTAGTGACATGGCCGGGTACACGGCTCTGAACTCACACGGCGTGTACCAATGGTACACGGCATGTTCCCGAGGTTACTCCTACGACACCGTGTTCCTCTTACACGGTCAGTGACATGGCCTGAAAACTACACGACGTGTATCTAAAAAGTACACGCCGTGTATTCTGGGTTTTTCTGGGTAATAACTCAGAAACTGCGCAGAATTCCAGAAACACTAAAAACGAGGGAAAAGATGCCAAATTCTGATCCGTGAGGGCCCATAACACCTCAAGAACCAAAATTTGGAAAAGCAAGGAACAAAACAAACAGTTTTCTAACATAATCAGCAGAGAATATATCAAGAAAATATCACAACAGCATGCATAATCTACACATAGTCTATCACAACAGCATGCAATCGCTAATGCACCCTAGATGGCATGGAATGAATGCATGGCATGTGATTCCTACAAGTGTCTATATGATGCATGAGATGGAATAACCTCATCTCATTGGGTTGCGATAGAAATATAACCGAAATATCAAAACAATAACCGCACAAGTCATATGAGTCACTCTAGGTGAAAACATACCAACCATAAGATCTCCAAACTAGAAAACTGCAATTAACGAGGTAGTATGGCTTTTCCCTGTACACGGGTTAGCTACTCCCGAGCATAGATTAATTCCAAGTACCTAATCCATCTTATCCCTGGATAAGGCCTCCAAACAGTAAAGCAAAAGATAAGAACTCCTCTGATACCACTTTGTAACGTCCCGGGTCCGGAGCCCCTCCACTGGTGCCCCGTACCCGATTTGACACATGACCTCAAGCGCGTATCCCCGAATGCTAGAGGCTTCTGACTAGCAACGAGGGACTTGGTGAGTCGGTGGGGAAACTACACCCTCATTCGGTAAGGTACACAAAGTAATAAAACAACAATAAACAATGGAAGCAGTAAACGACATGCACAACAACAGAAACCAAACAACAGAAGCAATGTAGATTTATAACTATGATGAAAATGATACAGTAGGTACAAGTATCTAAGGAAAACAGCAAACACAACAACATGATGAAATAAAACTGAAACCAAGTGCAAAATAAAAACAATTAGTCTCCTTAGCATCGCAAGCCACGGCTTGGTCCCATGCTCCCCAGCTCCTGATGCAGTCAAGACCCTGAAGTAGAAGGGCGCTTGACCTTGTCTATACCTGTAGCAACATAGTCTGCTTGGGCCCAAGAGCATGGACCAAACAGGGTGTGAGATACAATCCCAGTAGGAAATCACCCAAATATTTGTTCCTAACAGTCAATGAATAAATGGCATTAAATAAACAAGAAGTAGTAAACAGAAAAGTTCAAGCAGCTACAATCCATAGTTCCAACAAGTAAAGTACACCAGCAAGAAACCAGCCACAAGAAGAAAACAGGTAACCCTCTGGGTAGCTCTCACAGTCTAACCCCTATGGTTCAACCTATATTACTAGCAATTATTTGGGAGGCACACACAGTCTCACCCCTCTGGTTCAGCTACGTAATTAAGCAGACTCTCTGGGGAAGCACTCACCATCAATTCACCATATAGTCTCGTATCATGCTAAAGGATCTTTGGGGAAGCACTCAATGTCAATTACCCCTGTGGCCCACGTCCTGGATCTACAGACTCTCTGGGGAAGCACTCAACATCAATTCCCCCTATATTCTTGCATCGTAATTAAAAGACACTCTGGAGAAGCCCTTCCGTCAATTCTCCCTTTGGTCTACTACTCTAGGTTCTCACAGTCCTGAGTATAACTAAACATGCGCAACGCACGTGTAAATCATCCAAGTAAACCTCAGGAACTACTTGGCTATCAACTATGGCTCAACAAAAAAACAAGGCAACAGTCCACAATCCTACAACTAGGCATGGCAACTGGAAAAACGCCAAACAGGCAGAACTAGCATGGAAAAGCAATCTGAGCACAAACAAAATACTCTAATCATAAGAAATAACCTCTACTAAAGCAAACAAGAAAAGTAGGCAAACAATAGGGGCATAACAGGAAACACGCAATACCCCATTCATGGGAATTGGTGGAATTTGCACAATAATACTCATCAACTTTCTACAGAAAGGCACAAACCACCTACCTTGATCCTAGGAGATCGATATACATGAACCTCGGCGACAGATTCCCCTTATAATGACGTAGATCTGAGAAAACGCACAACACTTTCAACCCATGATAACATGGAAATGAGGAGGAATCATGAAACGAGGCTAAATCAGAAGGAAGAACTCACCGTTGTGATTCCAACGCAATCAACCGTGCACGAATCGGAGAACGGACGGCGAGGCGGAAGCTCGGAGAAGATTCGGTCGTAAGGATGATTTTGGTCAGTCGAAAACTAGAGAAGAAGACGAATATGGGGGTTAGTCATGACCCTGTTCTGTTTAATGAAAAAAAATAAAGTACACGGTGTGTACTTTTTTATTACACGGCGTGTACTTCGAATTTTCCGTACTCCAAAATAACCGGCCTCCACCTCAGCCTTACACACCGTGTGTGTGTGGCCCGGACATGACCAACACATGGCTTCGAGCTGGAACAGAGTACAAGGTGCGTACTTTGAAAATTTCCAGAAAAACCATTTTTCTTAAAAACTCCAAATAAACGGAAAAACATCCCTGAACGAAGGTCCGGGTTCTTACACCAGGAGGTAGATTTAGATGATGAGAAAAGGGCTGACCGAGAGGAGGAAGACAACCAGTGGAAGAAGATGCTTTGATCTTTCTAGTGACAGACCCTCGAGAAGTATGAGGGCAGCACCTCTGACATGAAGACAGAGAGCTGGCTAGAGGGGCTGGTGATAGCTTTCGGCTTGATCTGGGCTCCAGCGAAGTACTGGGTTCCTCTGGCCGTAAGCCAGATGCGGGGAGCAGTGCGTTAGTGGTGGACGCTTTATCTAGGAGAGAAGAGGGAAGCTGAAGTGGCGTGGGCTGAATTTGAAAAGGAGTTCCGGGAGGAATTCCTCTCCTCCACCATGAAGGCAGAGAAGATACAGGAGCTACTCTCCCTCCAGAATGGGAGTATGTTAGTGAGGGAGTTTAGGATCAAGTTCAAGGATCTCCTATGCTTTGCTCCGGACCACTTTCTAGATGAGGAGTCTCGGGTGAGACTTTTAGAGGAGGCGCTCCGACCTTCCCTCTAATATGCAATTACTCCCTTCACCATACCGACAAACTTAGAGGTGCAGAAGAAAGATTAAGTGGTGGAGAGGATGCACACGCTGGGAGGTGTGTCACAAGAGGGGATTCAGCTAGTTCTGTCAAAGGTAAAGGCCGTCAGCACCAGACCTCCAGCATCGGGACCCTCTAGGTTCCGACCAGCAGGGAGCAGGCCTCAACAATTACAGTTCTGATCCCCTGACCCTGGCCCTTTCCCTTCGGGCCCAGGGCCGAGATGCTTCGTCTGTGGGATCTACGGGCACCTTCAGAACTAGTGCCCGGATAGAGTGCAGTATAATGACAGTGGGCAGGCCCAGTACCCACCTCAGTAGCAGTATCTTCTAGCTAGGCCCTTTCAGCAGCAGCAGTCGGGGCAGCGAGCTCCTGCTCCTCTGAGGGCAGACATTGCAGGAGGATTCTGCCCCCAGGATGCTCCTCAGGGACCTCAACCAGGGCGTGGTTGGGGAGGTGGCCGATAGCCGAGAGGTAGAGGAGCCAGGCGCAGGAAATTTCATTCCGTGGAGGCAGCAGTTCCAGCATGACCAGAGGTCATTCGAGGTACAATCAGTTTGTTCAATACTCTTACTTATGTCTTGTTCGATACAGGAGCTTCACACTCCTTTGTTACACCGCCCATGCTTTGGTTCTAGATGCCAAGAGACTTCCAGTGCCCCTGGTGCTGAGCACACCAGTCGGAGGTTAGGCTGAATTGATATATGTTTCTTGAGGATGCAGACTGAGGATAGGGCCACATCAGTCAGTTAGGGACCTCATACTATTGCAGATACAGCCATATGATGTCATCCTAGGCATTGACTAGATGTTCTCTATATGTTCCTTCATCTACTACTTCTGAGTAAGGTTCATGTTTTCAGACTTAGGCGGCCGACGTGTAACCTTCTTCGGTGAGCGGGGTTGTTATAGAAGTAGCGGGCGAGAGGATCCCCTCCTTTCCTTGTTGGTCGAACTATCAGTGGAGTCAGTAAATGAAGAAATAGTGGAAGTCCCAGGAATCGTCTGTGAGTTTATGGATGTCTTTCCTGGGGAGGTGGCGACTCTACCCCCTCGACACGACGTTGAGTTTGGGATAGACTTGAAACCTGGTGCCCGCTCGATTTCCTTGGTTCCCTATCAGATGGAACCTTCTGAGCTGTAGGAGTTACATATCCAGATTTATGATCTAATGAAGAAGGGTTTTGTTCATCCAAGTGTGTCACTATGGGGTTATCTTGTGTTGTTTGCGAAGAGGGTGGATGGTGGTCTAAGGCTGTGCATAGACTACAGGAGGCTAAATCAGGTGACGATCAAGAATCGCTACCCTCTTCCGAGGATAGATGATCTTTTCGACCAGCTGAAGGTGGCAAGATTTTTCTTGAAGATCGTTCTGCAGTCTAGATATTACCAGTTGAGGGTGAAGAAGGGAGACATCTCAAAGACGGCCTTCAGGTACAGATACAGGCACTTCGAGTTTGTGGTCATTCCGTTTGGCGTCAAAAATGCTCTGGCTGTGTTCATGGGGCTCATGAACTCCGTATTTCAGTAGTACTTGGATCGGTTCGTAGTGGTGTTTATCGACGGCATCTTGATCTACTCAAGATCAGAGGAGGATCACGCTGAGCATCTGAGAACAGTTTTAGAGGTCCTCACACAGCACCAAATCTATGGGAAGCTGTCCAAGTGCAAGTTTTGGACGTGAGAAGTGCACTTCCTTGGGAATTTAGTGTTCAAGCCGGGAGTAACGGTGGACCCATAAAAGGTTGAGGCGGTTGTTTCTTGGGAATCAACCAAGAACATGGCAGAGGTGCGTAGTTTCCTCGGGCTGGTAGGTTACTATCTGAGGTTCGTACCAAACTTCTCCCAAGTTGCAGCACCTTTGACAGCCTGGACCAAAAAGGACCAGGCTTTCGTGTGGAGTGAGCAGTGCGAGGCGGCCTTCGACTATCTAATGGAGAAGTTGGTTAGTTCCCTAGTGCTGATATTTCCATAAAAATGGGTGGCGTACGAGGTGTTATGTGATGCTTCGGGATAAGGCCTTGGGTGTGTACTGATGCAATGACAAGGGGTGATCTCTTATGGGTCTATACAGCTACGCCCTCATGAGCGTAATTATGCCACCCATGATCTAGAGCTCACAGCAGTTGTTTTCGCACTAAAGTTGTTGCGGCACTATCTCATCAGAGAGCACTTTGTGGTCCACACAGACCACAAAAGCTTGAAGTATATCTTCTCCCAACAGGACCTGAACTTACGGTAGAGAAGGTGGATGGAGTTCCTCCATGAGTATGATTTCGAGGTTTCCTACACCTCACGGAAAGGAATCATGGTGAATGATGCCTTGATCAGGAAGTCACAGAGGGATGCGGTCCGAGAGTCAGCGGATGCTTAGAGGGTGATGGAGGAGTTGGCTGCCCTGCACCTGGATGTGAGGATGGATGGCGGTAGAGGTTGCCTGTATCAGATGTCAGTGCAGTCTTCTCTATTTCGGTAAGTAGAGGAGTCTCAGTGGGGAGACTCATAGGGTGAAGTGATGCGTGACCTAGTTGATCAGGTCAATGCTCTGGAAGGGTGGACGGAGGATGGTCAGAACCAGATTCTTTTTTGAGGAAAGATGCTTGTTCCAAAGGAAATGTGTGGAAATGTTCTTAGTGAGTTCCACTACTCACCCCTAGCGGTGCACCCCTAAGTTTCCAAGATGTACCAGGGCCTAAGGAGACAATTTTGGTGGCCCAGGGTGAAACGGGAAGTAGCAGAGTTCATTGCAAAGTTCCTAGTGTGTCAGCAGGTGAAGGCTGAACACCGTGTTCCAGGAGGCTTGTTGCAACCATTAGACGTTCTCAAGTGGAAGTGGGATGACATATCGATGTATTTCTTCATGGGGCTACCCAAGGTTTTAGGAGGCTACGACGCTATTTGGGTAGTGGTGGATCGGTTGACGAAATCGGCCCACATTCCGGTGATCAAGGAGTCGGGTGCAGTTGATGTTTTAGCATGAAGGTACGTGGATTAAGTGGTGCTGTTACATGGAGTTCCCAGATCTATAGTCTCAGATAGGGATGTTCGGTTTACCTCACGAGTCTGGAGGGGATTGCAGCATGCTTTGGACACCCAGCTACGTCTTATCACTGCTTTCCATCCCCAGACATATGGACAGACAGAGCGCACCATCCAGATGATGGAGGATATGCTACGAGCATGCATCCTAGACTTCGGGGGATCATGGGTGTGACACTTTCCTCTCATAGAGTTCGCCTACAACAATAGCTACCACTCTACTATTGTCATGGCTTCGTTCAAATATTTGTATGGGAGGCCGTGTCGCTCACCATTGTGCTGAACAGAGGTCAGGGAGGCAGGTGTTCTTGGCCCGGAGGTGGTACATAGCACAACAGAGAAGGTGAAGATTATACGAGAGAGGATGAAGGCGGATTAGGACCTGAAAAAGTCATATGATGATGATAGGAGAAGGCCCTTATAGTTCGAGTTTGGGGACCATGTGTTCTTGAAGGTCTCCCCTCGGCGTGGGCAGCGGAGGTTTGGCAGGGGAAGTAAGCTCTCTCCCAGGTTCGTCAGACCCTTAGAGGTGTTGCAACGGGTTGGCGAGGTGGCTTATCAACTGGCATTGCCACCATAGCTAAAAAGGGTGCACGATGTCTTCCATGTGTCCCAGCTTCTTCAGTATCTGCATGACGATTCACATGTCCTCGACTGGGGAGAGCTAGATATCGAAGATGATGAAACCTTCGTGGAACGACCAGTGATGATTGAGGGTCATGAGGAAAAGGTGCTTAGTGGACGAACCATACCTTTGGTTCGTGTGTTATGGAGTCATGGTGGGATTGAGGAGGGTACCTAGGAGAGGGAAGTGCAGATGTGTGCCCAGTACCCAGAGTTGTTTTTAGTTTTATCATTTTTTGTCAGTACTTGTTTTCTATGTAATGTTTTACCTTATTGACTATGGGATGTGTAGTTTCCTTTTTTATGTGAATGTGTGTGAAGTGTCCTAAAGGATGGGGAGGGGCGGACCTGATTCCTATTTAGGACGCATTAAAGTGGATGCGCCTAAACCCGTGCAGGTGAGTCAGTGCCGCCAAAAGCGGATAATATCTTAACACGGAGGAAGGGAAAACCCCTCTCCCACATGACTGGAAAGTTTAGTCTTTTGTTTTGCATGGCTGTATGTGGGAAGTAGAGGTAGGACGTCTGTGATTGTTCAGGAGATAAGGCATTACTGTGTCAGAAAGGTTCACTCTTGAGAGGTATCTTCCGGGGTGGTTGTTCGGACCCCCCTCTTTCATTCGGGTCTGGTTCTGGATTCTCGAGGGCGAGAATAGTTTGAGAGGTATCTGAAGTAATGGCCCAGACCCTCATGATCCATCCCTTTTCCAAATTCTTGTATCCTAAGGGGTCACACCTCGTTCGGGGCGACCGATCGGCGTGGCCGATCGGCGTGACCTATCGGCGTGACTGATCGCCGCGACCGATCGACGCAATCGATCGCCGTGACCGATCAGCACGACCGATCGGCGCGACCTATCGGCGCAACCGACCGATAGGTGTGACTGATCAGTGTTATCCAGCCCTATCGGGTTTTCCTTCTCCAGTTTTTCCTGTAACACATGTTTTAGGCATTTTTTACCTTTAAGGAATTTCAAGGTCATTTTTAACCCATAATTAATATCTAGAAATCTCAAGAAACCTCCCTTTTAAATAAAAATTAATTCATTTGTGTCTAACCACCCAACCGCGTGGTAGAACCACGATCCGACTTCCAAGGCATTCAAATTCCTTATCCCATAACATTGGGGATCTCATCTATTTATCATGCTAGAAATTCTTCTTCTCCCTCTTGGCTATTATTCTCTTTTTCCATGTGTGTTCTAATTCCTTTCTTTCCCGAGGAAAGTGGTGCACCTGTGCGGGAGCCCCGCGAGTCGTGCTTCCCCTGTTTTGGCGCGTGGAGAAGACCTTCAATCTTTGATCATCCAAGTAGGGTTTTCCTTTGCCTATCCTTTTTGTGTATCATGCGGGGTGGGTACGCTACTGCTTCTGTAGGAATGGATGAACCAAACATTAATGAAGATAACAAACAGACTTTTAAATAATGAAGGGGAGGGGTGTGATCGATGATGCTGCTATGTTTCCTCCTCTTTCATGATTAATTATTTTTGAATTGTGCGGGCTTAAGCCTACTTAAAATCATGGTTGTTGGTGGTCTTTATCTGTGCACTAATGAACCCTTACCCCCTGTGATGTTTAAATGGATTTTATTTTGTTGTTGACCTTGTGTTGTGTAAATGAAATTGGTTAATTACGTATATTCGGTTAAATAAATTGAAAGCACCAGGATCAACTCCTTTTCTATGATAACCCTGGTTTAAGCCCAGTGGAATTGAAACCATGGAGTGCGTTAAATCTTTTTAAATATGAAAATACCTACATGGTCCTGCCTTGTATTGGTGGTAGCGGTTTGGTTGTTTCTTTCACGGGCCGATTGCTGGGGTGATATGGGTGGGGATGGGATCCCCTGTTGTTATACTTTCGCTGGTTGTGAATTTGAGGTTGTGTGGTTACTCTGCTTATATCACAAATTGGGGTGGAATCTTCTGCTATTGAGAAACCGTTGGATCCTAGATTTTGAGGACATGGGTCTGTGTCTCGGGGTTTTCTTTGGTTCCAATACCTCGAGGGATCTCACTTATCCCTTTTTTATTGTGACTTTAGAAGAGAACCAGGTGTGAATGTTTAAGTTTCTGTTTGACTGTCTTCTTTCTCTGGCTTGCGGTTTTTCCTGTTAATTGTCGAGTAGTGTAGAATTCACCCTAATGGGATCACTTGACCATGAAAACAAGAATGGTTGAGTGGGGAATTAGTTTGGGAATGAGCTGTGACTTGGCCGTGAGTTTCATGACTTCTTTTGTGAATGAATAATAACAAGGGTGTTTGTGCTTAGGTTTTGGAACCCCTAGGTTGGGATGAGTGTTTGTTAACTATACATATATCTATATCTTTTATGTTTCTTATTCGCGACCCAACCAAGTTGAGCACTTAGTGTTGAACACCCCATTTCATGGGGAGGGTGTTTTTCCCAACACTCCTATGAGTGGCTGGTTATTAGCTCCTTTTCTGCTCCCTTTCCCGAATATCCCAAGACTCTTCGGGCAGGTTGTGATGGCCTGAGGTCCATTATTAGCCCAGGAATCTTTGGGCAGGGTAGTTTTGGTGGTTGCCCCAAGTGTCTGCAAGCAGTTTGTTTCACAAGTGTCTTCGGGATGAGGCCCAGGTGTCTTCGAGCGTGGCAGTAGTTGTTCTGGCCCAGGTGTGTGCGGGCAGGGTTTGGCAGTGGGACTGCACTGATAATGGCGGGATTGGTTCGATTCATATGGTGTCTTCAATAACTAGTGGGAAAGTGTCATAGGGTACCCAAATATCGATGTCCTATTACTATACTTTACTTGCCTTGAATTATTTAGGGAGTGTGCCTTAGTGAGACTTGGGTGGATAGTTTTTCCTTGCTATGTGATTTGGTTTTTCTTTTCTCATAGGGAATTAGAATGCCTCTCCACTTATGCATGAGATTCTTTGGTTTTCCCTACTGAGTGTACTTATATGCTCACCCTACGTATGTAAAACTGCTTTCAAGTTTCCAGGAGGACTTCATGGATCATGCGGGACCGTACTAGCTCGGACCTCGAAGCAATTGCTGTTGTCATTTCCCTTTTCTAGGTACTTTACCTTTGGAGTTTTGAGGATTGTATTATTTACTGTTGAACATGCATATGGTAATGGGTTACTTTTGGCTTTGCCTTTACTTTCATCTTTGGTATTTTTTGGCTTTCTATCTTATCTCTTGTTCCTATAAAAATAAAAAGGGTAATGCCTTCCACTTTGTGTGAGATTCTATACCCTTAGTACTAGTCGCCACTCCGGGTCCAATTGAAGGCGGGTCTCAGGGGTCATTATCTCTCCTTCAACTTAAAGAAGGAAGGGTCTGGAAATCTGCTGTCCCTTCCCTCCTTTTGGTGAAGGTGGGTCGTGACACACTAGATGAAGGATTACACCCATAAGAAAGGAGGAGATAAAGGTGCATTCTTTATTGAGTGTAATCTTTCAAAATTTATACATTGGATATTAGATATATATTATAGTGATCACATATATATCCAAATGTATAAACTAAGTATATTACAATATATTTCTAAAGGAGAGGTGAATTTTTCAAGTAACCAATGGTGTAAGACTATATTTTCTAGCCATTAGTTACTACCACCTTTCATTGCCAACATGAATGATATTGGTTTTAAGGTATAGTTATTTTATACCAATTTTTACCAAGAATATAATTTCTGTGTCATTCTCATAAAAGGATTTTTTTGTTTTCAATTTTGGGAATAAAATTTATTTATTTTATAAAGAAACCATATTTTATGGTAGTGTGAATTTAAATAATAGTATTTATGTATTAAATAATGAAAACTAAGTATTGTAAAAAGATAAATAATCATATTCACATGACACATATAACCCCAAGGTATGGAATCACCATATTAGTCATGTAAAGAAGAAGTGTTTGAAAAATATCCATCAAGATGGTTATTTAGACTCTTATGAGCTAAAAACACTTAAAATATGTCATGCATGTGTACAAGGAAAAATGATGTAACCTTTATTTGGTGGAAAGGGTGAAAGGGAAAAAATTATTTTAGGATTGGTACACCCTGATGTGTGGGGACCATTTCTAATAGAATATAGAGGTGGGTATTCTTATATTAAGACTTTTTCTGATGACTTGAGTAGATATGGAAATTTCTACTTAATGAGGTATAAGTTTGAGTCTATTGATAAATTAAAAGAACTCAAGAATGAAGTATATAATCAACTTGTAATGGAGATAAAGAATCTTTAATCAGATTGAGGTGGTTAATATCTTAACCAAGAGTTTATCATCTTTTTACAAGAGTTTGGGATTCAATCTCAACTCACTCCACCTTACATAGCATAGTGTAATAGTGTTAGTGAAATGAGGAACTATACCTTGTTAGGAATGGTAAGGTTGATAATGAGTCATACATATATTCCATTATCCTTCTGGGATATTAGTTACAAAATGTGGAATATAAATTAAACCAAGTACCAACTAAAATTGTAAATGGAATAACATTCTATTTATGGAGTGGAAAGAAACTCATTTTTTCATATACACATTTATTTGGTTCTTAGTCATTTGTTAAGGAATTATCAGGTAACAAACTAGAACTTCGGGGAAAATTTTTATCTTTATGAGGTATCCTAAGGGAAAAAAGGGATACTACTAATACAACAGCTAAAATAAGAAAATTATTAACATCAAACAAGATTTCTTTTTTAAGAGGGAGAACATACTCAAAACTTATAGTGGGAGAAACATCGACTTTAATGAATATGATGCTCAAGATTCACAAGAGTTGGTACATGATGAGATTCCACAAGAAGCTATGGAATAAGTAGTTCCTAAAACACAAGTACTACATAAGAGCACTAGAGTGGTAAGATAACTAGAGATATATAGTTTTATAATCACCAAAGATAGTGAATCATTATGGGTTGAAAATTATGAACATATCTTCTAAAAAGAGGCAATGAAGATCTTAGACATTGTAGGATGGAAAAAATCCATGAATTATGAAATAGATTTCTTGTATCAAACCCAATTTTGGATTTTAGTCGATGTGCCAGTTGATGTAAATCCCATAGAGTGAAAATAGCTATTTAAGAGAAAACTGTACATAGAAGGTAAATTAAATACTAATAAATCATGGATAGTGGATAAAATGTTTAAACGACATCAAGTAATTGACTATGATGAAACCTTTTCACCAATTTCCATTTTTATATCCATCAGAATTCTACTTACTATAGAATCTTACCATGACTATGAAATTTGATAGATGGGAATAAAAACTACTTTCCATAATAGGAACCTTCAATAAGATGTATTTATAAAACAAAAAGGAGGTTTTGTGACTCCAAGCGATGCCAAAAGTATTTTTATGTTTTATATATCCATTTATAGACCAAAAAAAGCATCCAGATCATGAAACATTTGTTTCAATGAAGCTATAAAAGAATTTGGTTTCATTATAAATGAATGTGAACCATGTCATTATAAAAGGTTTAGTGGAAATTCATTCATTATCATAGTAGTATATGTTGATGACATATTACTTATTCAAAATGACATACCAGTCTTACATCCTATTAAGGACTAGTTAAATAAAGTGTTTCTCCATGAAGAACTTAAGTGAATCATCATATATTCTAGGGATTAAGATTATTCATGATAAATACAATATCCTTATTAGAATAATTCTAGGTTAATACATTTATTGGATACTAAATAGATTTAGTATGGAACAATCCAATAGGGGATTGGTTTCAATGTCACATGGTATAAATCTCTCTGAGAAATTGTGTCCTCTGACACAATAGGAGAATGATAGAAAGAGTAATATCTAATATGTATAAGCGATATGATCAATTATTTATTTTATGTCATGTAATTTACTTGATGTTTCTTATGCATTGAGAAAGGTAGGAAGATATCAATCAGATCTAGGAGTACAATATTGGTCTGTTGTTAAGGATATTATCAAGTATCTATGAAGAATAAAGGATATGTTCGAGGTGTATAGAGGAGATGAGGAGATATTAATTAGGGGTTATAGTTATTCTAATTTTCAAATCAATCATAATGATGTGAATTCACGGTCATGATATGTTTTATGTCTCAATAGAGGAGAGAGTTGTGCTAGAAGAGTTCAAAGAAACCAATTTTCATTGATTCTATAGGCGAGTCTGATTGTATAACATCTTTTGATGCAACAAAAGAAGTTATTTAGATATGTATATTTGTTTAGGAGCTTGATGTAGTACCTATAAGTAAATAACCTATCATATTTTATTATTCTAATACTACAATGGTGACTCATGCAAAATTGCAAAGGTCACATCAACAAAACAAAGCACATACTCTGGAAATATCACCTATTGAGGGATTTTTATTGAAGATTTAAAGCTGTAGTAAGCATATTTTCCATAGAATAAAACATGGTAGACCCCTTTAATAAAGGTCTATCTCAGCAGAAGCATGAGTATCATGTGAGAGCTATCGAACTGAAGGTTGTTAACAGTTGGATATTGTGCAAGTGGGAGTCTTTTGGAATTGGTTCCCTAGAACCAACTTCTATGTACATTATGATAATATTTTATTTAGATTTTTGAGTATAAATAAACTCATTATTGAATCATAATTATTCTTCTGCATAACATAGTATGTGATGATGTCCTAAGAGTAGTTGTCACACTAAAAGGTAAAAGTAGTTTCCCACTATGATGAGAACCCACAAGTTCTAAGACAGTATTCTTAAATATATGTTCTATGGACACATGAATTCATTTCAAGGACACAAATAATTCAGGCTATCATGGGTTGATACTCATAGGACTTTGAGGAACCTTCTCATAGTGTACACCCTTGGTAATATCCAGTGTAGGAAATTATGAGAAAATGACTTTTCAGTAGGAAATCCATATTTATATGTATCATTGGATGTTTGTATATGTGGACATGTATATTGATTGTTATAATTTAATATTATTATTAATGATTATTAAAATTCCCTTACTTAGATATACTGACAAAAACCATTATGACATATGTTTGCAGTGAAGTAGGATATATTAAGTGCATCATGAGTAATGTTTTATTAATAAATAATGGAGAAAGGATTAGACACATATATTATTTAATAGAAGTTGATATCTTGGGCCATTTTATGGAAATGATATAATCTAAATGAATCCATTTTCATGGTGTTATATAGGTATGTTTATTTTTTATAATTCAAAAAAAGAGACATCGAGCACATAGGTTGATGGAACCAACATGCAACCCGTATGACTAGAAATATCTTGATAAAGGGATTATATTACATGGTAAGCATATGTGTGAGATATTATGTAATTATGGAATTAACTTCTTTCTCCATGGGTTTATTGGTGTGTTTCTAGATTCTAAACTAGGAATTTAGTCTATTTCTTCTAATGCCACTGAGAAAAAGACCCAGAGGGTTACACAATAAGTGTATCCAGAATCTCAATTAAATGATATATTAATATTTATTAATTAAAAAGTTGAAAAAATATTATTCTTGTATATGGTTTAATAATTATTCATGTTTTCTTGATCGTATATATTCTTCCACCTGTTATTCGAGAGATTTTTATGTGAGCGAAATATTTAATAAATATTTATTTTCTATATAGTGAATAAAATAATTATTTATTTATTGGTCAATATTGAAGTGATATTTATTTATTAAATAAATATTTATTATTAAATTCCCAATAAATATTTTGGGGTAATGGATGTAACACCCCAATCTTCCACGGTACGCTTCTCTTTGAATAATACAGCAGCGTGTGTTGTACGCAACTTCGAGTTCTAACACAAACCACAACCAATCAAACTAGTCGTTATGAATAGTAATACCCACTTTTTGAAATTTTAGACATTTTATCTTTCCAAATGGACTTTTTTTTTGGATTTGTAATATTGAAATTATCTTATGGTGAATTTTTGGTACATTTCTGATAACTTTAATATTTTGATGAATAGTGAAAATTACTAAATTTTAATTTAAAAAAACTTTTTTAATAGAAATAATTAATAGTGATAAATTATAAATTTGAGTGGTTTAAAAGTATATTTAGAATATATTTTTACCATTTAATACAATTTTGGTCATTGGACGTAATTTCACATTTAAATCGGACATAAACAAGTGTCAAACTTTTGATAGTTATTATTTCTCAAAAACACGCTTTTTGTTTTGACAGCGGGAATTAATTTTAAATTAATTTCTGCCAGTTCTATGTTTTTAATTTGAAAAAATGGATTCCATAGTTGGAATCAGTATGTTCAAATTGTGTAAATAGGTAACTTTTATTTTTAGACATTTTGAATAATTACTTCGTTAAATATTTTATTTACCATGGTTAAATGGTAAATTCGGTAAATAAGGGTAATCAAATAATATTATAATAATATTAAATTACCTTACATGTGTCCTAAACCTATTTTTTAATACATGTCCGACCATGGTAATCTTTGGGTAGATTTTGGGACCCCATGGAACCACTTGTAAGTGATAATGACACTTTATATTAATTAAGTTAAAGTAAATACAAAAATGACATAAGCATATATCTTTTAGTAAAACAATTTTTTCATAAAATTATATATGTTATATTTTTGACTATAAATATTCATTAGAAATATTAAATATTTCCTACATATTGGTATTTTATTTATAATTTTTAGACATTTAATAATTAAATTTATTTATGACACGATAATGATGCATTATTTTCCTTATTAATGAAAGAATCAAATAATTAGTATTATAAATGTTAAAATAAATATAATTTGAAAATTTTTATGACATAAAAAAAATTTATTGGTTAATATGACATGTTAGGATTGCTTAAATTAATTTTTTTGAATTAATAAAGTTGTTAAGACTTTAAAAAATCATTTATAAAATAGCGTCAAAATTGACTTAAATGATTTTTTAAAACAAATATTATATTATTAATTGATATCATATTCCTAAAAATATAAGGTTAGTCAAAAGGACTTATATATTGATAGGTGTATTATTAATTGACCACTTGGGGGTCTATCGGAAGTTTATAGTATGTTTATTAACTATATAAGATAAAAATACAAAGAGACATGGTAAATGTCAAACTATTTAACTAAGATCCCAATCTAAAAGTTAAGGTTAACATAGTGACCCAAACCTATCTAAAACCTATTGGTTGAGTGGTTTTAGACCTATCCCCACATTAAACTTTAAATATTCCACTTTTTATCCATTAGAAACCTAATATTAATTTATTATAAAATAATATTTCCATCTTTTTCTAAAGTGCCCCTCACCCCTCTTATAAAAGGGCACTCCCCCTTATCTAAATTGCACACCTTAAAAGCCATTTGGCTCGGCCAAACCCTGCCCAAATATCCTATAAACTTCTCTCACTTAATCCTAGATTCCCTCCTTTGGTCCGAAAGCCAACTTAAGGATCCCTTTTGATCAAATAAAAAAGAAGAACCCGAAGAAGAGGTAATGATTTCACCACCCTCTTTCAAGTTCCTTTCTTCTTCCACCTATTCTTTATTTGTTATTTGAATTATAAAAAAAAGAAATACAGTATATTCTATATAATTTTATGTTATTATAAATATGGTACAACCATATTCAGTATTCTATCCATCCTTTGAATGACATGTCACCATACGTGCGTACGTATGGCCTACCGTCTCCACATCGTGGTGTAATTGTTATTCAATATATTATTATTTGGATGGGTATAATAATGAAGTGTAATTTATGTAAATAATAAATATAACATGATAATGATTCTTTATATATGATATAATATCCAATTATATATTATTTTAATATCAAAAGAATGAAATTGTCGCTCGTGTGTACGTACGGATTACCGTCTCCACGAACGCGATGAGATTCATTCCCCATCATATCCATTCAAGAAAAAATTTCATTTTATGATTAAAAATAATTTTTAGAGAGATGATATCATTCTGTATATGAATAAGATACATCCCATCCATAACAAATATGGCTCACATAACAAAAAATATAAAGTAAAATGAATTCGTTAACACCTGAAACGACCATAATACTAAGATATTATCAACAAATAAATGTTAAAAGATCATATATGATATCATATTAATGTATATTATTCTTTTATAATTAATTAAAAATTATTTCTCCATTATACAAGAGGTTAAACTACCCTCGACCAAGGAAAAAGTACAAAGTAAGTGGTTTCTTATCTCACTTTTAATTCCGTGAGATTTCCATTGTTCACAACATATTTATTGTATGTGGTGTGTGTACGGCCCATGATTGTATTCATTGTGTAATATAATATAATTTATGGATATTTAAATCTCTTTCGGTGCAGATGTGCGTCAGGTTTCTGTTCCGACGCTGTTCCGCCAGGACGTGTTTGCGCGTGCGCCCGTCGACCCGAGGGGATGGGAGCGCGGCTTGTGGTCCTGCAGTCCCGCTTTCCAAAGGCGGTCGGCATCCGTCCCTTATTCAGGGACGTCTGCTCCTTGATCGAAACCAGGATGATGGGATGTCGGCTCCTCCTTTTGTGGACGTCTCCTCGGAACTCTTCGCCTAATCCGGGTCTCCCTCATAGATTTAAGAATGTTCGTGAATCTCGTTCCCGGCGCCATATCTTCTTGGACACCGGTTAATTACGCTGCTTCCGCCCAGACGCTCCAAGGAGTCTGGTCGGGGCAGCAACCTGCGGTGAGGAGACCGGGTAGCTCTGGGTGTTGGGGGCGTGTCTTAACACTGCGGCTCTGCATGTCTGCCTTCCGTCCCTAACAGGGCTTCTCGAAGGCGTGATGGCCTGAGGCATCCCGCGCTGGGTGCGGGGAACTGCGTTACCTGAGGTTTTCCTCAGCTTCCCATGTTTAACACGGGGTATGCCGCGAGTTTAATGTTCAGCGGGGACGACATCGGACTGATCAACACAAGGAGTGGATCAGATGACAGAACCCCTTGCGGGGAACCTCCGATGCTGGGGCCAGCACATGGGCGGCTTACCGAGTGAAGTGGAGTGGAATGAAGTGGCATGACCCCACCGGGATGTGGCGGCCCGGGTAAGGATCAGGATGGATGATGGAGTGAAGAGCTTGGACCCCGTAGAGGCTTCCTACGTACCGCGCGCTAGCGCGGATCAAAGTCAGCGTAGTTCGGATATACAGTTTAACGTCATGTTGGACGATGGAAAGCCGACTCACGAGGAGGTCGAGGCTGCCGGGCGGAGGATTGAACCGAACCACCTCACACAGAGGGGGATGGAACGGCCGGGTGGATCACAGTTTCACGTCATGCTGGACGCTGGTGTTTTGGGCTTACACTCTAAGGAGGCCCATATGCGGCAAAGCTCAGTTGGAGAGGGACTTGGGCCGAAGATGAGAGACCTTGATCCCTGTCACGCCCTCTACTGGCTTCGGCAGTGGGGAAGCACAATGGAGATACACATGTGCAGTCCCCCACAAGGGCAGATTCATAGGTGAATCAACGCGAATGTGATCCCGGGAGGGGTCCACTGATGGACGAACTGACGTGAATACGACCGGGATGACCAGGTGGTGGGCTTGAACCTCAGGGAGGCTTCCTACGTACCCTGTTTAGGGGACAGGGATCAAAGTCCACGTAGTTTATTCTGTCTGGACTTGTGCACTGAGGCAACCTGAGTGCGGCAAAGCTCAGTTGAAGAAGGACTTGGGCCGAAGGTGAGAGACCTCGATCCCTGTCACGCCCTCTACTGGCTTCGGAAGTGGGGAAGCACAATGGAGATACACATGTGAAGTCCCCCACAAGAAACTAGGGGTTTGTAATACCATAACCCCGTGGGCGAAGGCCACTCCAATAAATCGTCCTTAAAGAGGGGCAATCCCAACATCCCTGCAGAGACGAGCGGGTGGGGGCCACATCCAAACCGGGGGAGGGGACCCTGCGTGCGAGGAACGAGATCTGATAAAGCGGACGGTTTAACGTCTTGCTGGATGAAGTACAGTTTAACGGCGTGTGTTGAGGACGAAGCGGACGGTTTAACGTCTCGCCGGACGAAGTACAGTTTAACGTCGTGTGTTGAGGACGAAGATGCTTGGCAGTTTACCGTCCTGCAGTGCGGACGAATGCTGAACAGTTTAACGTCTTGTAGCTCGGACGTGGTACAATTTAACGTCATGTTGGACGAAGATGCTTGGCATTTTAAAGTCTTGCAGCGCGGACGTAGTACAGTTTAACGTCATGTTGGACGAAGATGCTTGGCAGTTTAACGTCTTGCAGCGCGGACGTAGTACAGTTTAACGTCATGTTGGACGAAGATGCTTGGCAGTTTAACGTCTTGCAGCGCGGACGTAGTACAGTTTAACGTCATGTTGGATGAAGATGCTTGGCAGTTTAACGTCTTGCAGCGCGCACGTAGTACAGTTTAACGTCATGTTGGACGAAGATGCTTGGCAGCTTAACGTCTTGCAGCGCGGACGTAGTACAGTTTAACGTCATGTTGGACGAAGATGCTTGGCAGTTTAACGTCTTGCAGCGCGGACGTGTGGTTGCCGCCGACGGGTCCGTGTCACTACGCGCGAGCCTGGAGGGCCGCACGGGAAGACAATGCACGGTGCGGGCACCCAGGATGAAGATCATCGGGCGCCACGCAGGCGGGTACCCTCAGGGGGTCAAAGGGGCGACCCTGGCGGTTGCGCGCAAAAGAGGAGCTTGGCGCGCAATACCGCGGGTCGGCGCGCAATTGGACGGGCTGGCGCGCAATTGGGCCAGCGCTTTGCGCGTGGAAGATGGATATTGCGCGCACCGGGCCTCTGATAGCGCCGCGGGTGGCAACGGCCCATTCTTTAACGAATGACCACTTAGTAAGGGGGGGTGCGCGCAATCGGGCTGGATTGCGCGCACCCGGGGGGCAATTGCACGCAAGAGGCTTCTTTTGCGCGTGAAGGCCTTCGGGTGAGGAGTTGGTCAAAAGAAAGAAGCCAAAGGGGTTACGCGCGAAGGCGAACCCCGAGGCTTGCTTGCGCGAAATAAAGGAGGTTACCTGAAGATCGGCATTGCGCGCGGAGGGGGTGGGAATTGCGCGCATGAGCGACTCTTCGAATTTTGGCAACCTTCAAAAACGTTGGGGTCGCCTTGTATTTATAGGCAACCCCGGGAGCGCAATTCGGTTCGCGAGGTGCGCAATTCAGCTCGGGCGCGAAACTAGGGGCCCGGCGCGCAATAGGGTCGCGCAAGGACGTCGGGCGCGGAAAATTACGCACCGACTCGCCCCATTGCGCGCGGGCCTCCGATATTTCGCGCAAGGACTTCGGGCCTTCCGAAACATGCTTCTGACTCCAAATATGACCTCACTTTCCTCATCCGGAACTTCGTTTGAGGAGTAACAGACTTTTTCCGGCGTCTACAAAAGTCCCCCCTCGGAATCTGATCGGCGAGAGGTCGCAACGATCGGGTTCCGAGGGAGACGCCGGAATGCCGAAGTCCTGGGCGGCGCGGGACTTGGGCATGCAAAAAGGGCGTCGGGCGCGAAATTCGCTGCCTCGGTCGCGCAAAGCGCTTTCCACGCGGCGCGGACACCCGGCCTCGCCTATAAATAGGGGCCCTGGGTTCTACGCGCCGTACGCAGGCTTTCCGTGCGATAAGCTTCCCAGCTCTCGTGCGCGAAATTTCCATTGACGGCGCGAAATTCGCCCGTTCGGCGCGCAAACCCATCCGGATTTCGGCTCGTTTTTGCGCAAACACCCGGGGTTTTACGCGACAGACTTCCCAATTGCGCGTCGTCCACTAGGATTGCGTGCCAACTCCCAAATTTCTCTACCAGCCTCCTCCGATTCCGCACGCCTCAGCCCTTAACCCACACGACCCCCGGAGCTTCTGAGATGGCCGCAAATCAAGTGAATGATGGGGATGCCGCCATTCGCAGAGCTGAGATGGCGGCGAACGAGGAGGTCTACGGAGCCAAGGAGATTGTTTCCAACAATCAATCCTTGTTCGATTTGCTGACACCGGCCCAGAAGATGTATCCGCTGTCGGACAACCTGCCACTCTGGAACTATGGCATCCTGGATGAGGTTCCGGTGTCGGGGTTCGAGGTTGATGCGCCACGGACCTGGGTGACTCGGGAGGACGAGCTTCTCCGCTACAATATCACCAACAACGGGCATCCTGCCAGGGAGACCAGGCACTTAGATGTCTATGTCCTGAACCCGAGGACGCGAACCATTACCGGGAGTGAGCCTACTGCGGAGAATTCTCCAGCCCTCTACTCGAGCACGTATCGCCAGAGTGTCACTGACGACACCAGGGGACGGCTGAAGGACTGGGACTTGCGGTCTGGGGGCAATTTCACCAGTGAGTGGGCCTGGGCGTTCTGGGTACGCCACACCTGCGATCACTTCGCAGAGGAACTGCGGTACATTGGCCTGTTTGAGGCGGTGTGGACGTCATAGTTCCACTTCTACCAGCAGCCCGAGCTCAGGCCGGAGCTGTTCACCCGCTGGTCCCCGGATACCAACACCTTCCATCTTCACCATGGGGAGGTCAGCATCGGTCTCTGGGACATCCACTGCATTGGAGGTATCCCGCTGGAGGGTTACCAATACGATGAGTTCCTGCCTCCGAGGAACACCTGGGGCAACAGGTCACGAACTCCCATCCTGACATGGAATCTACTGGACCTGACTATGCAGCGGCTCGAGGTCAAGGACTTCCGCAAGGACATAGCCTACAAGGAGTGGTTCAGCCAGTTCTTGGAGCATGACCCAGCGGTCAAGATGCCAGGCAGGGGGAAGCGGTGCCCGACCGCGGCTCAGAGGAGCCGGAACGGGTCGTACTGGCGGGTCCTGGAGACGGGAGACTACCGCTCATGGGGGTACCGCGTCATCGAGGCTCGGGACCCAAATGTCCGGTACGCGGCTTTCCTGGCCGCCTTTTTGAGTGGGTGGCTCCTGCCAGTGCGGGACGCGAGGATGGGCGTCCGCCCGGCGACACTGGTGATGGCGAGCGCCATGGCCGCCAACAAAAGTTACAACCTCGGGGTCCCAGTGCTGGCTAAGCTGTACGCCATCTTGGGACGCATCTCGCGAGGGGGGTCACCACGAAGGGTCTGTGGGCCCTTTCAATTCTTCCACCACTGGGTGGCTGCTCACCTCGGTGGGTACACGTTTCCAAACACCGTCATTCCTCCGGGCAACGGCCTGCGACCCTCCCTGCTGAACATCGTGGGGGTCGCTCCGATGACCCTAAATGAGGAGAGCATGAGGATTTGGATTGGCAATCACGCCAATTTAAACTTCAGCCCGTTCCCCACTCCCGTTGTCCAGATGATCGACAATGGGTGGGGTCTGCTGGAGCAGCACGAATACTTTCTGAGCATGCGGGGCGGGGTGCTCGTGGCTCGGATCGACGGGAAGGTGATCTGCGAGCCCTACATGCCAATCCGGTTCGCCAGGCAGTTCGGGTGCCTTCAACGGATGCCGAAGAGGGTATTCGCTGCTGTCCGGGAGGAGACGAACCCTTGCGTCCTTCGCCAGATGTGGCTAATGTTCGCCGCTTTCGGCTCTGGCGATGTCATCACTCTCCCTCCTACCGGGGTCGACGCAGGATTGGCAACCGAGTATGCCGAAAACTGGGCCATCGCGTACCCCGAGGGGCTTCTACGGAAGCCAGTTCGGCGGCTCGTGGTCACCCGTGCGGAGACCGGGCATCAAGGAAGGAGGCGAGGTGCCGTTGCGCGGGGGAGAACGGAGGTGCACCAAGCAGCGGAGCCGACGCGGGCAGGGACTTCGGCGGCGGGCACATCGCAGACTGCCGCCACTACTTTAGCGCCCAGAGAGGGGGCACATGCGGTGGTCGGGGAGCGGCCCAGGAAGCAGATAAGGCGTCTGCTCGAACCCTCCCACGATGCAGTCTTCCCAGCGCCGTGGTCGGCCTGGATGACCCTGCGGCAGTCGCTGGGGACCGAAACCATCTGGCAGAAGATAACCAGAGAAGGAATCCATCTGCCAGAGGTCGGGCGCCTTCAGGTCTCCGACAGGGTGAACTTCCACCGGCGGTATGCATATCTGATGGCCATGGACGAGTACGCGCGCCAACGTGGCCAGCATGCGGAGCCGTCCCTTCTGGTGAAGGTGATGCTCGGTCTAGAGCCTGCTCCAGAACAGATGCCGCCGGAGGAAGGTGATAGTAACGATGACTCCGAGGGAGAGGAGGAGACGGGGGAGGATGAAGGCACTGAGGGAAGGTCCCATCCGGGGAGCCCACAGGAGAGCAGCGAGGTGGTCGGCTCTGACAATATCGATATCACTGAGCTCCTTGAGGTCCGCTTCTATCCCTACTCAACCTGCTTCATCCAGTCTCTTATGTAGCTTCTAACCCATTTCCTCATCTTCCTCAGGAGTGCACGGATGTTGGTCAGGCATCCTCAGCAGGAGTAGGAGAGGTGCCAGCAGGACAGGGCGGGGGCCAGACACCCATCATTGAATTGACAAGCACTGAAGGGTCCCCTGCTGCAATTTATCCTGCGGCGGCCGGGACAGCGGGAGATGACGCTCTGGACTCCCGTAAGTCTCCCTACTTTACTGTTGGTGCTTGCCGTCGACGATCCGTGACTAACCACGACATGCCTTGCGCAGTGATCTCATTACTGGAGGCTCGTCGGGCTGTCGAACCCGGGCCATCCAAGAGTGGACCAGTGGCAGACATGCCGCCTTCTCCGGAACATACTTCTCACACCAAGCCGGCCCCACCAACTGCTGATCAGGGGACAACGGACGCCGGCGGTGCTGCCATCGGAGAGAGGCCGGGGGCTGACGAGGGTGTCAATGCCGCTGGGGCAAGAGAAGAAGGTCGCCCAGATGTTGGGGAACCTATCCCCTGTGAGGACATCCCAGGGGCGGACCCCGCAGCAGACCTGTTGGCTGCCTTCCCTGCCTACCGGCCTGCCGACCCCGAGGAGATGGATGACTCGGACGTGGAGGCGGTCGAGGAGAGCCGGATAACGCGCCGCAGGTGGTGGAAGTGCATCCAGCTCTTCCTCAAGTGACCCTCATCGGAGTGGCTGGGGCGCATAGGATCGCTTCAAACCTGGCTGCGCTTCCTGTGTGCCGGGGGAGCTGATGCTCGATGCCTCCATCTGACGGTCCGTGATTTCATGGCCGAAAAGATGCGCGAGAGCCACCGGCATGCTGACGTCGCACAATGTCGGGACATGTCGGAGAACCCGTGGGCGCTCCTCGTGGCGGAGCAGGAAGTCCGGTGCCTCGAAGGGCAGGCGGCAGAGAAGGAGGCCTTCGTCGCAGCGTGCACTGAGCTTGTGGAGCAATTGACGGCCCAGCTGGATGACGCCCAGGTACAGCTGACGGAGGCGGGCCACCAGATGGTCGCACTTCAAGTCGAGTGGGAGCATGCACAGGCCAGGATCGGAGAGCTGCACGCTGCGACCGCCGATGAAGAGAGGGCATGCAGAGAGCGAGAAGCAGCTTTGGAGGCCGCCAGCCAAAGGGTAGCGGCGTTGGAATGATCCATTCAGCACGCTAATCCCTAAGGGTTTTGTTTTTTCCGTTCCCAGAACATTTTTCTTCCACTACTCAATACTTCGATCCATTTGTATGAACCAACATATTTATCTGCATCTTTTGGCTTAACGTGCTCAACCACAATCCATTGTCTTGCGGGAGCGTTAACCAAGCTTCAGGCATCCACAATTGGGCCTGGATTTCTAAGGAAAAGAGGGAGGTCATTCCTAGGAAGGGAGACCTCAGACCTGATCAATGTACTATCCCCCCAACTTGTTCCGACACACGAGCGGGACAACGCTAGGGGCGTTAAGATTTTATCCGAACATAGGGAAATGAGAAAGGGTGAATCACGTGTCCCGAATTCAGAAATCCATGACGTTCGGCCTTCCAGGAAATGCCCAAGACGACAAGCGGACAATGGATCAATCGACCATACTACTGCAATAGACGGACCAAAGGTCATCATTCATGTTGCAGGAGGCGGATCACATGTCATCATCAATACCGCTTTTGGGGTTCCTTCAGACACAAGGGTGGAAATCCGGATCAAAAGGGCATGCGAAGCATGGGGCGAAGTGATGATTTGTTCGGACAGAATCTAACACTCCCAAAATTGCACCACCGTGGGGAAAGCGTATTAGGCGGATGCACCAATCTGGCCGTGAATCACCCCAATTCTCATACAGAACCTCTTTGACGAGGAAACTGTCGCTTCCCATCATTGCAATGGGGCATCCCGAGCTGAATCAGGGAGAATATCACAACCGCACCACTCTACCAGAAGCCAGGCCAGACGGCCGGCGACGAGGAGGGGCGGGACTTAGCGATCCCTGAGGCTGGACCCGAGTCGTGATGCCTGGGCGTTCCTACATACTCCATCAGGTTGGAGATCAAGCCACACGTAGTTCTGAGAGTGCAGTTTTAACGTCATGCGGGACGTAGAACCCCGATTAGGGAGATCTTAGTTTAAGGTCATAGAGCTCGGACCATAGGGGCAGATCTTAGTTTAAGGTCTTAGAGCTCAGACCATGAGAACCTCAAAGTACGCCACATCGTGGTCCTATCCCCTGGATGTGCGAAGATGCACTGAGGGATAGTGTCAAGAGTGTCGATATTTCGCCTGGTCATAATGGGAGGTGGAAAACATAATGTGAATCATGCGGCCATTCACTCAAGGACTGGGGGCACCGGCGTAACGATATGGGAGTACTGCCAACCGTGGCGGAAAAGCAGCATCAATATCGCACTGACCGTTGATGGAATGAGGCAGCAAACGAGCATCAACCGCTCAAGCGCAGGATTCATATCGATTCGCTGCCCAAGGCCCTTGGGGCACCAGCCCGGATCAGTGGGAGAGCACTGAGGCATTGTATCCAGACCGCTCATGGGGGTTCCACCCAGGGCGTAGGCGATGGGTCCGAATGAAGGGGAGCATGAAGCCTGAAAAGTGGAAGAAACCTGACCAAGATGAACCTGACCCTCCTGGCAATAGACCAGAGTGCTCTTGACACCGGTGGACCACTGCAAGGGGTCGAGGGACACGCCTTGAGGGTGACCCGAAGGCAGCGGATTCCCAAGAGAAGGGGGAATCTTTTAAGAGGTGGGGGGCTAGACCCGAAGTTTCAAACATCCGGGCGTTCCTACGTATCCCATAAGGATGGGAATCAAGCCACACGTAGTTCTTGAAGCGCGGCGCAACACAATCAGGTACCAGCGCGGGGAGGGGTGCGGGTCTGGCCCTCGCACCCAAAAAGAAGCAGTATTTGATATTTCTTGTTTGTCCTTAAAGGTGGATGGTTTTTCTTTGTGCAGCGACATGCCTGTGATTAAGAAATCCCTGGCGTCGCCACAATAATCAAGCCATGAAAGGCATTGATAAATGGCGTGGTTATTAACCAGCGCCCAACGTGAGTGTCCCCTGAGAAGAACATCACGATGCAGTGCCGTTTCTCGTCGGGTGGCCAAGACGATCACAGTTTACGGTCGTGTGGTAAGACCAGGCAACACAGTTTAAGGTCGTGTGGCTCGGACCATGGAGGAATCCGCTTATTGCGGTACGGCAGACACAGCGGAGGTGGGGACACATCCCAGCCCTGCGGTCACGCACAATTCCAGGAGAAGGATCCTAGGATAGGGGCCTGTATATGTCTATCAACCGAGGGGCAGAGATGCTAGCCTCCAGCTATGCTGGGCCCAGAACGCGATTGTTCGGGCGACTCCTTCCTCCTCATGGGGACGAGGGTCTAGCTACACATGTCCCTTAGTGAGGACATCAACATATACCATTGGTGCTCATATCGTGGGAGCCTCGAATGGCACTATTACCCTGGTTGGCCTGCCTAACGTGTTGAGGTGTACTGGGGGTCAGTATGAAGAGAGAGTGTCGAGTTTCCACTACAACGCACTGAGGTGGAGTGTGATAAGGACTGCGCAACCAATGTTCAGAGCCTGAAAGAGTTGACATGGCGATCAAGGATGTCGCTGACCATATTCGCAACACAACATCCGATCGCGTTAGCCTAGGATGAGGCAAGCAAACGAGCATCAACTGCTCAAGCGCAGGATTCATATCGATTTGCTGCCCAGGAAGGCCCGAACAAGAGGAAGCGCGAGGCCCGACAAGCAACATAGGACTTGTCAGGATTGAATTCGACACTACAGGTCATAGACCAGAGTACCCCAAAACATGCTAACAGATCACCGAAAAGGGTAGGAGGACTCACCTTGAGAGCAACCAAAGGACGGCAGATCCCCGTGATCAACCAAGAGATGGGGCTGGACCTGGAACACAAGTGTCCAGGCGGTCCTACATATCCCATAAGGATGGAAATCAAGCCACACGTAGTTCTTGAGAGGCAGTTTAACGTCTTGTGGGATGAAGTGCAGTTTAATGTCATGCGGGACGATTGAGCATGCAGTTTAACGTCCTGCAGCGTGGACGAATGCAGTTTAACATCGTGCGGGACGATGGACGCTTGGCAGTTTAACGTCTTGCAGCGCGGACGAATGCAGTTTAACATCGTGCGGGACAAATGCTGAACAGTTTAACGTCTTGTAGCTCGGACGTGGTGCAGTTTAGCGTCATGCCGGACGGAATGCAGTTTAACGTCATGCGGGACGAAGTGCAGTTTAGCGTCATGCGGGATGAATGCTGAACAGTTTAACGTCTTGTAGCTCGGACGTGGTGCAGTTTAGCGTCATGCAGGACGGAGTTCAGTTTAACGTCATGTGGGACGAAGTGCAGTTTAACGTCATGCGGGACGAATGCTGAACAGTTTAACGTCTTGTAGCTCGGACGTGGTGCAGTTTAGCGTCATGCAGGACAGAGTGTAGTTTAACGTCATGCGGGACGAAGTGCAGTTTAACGTCATGCGGGACGAATGCTGAACAGTTTAACGTCTTGTAGCTCGGACGTGGTGCAGTTTAGCGTCATGCAGGACAGAGTGCAGTTTAACGTCATGCGGGACGAAGTGCAGTTTAACGTCATGCGGGACGAATGATGAACAGTTTAACGTCTTGTAGCTCGGACGTGGTTCAGTTTACCGTCATGCAGGACGGAGTGCAGTTTAACGTCATGAGGGACGATGGACACTCAAGAAAAGTACTTCTTGAGGAACCTAGCGTTGGTGGGAGGAGTGACACGCTCACCATCCTTAGTCGCTAGGGAGTACGCGCCATTAGGATAGACCTTGTGAACGACAAAAGGTCCCTCCCACTTGGGCTCCAACTTGGGAGGCTTCCTGCCGGGGATCATTGGTGCTCTTAGGGCCAGTACTAGGTCACCCTGCAGGAAGGAGCGGAGGCGAACCTTCTTATTGAAATCTCGATCCATTCTGCTTTGATGCCTCTCCAAGCTGTGCAAAGCGCGAAGCCCATTCTCATCCAGTGCTTCCAACTCGACTAGACGGGCTTCAGCAGCTCTGTCCGGCGCTTGCTGGTCGTAGACCGCAGTGCGCAAGGACGGTAACTGGATCTCGATGGGCAGGACGGCCTCAGCTCCATACACCAGTGAATAAGGGGTCATCTGGGTGGAATTGTGATTCGTCGTCCGATAAGCCCAGAGGGCGTTGGGGAGCTTGTCCGGCCAACTCTTCTTGTTCTGACCAACCATCTTTTGCAGAATGTTAGAGAGGGTCTTGTTAAACGCCTCAATCTATCCATTAGCCTGTGCATGATAGCGAGATGTATGGTTCGAGCGAATGTTGTACTTGGCGTACAACTTCTTCAACTCGGCTGCTCGGAAATTGGCTCTGTTATCCGTGAGGATAGCGTGAGGCACTCCAAATCGATAAATGATGTTGGAGGTCATGAAGTCAGCGATAGAACAGGATTTGACCTCTCTGAGCGGAATCTCCTCTGCCCATTTGGAGAAGAAGTCTGTGGCGGTCAGAATAAACCGGCACTGGAGAACCGTCGCTGGCAGGTAAGGTCCCACAACGTCAAGCCCCCAGACTGCAAAGGGCCAAGAATACCTGGTGGTATGGAGAGGCTCCGGCGGCCGATGCACAAAGTTTGCATGAACCTGGAACGCATGGCACTTCCTGGCATACTCGATGCAGTCATGGATCATGGAGGGCCAGAAGTATCCCAACCTCCGAATCTGGGGGGACAGCTTCGGCCCAGTCTGGTGGGCACCACATGAACCAGCATAAACCTCTTGCATAACTCGTGGGATCTCAACTCCCTGAAGGCAATGGAGGAGAACACCATCAAATCCGCGTCTATAGAGGATCTGCTCCAGGCCGGGACTGCTCTGGAGGACAAACTGCGATGTGCTGCGTCGAATTCGCTCACGCTCGGCCCTATCCAACGGGAGAATGCCATGTTGGAGGTACTCAACCAAAGGCGTCCTCCAATCAGGGGCTGGTTCGACTGCCATATCTGTGGTACTCGGGGCTCCAGGCACAGGGGCAACCGTGGTGAGATTACTTACCGACGGGCCGCGATCTCCCTCCGGGATAACGGGAGCGATGAGACTACGGTGCGTTACGCGGATGATCAGGTTGTCCTGTTCAGGCTCCGCGAGTGACGCAGCAAGGCTGGCCAAAGCATCTGATCGACCATTCTGCGACTGGGGAATATGGACAATTTCTGTCCGAGAAGGGAACTGGGCCATCAGGAGGAGGGTGCACTCCAGCAATGGCACAAGTTCCGGCTTCCTGACAACATAGTCGCCATTGATCTGCCTAACAACCAGCTCGGAGTCCCCTCTCACACACAGATGGGGCACGTCGATCTCGAGAGCTAACTCGAGGCCAGTGATGAGGGCATGTTATTCCGCCTCATTGTTGGTACAGCCCTCTGACAACAGGAAAGAGTATGGCAGCACGGCTTGCTCCGGGGTAATGAAGACGATACCCAAGCCCACTCTGTTGAGCTTAGGATTATCGAGTCTTCTACCGGTGGGGATTCGGGAGGCACCGTCAAAGTGCATCTGCCAGCATGGATTGGCACGATCGACCGAGAGAACGGCCTCATCAGGAAAGCCTAGATCCAGCGGCTGATCCGCGGAGGTCGGGTGAGCAGCCAGAAAGTCTGCCAATGCTTGCCCTTTGATGGCCTTCTGAGACACATACCTGATGTCGAACTGCTGGAGAATCACAGCCCACCACGCTAGACGGCCAGTCAACATAGGCCGGCTCAGGATATATTTCAACGGGTCTACCCGAGAAACCAATTGTACCTCGTGGTGCTGCAAGTAGTGCCGTAATTTCTGTACGGCAAATACGAGCGCCAGACAGCTCTTCTCGATGGGGGAATACCTAACTTCCGCATCGAGGAGCATGCGACTGAGGTAATAGAGGCTATTCTCTGTTCCCTCGTTGTTCTTCTGGGTGAGAAGGGCACCAAGGGACCGTTCCAGGGCGGTCACATAAAGGACCAGCGGCTTCCCGGATACAGGCGGCATCAGAACCGAAGGTTGAAGCAGGTACTGTTTAATTTCCTCAAAAGCGGTCTGACACTCCTTATCACATACATAGGTGGCACCTTTCTTCATGAGCCGAGAAAAGGGCTTACACTTGCCGGCCAGATTCGCGATGAATCGGCGTATATAGGCTAAGTGGCCTTGGAACCCTTGCAGTTCCCGGATGTTACCTGGGGGAGGCATCTAGCTAATCGCCTTGATCTTCTCTGGGTCGATCTCAATACCCCGGTATCTTACCACAAAGCCAAGAAACTTCTCGGAGGTGACCCCGAAGGCACACTTCAACGGGTTCATCTTCAGGCAGCGAGACCGGAGGAAGCCGAACACTTTCTCAAGATCTTTGAGATGGTCCTGACGCTGGCGCGATTTGACCACCAATTCGTCGACGTAGCATTCCACCAGTGTGCCGAGGATTGGCTTGAATATGCGGTGTATCGCCCGTTGATAGGTGGCACCTGCATTCTTCAGGCCAAAGGGCATGACCTGGTAACAAAAGATACCTTGGGGGGCCCTGAAGGCAGTGAACTCCTCATCCTCAGGGGCCATCCAGATTTGGTTGTATCCGGAGTATCCATCCATGAAGGAGAGGGCTTGGAACCCTGCCATGGCATCAATCAACAGCTCTATCACCGGAAGGGGAAAGTCATCCTTCGGACAGTGGCGGTTGAGATCGCGGAAGTCGATACAGACTCTGATCTGCCCGTTCTTCTTCCTGACTGGCACAATGTTGGCCAGCCATCTGGGGTACTGAACTTCCCTCACGAAGTTGGCTTTGATAAGCTTGTCAACTTCGACCTCAACCATGGAACCATGGAATGGGTGCATCTTCCTGGGAGGCTGCTTGAACCTGCGATGGTTCGCCGGGAGACCAAGGCGGTGGACGGCTACCTGAGGATCTAGCCCCGGCATCTCGTCATAGCCCCAAGCGAACACATCACGGTGCTGTCTGAGGAAGTCCACGTACTGCTGCCACTCCTCAGAGGTCATGGCGGCACTGACCAATGTGGGTCTTGGATCTGCCTCGGTTCCAAGGTTCACCTGTACTAACTCATCGACCGTGGCGGAGACGCCCTCCTCAAAGGCTGGGGGTGCATCTTCCACGTCCTCTCCACTCGGGGAGGGATCGTCCACGGGAGAGACTGCGTTGGAAACTGCATTGGGGATACGAGATCCTGCTGGGCCGCTGGTGCTGGAATGGGCGGTCACGGTCATCTCATCAGGAGACTCACAGGCCGTCGAGACCATGGCTACGTCCAACCGATGGATCGGGAGGACGTAAGCGTCATCCAAACTTGCCCAGGGATCACTTCCAACAGCGACAGGCTCAACCCCACCTGTCAGGATCTGCTTATCCTTGCTCTTGTAATAGTCCGCGTCCAGATAGCGGGCTTCACATGAGGCAAAAGGATAGGCATCTCCCTGAAGCACGCCTACTCGACCATTAAGGGAGTATTTAAGGCATTGGTGGTATGACGAGGGAACCGCCGCATGAAGGTGGAGCCATGGCCTGCCCATCAATGCGTTATACGCAGTGTCCTGAGAGACCACCATGAATTCGGTGTTGGCAACCAGGTCACCGAACTGGGTCTTCAAACGTATCTTGCCGACCGGAGTTTTCTCGGTGCGGTCGTACCCCTGGATCCTGAGGTCGGAGGGAATCAATTCATCCTCAGACAACCCCAATCTCCGGAGCGTCCGAGTTGGAATCAGATTAATCTCGGACCCCATGTCGACAAGATAGCGCCGGACTTCAAGTCCATTGAACTGGCCAGTAACATACAGCGGACGAATGTGCCCCTGTATAGTAGGGTCTCCATCCTTACCAGAGAACGAGATAACTGCCTGACATTCGGCGTTCTCAATCGCTTCGGCGTGAAAGGCCTCTGCAGCCGCAACCTCCGTCTCAAACTGGAGGGGGCTCTTCAGGGCTTCAGCGAGCGCCTCGCACATCTCAGGTGACAGGCGTAGAGACTCAAGGATGGAGAGCCTTGCTGGGATGTCGGCCAAGTGCTTCAGGACATCATACTTTCTTGCCAAGCATGAGCCCCTGGTTGCAGGAGGTTGCTCTGCGGTTGGAGGCATGACGGGCCTTGCCGGTTGGACCGGCGGCCGACTGGTGCTTGGCGCATCTCGCTGTTCACTGGTTGAAGCCCGGGAAGTAGTCACCGTACTGGGGCCAGGAGGCCAGGATGGACTCGTGGCAGGACGGAGCTGGTCGCAACGTGGCTGAGGCGGTTCTGCCTGGTCCCATACCACAAACAGTGGCGGAGGCGAATCCATCATCCCCGGATGGGGGGGCTTCGCACGCTGAGCTCGGTTTTGAGCCCGCTGCCTAGTCTCAGTGGCGTGCACGACCTGGCTGGAGGTACCAACTGTCGTGCCCCAGCGACTCCTGTTGTTGCGGTTCCTCCGACGGTGGCGACGACTGGGGACACTAGGGAGGTCCACCTGGTGTTCTTCAACGTCGGGAACCGAAAAGGGATTTACCAGCTCGACGGTATTAACCGCAGCGTACCCAACACTGTCATCGGACGAATCATTCATCACCGGGAGGATCTGAGGAGGGACCCCCATCTCCGGGGGCATGAAATCACTGAGAGTGCGGGATAGTGGCGGAACTGGTGGGGCGCGCTCTTCCTTCTTGCACCGCCGCCGTTTGCTCTTCTCGGAAGAGGCAGGCGGGGACGATGATGCCGAAGCAGCACCCGCAGATTCTGGGGGCTCAGGCTGATTCAAGTGCGCACGGATGATTCCATGGGCGCGAATGATCGTCTTGCGGGCCATCCAGTTATTATACTTCTGGGATCCGCGGTCGGAGACCAGCTGCCATTCGTCCTCGTCGCCACTATCGTCATCTGATCCCATGAACACACCCGCCACTTGTGCTGGAGCTGGGCCCAACCTAATTACATTTTTGTTAATCTGGTCTTGGAGCCAGTCCTTAAACACGTAGCACCATCGGATGGTGTGCCCCAGGGCCCAATGGTAAGGGCAGTAGCGGGGGTTATCCGTGAGATGTGCCTCCTCCGGCCTCCAACACTCAGGCAGTCGCACAATCCTCTACTCCAGGGCGCTCCGGAAATAACCGGGGACCTGATCCTCGTGAAATGAGTAAGTTAGGTATCGTGGGGCTCTGGGAGCGTGGTCTTGACGAGGGGCTGGAGGGGCTTGCTGAGGAGGTGGACCCTGATTATCTTGCCTGGGTTGTGGCGGTACATTACGCGGAGGGGCCGGCCGGTTCTGGGGCTGCTGCTGCTGGGCCGGAAACTGAGCCCGTGGAGGCGGATTCCTGTGAGGCTGTGGAGCTGGCCTCACCGGCAGCAGCTCCAACTGCCTGGGGGCCTCTATCTGGGCAACAGCAGCGGGATCAGCCCTGCTGACTCTCCTTGCAGGGATCGTAAGAGGAAGCGGGTGTGCCTGACTGGCCTGTTGCAGGGCTTCCTCAAGACGTTGAGCTTTGTCTGAGAAGTTCCTGAACCCTCCGGGGTAATTCTGAGTGATCAAGGAAGGGACTAGCTCGGTCTTGACGTTCCCGATGCACATTGTCAGCAACTGCTCCTGAGTCAATGGAATGTCAAGGGAATACGTGAGACCCTTCCATCGGGCGACGAAATCCGCGACTCACTCATCAGGCCTTTGCTTGCACTTGAGAGGTCTGCGATACTCGTCTTCCGGGTCATGGAACTGAACTGGTAGAGGAACTGTCTACAAAGATCCTCCCAGCTAGTTATCGACCCGACGGGGAGCTGGCTGTACCAGACAAATGCTGGCCCTTCTAGTGTCTGGACAAAGCAGCGAAGCTTAGCGGCCTCCTGCTGCGCCGGAGTTCCTAACATAGGCCTGTACCTTGAGTTGAAATGGGCCAAATGCTATGGCGGATCTCCAATCCCGTTGAAGGGGGAAAAAGTGGGGTTCCCGAATCCCGGAGGTGCCGGCATGTCATCCACCCATGCTGGGTATGGCTTGCCTTCCGGTGGGATCGCCACCTGCCGAGTCTCCAAGGATTCCAAGCGGGCGATGAGTGCCGCCATCGGATCGTCCGGACATGGGTTCCAGTCCTGGCGAGGATCTCTAACCACGAGCGCATTGCATGGCTCTTCAATCGGGTCATCGACCGGGTCGTCGAACTCGGCAGCTCGTGGGATGGCGGGCGGAGCGGCCCTTGGGGCAGCGGGAGGAATCCGAGCGGGGTCTCTCAGGTAGTCACGCCGCTGGGGAGGGTGTGGTGAAACATACCGCGCCCTCTTTCCATAGGCAATGGCCTCTCCCCTGTCGGCAAACATGGCATAATCACGGTTGCCCAGGAGAGTCTCGTCGAGGAGTGGTTGTTCATGTCCCTGCTGTCCTGGCCTAGGATCACCGTAGTCAGGCCGCCGCTCTGCAGCACGCTCAGCGAGGAGCTGGTCAACTAGCTTCTTCTGCTCGGCGAGCTGTTGACGTAGCGTGGCCTTTTCGGGATCCTCCTCGGCCCTCTGCATGGAGGTAGATGGGTCGGCGGGCTTTATAGCCCCGCCGTGCTCTTTACCTTTGCTGACGTTTCAGCTCAACGTCAGTGCTTCAGTGGGTGTGGGGAGACCCAGGAGGTTCCTCTGGTGACGAGTAACTCTCACCGATGGATCCAACAACGGCTTGTCTTCGGGGGGACAGCCCCCGTCGAGAAGTTCCAACTCGTTCCCCTCTCCCTACTGGCCAGCCATATTGACCGTTTTCGTCCCTGGGGATGTACCCTCAGGGCCACCCAGCGAGTCGGGCTGTCGGCAAATTGCACTGAAGCGTAGGGCAGCGTACTGCCCCCATCCATGGATATAAACGTGGGGGGTTTCTTCCTCGATAACCTTACGGAGTAGTTGAAAACACTCAACGCATCGTTGTTGGAGGGCCTCGTGGTGCCCAAATGACCCGGGGTGCCGAACCGCGGGGAGCATGGCCAGGTCGATCTGACGGTACTGCTCACCAATATCCTCCAGGTGCGCTTGACTCCCGGGATATGGCATTTGTAGGCGGTGAAGACGGGAGTGAGTCTCCCGGAGAGTTCGGCGGAAGCATTCGAACTCATCCGGGGTGAGCGATTCTGGTGCATCAAAGTCCGGTCCTGCGACTGGCCAAAACTTCTTAGGGAAGTGGCCCTCTGCAAGGACGGTCCAGAAGCTCCACGACTCAAACTCGGGACCCAGGTCTTCTTGGTCCCCTTCAGCGACTGGGAATGGACGGGGAACCGGCAGTGGTGCCGAGGCGGGCCGGCGGGCTGGCCGGCGGTGAATACGGCGAGCAGGCCGATTGGCCTCCATATCCCGGGCCGCCCTCTGAGGGTGGTGGTGCCCCAGCTACCACATATCGATAGGACGGGCCGGCGAGCGAAAATCCTTCCGTAGCGTCGGTGCTCGCCGAGGGTGCACTAGATTGTGGCTCGACCGTCGGTCCCTAGAAAAGGTCTCCGGCTCCTCCGATCGAGGCAGAAGGCGCTTCCGGAGGGGCCGGTACCAACCGCAAGCTTGATCCTTGGGGGTCTACCAGGCCCTCGCTACTCCGGATATACCTTCGAAGAGAAGCGGGGATCACATCGATCTCGCTCTCGGGGAGTACGAGGCTGACGTGCCGCATTCCTACCCCCTGCCCCTAACTGGAGGGATCGGGGGGAGGGCTCCGTCGCCGAATGATACTCCGCCTCTGTATTAGAGAAACGAACCGGTCGGATCTCTGTCCGGAATTCCCTAACATTCCTCCCTCTACGTCGACGCCTCGCCTTCCTACCCCTGGGTGGTTCTTCGGGGCATGGCTGATCTCTGTCCTGGCGTCCTCTGGCCGCACCGGCGCTGGGGCCAAGAGGACTGGAAACCAAGGTGCGAGGAGCACCGGGACAGATATCAAAGGGGACGCGGGGAGAGATGATTCCGGGCAGGCCTCCGGGCCGGGATCGGAAGGTGGGATGACCCATGCCTCTTGGATCGGCCACACGGAGTAGACCCTGCTGGTGAATAGCGCTACCATGAGGTGGTCCGCGGTGGCTATTGCCTGTACCAGCAAACGAGAGAGTCAACCCAACCTGCCTTTGGGGCGGTCGGGGCCTCGATCCAGGTCGGGCATAGAAGTGCCCCTACTCAGGATGCACAGGGGCCTGGTGACTGGAGCCAGCAGTGGCTTGGGCCAACGCGGCCGCTGTTGCTAGGGCCCCAAGGTGGGCATCCTCTTCCGCTCGCGCCCGACGTTGGTGTCGGGACAGACGAGTCGGGATCAGCGGCGCAGGCAGGTGGAGAGCTCGTTCTTCGACTTGAGAAGCCTTGCGGCGGTGTCGACGTGGCCTGGCAGGAGCCCTTATCGCGGATCCCTGGAGCGAATCTCGGATAGGGTGGTCCCGGACATCCTCCACCTCATCCGCATAGGGGAAGGAGCTGTCGGAGCGTTCCAGGGATAAACTCCCGAAGCGGTTGGACGTCGAGGTAGGCAGCGGTGCCTCCCTGCGCGGCCCTCGGGGGCGGCGTTGGTGGTGAGGTGCAGCTTCCTCGAGGTCTAGGCGAGCCATGTCCCTGGTGGGGATGACTCCCTCTTCCTCATATCTCCGCACCAAGTTGTTGATCACCCTTCTCTGGATGACCTCCGAGGGGGAGAGAGGGCGTGGTTGTACCGCAGTTGCGGCTGCTGGGACGGCTGTGGAACGGGCGGGACCGCGCGGAGTAGCCGCGTCGGTGTTTCCCCTACCCCTGCGCCAGTGGGCGGGCGGCGATCGGGCACTGGATCGGGCGACCTGATTCCTAAGGATAGGGAGAAGAACCCATTAATACTGACAGGAAAAAGACTCGATAATCAACCATTAGTGCCACGACGCCTTCCGTGGGGGGAACCCAGGCCATCGACGTCGTGAGACGGAGTGCCCGATTTCCCTTCCCCAGCCCCTGGCGGGTTCCGTGCCCCGGTGCTGAATGCTCGGCCGGGCAACATGCTAGTCTTACAACACCTCTGAAATCTATCGGTCTTCGTATTGAGGAGAAGAGATTCACATCGGGTTCACCATTTTCTGTTTCGGTACGGATGTGCGTCGGGGTTCTGTTCCGACGTTGTTCCGCCAGGACGTGTTTGCGAGTGCGCCCGTCGACCCGAGGGGATGGGAGCGCGGCTTGTGGTCCCACAGTCCCGCTTTCCAAAGGCGGGCGGCATCCGTCCCTTATTCAGGGATGTCTGCTCCTTGATCTAAACCGGGATGATGGGATGTCGGCTCCTCCTTCCGTGGACGTCTCCTCGAAACTCATCGCCTAATCCGGGTCTCCCTCATAGATTTAAGAATGTTCGTGAATCTCGTTCCCGGTGCCATATCTTCATGGACACCGGTTAATTACGCTGCTTCCTCCCAAACGCTCCAAGGAGTCTGGTCGGGGCAGCAACCTGCGGTGAGGAGACCAGGTAGCTCTGGGTGTTGGGGGCGTGTATTAACACTGCGGCTCTGCATGTCTACCTTCCGTCCCTAATAGGGCTTCTCGAAGGCGTGATGGCCTGAGGCATCCCGTGCTGGGTTCGGGGAACTGCGTTACCTGAGGTTTTCCTTAGCTTCCCATGTTTAACACGGGGTATGCCGCGAGTTTAACGTCCAGTGGGGACGGCATCAGACTGATCAACACGAGGAGTGGATCAGATGACAGAACCCCTTGCGGGGAACCTCCGATGCTGGGGCCAGCACATGGGCGGCTTCACGGGTGAAGTGGAGTGGAATGAAGTGGCATGACCCCACCAGGATGTGGTGGCCCTAGTAAGGATCAGGATGGATGATGGAGTGAAGAGCTTGGACCCCATAGAGGCTTCCTACGTACCGCGCGCTAGCGTGGATCAAAGTCAGCGTAGTTCGGATATACAGTTTAACGTCATGCTGGACGATGGAAAGCCGACTCACGAGGAGGTCGAGGCTGCCGGGCGGAGGATTGAACCGAACCACCTCACACAGAGGGGGATGGAACGGCCGTGTGGATCACAGTTTCACGTCATGCTGGACGCTGGTGTTTGGGGCTTACACTCTAAGGAGTCCCATATGCGGCAAAGCTCAGTTGGAGAGGGACTTGGGCCGAAGGTGAGAGACCTCGATCCCTGTCACGCCCTCTACTGGCTTCGGAAGTGGGGAAGCACAATGGAGATACACATGTGCAGTCCCCCACAAGGTCGGATTCATAGGTGAATCGACGCGAATGTGATCCCGGGAGGGGTCCACTGATGGACGAACCGACGACGTGAATACGACCGGGACGACCAGGTGGTGGGCATGAACCTCAGCGAGGCTTCCTACGTACCCTGTTTAGGAGACAGGGATCAAAGTCCACGTAGTTCATTCTGTCAGGACTTACACACTGAGGCAACCTGAGTGCGGAAAAGCTCAGTTGAAGAGGGACTTGGGCCGAAGGTGAGAGACCTCGATCCCTGTCACGCCCTCTACTGGCTTCGACAGTGGGGAAGCACAATGGAGATACACATGTGCAGTCCCCCACAAGAAACTAGGGGTTTGTAATACCCTACCCCCGTGGGCGAAGGCCACTCCAATAAATCGTCCTTAAAGAGGGGAAATCCCGACATCTCTGCAGAGACGAGCGGGTGGGGGCCACATCCAAACCGGGGGAGGGGACCCAGCGTGCGAGGCACTGGATCAGATAAAGCGGACGGTTTAACGTCTTGCCGGACGAAGTACAGTTTAACGCCGTGTGTTGAGGACGAAGCGGACGGTTTAACGTCTCGCCGGACGAAGTACAGTTTAACGTCGTGTGTTGAGGACGAATATGCTTGGAAGTTTACCGTCCTACAGCGCGGACGAATGCTGAACAGTTTAACGTCTTGTAGCTCGGACGTGGTACAGTTTAACGTCATGTTGGACGAAGATGCTTGGCAGTTTAACGTCTTGCAGCGCGGACGTAGTACAGTTTAACATCATGTTGGACGAAGATGCTTGGCAGTTTAACGTCTTGCAGCGCGGACGTAGTACAGTTTAACATCATGTTGGACGAAGATGCTTGGCAGTTTAACGTCTTGCAGCGCGGACGTAGTACAGTTTAACGTCATGTTGGACGAAGATGCTTGGCAGTTTAACGTCTTGCAACGCGGACGTAGTACAGTTTAACGTCATGTTGGACGAAGATGCTTGGCAGTTTAACGTCTTACAGCACGGACGTGTGGTTGCCGCCGACGGGTTCGTGTCACTTCGCGCGAGCCTGGAGGACCGCACGAGAAGACAACGCACGGTGCGGGCACCCGGGATGAAGATCATCGGGCGCCACGCAGGCGGGTACCCTCAGGGGGTCAAAGGGGGCGACCCTAGTGGTTTGCGCGCAAAAGAGGAGCTTGGCGCGCAATATCGCGGGTCGGCGCGCAATTGGACGGGCTGGCGCGCAATTGGGCCAGCGCTTTGCGCGCGGAAGATGGAGATTGCGTGCACCGTTCCTCTGATAGCGCGCGGGGGAAACGACCCATTCTTTAACGAATGGCCACTTAGTAAGGGGGGGTGCGCGCAATCGGGCTGGATTGCGCGCACCCTGGGGGAAATTGCGCGCAAGAGGCTTCTTTTGCGCGCAAAGGCCTTCGGGTGAGGAGTTGGTCAAAAGAAAGAAGCCAAAGGGGTTACGCGCGAAGGCGAACCCCGAGGCTTGCTTGCACGAAATAAAGGAGGTTACCTGAAGATCGGCATTGCGCGCAGAGGGGGTGGGATTGCGCGCATGAGCGACTCTTCGAATTCTGGCAACCTTCAAAACATTGGGGGTCGCCTTGTATTTATAGGCAACCCCGGGCGCGCAATTCGGTTCGCGGGCGCGCAATTCGGCTCGGGCGCGAAATAGGGGCCCGACGCGCAATAGGGTCGCGCAGGGACGTCGGGCGCGGAAAATTACGCGCCGACTCGCCCCATTGCATGAATCCCGGAAGGATTGCGCGCGCAGAGCCAATATTGTGCGCGGGCCTCCGATATTTTGCGCAAGGCCTTCGGGCCTTCCGAAACATGCTTCTGACTTCAAATATGACCTCGCATTCCTCATCCAGAACTTCATTTGAGGAGTAACGGACTTTTCCGGCGTCTACAACATCATCATTTTATGATCATTCTTTCATGGGTGTATGTTTCGTAAGTTACCAAATGGATAAGGGAATTTTAAATTTCAATTTCCACTCATTCGACTTTACGCATACTTCATTGATTTTTTTACTCCAATATTATGTGTGGAATCCCAATTCATTTTATTATTTCATAATTTCCACTCCCCTTTATGTGGATATACTTTTTATACACATAATAACTCCATTTATAAATTCTCAATTCATCGATATGAACTTGATAAGAGTAATTTTAACTCAATCTCCATTTATTGAGTTAAATATCCAATTCATTGGTGTTGTTTTTTCAAGAATATATGTGAATGCAATCTGATTGATTTACACTGAATATCCAATCATATTGAGTGTATTTATATTTTTCACACATAATTATGTCTTTGATTTATCCTTAACCTAAGGATACAATCTTTATAAGTGATTTCATCTCAATTTACATTCCATTGAGACTTATTTGTTGTTATACACCAAATCACTTTTATATGGTGTATATAATGTACTTTGACATAGTATATCATGAATCCCTTTATTCTCACTATATTATAATGTTTTTATTACCTCAGTTATTTGTATTCAAGTGTCTCTATTTTGGTTATGAACTCTAACTAAAATATTATTTTAAATGTTTTAAAGATTTATTATTCTAAATATTTCTCATTAATGTCCTTTTTTTTAAAATGTTTTTAAGGATTTATTTATATGGACATTAAAGTTTTTAAATTAAAATTCCTTTCAAAAGTTTCAAAGTTTTATGGGACACTTTGATTCAAAAATCTATTTTTAAATGACTTTTTGACAAATAGTGTGAGTTTTAAATGTTTTCAAGAAAAAGGGTATATTTCTCTCAATAGTTTGATGATTATTTTAATCTATGTCAATATCATTCATTATTCTAGATTGAGGTTAATATATTACAATACAATCTTCTATATTGTATTGAATGAGTTATGTTTGACAGTAGATGTGCTATTTTTATACCATTCATGGTTTTTGGATAAAGTATTGACATTTCGTATGATAGTTTTAATACGAATGTGTATGTTATGTTTCAAACTTTTCATATGAGGAATGTATTAGGATTAATAAGTGATGGGTGGAGCCCGTTATAGCTCCTCGATGCATCGGAAGGTCTCATGAGACAAACTAGTGTCTTGGAACAGGGCCTTGATAAAATCTTATTTGTAGTTTTGGCACAAGGCCTTGACTATGTGGTTATTATAGTCTAACATTATGCATTCCCTCATTATGAAAGTGGTTATTGATATTTCATGTGATTATTTGACTAGTAGAATATCCATGTGAATAAGTAAATGGAAATATTTCATTTTATTTCTACCATATTATGCTGTAGTTCATGTTTAAAAGGCTTTTCTTTTAGTTATACATTGCCTTAAATGTTTATGCTTATTTATGAAAGCTTTTGCTATAATGTTATCCTTATTAAGCATCTGATCTCACCCCTTTCTATGTTTTATTTTACCCAGGATACAAAGAAGTATATTATGAATGACCTCTAGGGATAGTCTATGGGATCTCAGTGTTGTCTATGGAGACAATGTTGTTGTAGTTTTCCATTTTATGATGTAATGTAAACTTTATGAATGTATATAGTGATTACAAGGCTTCTAAACTAATCGGTCATTAGAGACTTGATATTTTGTGGTCATGCCAATATTATGTAACAATGCACTGACTCTTGGTAACTGGGGTCGGGGCGTTACAGTTGGTATCAGAGGAAGTTTAGTACAAACCTTGGAAGCTAGATTTAGATAAACTCTAATTAGAACACATAACCCTAAGATAGACATTGAAGATTAGAATAGAAGAACTTCCAAGAATTTTGGTATTGTAAAGATTTTGTGAGTTTTCCAAGAAATACATCCTTGTCTAGATACAATCAGGTAGAGGCGTCTCTGGAACAGATGTACCTAGGGGTAAAACCCAAAAACACCGCTTTAAGCTAGACTCGAACGAGAAATAGTGCACAACAACGGGCCTTGCTGCACTCTTGGTTACGAAACTCCTGGGGGATATGATTAGGATAATTTGCATTTTCATTACAAACCGATTTGAAGTATTTTAATATAAGATGAGAATAAATGACCTTGGTTAATCCTAAGGTGTTTCAAATTATGAAAATGGTGTCATGATATTCTCTAAATGATTTTATGACTACTGTTACTCACACAATACTTTATGGTTTTAGTCAATGGCTGGATTCCAAGGAAGTCATAGTAACTTTGAGAATGATGTACAAGGTGGGAACGATTGTGGAAATGAGAAAAAAATGGAATGTTGATAGGTGTAAAAGATATCATGTTCATGCCAAATCAGTTTTCCAAAAATATGATCAACAATATATATATTAACCAACTCCCATACTCAACAAAGGAGATAAAGGTGGTAAATGATAAGAGCTCCAATAGTGGAGAATATGGAGAAAAGAATCCTCAATTTCCATCATGCAGGAAATGTGGAAGGAGACACCTAGAAAAGTGTCTCAATGGAACAAAGAAATGATTTACATGCAGGAAAGAAGGACATAAAGTGAAGAATTGCCAAGGAAAAATGAAGAGTACTATATAAGAAAATAAAAATGGTCCCAAGAATCCATTTACAATCATTTTCCGTAAATTTAGGGGACCTGGCCATTACCCGAGTGAATGCCCTATTCTATAGGATATTTTCTTGGTCAAAGAAGAAGCTATGTTAAAATAAATGGTTTGGGAAATGTTTAAAAGTATTAGTGCTCCTTGTTGATAGGATTACTTTGGAATAATTTTCTCTTGTATTTGTAACCCTGAAGTTTTCCATGTGAGAATGATATTTGATGAAGACTTATCTTTTCTCCTGTGGATATAGTTATAAATAACCATTTGGTTTTATATGATCTTTGGGTTTGAGGTAATTACAAGTTATTATATTTTGGGATGAAAATTCAAGGTATGAGATAAAATTTGTGGTTAAATTATGTTATGGTTATTTTGAGGAATTTATCTCATTTTAGTAATGTTATAAAATATAGTTTTTGAAAAATGACAACACGCAGACCGTGTGACAACCCGTCGTGTCAGGCAAAGTTGTGGGAATCGAACCCACAACCAAAGTGCGATTGGGATTTATCGCCTACCACTGGACTACATGAAGTCCCTGGTTAGTGTGTCGAATTATTATTAGTTAAATTATTTTATTGATCAATAATAAGATGATTTGGGATATTATGTCTTAACAAATTAATACCCTTAGTATAGGAAAATGATTTGGTGATTAAGTGATAAATGTTATTTTGGAAGATGTTTCCTTTGTTGGGAACACTATATGCCCAATGAAAATAAAATACTATGGGATTTCATTTGAGGATTAATGGTGTATTTTTATCTATGTTTTTATTGTGGATTTATAGTGATTTGGGTTATTTATGGAAATGATTAACCTATAATAGAGAATATGTGATTAGGTTAATTACTTTTAAGTATGTGACTTTAAGATTAGTTGATGTCATTTAGAGATAAAATTTAAAGTGGAAGACTACATAACCAAATTCTTCTAAGTTTTAGGTTTCAATATTAGTTTGGATTATATTGAAGGATTTTAAAGACAATTGTTTATTGAATAGTATTTATTTAACTTTGGGGTATTGTTGGTTAAGATTAGTGTTTCTTTCTCTAATGGAATATCCTTTTGGGGGATCATTAGATCTTATAATAACCATTTTAGTTTTGATTAATCTCTAAATACAAGGTAAATATATTATTTATCCTTTGTGGATCATGTGATTCTATAGAAGTTTATTCTAGCTCTTCCAGTGTGACCAAGTATTCTTTAATACTGATCGTTTAAAAAAAATAAGTCAGTGGTAGAAATTTATTAAAGAATGAAACTATACTTAAAAAGTAAGTATATCTCTTTATGTTCTTAGTAAATCTCATAAATTAATTCATCATCTTTATGTAATTTAACTTAAAACAAAAAAATGTTGTCAGTTTACTTTTCCTACTGGGAGACTAATGACCATTTGTCCCATCACAAGTTTTTGGTTTTCTTGTTGTTAAATTTCTCCTGATGATGTTTTCTATCCCTCTCCATCAAAACTTGACACTTATTTTATCATCCATATCCATGTTTTTCTACATGGAATCCTAGTATAGGTTATCTTCGGTGACCTTTGTACTTCTCTTTCTTTCGTTTAAAGTGATAGTTTTATTGACTCTTTTTCCGATGTGGGACTTTCCATTATATTCCCAAGCCCATTTTTAAAAATTACAAGGACACAATTTATTGAAGGAGGGGAGAATTTAACACCCCAAGCTTCCACGGTACTCTTCTCTTTGAATAATACAGTAGTGTGTGTTATACACAACTTCGAGTTCTAATACAAATCACAACCAATGAAACTAGCTGTTATGAATAGTAATACCCACTTTTTGAAATTTTAAACAATTTATCATTCAAAATGAACTTCATTTTTGGATTCAGAATATCGAAATTATCTTAGGGTGAATTTTTGGTACATTTCAAGTAAATTTCATATTTTGATGAATAGTGAAAATTACTAAATTTTAATTAAAAACAACTTTTTAAATTGAAATAATTAATAGTGATAAATTATGAATTTTAGTGGTTTTAAAGTATATTTATAATATATTTTTACCATTTAATACAAGTTTAGTCATTGGACCTAATTTTACATTTAAACCATACATAAACAAGTGTCAATCTTTTGATAGTTATTATTTCTTAAAAACACGCTTTTTGTTTTGACAGCGGGAATTAATTTGAAATTAATTTCTGCCACTTATGTGTTTTGAATTTGGAAAAATGGATTCCATATTTGGAATCAGGATGTAAAAATTGTGTAAATAGGTAACTTTTATTTTGATATATTTTGAATAATTACATCGGTAAATATTTTATTTATCATGGTTAAAGGGTAAATTCGGTAAATAAGGGTAAAACAATAATATTATAATAATATTAAATTACCCTAAAACGTGTACTAACCCTATTAGTTGATACATGTATGACCATGGGAATCTTTGGGTCGATTTTGGGACTCCATGGATCCACTTGTAGTGATAATGACACTTTATATTAATTAAGTTAAAGTAAATACAAAAATGACATAAGCATATATCTTTTAGAAAAAAAAATTTCATAAGGTTATATATGTTATATTTTCGACTATAAATCTTCATTAGGAATATAAAAAGATTTACTACATAATTTTATTTTATTTATAATTTTTATTCATTGAATAATTAAATTTATTTTTTACACAATAACGATGCAGTATTTTCCTTATTAATGAAAGAATCACATAATTAGTATTATAAATGTTAAAATAAATATAATTTAAAAGTTTTTATGGCATAAAAAAAATTTATTGGTTAATATGTCATGTTAGAATTTCTTAAATTAATCTGGTTAGAATTAATAAAATTTTTAAGACTTTAACAAAAATCAATTATTAAATAGTGTCAAAATTGACAAAAATGAGTTTTTAAAAAAATATTATATTATTAATTGATATTATTTTCCTAAAAAATCTAAGGATCGGCCAAAAGACTTATATAATGATAGGTGTATTATTAATGGACCACTTGGGGGTATCTTGGATGTTTATAGTAAGTTTATTAACTATATAATATAAAAATACATAGAGACATGGTAAATGTCAAACTATTTAACTAAGAGTTGAATCTAAAAGTTAAGGTTAATATAGTGACCCAAAACTGACTAAAACCTATTGGTTGAGTGGTTTTATACCTATCCCCACCCTAAAATTTAAATAATCCACTTTGGAGCCATTATAAACCAATTATGAATTTATTATAAAATAACATTTCTAGCTTTTCCTAAGGTGCCCCTCACCCCTCTTAGAAAAGGGCACTCCCCCTTCTCTCAATTTCACACATTCAAAGCCATTTGTCTCGGCCAAACCCTGCCCAAATATCCTATCAAATTCCCTCAATTCATACTGGAGTCCCTCCTTTGGTTAGAAAGCCAACTTATGGATCCCTTTTGATCAAATCAAAAGGAAGAACCCGAAGAAGAGGTAATGATTTCACCACCCTCTTTCAAGTTCCTTTCTTCTTCCACTTATTATTTCTTTTTTATTTCCATTATAAAATAATAAATATAGTATATTATACATAATTTGATGTTATTATAAATATGGTATGACCATATTCACTATTCTATCCATCCTTTTAATGACATGTCAGCATACGTGCGTACGTACGGCCTACCATCTCCACGTCGTGGTGTAATTGTTATTCAATATATTATTATTTGTATGGGTATAATAATTATGTGTAATTAATGTAAATAATAAATATAACATGATAATTATTCTTTATATATGATATAAAATCCAATTATATTTTATTTTAATATCAAAAGAATGAAATTGCCGCTCGTGCGTACGTATGGATTACCGTCTCCACGAATGCGATGAGATTCATTCCCCATCATATCCATTCAAGACTAAATTTCATTTGATGATTAAAAATAATGTTTAGAGACATGATATAATTCTATATATGAATAAGATACATCCCATCCATAACAAATATGGCTCACATAACAAAGAATATGAAGGGAAATGAATCCATTAACACCAGAAACGACGACAATACTAATATATTATCAACAAATAAATGTTAAAAGATCATATATGATATAATATTAGTGTATATTATTCTTGTATAATTCAATAACAATTATTTATACATTATAAAGGAGTTTAACCTACCATCGACCAAGGAAAAAGTACAAAGTAATGGGTTTCTTATCTCACTTTAAATTCCATGAGATTTCCATTGTTCACCACTTATTTATTGCATGTGGTGTGTGTACTTCCCATGATTGTATTCATTGTGTTACATACTTTAATTTATGGATATTTACATCATCATTTTATGATCCTTCTTTCATGGTTTTATGTTTCGCATGTTACCAAATCAATAAGGGAATTTGAAATTTCAATTTCCACTCATTCGGCTTTACGCATACTTCATTGATTATTTTACTCTAAGATTATGTGTGGAATCAATTTTTATTTTCTTATGTCATAATTTGTACTCCCCTTTATGTGGATATACTTTTGATACACATAATCACTCCATTGATAAATTCTCAAGTCATCGATATGAACTTGATACGAGTAATTTTAACTCAATCTCCATTTGTTGAGTTAAATATCCAATTCATTGGTGTTGTTTTTACAAGAATATGTGTGAATGAACTCTGATTGATTTACACTGAATATCCAATAATATTGAGTGTATATATATTTTTCACACATAATTATGTCTTTGAATTATCCTTAACCTAAGGATACGGTCTTTATAAGTGATTTCATCTCAATTTACATTCCATTGAGACTTCTTTGTTATTATACACCGAATCACTTTTATATGGTGTATATAATGTAATCTGACATATTATATCATTAATACCTTTATTCTCATGATATTATAAAGTTTTTATTACCTCAATTATTTTTATTCAAGTGTCTCTCTTTTTGGTTATTAACTCTAACTAAAATATCATTTTAAATTTTTTAAAGATTTATTATTCTAAATATTTCTCATTAATGTCCATGTTTTAAAAATGTTTTTAAGGATTTATTTATATGGAAATTAAAGTTTTAAAATTAAAATTCCTTTCAAAAGTTTCAAAGTTTTATGGGAAACTTTGATTCAAAAATAAATTTTTAAATGACTTCTTGACAAATAGTGCGACTTTTAAATGTTTTCAAGAAAAAGGGGATATTTCTCTCAATAGTTTGATGGTTATTTTAATCTATGTCAATATCAATCATTATTCTTGATTGAGGTTAATCTGTTACAATGAAATCTTCTATATTGTATTGAATTAGTTATGTTTGACTGTGGATGTGCTATTTTTATACCATTCATGGTTTTTGGATAAATTATTGACATTTTATATGATAGTTTTAATACGAATGTGTATGTTATGTTTCAAACTTTTCATATGAGGAATGCATTGGACATAGTAAGTGATGGGTGGAGCCCGCTATAGCTCCTAGATGCATCAGTAGGTCTCATGAGACAAACTAGTTTCTTGTCATAAGGCCTTGACAAAATCTTATTTGTAGTATTAGCACGAGGCCTTGACTATGTGGTTATGATATTCTGGCATTATGCATTCCATCGTTATGAAAGTGGTTATTAATATAGCATGTGATTATTAGACTAGTAGAATATCCATGTGAATAAGTAAATGGAATTATTTCATTTTATTTCTGGAATATTATGTTTAAGTTCAAGTTTAAAAGGCTTTTGTTTTAGTTATACATTGCCTTAAATTTTTATGATTATTTATGAAAGTTTCTGCTATAATGTAATCCTTACTGAGCGTCTGAGCTCACATCTTTCTATGTTTTAATTCTTTCAGGATGCAAAGAAGTATATTATGACTGATCTCCAAGGATAGTCTATGGGATCTCAGTGTTTTCTATGGATACAATGTGGTTGTAGTTTTCCATTTTATGTTGTAATGTAAACTTTATGAATGTATCAAGTGATTCCAAGGCTACTAAACTAATCGGTCTTTCAAGACATGATCTTTTGTGATCATGCCAATGTTATGTAATAATGCACCGACTTTGGGTAACTGGGGTCAGGGAATTACAATGGAAGACCAATTTTATAGGCCCGGTGAGAAATAATATATATTGAATATTATTTTTAAAAATAATATTTAATTTTAATTCCCAAGTTTAGAACATGTCGATAAAAAATATTTTTATTATTATAAACATAGTCTTCCACATGGATTAAATAAATATTAATGGAAACGTGTGTAGTTATTTATTTCTAACCCTAGCGGTATATATAACCAATAATATTATTTTTTCAATAGGTCTAATTTCATTTGTTTTATTGTGAACAACTAATCTAGATAATCCTCTCAAAGCCCTTGAAATATCCATTCTCTAAGAACAATCCCAATAATGGAGAGTGATCTTCCTCCACCTTTGAATCTCAAGTCTAAAGAGATTAAAAATAATCCTTCGTAAGTGATTCTCAAGGTGATCAAATACAAAAAATGTAAGCATCTGGATTTTCTGCTTTAGGACACGTAAATTCCTACAGAGACATTCAGAGATTTTTGGAACACAAGTGAGTCATCTTTAAAGGGAATTTTACCTTGATTACTAAAATACAATGATGTTACAATATAGATATGTTGTTATATCCTTCAGTGAAAAATGAATTTTTCATGAGGTAATACTTTATTAATTAAAATTAATTATAAATAATATGTGATGATCTTGTATTTTGGTTCTGGTGTTTTATCCATTATCTATCTGATTCAATTATATTGATCATGGAATTTATCATTATCTAAATCTCAGATTGATCATAGATCTTTTCTAAAAGAAATTTTGGGAATAACCCATCAAACACTTCTGTTGTGCCCAGAACCTATAATTGGTTTAGGTGAGCAGTGACCCAAAAAATTAATAGTGATATATTAGAATGTTCCCTATGGATGGATAACTACTTCGTGTTAGTGGTGGATTATTAGTGAGTTCCCCTTTATTTGATAACTACTTGGTATTGATGATGGATGTTTAGTAAGTTCCATGATTCTATATAGAATCTTAATGTAAGTGATATTATAATGAAGTTTATGCAGGTGGATAACTACTTGAGAAAATTACAGTGCGGTCCATGTGGGGGTACAAATGCTTCGACATGGTTAGGAGGTGGGTTATTTATAGTGGTAATTATATGATGATGTGTGAAGAGGATGTGATGTGGTTCAAAAAGTGTGAATATGTGGTATGGAAATAAAATGGTTGGATGATTGATTTCTATGTGATTCTTATTTTTTGATTGTATTTTATTTATTCCATACATGGATGAATTATTATGATTTATTCGTATTAATATATATGAGTTATAGGGAGGAACATGTGAAGTATTTTTATATTCTCACCACTGATTTATATAATTTTTTTAGATTATCTAGATAGAGTTGGTGGTGGTGTTAAGTGACCTTAGCTCTGGACATGGGAGATTGGTTAGTGGATGCAGTTTCATTTCACCTTACCCAAGGTATAGAGGTGATGATTTAATTGTAGGTGTTTTTGCTTTTGTGGCTTGGTGTTGTATGACATGACCTGCAATTATATACATTATTCATGTGTTAAGAATATGAATAACATTATATTGTACATAGTGTTGTGTTGTTTTCTTTTATAAAGTGTAATTTCTACCCACTATGAGAAAAATGGTATTTAATAGTGATGTTTTTGACATTTAGCAGCGGTTTAAACCACTACTAAATAACGCATGATGGTTTATAAAAAAAGGCCAAGATTGTTTGTGTCAGGAATCATTCCATAATGTTTTTTAGAACCATTGCAAATCATTTAATGTCAGTTTTTTATTTAAATATTTATTTAAAAATAATAATTTTTTATTAAAAATACATTTTGTATATATATATTTATTAATTATTTAATATTTTATTTATTTATTTACCATTTATTATTAATTTTCTATTTTTTTACTATTTTTATACATAATAAAACAACTTCCTAAAAGGTTGATCTTCTTTACGCTACTCTCACTCATTACAGCTCAAGTACTTACCACTCCACCAAATAAATTTATGTATATAAATATATCAATAAATTTTATTTAACCTACTAATTTCAATATATTTTTTACATTATCTAACAGCTTCCCAAGAGTTCACTCACCCTTTCATTATTCCCATCCATTCTCGTTAACTCTTTAAGTACTAACCACTCTACGAAATGAATTTACATATAATAATATGTCGATGATTGTTATTTAACCTAGTTGGAAAATAAAATACATAAAGTAAATAACTAATGAATAAATTTACAAATTCATAATGATTTAATAATTATTAACAATGATTAATTATTAATATTTACTTATTAAAAATCAGTTATTTAATATTAAATTTATTAATAAATAATAACCATTGATTAAAAATTCATTAATTAATAATAATAATTAATTAATAATTAAAAATTAAAAATTAATAATTAATTTAAATATTAAATACTATATAATTAATAAATATAACTAATTGATAATTAATAATTAATATTTGATATTTGATAATTTATAGTCACTAATCAATAATTAATAATTAGCACATAATTAATAATAATTGATAATTAATAATTATTAATTATTAATATTTAGTAATAAATAAATAATAATTAATAATAAATAATAATTATGAATAATTAATAATTAACAATTAATAACTAATTAAAATAATAAATTATAAATAAATATAAATTTTAAAATAAATATTAAATTGTTAATAATTAAAAATTAAAAATAATGAGTAATTAAAATTTTAAATATTCAATAATTATTTTTATTATTTTTTAATAAATAGTAATTATCAACTAAAAATAAATTAATTAATAAAAATCAATTATTAATTTAAAATTTATCATTAAAAAGAAAAATTGATTGTTAGTTAATAATTAATAATTAACAAGTTATTTAAATTTTAAATAACATGTAATTATACATTATAGTTGGAAGTACAAGTCAAAAAGAAGATACACACACACCCACTAACACTAGGAGGGTCAAAACAACATATCCCGACTAAAGAGTTGACCCATATCCATTTACTAGAGACAAACATGGTGTCCCACTACACTTCCCCACCGTAATGTGGTTACAATGCCTTGTAGAAGTCAGAGCTATAATGCACCTGATATAGTGCACTACTATAGTTCCCATCTACAATCTAGGCACAATGTCTTGAAAAATACACCACTTTTGAGAATTAGACCTAGGTTCTTTGTAATATCTCAGATCCTACACTCCCTCATGTGACCGAGTTGGGTGGGTTATGTAACCTCAGACAGGCCTCCCAATATGTTAGAGGCTTCCGACTAGTAGTTGGGGTGTCAAGTACATAGTGGGGAGACTATACCCACATGTATAGAGTAGAAATGTAGACTAAAATAGTAACAGAGAAGAAAAAATAGAAGAAATAATGTAATCAGTAAATATACATCCATAGAAGAATAAATAAAAACTCCAATAACTCAATAATAACATAATTTTTTAATGATAGGATGAAATGTAACTAAATTATGTGTGGAAATTTCTATAGATAAAATCCCAACATACTCAAATAAAGAATCCAAAAAGCCCTAGTCCTGAAACCCATGTTGGTCCCATTTCCAAGCTCCAATCCATCCATAAAGTAATCATCAATAAGGTCCCTTTCCTTTTTCCAAACCTACAACCATGAAATCTACTTGGGTACCATGCAACAACCTGAATAGGGTGAGAGTAAAACTCAGTATTTTGAAACCATTGTTTCTAAAAAAATTATTCTGAATAATAATTGCATGAAATAAAGTGATAAAACAGGGGTATTAATTAATAAATTAATACTATAAATGAAATAAATCCATTGAACCTCGAGCTCCAGGTTGAAACCTGGGGTCATCCCCAACCTTCTTCACAAACAAGCTAGATTTCTCAAGCATTTCAAAGAACCCTATCAACCATTTCCATAACCCTCTCAGGGTATAGCCCATAAATCATCATAGGTGAACTAGGAAGATCCCTAAAATAATTATAGTGTAACTCGGACAATCCCTATAAGAATTATAGTATAACCAGGGAAATCCCTATAAGTATTATAGTATAATCAAGCAAATCCCTATAAGCCTTAAAATATTAACAATCCAAGACCTATAAGCATTACAACATATTCAATACAAGACAAGGATAGAAATAACACATGGATAAGAACAAAGCATATCATCATAATCCATAAGGATTAATTCATCCAATTATTATTTATCATAGCCAATTACATTATATTTATCGATTTAGTCAAAAGTTATTAACTTATCAATTAACCAACTTTATTATAGGTGATTACATCTCAAGAAAATAGAAAAATTACATACCCTGCCAATTCATAATATCAATCAATTATCTAAATTCACATTGTGTAGACAAACCACAAATCACAACTATAGGTTTGTTAATAATTTCAAGGGTAGGCTCACACTGTGAGTTCCCACAAACTCATTATCTAGGCCAGCAAACCCAACGATATCCAGTGGATGGTCTAATCATAATATTATCACCCAAAATGAATTATTCAATTAGTTGAGTTGTTCACATGAAATTTCGATGTGAATTACAGTCATTTCACATACATAGATAATTGAAACATGCCTTAGGAACTTTTTCTAGACCACCTACCTAAAAAACTAGAGAAGGTGATAATAAAATCTCATTTACATGGTAGAGATTAGCTTCCCCTACCCTTTAATGAGAACCTAAAATTCCTTTAATAAGGTATTAAGAAGTGTAAGAAAAAATGGAAGTTTTACCTTCAATATTATGATCTGGAACACCAAGACCCAAAGGAGAGAGAATCTGGATTGTAGAGAAACTTTGAGACATAATTTTTGTAAGGGATAAAAAACAAAATAGATGAGAATGAATTATCATAACCCATGATTCCAATTGTAGTTTTTAAAATAGTACAAGTATAAAATATTTAAAATGTGAATATGGGATTCACGTCATAAATCTCATGATTCCCATACACATTGAAAAATCAATTTCCTCTGATAAAAAATTATGAAACATGATTTTACTTCATAGAAATTGGTTTTAAGACATAAATTATAGTTTTATGGCATATCATGACTAATTTACAGTGTACATTTATTTTTTATGGGTTTGGACCTCCCAATCATTTTTCATTGTAAATCCATGATTTACATCATAAATTATCTCTACAACCAGTAATTCTACACCATTGATGCACTTACCCAGATCCAAACTTCTTAATTTAATACTTTATAACCAATTATCAATGAATGAAAACATTATTAAGGAAAATTAAACCAAAACATAAATAGATATGTACCTATAAGATATGGTCTCTTACAACATCCCCACCATATAACAACTCATCCTTGTGCTACTCCAAACATCACTATGGGATATCAATGAAAAATTCTAGACATTGTGTACACATATCATATTCCCTCCCCTAGGTATTCTATTGAACACTCCCATGCTTTAATTTCACTCACACTAGAATAATGGTCTTCCTCCATAGATTCTTCTCACTATGATCTAAGATACAAACTAGACTCTTCTCAAATTACACATCAACATAAAGCTTGACGTTATCAATTTTTATCATGTGAGAAGGGTTACGATGATACCTCTGAATCTACAACATGTGAAACACATCTTTCATGGAATTGTAGAACTCTATAAGGGTTCGAGGGTATGATACTAGACCAACCCTTTCCACTATCTCAGACAGTCTGACAATCTCAGGCACTATCTTCCCTTGTTTTTTGATATAACATTCCCCCAACCAATGCGACACTCAAAGGAAAACATGATGACAAACCTCAAATATCATAGGTTATATTATATGATCAGTGTAAGATTTCTACCAAATATATATGGTTATCGACCGCTTTATGATCAAATATAAATGCTCATACGTCTCCAGCACAATACTAGGTACTACAAGCATTGACTCACCCACCTCTATCCAGAAAATAGGTGAAAGACATAACCTTTCATATAAAACCTCTTAGGGATCCACTTGGATCGATTCTTAGAAGCTACTATTATATCCGAACTCCATGAGTGCTATATGTTTCTCCTAAAAACCATTGTAATCTAGAAAAAAGGCTCCCAATATGTCCTCTAGAATCTGAATCATCCATTCAGATTGGCCATCTGGTTGAGGGTGATAGGTTTTACATGGATGGACTTTCAATCCCAATTCCATCTAAATATCCCACAAAAAAATAAGAAGTTAAATGAGGATATCAATATGAAATGATACTCCTCAAAACATTATGTATTCAAACTATCTCACACATGTAGAGACTACCCTATCATCGACTGTGAAGGTGTCCCTGATAGTAAATAGGTGGGACACCTTCATCCGTCAATCCAAAATCACTAATATTTCATAATTCATGTGAGGTATTATGATTGATCCTATCATAAAATCCATAGGGGCATCATCCCACATCCATTTTGGAATGGGAAGAGGCTACAAAAACCCTACTGGCCTCTGATTCTTGGTCTTCACCAGCTGACAGGTGGAACATCTCACCAAAAAATATTATTTATTTATTCATTATTAAACACCAGTATTTTATATGGATATGACAATACATCTTCATAAAACCAGGATGTAACTCCCTTTTATAATCATGAAACTATTACATAATATCCTTACAAAAACCTGTATGAAACCATACACAACCATGGGTAGAATAACATGTCCACTACTAAGAGACCCTACTGCTTGTGGCTACCCACCATATAAGTAATTCATTAGTGATATGCCTACTAGATTAGATAATTGATCTATCTTGATTTTTACCAAAATAATTTGTATAAAATATGTTGAAGTTAGAGATACTCATCGAACGGTATCACTATGAACTCATACAAGGAATACCTTCTATTAAAAGAAATACAAGGAATTCCAGATGATCTCAATCTCAACTAATGGTACCCTGACCTCAATTTGATCTTGGAGAACATATTAGAATTTATTTTCTGATTGAATAGATTTTTGATGTGCAGAAGAGGATACTAGTTCTTGACCATCATCTGGTTCAATCTCTAATAATCCACAGATAAGAATAAAGTCTCATTAACCTTCTTGGAGAAAAGTATAGGTGAACCCCATGGAGAAGTACTAGTCCATATGAATCCTTTGTATTCCAAATCATCCAAATGAAAATTTAACTCACAAATCTCTATATGTTCCATTTTGTGAGGTGAGATGGAGACTGGTCTTACTCTAAGAACCAACTCAATTGTGAAATCAATCTCCCTCTTTGATGGTAATCCAGATAATTATTTTGGAATGAAATCCTAAAAATTGTTTAAAAATAGAGGAAAAAAATCCTATTGTATTTCATCATAATCTAAAATAAGGATTTATATCTGATCAATGAGAAAATCCAATCTATACTGAATTGGTCTTGTATGACTAACCAAAATATCCCACTATCCCTGATGTATGTAGCTCCCCATTATAAAGATAAAATGGTTAATATCCTCTAAAAATAGTTAATAAGAGCATGGTATATAAATATCCAATCCGTACAAATAATCAAATTGAAACCTATAATTTTCAACACAAATAGTTCCCAAAGAAAATCGTACCTGTAAATTTATAGATAACATTCCTTTAAACGTTTGATATCTTCTCACATTACTCCCAATGGTTTTCGATATTTATAAATCCATCAAATCTATCCAAAAATAGAACCATACCATATATAAAATGAGTAAATAGAATGTATTGTGATGATCTTCATAAAAAAACCAAGCATGATGACACAATAATCGTATCTCTTATTGTAGAAGGTATGAAATCCAAACCAATTAGAGTAGACTATATAGCATGCATCTGGATATCCCCTCTTCCCAGAGCTCCATCATGACTCCTTTGTGTTTTCCCCTCTACCCAACACTATCACTCCTAAACTAGGGTACCATGTCCCATACCTCATCCTGAACGTCTTTTATAACTCCAACTGCTAGTCTGTTGGGTGGGTAGCTAAGTCCCTCCCAAACTCTGGTGCCTACCTTGATCACACACCATTTATTTAATGATGCGGGCCTCTAGAAAACCTATGAATATGGACCAAACTTCTATAAGAATGATTTTTCACAATGAGGTAAGGACATTGAGGGATCTTGTGCCCAACCTTTCCACACTAAAACCAATACAAAGAACCATAGTTCTAAGATGAATTCTAGCTTCCCTGGATTATCTACCCACTACTAGTATAACAGTAACTATTGTAGTGGCGCTTCCTACTACCAAATAAAAATCTACCAAATGTCCCTACTAAAACTATATTTCCAAAAATAGGGGCATCTTTCAGGTTAACTTCCATGATGAGAATCTGATTCATCACTTCCATAAATATGATCAATTGAAATATGTTCATCTATGACCTGATCTCATAAAAAATCCCATCTTGAAAATACATCCCCCTGTCAACCCCATTAGCTTCTAAGTATGGAGAAAAATGCATCAGGTCTATGAATCATCTTGCTTAGTCCATCACTGAAATTTCTCTCTATTTCTAGTTAATGAACTCAAAATCCATTTCACCCCTTGAAATTTCTGGATAAGAGGGGATCAAGAACATTTCCTCTATTTCCTTATAGGATAAATCCTCATGTAACCCATATTACTCTAGAATTTCCCAATAATGCTTTACTGGTCTATAAAGAATGTAAGCTTCAAGATTCACCCACTTTTCTGTGGGTGTCTTAAGATGCTTGGTGATATTATGAAATGACTCACTCCAAAACTCAATTGCATGGGGGCCTCTATCCCCAATTAATGTAGGCATATCCTATAGATGAAACTCTCTTTTCAGCTCAAACATTGAAGGTATGGTAAAAATATTCTCCCTATACATGGATTTAATGACCCTCAGGAAGTTTTCAGGAAGTTTATTTTCCATATAATTCTTTAGAGTTGTATGAAGTTATGGTCCAACTATGTTAGGAGTGTATTTATTTTTACTTTCCTAACACATGGTTCTAAGATAAAGAGGAGGTATTTTCTCTAAAAAATAAAATTCATTCCTTAGGATACATGAAAAACAATAATATCAACCTCAACATGTGATAAAAAAGAGAATAATTGACTGAAGGATCCTCTAGACTTGTTTTAATAAGCTTATTGTCATAATAAAATAGTTTCTTTTATTTATTTTATCAGTAATTTTAATGGGTTTCATTACACACTCCATCTAGGAAGATAAGTTACATGAAATAGATATGTCCCTAACATGATTAGTGCATGTAAACATATATCCCTACATTTCTATCATGATGCATGCATACATATCTCATGCCATATAGGACTATGAGTAAAAATATCATAATACAGTAATATCACAAAACATGTGAATCACCCAAGGTGAAATATCATAAAAACATAACAAGAGAACTATAAGAACAATAATCTCATCCCTAGGTACTCGGTTTTCCCCCACACAAGGGTTAGCTACACCCATGGATGAGATCATTAAAAAGTTCTGAAACATCCTAGTCTCCATTATACCTTTCCCAAATATTAACATAAAAAAAACTTGATGCTCTGATACTAATTTATAACATCCTTGACTCAACACTCCCTCATGTGACCATGTTGGGTGGGTTATGTGACCCCAAGCATGCCTCCCCGTACGCCAGAGGTTGCTAACTAGCAGCAGTTTTGTAAGAAACATAGTGGGGGATATATCCCTAGGTACAGAGTATAAATATAGTATATAATAATAACAAAGTAGTGGAAATATTAGAAAAACCTAATAAATAAACATGCATCTATAATAGAACAAATAAGAAACTCCAACAACTTAATAATAACTGAATCATATAATGATATTAAAAATATAACTAAATGACATGTTGAAAGTCAACCAAATAAAATACTAAACATACACAAATAAAGACTCCAAAATACCTTGATCTCGAGACCCTTGTTTGTCCCATATCCTTGCTCCCACCAATCTAGCAAGTAATCAACAATAAGGTCCATTTCCCTTTTCCAAACCTGAATCCATGAAATCTTCTTGGGTACCAAATGACATCCCAAATAGTGTGAGTAAAAATCAGTAGGTTGGAACCAACATTTCAAAACAAATCCTGTATAAATAATAAGTACTTCCAATAAAGTGATAAAATCGGTTTCATGAACCAACCCGAGTTGACGCTGAATCGGTTACCTGAGTCAATTTGTGTTAAGGCCTGAAGGGCATTCTTGATCCCCAAGGGCTGCCAACTAGGGTCAGGAATCATCAGAATAACCAAGGGAACAATTTCTACCAATATAAATAAATAAAATAAAGAATAAAATTAAACAAAGCATCCCAATATATATATATATATATATATAATATCCAACAAAACATCTTTTACACAAAACTGAATGATAAAACAACCTATACAACAAAACCCAAACTGAAACATGATAATACAATAACTCAATGCAACCTCAAGGTTCACTCTCCGATATCAAGACCAACCATCTCCCATGACTATCAAACTCAAGTTGAAAAATTCACCACAATCTAAAAAACAAGAAGAAACTATAGGCTTGAGTATTAAAACTCAATAGACGTACCTGGACAAATCTATTCCCAATACACATCCTTTAAAATAAAATAAACATCAAATTAAAGTTTGAAATACAATATAAAATGTAAGATTTTATATAAATTTCAATTTAAAAACCAAATATGGTTTATTTCCCTATTTCATCCCAAATTCAATTTATTTTCCAATAAAACAATGTTAACATTTTTAAGGGGAATGTTATGCTTTCATTTTAAAACAGGCACATGAGAGTATAAAACATTTTCATTTTAAAACATTTTTTCATAAACATTTGAAAAACAACACATCACTTTCTAAGGAAATATAAAACACATGAGAAACCCACAATTATCACAGAACAAGGGTAATGGAAAATAAACATACAAGGGTATCAAACCCACAAGCATCTCAATGATCGCTTCAAGAAACTAAGTTCCAATAGACATGGGTGAAACCTAAGACCTCATGAATAATCCATAACATACTAATACATGATGAATCATCCTACAAATAATGCCTCGCTCTATGAAATCAAATACTCCCACATGCTTGTCCATCCCTCACATGGTAAAGACCGATGAGAACAATCCCATACCCATAAAACTCAATATATCCCCATGTTATGGGTCACAAGCTAGTGCTTAACCTAACTAGTGTATCAATTATTCTCAAAAAAAAATATCAATACGCTAAGTTCCCATGTTAAGATATATAGAATAGGGGTGAGCCAACCGATGCCAACTGAGCATCAAATCACATTCACATATATCATATATAATATTTTTCATAATCGGAATCACCCTGAAACATTCCACAGATCAATCCCTTTTCCTTACAACATATAAATGAATAAATAGGTCTTAATGATTCCACATATAGGATATCCCATCGATTCACATAAACTCAGCAAGAGAGTTATATAATGAGGGTTTTTATGATAAACATTTCATCACTTTTATAAAGGTTCCAAATGGGACTCAAGTTCCTCTTTTAAAACCATCATTTATCAAAGAAAAAACCACCTTTCCAAAAAGACAAAAACACACCATTTTCCATTTCATTTTTTTTAAAAATATATTTTAAAAATTCACATCACACTTAATAGGAAAATATGTTCTTATGAAAATTCAAAAATGGGCTATAAACCATAATAACATGGAAACCCGCTTTTAAAAGACAATACGTGCTTCTTTTAAAATTTAAATCCACCTGAAATATTTCCCATGAAAACCAAATCATAATTTCATATGCCAAAAATTATATTAAAAATTCAAACCATGCTTTAAATATTACAAACTACATGTGAAATCCAACCAAGAGTTTTATCAAACACTTGATGTTCACATTTATAACAAAACAATACAGTTTATCACAAAACAAGGTATAAACCACCACTTTACACACTAAAAAATTTATCCAAATATCACACAATAACATTTACCATATAATAAAGTTTTTAAAATCATGAAACCAATGATTCTCAAACTTTAATGTCAAGTTAAAAGGGAAACCTACCTCAATCTCACGACGCTTCAACAACGCACAACTGAAATAATACCACAAGGGTTCCAAGAGACAAGATCTACCCAGAGGAACCTTAAACATGAAACCCCCCAACATAAATCAAGGTAAACTCAAATCCTAGATCCAAATTTCCATGGTAGAAATATATCTCAAGAGAAAATGGAGGAAATATGAAGATAGGGATAGGCGAGAAGGATTACCTTGAATATCTAACACAAAACCTAGATGAAAACTTGTAACCACACCATGGGAGATGAGGAGAGGATTAGAGATCTGGGGAGTGAATCCCTTGGAGTTGCATGAACTAGGGGAGTGTAGTATGAGGTGTTTTGGGTTAAAACTATTAACATGGTAAATTTGGAATTACATAAAATTTTACATCTCGACAGCACAGTCGGTTTGATCGCATAGTTTATCAAACTGTGTGGAAACCATCCGCCCCTTACTGGACACACCTAGGCACCAAAACAGTTTCCAAACTATGAACCAACCGTGCAGATTGGTTCTTCCATATGAAAGTGGCTTCCTGTAGGCTTATCACATGGTTTGACAAATTGTGTGCAAGATGTGATCCCTCAACTAGAAGAACCCTAAAGTCCATGGTTACCTAGTCTGAACCATATGGTTTACCAAACTATTCACTAAATGTGAACTGTCTAATAAAAATCCCAAAAACTCAACTTTTCTCAACAAACTCTTGAAAAAATAAAGGGATAAACATGGGGTTAAAACTAAATAGAGATACACCTCAAGATTTAAACTCTGTCACACCCAAAACTCGATAGAAAATCCAATATCCACTAATGAACCAGAACAGATGATGAATATGGAAAAATGAGTGTGAGAATTCTCCCCACCATTAACATTTTCCTCCCCTAGAAATCCACAACACTTATAGTTTATTGATTAAGACTAAAGATTCCCCAACCATAAGATCCAACCACTCGAATCAAGAATATCTCAACAATACCTGACAAAACACACACCTCTTACCTACAAAAAACCAACAAGCCCAAACCAATTTTCAAATAGAATAATATTGTTGGGTATAATCCAAAATCCCAATGTTTACCCAAGGGAAAAATCAGATCCAACAACTCCAAATGAAACTACTCTCGACCAAGCGAACCACAAAAACTAAACTAGACTACCAATAGGGGGAGGCCCGAACATACTCCCCACCATTAGAAATGAACAAGAATGGATTCAATCTACGAGGAATCTCATTAGAATCATAGTGGGTCTCCCCATAATTAAGGAATCAATAGTTTAAACCAACCTGAAAATTCCCACACCAAACCAAAACTCCAACAAAAAACTGGTGACAAAAGCCAGACTAAGGTCTCCCTACACCCTGTGGATTTTTAACTATGCATGAGTTTCACTCTGAGGCATATGGATAAGACATGATGTTTGAAGCATATCCTACCTCATAGTAACAAGAGAAATATTCCCATCAATCACTCTTCCTTCTGGTGACACGAACTTCCACACAACATTCCAGGAAAAAATAATAGAAGACGAGGCACTATGAGACTCACTTAAATTAAAAGGAATAGATTCAGAATTTTTAAAAGAAAGAACATGATTTCATCAAAACAGGAGTTCTTAGGAGATCCAAAAAGTTGTATTGTAAAAAAATAGAACACCACCAGGCAAAAATTCCACAACAAAAAGGAAACAAAACAACAGAAATAGACTTTAAATTGAACCCAAACGACACTTTACCCCTATGAATTGGTTCCACATCGCTTTGTAGAAACACCCCAGAATAACTATTGCACATGGAATAGGCATCCACAAGAATAAAAGGTATTTAGTGCACTCAAACATGATGAATAATTATAATATGGTTTTACACACTGATGAAACACTATGATTCCATGCCCAAAAGAAGTTGACCAAAGTTCTTGAGGTCTTTTAATTCCACAACTAGCTCCAATAGCTTCTGACAGATTCCCTACTTCCTTACTAGAATTTTCCTTAGAAATTATAGGAATTTATGGAGGTATAAATACCTTAATAACTCCATATAACTCATTCTTGACATGACCAACTCTCCTCACTACATAGGTAACATAATTTATGATGAACTTTTACACCTTCGACTACTGATCGAGATGAATCCCACACTCAAAACGTCAAGTCTTCATGGAATTTTCTGCAACATACCTCAAATAAAATGGAACAATATCCAAACAATGATTGTAGTACTCCAACATTTATCCACTACCTTGCTGCAAACAACACATTTCCATTCTCTTTATCACCTTTTATTTATCATAAAAATATTGATGGATGAACAAATCCTTGATGAAATCCCAAGTAAGATCTTTACAAGGCTAGTTCTGAGAGACTAACTTTCACCACTTCCAAGGTGGTACTTCAAGCATAAATATAGAAAAAATTGCCTTTAATAATTTAGGAAACTCAGGAATAACAAATATTCCTTCAATTTTCTGTATCTACTCTTCCACTTTGAGAGGATCATCTTGACCATGAAATAGAGGTGGAGCTAACTTTCGAAAATCAAGAATGAAATCCTTGGGTTGATCAACTAGAAAGCCTGCTAATGGTGAATCACCCATATTTTTTCCATGAATATCCATAAAATATCTATGGAGGAGAACACTAGGAAACAATAAAACCAAGTTCTTAATCAAAACCAACTCATCAACTATAAATCATATAAGAATTATGCCCACAGAAATAGGGAAACCAACATAATGATTCCCAAAACATTTCTAGAATCCCGCTAAAAACCACTTCAAATACAAACCACCAACAAGATGTTGAACTGAAAACATGACATCAACATCACTTCCAAAACATAGAAAAACAATCCATGTATCCACTAGCATTAAAAACATTACAAGTTTCCTTTTAAAAAACACTTTTTAAAAGCAAAAACAATTGGTGGATTTACACACTTTCCAATAGTATTTCTTAGAGTCTCACTCACATTCATTTTACCATGAAAATCTGGGAACATATCAACTCATTTAATACCAGGAACTCATTAACCATGTCATTAACCATCAAATTTCCTCACATATACATCCATGTGGAAACCCATGAGAATACCATAGGAGAGAAAAACATTATCATTTCAAAATTTCATATAACTTTTAAAAATAAAACCAACCACCATGTAAAATATCATTTTAAAACATCATAAACCAATCCACTTTTCATTATTTCTATATATAAAATCACATTGATTTTTCATCTAAAATTTCAATTCACTTCATCCAAAACATTCTCCAACAGTTCAAAAAATCCAACTCCATCAAAAACCATTTCATTATAAACTCATTTTCTTCTTATTCAATTTTTTTTTATTTCCAAGAAAAAAATTTCAACAAACCTATATTTTGATTAGAAAAATCCAATACTATAAACAATTTCCATTTCGCCCAAAAAAATCACAAAAACCCACTTTATCTAAAGTCTTACGTAATGTAAATTCTGAAAATCGATTTTACACTTTCCAAAACAAAACCATTACCTCTTTAAATTCAGTTTTCATAGTTCCCAAAACAAGGGTTTCCAAAACAATTTACAGAATCAAGTAATACCCAAAACAACTCACAATAGGGAACTAATGTCAGTGGGTGACTTGACCATATAGTTGGAGACCATATTCCAAACACTCCACCATTATATATAGTCTTATAAGACTATATCCCCAACTCTACATGTCTTTCAAGGCCCTTCGAGCTCACAAAGACCACTACCCCAACTCCCTTTTTGTATCCCGATGCAAGTGAACCACAAAAACCAAAGAAACCAACAGAATACCCAACATCCCATGGAAACTCTCATGGATTGGTCCAGAAAGTGTTGTCCCCTCACTCCCCCAGACTTACACTCTGAGTTCAAAAAGTCATACTCCATCTACTTTGACATCCCAAATAACATAGGTTACTATGAAAACAATATCCTCCAAACAGTTGACCTACTCTGATACCATTTTTTCACAAACCAACCCGGGTCAACCCCAAACCGGTCAACCTATCTGATTTGTGGTAAGGCTCTAAGTGTGTTCCCAAGGCCCATGCATTGGAAACTAGTGTTGAGTATCATCATAATAACCAATGGAATGATATCACCCAATATAAATAAATAAACTAAACAGTGGAATTAAAAAAATAAACCCAATATATGTATAAAATATACAACTAAACACCTTTTCCCCAGAATTTTAAGATACAAAAATCTACACAGCCAAACCTAAACTGAAACCTGACAACAAAATAACTCCATGTGACCTCAAGGTCCACACTATGATACCAAGATCAACCATCTCCCATAGAGATCAGACGTAATCTAAAACCTGCATCATAACTTAAAAACAAGAAGAAACTATAGGTGTGATGATTAAAACTCATTATGTGTGCCTAAACAAATCTATTCCCAATGCACAAACTTTAAAATAAAAGAAACATAAACTTTAAGTTTGTAATAAAATATACAAAGATAATATTTTCTACACTTTTCACTTTAAAAACCAAACATTTTTTATTTACCTATATCATCCCAAATCTCAGTTCTTTTCCAAAAAAATGATTTTAACATTTTTAAGGGGAAAGTTATGATTTCATTTCAAAACAGGCATAAGAGAGTATAAAACATTTTTATTGTAAATCATTTTTTCATAAACCTTTAAAAACCAATACATCACTTTCCAAGGAAATACACCACACATGAGAATACCAAAATGATCATAGCATAAGGGAAATTTAAAATAAACATACAAGGGTATCAAACCCACAAACATCTCAATCATCAATACAAGAAACTAAGTGCCAATAGACATGGGTGAAACCTAGAAGCTTGTGAATAATACAGAACATACTAATACATGATGACTCATCTCAAAAAGCATGCCTCACTCGGTGAAATAAAATACGTCCACACACTCATCCAGCCCCCACATAGTACAGACCAAGGGGCACTATCCCATACTAATAAAACTCATTATATCCTCATGTTAGGGCCACTAGCTAGTGTGTAACCTAACTAGTGCAACAATAATTTTTAGAAAATTCTCTCACTATTTTAGATTCCCATGTTAAGATGTATAGAAGAGGGGTGAGCCAACCTATGCAAACCGAGCATCAAATCACATTCACATATATCATATATAGTAGTTTACACAACAGACATCACCTGAATCACTCCAAGCATCAATAACTTTACCTTACTACATATAAATGAATAAATGGGTCTCAAGGATTCTACAATGAGTACATCACACCCATTTGCGTAAAATCAAAAATAGATTTCTCCAAGGAGGTTTTTCATGATAAACATTTCACCACTTTTAGAAAGGTTCCAAACGGGCCTCAAGTTCCTTTTGAAAGATCCATCATTTATCGAAGAACCAAATCACCTTTACAAAAATATAAAAACACACCCTTTTCCATTTCACAAACATTTTAAAAATCTATTTTAAATATTCACAACACACTTTCAAAGAAAATTTGTTTTTATGAAAATGCCAAACAGGACATAAACCATTGTCACATGAGAAACCACTTTTAAAAGCCATTACATGCTTATTTTAAATTATAAAACCACCTGGAATATTTCCCATGAAAAACAAATCATCATTTAGTATGAAAAAAATTCTTTTATAACTTCAAACCATGTTTTAAATATCACAAACTATAAGAGAAATCCAATTGGGCATTTTATCAAACACTTGTTGTGCACATTTATAACAAAATAATACAATTTATCACAAAACAAGGCATAAACCACCACCATTCACACCAAAAAATTTATCCAAATATCACACAAAAATATTTATCATATAAAGAATGTGAGAAAATAATTAAACCAAAGAATATCAAACATTAAAGACATGTACAAATGAAAACTTACCTCAGTCTCACAACCCTTCAACAATGCACAACTGAAATCATACCATGAGGGTTCCAAGAGATAAGATTTACCAAGATGAACCTTAAACAACAAAACCCTCCCAACATAAATCAATATAAACCCAAAACCTAGATCCATATTACCAAGGGAGAAATTGATATCAATATGAAATGGAGGAAAGAGGAATATGGAGGAGAGAATTGGCAAATTACCTGGAAAATCTAACCCAAAACCTTGTACAAAACCTAGATCCACACCATGGGAGAGGAGGAGAGGTTAATAGATCAAGGGAGGGGATCCCTTTGGGTTTCCCAAACTAAGGGAGGGGAGGAGGAGGTGTTTTGGGTAAAAAGTGCTGAGAGTTTAAATTTGGAAGTTCATAAAATTTTAGATATTGACAGCTAGCATGGTTTTTCCACATGGTTTACCAAACCATGATCTAATTGTACGCCCCTTGCTGGACACACCTAGGAACCAGCATAGTTTGGTCAAATGGTTTCCAAAATATGCACCAAACATGCGCAATGGTTCTACCATGGGATAGTCGCTTCCCGCATGCTTATCACATGGTCTGACAAACCATGCGCAACTCATGCATCCTCAACTAGACGCACCCCAATGTTTAGAGAGTTATCTGGGTCGAACCACACAGTTTACCAAACCATGTTCTAACCATGAACAGGCTACTTCCATACCCCAAAAATTAACTTTACTCCAAGAACTCTCAAACAAATGAAGGGATAACCATGGGTCAAATCTAAACAAATATAAATCGAAAAATTAAAACTCTATCATACCCAAAACTCAAGAGAAAAGTCAAGATCCAACAATGAACCGAAATAGATGATGAATATGAATAAATGGGTGAAAAAATAGGAGTATAAATTAATTAATTAATATTATACATGAAATAAATCCATTGAACCTCAAGATCTAGGTTAACACTTGGGGTCATTCCCAACTGACTTCAGCACCAAGCCACATATCTTGTACCATTTACCAAAACCATTCCAACCATTTTCATAACCCTCATAGGGTATAACCCATAAATCATCACATGAGAACCAAGAATAGCCCTATAATAATTACAACATAATTGTGACAAGCTCTGTAATCATTATAACATAATCGGGCCAATACCTATATTCATTACAACATAACTGGTCCAAGCCCTATAATCAATAGACCATAACTGGACCAGTCCCTATAATCATTACATCATAGTTAATCCAAGACAAGCCTAAAAAATCACATGGCTAATAACAAATCATATAATCATAATCCATAATTATTAATTCATCCAATTACTATTAATTTTATCCAATTATATTTAATTTCTAAATTTTTCCAAAATACATTAACTTTCAAATTAACTGATTTTATTCTAGGTGATTCCATCTCAAGAAAACACCAAATTTTCCAACCATTCCAGTTAATAATATCAGGTAATTCCCACAATTCACATTATTAAGCCAAACCAAAAATCAAAACTATAAGTTCATTGATAATTTCAAGGGTAGGATCACCCCATGAGTGGCTGCAAGGTCGGGCTAAATATCAACGAAACCAACCAAATCCTATGGAATGTCTAATCATTGTATTATTACCAATCAATGAATTATCCAATTATTCGGGTCTCATACACAATGTTCGTATGTGAATCGTAGTGATTACACATTCTTATATAATTTAAATTGATGTTAGGGATTCATTCTACACCATTGAACTCAAAAAGTATAGAAGGAGATAACAAAAACTCATGTTCATGGTACCGATAGGCTTCCATTCCCTTAAATGAGAACCAAAATTTCCTTCAACAATGAATCAAGAAGCAGATGAAGAACTAAAAGGCTTACCAACAATCTCACGATCTGTAACACCAAGACCCAAAGGATCGATCTTATGGATTGTAGTGAAGCATCCATACATAATCCAAAGAAGGAATGTAGGATAAGAGGGATGATAACGCATTATCATATTTCATGATGGCCGTTATAGTTTTTAAAATGGGTTGAACATGACATATTTATGATGTGAATAGGGGATTCATGTTGAAAATATCATGATTCCCATATACATAAAAAGTCTGTGACCTCGTAAACATATGTTTCATGATGTAAATTCTTATTTTACAGTATTCCCCAAATAATTTATGGCATAAAATGGCTTTTTATGGGGTCATATCACCGGGGAATTTTATACTATAAATCCATAATTTATGACATAAATTAGCTCTTCATCCTGTCATTTTTCACCTCTGCAACACTTACCCATATCCAACCTTCTTAGTTTCAACACTTCTAACCTAGTCTCAATAAAGGACAACCGGCTTAAGGAAAATTAAACCAAAACATAAAGAGAGACATACTTGGAAAGGATGAGATCTTAAATTCCTAGATGTCATATAAAAGTCATAATCAGTAGGCTACAAGCTTTCCAATTACATAGATAACATATAATTAATAATTAATTATTTATAATTATTAATTATTAATTAATTATTATTAATAAATAATTCATAATTACTAATTAAAAATTGATAATTGATAATTAATAATTAATAAATTATTATTAATTATCAATAAAATATAAAATATAATTATTTTTAGTTAAAATTTATTTAATTTTTTAGTTAATTAATAAGTAATACTTATAAATGATTAAAATTAATAATTAATAGTTAAAAATTAATTAAAATTTCAAATTATAAAATAAAATAAATAATTATTAATTAATAATTATTAATTCATAATTAAAATTTAATTAAAATTTCAATTAATTAATTATTATTACTTTCATGGTTGTTTTTTAAAAACCATCACTATATTTAGATAAAAAAATAAAAATAAAATTCATATTTAGCATTGGTTTTTATCGTCATTAATTAGTGATGATTTTCATAAACTACTGCTAAAAAGTAAAATAAAATATTTAGCAGCTATTGTCAAAACCATCGATAAAAAACACTAATAAGTTATCTTTTTTCATGTAGTGTCTATATATGTGTGATGATATATCCTTAGCTACATTTGTCAACTTGTAACCTATTAAAGATTGGATTTAGGGTTCATAATCAAAATCATTGTTAGCTCTGGTGGATTCCCATTGATGGTCGTTCATTCCACACACTACCACAACATCCATGTGACACACTATATCTCCACACCATTCAACCCCATATAGACTATCCAATGACCCAAGATATTATAACTTGAAAAAATATAATAATGCAATGTTTGATAACTTTTCATTCACTCAAAAGTTGACACAAACAAGCTGAAAAATATTATAATAACATTATTAAATAACCTAATATGGTAATCAATTAATAATCATATCCTTTAGAAGATAAATAGTTAGTACGAGTTAATTTTGAAAAATGGTATTTTCAATAAAAGAATCTTTTTTATTTCTCATTTTCCATTAATAAATAAATTTGAAAATTTCGAATTTTAATTATAAAAACTAAACATAATTTTTTTAATCGGTTATTTTAAAATTCACTTATTATGAAATATCTATCAATTTCTAATAAAGGTAGATTTTTAGTCAAAAATATGGGATTTATGAAAATCATAATTTACATGATTTTATCACTATGTAAGAATAACCTAGAAGATTTTAAAACCATTAATAAAATCAATTATTTAATTAAGTATTTAAATTACTAATTTTTAAATATTTTTATTATATATACAACTTATGCGAATAATTTTTAGAACTAAAGAAAAATATTGCTTTAATAAAAAATAGTTTTTGGACATTTCTTGTAATTAAGTATTATTTTGATAAAATTTTGGTTATTAATTAATTACAAAGTTACATAAACATATTTTGGTTTATAATAAATCAATATATTTCATAAAAATTATTAAAATTTATAATTTTATCTCATATATAAATTTTAAGATTAAAACAAAATTATCCTAAAAACTATTTTTATGCCTGGAGTGTGTTTATTTTTAAACTAAAATTTGTAAACCATATAAATTTTATTAAATAAAATTATTTTCACATTTATTTTATAATTATAAAATTATTTGATATGTTTAATTTTAATTTTTTTTATTTTAATTAATTATCATGGGTAAAAAAGAAAAGTTTCATAGGAAATAGTACACTTGGGAAAAAACAAAAGTAAAGGAGAAAATACTTAAATCACTAAATGATACATCCAAAATGAGTTTTTATGATAAATATTAGACATAAAATTTCTCAAACTATATATTTTTGATATATTGGAGTTCTTTACCTTGAATAATTTAAAGATATAAGTAAATAAGTAAGGTGTGCTTCCAAAACTACCATTCCCTTCACATACAAAAGGGGACACTTCCACTCCTTCATGTAGATCTATTTACTTCCAAATACTCATTAAAACTATTAAATATTACTCTAAATATAATAATATCACACTAAAATAATCCAATGTTCACTCATCCTTTGAATTTAAAGGGGACTTATAAGGAAAATTCTAGTCTCTAACATAAGTATCATCTCTTTTTTATATTTTTCATCATGATATTTCTATTCCAAATATTCTATCACAAAAAAAAATATGATGAATTAAATATATTTATTAAACAAATATTTTTATATATTAATTTTAAAACCCTTGTTTATTCATTTCCAACAACTTAGAAACACAAAGGGACATCTATTGTGTGTTTGTGTGGACTACCGCCTCCACGAAGAATCATTTTTTTGTTTTTAATCTAGTTTTTCATTTATTATCCATGAATATTAAAATATGTTTCAACATAATAAAAAATCAAAATACTATCATTATTATTCAATTATAATTATATTATGTTAAAAGAAACACCTCCTTAACTATACTCACAAATCCAGTTAAAGTGTGTTCAAGTTTAGGTTGATTTAACCACCTATATGAACGATGCTTTAAGATCCGATCATGGATGAATATGGTAAAATAAGTAATGATATTATTATAGGTTAATAATAAAATAATTTTTTTTATTTTTTTAGAAGTTATATGAGTTATATAATTTATTATTAATAAATAATCTTCGATCCAAAAATTACCAAAATAAGTTGTTATCAATTCTATTTTCACATAATGTAACCAAAAAACCTAATGAATGAAATGGAATGATTTTAAATAAATATAAATTATAAATTATATATTATTATGTTATATATCAGTAATTAAATTTCTATAAAATGATAATTAATGGTATCAAAATTATCAAACTTGTGCAAAACAGTTAAAGTTATTAACACCTGATGGTCATAATACACTATAACTAATAAATATACTCATGATAAAAAATTATAATAAGGATTATAAAAGGGTAATATTTAATAATAATATTTTTTAATAGGTTATTAATTTAGTTATTTATATTTTATAGGAATTTATATTGAAATTGACTAATAAAGGAAATAAGTTATGGGTTTTTCATCTCATCTTCTCTTTATTGAGACATGTTTTAATGGTATGCACCAATTTTTTATTTATATGATGCATATAAAGAAAAAAATTATTTTGGAATAATAAATGATTTAATTCATGATATTTATATAACTATACTATATTCAATATTCTAATTACTTTTAAATCATAAATTTCTAAATTCGTTAGGGATTTTCATGACTCAATTCTATTTAATTGGCCATAATCACTCTTATTTTTATATTATATTTCATGATTGATCTATTATAAAATATAATAATTTTAGGATTTATTTGGATATTCTATTATAGGTAAATCATGTTTTACACCAAATAATTCTTCCTCAATGATTCTAATATTTCATTAAAATTCATTTTTAAGAATAATTTTCATTTCTTTTAAGGGATTTTCCCTCCATATATATGTTTTTACTTCCTACTAATTTTCTACTTTATCTAGTTTAAAATCATTTTTTATCACCAATGACCCTTTTCCTCCTTTATTCAATTTAAAACATAGGATCCATCATCCTTTTAAGTATGTGGGTTTTCAAAACGTATATTTCAAAATATTCAAAAGGATTTTCCATGCATTAGAAATAAAAAGTTTTATCATCTACTCCATATATTCTTTTGATAAATTTTATTTTTTTTTCAAATTTTAAATATTAAAGATTATTTTTTAAAGTAAAAAAATTTCAAATTATGTCCACTTACATTTTTTAAACCATTATGTATTTTTCAAATATCCTTTATTAAATATTAATTTAAAAGAAACCATTTTCCAATTATTTTCACTTCTCCATTTTGAATCCTTTATTTATTTTCAATAGAATTTCATTAAGAACTATTTATAATAAGTTTTCCAAAATTATTTTATTTCCCTTAAAAAATTTATTTGAAAGTAATTTTTAATTCAATGTTTTAAAAGGTCTTTTAAAAAAATTTGTATTTTCACATCTATTTACCCTCTATGGTTTTTTTATTAAGTAGTGTTTTGACCAACCTATATATTTTATTATGATATGATTCCTTTTGGAAAATGTAATTTTTTGATATCTTATGATTTTTTAAGTCCATGATATTAGGTGTTTTTTGAAGTCTTAAGAAACCCATTTTTTCCTTTGGTTATTTAATATATGATGATGATTGGTTTTATGTGTCACACATATGTATGGATGATGATGGGTGGGGTATTATATCATATTTTAATACATTTGTTTAATCTTATATCTCATGAGATATTTAGTCATGGAAAAACTTATTTTTTTATATGAGTGTGAACATGATAGGCTTGCTGACATTTCAAGCATAGACATAATAAGCTTGTTCAAATATGTGTGAGAATAATGGGTTTTATTTTATAGGTATTTCTATACTTTTGTATGTTCCATATTTACATGTTGTTCACCATGTTATGATAAATTTTCAATATTCATTTCATTTCCATTAAATTCAATGTTTTCAAGATTTTGTCTTATTTTTAATGTATTTCACAATTTTATATCATGCTCACATGTTACATGACTATTGGGATGTGTTTTGAGCCAGGTCATATATTTTATTATTCCTTAATTTTCCCTTTATGATATTATGTTACACTAACATGATTTATGATTTTCATATATGGTCTTTTGGTCTTTTATTATGATATTTATTTCTCCCTCATGATTTACTTCATGTTATGATATGTTTACCCTTACTAAGTGTATGAGATCACCCCTTTATTATGTTTCTAATCCTTAGGTTATGAATAATTATATCAGGTGATATGTCTATAATAATTTCAATAGTATCATGATTATGGAGAAATGTATAAAACGTTAAAAATACGGTGTTTAAATAGTTAGTCCCCAAGACAGTAAATCATTCAATACATTGGATATTTGACCATTTGTGATATATAATATTCAAATAATGTGATTATTGTATTATTTAATTAATGTTTAGTATAGGTTAATATAGTTAGAATCAGATCATGGTTTACATATTTTGAAGATTATTATAGTTTTTTTATATTAGTTTAAAGAACATTAGTGAATGGCCTATGGAAAATTCTAAGGGATGATTTTAAGTATAGGATACTATCATGAGATTTTGGTAAATTAGATATTATGTGGTTATCCTCGAAATTGCATCCATGTCTAGATACGATAAGTGGATGTGGTTTTTGAGTAGATTCATCTAGAGGTGATAACCACAAAAAGAGTTGGTTTAGTATAACTCAATCATCATTGGATTATGGTGAATGTTCCCTTACTATGCACCTAGTTTGAAACTCCAGAGGTGATATTCCTCGGTTAATCACATTATCTTTACAAACCATTATGAGGTTTTTAAATATATATTACTACTTCTGTTATAAATATTTCCATGTATAACAATTATTGAAATCTATAGATTCATAGGCTAACATATTCACATAATTTATGAAATACTTACTATATTTTTATAGTTTAATTTTATGTAAAATCATTAATTTAAGTATACTCATTCCTAGTTTTCCTTTGGTTAAAGAAATGGTGAGAACCTATAAGAATCAATTTAAGAATTAGTGAAATGGATAATGTGGAGATTATCACATTCTTCAACTTGATGACATTGGGAATGGAATGAAAAATGTCATGGAAATTATCATCCACTTATCTAATGTTGTTGGAAACAACCCAAATAATATTGAACTCTTAAATTCAACAAGGATTGAAAAACTCACTATCAAGACGTTTAAGAGGGAACATCCACCCACTTTTATCAAGCCTCCAATCCACTAGTTTTTGAGAACTGTTTCATTAAAATATAAAAGATATTTTTCATTCTTTAGTGATGAGACTATGAGAATTTTGTTTTAGAAGTCAATCATATAAAAGGTTATTATAAATAATGGTGGAGTTTCATTTAGAATTCATTGGTAAAAGTGGACATAGACTCTATAGAATGGGATTAATTCAAGAATAAAATTTTCACTATGCATTTTCCATGGAATATCTACACAATAATAGAGCTGAAATTCTTTCAATTTAAGCAAATAGTGGATGAATCAATTGGATTATATGAGAAACAATTCCCAAGACTTGTGAGGTATGCTTCTGATTTCATCTCTAATACTATGATTAAAATCAATATCTTCTTTATTAGATTAAAGATGATTCTTTGAATGTTTTTAAAAATTTTAGAATCTATGAATATATTGTTTGATGTGATCTTAAGGTTGAGATAGAAACTATAACCTCTCAATATTTTGGAGAAAATAAAAGGAAATTAGAGTATCATGTAAGAACTTATAAAAAGACACATGCTGAGAAGAAACCCCAATTTCCTACATGTAATAAATGTAGAATAAATCAACCAGTTTATTTTATCATCAGATCAAGGATTTTTTTTAGGTGTGATAAAGTAGGACACCAATCCGACAACTATTGAAGAGAGGATAAGAGGATTATTAATTCAATAGAAGATAATAATTATATGTTAATGATCCTCCCACACTAAAATGTTTCAGATGAAAGGATTTCAGACATTTTGTGAATCAATTCTGAAAACCTCATGCCAAATAGGAAAATATGCTCTAGTAACCTACCAACCCAAGGGAATGAGAAAGGGAATTCACAATCACTACCACTGAGGTAGATCATGAAAATAAATTTATGTGAGATACACTTGATCTATTTTCTAGATCTTCTAATACCATATTTTATTTTGGTTCATCACATTCTTTTATATCACACAAGTTTTCTAAAAAAGTGAAATCACCACCAAAATTAGTGGACATTGAACTATCAATGAAAATACCTTGTTGAACAATGATCACATCAAACATTAACAAATAATCTTTGATTGCGATTTATGAGAGCATAATTCTTATGGATATAATTATTCATTATTTGGTTAAATTTGAAATATTATTGTGTATAGATTGGATTTCCTTGCATAAATAGCATACTAACTTTTAGGATAAGGAAGGCTTATTTCATATCCCAAATCATCATATTATCATATATCATTACATGTAGTATTATTAACTCTCTATTTAATAGAATTCTGTAATGTGGGTTATGGAACCTGACAACAAGGGACTCATAGATTAAATTATTGGGGAGGAATCCAAAATTTAAAACATTCCTATTATATGCTAATATATTGATGAATTTATAGGTGAACTACATGGTCTTCCCCCAGAGTGTGAAGTTTTGTTTTCAATCATACTCATACCTAGATCCATGATTATCTCAAAGATCCCATATAGAATGGCTCCCATTGAATTGGAGGAGTTAAAGAATAAACTACAATATAAATTGAACAAGGATTTTATATATCCCAGTGCTTCACCATGTGATGCACTGGTCTTATTTGTTAAAAAGAAAGATATATTGATATATATTTGCATTTATCATCACGAGCTTAATAAAATCCTGATAAAAAACAAGTATCTTCTACACCGTATTGATGATATATTTAATCAACTCTAATGAGATCAATGCTTCTCAAATATTGAACTTTGGTCTGGATACCATCAGTTGAGGCTCAAAAGGGAGGATATTTCCCTAAAAAAATTTCTTATGAGGTATAAACTCTATGAATTTATACTTTTTCCATTTACACTAACCAATAAACCTATTATCTTCATGGATCTAATTAATAGAGTCTATAAGGAATACCTTGATAAATTTGTAGTTGTATTTATAGATGATATTATTATATATTTAAATATTAAGGAAGAGTATGAAGATCACTTGAAAATTGTTTTAAAGACATTGAGGAAGGAAAAGTTGTAAACAAAAATTATAAAATGTGAATTTAGGCTATAAAAGGTTTCATTATTGGGTAATTTAATCACAAGAAGGGGCATATAAGTAGATCCATCAAAGAAAAAAGGTATCGAGTAATGGCCCAAACCGAACACTGTAAAAAAATCCATATTTTTATTTGTTTAGTGGGATATTACCAAAACATTATGATAATTATATCATGGATATGAAACCCTATACGAAATTTTACACAGAAGGTAGTAAAGATTATTTGAATAGTGGAATGTGAATAATGATTTATGGAACTAAAAAAGTGGTTTCTTTCTGATCTTTTACTTATGTTACCCTATAATGGGTAAGGTTTTTATAATATACAATGATGCTTTAAAAAAGGGTTTTGGTTGTGTCCTCATGTAGAATCAGAAGTTAATTATTTATGCTTCATTCCAGTTAACGAATCATGAAAAAAATATCCAACACTTGATTTAGATATGAAAGTAGTAATATTTTCATTTAAAATTAGTGAAATTATCTCTATAATGAAAAGTGATACATATATACTGATCATTATATATTTAAATATATATTAACATAGAAGGAATTGAATATTTTCTAAAGGATACGGTTCGATCTGATAAAAGATTATGACTGCTCGATGCATTAGAACCCATGGAAGGAAAATAAGGTAATTAATGCTCTGATAAGGAAATTACATGATACTATATCCATGATGAGAATTTAGATAGACATTATGATCATGTATTTAAAAAGTATTAATCTTTAATCTAAAATGGTGGGATAAAAATCATGTATTTTAGAATTTACTACTCAACCTTCCTCTTTTATAAAGATCAAAGAATCATAGAAATATGATGTAGAGCTATAGAAAAAGGTTGAAAATATAATAGATTTCAAATTTGATAAAGATGGAGTAATAAGTTTTGGATCCTAGATATGTTTCACATCAATGATGGGATTGAAGAAGGAAATTTTGGATGATGCAAATAGCTGATACTTTTATATATATACAGGAAGTTTGAATATGTATAGAGATATAAAAAAACTTTTTTTGGGATAGTATGATGAGATAGATTATATAATGTGTATCTCTATGTTTATTATGAGTGTAATTTAAGGTTGAATAGAAAAAATCTAAGGTTTTTTTTCAACCATTACATGTACCATTATGGAAATGGTAAAACATCACTATGTAGTTCATTGTGGGAGTCTCTAAAAATTATAAATTCTATAATGTTATTTGGGTTGTAGTTGATTTATTTACAAATTCAACACATTTTATTTCCATTAATGAAAATTTTTCCCTTGAGAAAATCTCCATGATATATATAAGGAAAGTGGTTATGATAAGATTAATTCTAGAATTCTGATGACACTATATTAGGCTCTATATGGGAAGAGATTCAAGACTCCAATATACTAGGTTATAGGTGGAAAAAGGAAGCCGATAGGTCATATCCATGTCTAAGAAATGACGGTGAAGATTCAAACCATTCAGCAGCACATGAAAGTGGAAAATAGATGACAAAAAAGTTGTATAGATAATCATTGATGAAATATTGAGTTTGATGAAAGTGAAAAGGTGTTTCTTATAATATCTCCAAGGAAGAGGGTTATTACATTTAATAAGAAAGGGAAGTTGATCCCAAGATGCACCAGTACCTTTAAGATCCTTTCTCTTATTGGGGTCATATTGTAGAGACCCGAATCTTGACGTACATGGACAATACATTACTTTTGCGGAATACTTAGTACATAACAAAAACACACACACAAGGATCGTAATAGTTTAGTGTCTTTGGAAACTCGAAACATAATCTTCTAATCGTGGTGAATGATCTTCAATATCTCCCATAAAGATCTTCCCTTTTTTTACCTAAAACCTTTCTTTATATCCTGGAGAAAAGAAAACATAAAAGGGTGAGCTCAAATGCTCATCAAGGGCAAATAAAGGAAATAAAAATCATATCATATCTTTTTGAAAATCATAACCTGCAAAAGAGATCATAATATCTTAACATGGAATAAATCATATAAGTGAAAATGAGATCCCCATAATCATAACATGAAACTTGAAACTTGGTGGCATGGACACATAATCATAGAGAATCATTTCTTATTAGTCAAGACTCATTGCCAAGACTATCGTAGTGGACAAAATCCCTTTCTGAACCGAGTCACCCTCATTTCAGTCCTGTTTCACTGAACCGATATAACCTACCGTTCCAGCCATGTCTATCTCATGAGATATAAAATCTTTACCCAATGCACTGGAGGGAGATATAGGTACCACCCATCTCATAATGATACCATTCTTATGTGTTCCACAAAATCATAAACCATACATCATAGCATAACCCATGTAATAAAAATGGGATTCTTAAACAACATGATATCATAAAACAATTCATATAAGATAAAGGAATTCATAAAAATATTTCCATCACAACATAATAAAATACATGTAATAATAGGGATAAAAATAGAACCCTTTTATTATCTTAGTTGGAAAATAATTTGGATAAAATACTTGAACTCCATTCTTGAGGAAAATATCCTTTCTACTTCAAAAACATTTTTCCTTTCATAACATGTCATACGACTTTAAAATAAAAGAAGTTGATTAAAAATAAACTTGAAAACTTTTAAAGGAAGCTTCTTGGAAATAATGTTTTAAAAATCTATTCATGCCATATAAGTTAAAAAAACATTCTTCTCGTACTTTTGTCGGAAAAGTCAAAAAATACCTCGTACGAAAAACGAGAAAAGATTCCTTTCATATCTTTTACTAAAAACTCACCGAAGGGTAAAATTGGATTTAAACTATTGTAAGTGGATGGAAACAATATTACATATTGAGGGAACATGCATGTGGATGATAAAATACACCCTAGTAAATACCAAATTATAAACAATCCCGGATAAAAATGAGATTGTGATATTTCCCTTACCTTAGGTCCGATTTGCTTTGTACGTGTCCGAAGCTCCTCTTCTTTGGAACGCCTCTTTGAATCCTCCACTTAGGGAACTAATATTGGTCTTTGAAGAAGACCAGGACCTCTAGTATTATTCTAGGGAAGTGGAGAGGAGAAAATGGCAGAGGTTGACCGAGCTTGAGTGCTCAATTTGGTGTGAGGAGGAGGGGGAGGAGGTTTCCTTTTATAAGGGAGGAGAGGAGCACCTTAGGAATATCTCAAAATATTATTTTATATTAAAGTCAAAATCGGTTTATAATGGTTCCAAAGGGTCTTATTTCGAAGCTAAAGTGGGGATGGGTCTATATCCTATCATCCAATAGGGTTTAGACAAGTTTAGGGTATTAATTTAACCTTATCAATTAGATTTAACTCTAAGTTAAATAATTTAACTTTTACTGTGTCTTTTTGTTTTCTTTCACTATATGGTTAATACACTTACTATAACATGCCAAACGAACCCCAAATTGTTTATTATTAATATATATATGATTATCTAAGTCATTTTTCCGAACCTTAGATTTTTAGGAATAAAATAACAATTAATTATAAAATATTTTCTTTAAAAACTATTTTGTGTCAATTTTGACACTATTTGATATATGATTTTTGTGAAAGTCATAGCAGAATTATATGTTCAAACCAAGTTGATTAAATCAACACTAATATATCATAGTAACCTAGAAAATTAGTGGAATTCATAAAAAGTCCCAAATTACATTTATTTTGGTGTTTATAACATCAATTATGTCAATATTTCATAAATAAGATAATTACTGCATCATCATTGTGTCATAAATAAATTAAATTGTTTGATGTCTAAAAATTACAAATAAAATACCATTATGTAGGAAATAATTTTATCTTTCTAATGAATATTTACAATCGAATTTATCTTATGTACAACCCTAATTTAAAAATGTTTTAGTAAATAAACTTTGATTTTAACTCTTTTAACTCTTCTTTGAATTAAATAATAATAAATGTCCTAATCTAATCCAAGTGGGCCTAAATGATAATATTTTACACTTAAGGTTGTTTTTGGTCGATATACACTTGTCCAATAGAATTAGGACATGTGTTAGGGTAATATTAATATCATTCTTACCCTTAATTACCCTATTTACTTTTAACCGTGGTAAATAAAAGTAAAAAGTTACTATTCACCAAAAATTATTTTCATCTCATTGAACCACATTTTACTTACTGACATCAACCGTGTCTCTCAGATTTTTTTAATTCCATTCACAGAAGCGGTAAAATTAAGTTTTATGAAAAATTCAGTTTTTTAACTACCACTTAGTAGTTTCACTATTCATAAAAAATTGATGTTTTTCAGAACAATGCCAAAATTTCATCCTAAGCTATATTTCATATTCCGAATTCAAAAATGAAGTCTATTTTACCAAATTCATAACATAGATGTTGCATTAATTATTTTTATAATTAAATCCCGCTGTTAAAACAAATAGCGTGTTTTAAAGAAACAATATTTATCAAAAGATTGACACTTGATTATGTCTGGTTTAAATGTGAAATTACAACCATTGACCAACATTGTATTAAATTGTAAAAATATATTCTAAATATAATTTAAAACCACTCAAATTAATAATTTATCACTATTAATTATTTCGATTAAAAAAGTTGTTTTTAATTATAATTTAGTAATTTTCACTATTCATCAGAATATGAAAGTTATCCGAAAAGTACCAAAATTTCACCTTAGGCTAAATTCGATACTCCGAATCCAAAAATGATGTCCATTTTGAGAGATAAATTTTCTAAAATTTAAAAAGTGGTTATTACTATTCATAACGGCTAGTTTTAATAATATTTTAATAGCATATCGTTGTTTCGTGAAACTCGGTATTGCGTACTACACACGCTATCGAGGAAGGTTGCGATTGAGTGTAATGCAAGGCAATTCAATGATGCGTGTTGTGCAAGCTCCTTTTGGTGTAGCGTACAACACAAGACATTAATAAAATTAAAAAGAATATTTTTCATAAAATCTCGGGCTGTTACATTCTACCCCCCTTAAAATGAATTTCGCCCTCGAAATTCGTCGGGGTTATAAACGGTTTACTATTCGAAAGTTTATTTAATAGAAACCCACATCGTAAAAAGGAATATCAAAACCAATCTTTAAAAAACAAAAGTATGAAACGTAACGGTCACCCAAATAAACTAATCACTGGGTTTCCACATAGGTGAAAATATGGATATGGAAGAGAAATCTAACCATCATGTTCTAATGGAGATTGGTAGAGAACATGGCTATGGAAAAGCCATAAATTTGTGACGATCTAAGGTACCATCTGATTCATCAGATATAAGATCACTAGGACAACATTTTTGGTTTTCAAGATGGTTTCCCTAAAGTTAATGAATTTGAATTAGAATAAATACTTACTTTATTTTGGTACAATCTCACTGTTGTTCGTGCCTTTAACAATTTCCACTTCATCTCTTAAATAAATGAAGTTGAATTTGTTATTCGTGAAGTGTTAGCAGATCATGTGATAGAATGACGGGTCATTCCATCTGTCTCAAACAAAAGGTTAGCAAAAATTATATACATAAGTCGATCTATAGTGAGATTAATCATATATGGTTCCTAAAATGGACTTTATACTTCATATATCATACTGCTTAATATAATAAAACTAGTTTCTAATAAACAGAGACTTTATGTAGGCCAGTGGTAGGCGATAAAGGCCAGTCGCACTTTAGTTGTGGGTTCGATTCCCACATCCTTGTCCAACGCAATGGGTTGTCGCCCATCCTGCAGGTTGTCCTTTTTCTAAAACTATATTACTATAACATCCCATCAATAATATCGAGAAAACTTCTATCCTTAAACTTATGTCCAACATAATCCATTCCAATCTTTAGGCTTATCCATAATACTGCAGTCCACTCTCATAACATATTGAAAACGATTACCAGAGATTTAACACCATCATCGATCCCAATATATCATAAGATATGTTTTGTTGGTCACATTCCAAACATTCAAAGTCCTTAATCATGTATTCTCTTGAATAGCTTAGTGAAAACATGAATGCAGTTAAAATTTAACACTTTCCACATACCAAAATCATCAAAATTCTATATACTCAAACCATGATATCACTTAGTCCTTATATCAATCATGAGCTCATGAATACTGTTAAACATTTCATTTTCTCATTTTCCCTTCATTATGCGCATATCATCTTATTTCCAAAAATATCTCAATCACTTTGAATACCACATTAGACCAATACATAAATATTCCAATACTCCATGATACAATATTATTTTGGAATCCCATTACATAAACACTTAATCATTCCACCACATCATTGTCATATTCAACATCGCCAATAGTGATCGCATGTGACTTCCCTTTGTCCTTTGCCTTCAGTGGTTTCTCATGTTGATCATCACTAACCCTTGGATTAGGGCATTTATTAGCATAATGCCCAATTTCCTTGCACTTGAAGCATTGAAGTGTTGGTGGTGCGTTCTCTGCAGTGTTTGCTTTATTCACATCATTAGAAAACCTTTTTCTATTACTTCAACACTCAGCTGCTCGATGACCTTCTTTTCCACACTTAAAACATTTTCTAGTCCCTTTAAGACAATCTCCACCATGCTTCTTTCCACACTTTGTGCATAAGGAAACATTCATCTTCTTTTCACCATTATTCTGAGATTTCTCCTTGAACTCCATCTTTCGTTTCTTGTCAAAACCATGAGATGGATATGTAACACCAACTTCCATTTCTACCTTGATAGCACAACGCACAATTTCTTTATAGCAACTGAAGTCTCTTATAGCTAATTCCCTTCGAAGACTTGGTTTTAAGCCACTGAAAAATCGATCAACTTTACTTTCAGGTTGGATGATAATACCAGAAGCGTACCTTGCAAGTCTTGTAAAATTTGCTTCGTATATACCAACAGATTCATCATCCTTCTGCTTCAGCTCAAGAAACTCCTTTTCCATCTTTGTTCGAAGAATACGAGGGAAGTACTTACTGAAAAACAAGTTCTTGAACTCGTCCCATTCCATGGACTCAATTTAATATCTTTTCCTCGTATTCTTGATAAGATTCCACCATTGATCAGCTTCACCTTCCAAACGATATACTGCTAAGATGACTTTATCATGCTCAGAACATTGAAGAACTGAAAATATCTTTTCAGTGGTACTGATCCATTGTTCAGCAACAAGTGGATCAGAATACCCACTGAAAGAAGGTGGACGTTGCCTCATGATGGACTCAATAGAATATTGTTCCCTTCTCTGCTCATTTGGAAGTCCAAAATGATTCATAGCTTGTGTAAGTATAACAATAAGATTTCGCACTCCATCTCCCATAACATTTGTTTGTTCAGGAGGACAATCATTGCATTGTCCATTGCATTGATCAACACGGTTCCTTCGGGTTCCATCCAACATCTAAAACCCAAAAAGAATAGTGTGAGAGGAAAAAATCATGCTAGGGAAAACAACATAATAAAGGGGGAGTACCTTCAATATATAACATCTTAGGTTTAATTCTATGATCGTTAGCGTAATTCTAGTACTATAACCTATACGTATACTTAACCTTAGGGACATCCCTAGACATACCTTAGAAATATCTCTAGGGATCTCACTAACGTTTTCGCATCCTGGTTTCCAAAGGTTGACTAAACCTTTCCTCTGATACCAACTGTAGAGACCCGAAGCTTGACGTACATGGACAATACATTACTTTTGCAGAATACTTAGTACATAACAAAAACACACACACAAGGATCGTAATATTTTAGTGTCTTTGGAAACTCGGAACATAATCTTCTAATCGTGGTGAAAGATCTTCAATATCTCCCATAAAGATCTTCCCATTTTTTTACCTAAAACCTTTCTTTATATCCTGGGGAAAAGAAAACATAAAAGTGTGAGCTCAAATTCTCAGCAAGGGCAAATAAAGGAAATAAAAATCATATCATATCTTTTTGAAAATCATAACCTGCAAAAGAGATCACAATATCTTAACATGGAATAAATCATAGAAGTGAAAATGAGATCCCCATAATCATAACATGAAACTTGAAACTTGGTGGCATGCACACATAATCATAGAGAATCATTTCTTGTTAGTCAAGACTCATTGCCAAGACTATCTTAGTGGAGAAAGTCCCTTTCTGAACCGAGTCACCCTCGTTTCAGTCCTGTTTCACTGAACCGGTATAACCTACCGTTCCAGCCATGTCTATCTCATGAGATATAAAATCTTTACCCAATTAATTGGAGGGAGATATAGGTACCACCCATCTCATAATGATACCATTCTTATGTGTGCCACAAAATCATAAACCATACATCATAGCATAACCCATGTAATAAAAATGGGATTCTTAAACAACATGATATCATAAAACAATTCATATAAGATAAAGGAATTCATTAAAATATTTCCATCACAACATAATCAAATCCATGTAATAATAGGGATAAAAATAGAACCCTTTTATTATCTTAGATGGAAAATAATTTTGATAAAATACTTGAACTCCATTCTTGAGGAAAATATCCTTTCTACTTCAAAAACATTTTTCCTTTCATAACATGTCATACGACTTTAAAATAAAAGAAGTTGATTAACAATAAACTTGAAAACTTGTAAAGGAAGCTTCTTGGAAATAATGTTTTAAAAATCCATTCATGCCGTATAAGTTAAAAAAACATTCTTCTCGTACTTTTGTCAGAAAAGTCAAAAATACCTCGTACGAAAAACGAGAAAAGATTCCTTTCACATCTTTTACTAAAAACTCACCGAAGGGTAAAATTGGATTTAAACTATTGTAAGTGGATGGAAACAATATTACATATTGAGGGAACATGTATGTGGATGATAAAATACACCCCAGTAAATACCAAAGTGTAAACAATCCCAGACAAAAATGAGATTGTGATATTTCCCTTACCTTAGGTGTGATTTGCTTTGTACGTGTCCGAAGCTCCTCTTCTTTGGAATGCCTCTTTGAATCCTCCACTTAGGGAACTAAGATTGGTCTTTAAAGAAGACCAGGACCTCTAGGATTATTATAGGGAAGTGTAGAGTAGAAAATGGCAGAGGTTGGCTGATCTTGAGTGCTCAAATTGGTGTGAGGAGGAGGGGGAGGAGGTGCCCTTTTATAAGGGAGGAGAGGGGCACCTTAGGAATATCTCAAAATATTATTTTATATTAAAGTCAAAATCGGTTTATAATGGTTCCAAAGGGTCTTATTTCGAAGCTAAAGTGGGGATGGGTCGAAATCCTATCAACCAATAGGGTTTAGACAAGTTTAGGGTATTATTTTAACCTTATCAATTAGATTTAACTCTAAGTTAAATAATTTAACTTTTACCATGTCTTTTTGTTTGCTTTCACTATATGGTTAATACACTTACTATAACATGCCAAAAGAACCCCAAATTGTTTATTATTAATATATATATGATTATCTAAGTCATTTTTCCGAACCTTAGATTTTTAGGAATAAAATAACAATTAATTATAAAATATTTTCTTTAAAAACTATTTTGTGTCAATTTTGACACTATTTGATATATGATTTTTGTGAAAGTCATAGCAGAATTATATGTTCAAACCAAGTTGATTAAATAAACACTAATATATCATAGTAACCTAGAAAATTAGTGGAATTCATAAAAAGTCCCAAATTACATTTATTTTGGTGTTTATAACATCAATTATGTCAATATTTCATAAATAAGATAATTACTGCATCATCATTGTGTCATAAATAAATTAAATTGTTTGATGTCTAAAAATTACAAATAAAATACCATTATGTAGGAAATAATTTTATCTTTCTAATTAATATTTACAATCGAATTTATATTATGTACAACCCTAATTTAAAAATGTTTTAGTAAATAAACTTTGATTTTAACTCTTTTAACTCTTCTTTGAATTAAATAATAATAAATGTCCTAATCTAATCCAAGTGGGCCTAAATGATAATATTTTACACTTAAGGTTGTTTTTGGTCTATATACACTTGTCCAATAGAATTAGGAAATGTGTTAGGGTAATATTAATATCATTCTTACCCTTAATTACCCTATTTACTTTTAACCGTGGTAAATAAAAGTAAAAAGTTACTATTCACCAAAAATTATTTTCATCTCATTGAACCACATTTTACTTACTGACATCAACCGTGTCTCTCGGATTTTTGTAATTCCATTCACAGAAGTGGTAAAATTAAGTTTTATGAAAAATTCAGTTTTTTAACTACCACTTAGTAGTTTCACTATTCATCAAAAATTGATGTTTTTTAGAACAATGCCAAAATTTCATCCTAAGCTATATTTCATATTCCGAATTCAAAAATGAAGTCTATTTTACCAAATTCATAACATATAAGTTGCATTAATTATTTTTATAATTAAATCCCGCTGTTAAAACAAATAGCGTGTTTTTAAGAAACAATATTTATCAAAAGATTGACACTTGATTATGTTTGGTTTAAATGTGAAATTACAACCAATGACCAACATTGTATTAAATTGTAAAAATATATTCTAAATATACTTTAAAACCACTCAAATTAATAATTTATCACTATTAATTATTTCGATTAAAAAAGTTGTTTTTAATTATAATTTAGTAATTTTCACTATTCATCAGAATATGAAAGTTATCTGAAAAGTACCAAAATTTCACCTTAGGCTAAATTCGATAATCCGAATCCAAAAATGAAGTCCATTTTGAGAGATAAATTTTCTAAAATTTAAAAAGTGGTTATTACTATTCATAACGGCTAGTTTTAATAATATTTTAATAGCATATCGTTGTTTCGTGAAACTCAGTATTGCGTACTACACACGCTATCGAGGAAGGTTGTGATTGTGTGTAATGCAAGGCAAGTCAAGGATGCGTGTTGTGAAAGCTCCTTTTGGTGTAGCGTACAACACAAGACTTTAATAAAATTAAAAAGAATATTTTTCATAAAATCTCGGGCTGTTACACATATACTATCTCTTAGCACTCACACCACACCTATCCCAAGTAAAAGATGTGTTCCTTGTACCACTTTTGATATAGTTCATACCAGACCCTTCACATATTCTAAGCTCCGAAGTTGTATAAATGGAACATGAACTATTATTCGAAGAACAACCAATGGAAATTCTACATCAAAGATATAAGGTGATGTAGAGAAAGACATATCATCTAGTCAAGGTTATATGAAAAACTCATAAGTTTGAGAATAATAAATGAGATCTTAAGAAAGTGATGAGAGAAAAGTACTCTCATTGGTTTTCTTCCATATAATGAAATTATTATAATGAAAATATTTTAACAGGGTAGAATGTAATGACCAAAGATTATAGATCTTATAAAAAGATAATGACATAACACATGAAAAATTTTCATTCTTGAAACACCCAAAATAATTTATCTTTAACATATTAGTATGAAATTAATAATTAACCTTACATGGAAATAAATTAAGAATCATATCTTTAGAAGAGAAATAGTTGATATTAGTTAATGTTGAAAAAGGGTATTTTCAATAAAATAATTTTGTTAAATTTATCATTAAAATATATATTTTAAAAATCTATAATTATAATTAGATAAAATAAAACTCATTTTTTAATTCAAAATATAAAAAATTACTTATTCTAAAATTTTGAAAATTTTATAAAAAGTTGCTTTTTAGTCCAAAAATGATGGATTTAAGAAAAATATACTTTTCCTGATTTTATAACTATATAATAATAACCTAGAAGATTTAAAAACCTTTAAAGAAATAAATTTTTAAACAAAGGAAAAAAATTATTCATTTTTAAATATTCTTCGTATAAAGAGAACATATGCCATGGAATTTTAGAACTAAAGGGAAATGTTTCTCTAATAAAAAAATTATTTTTCGTCTTTTATTTTAATTATGTAATATTTTGGTAAAAATTATGTTATTATTTAATTTTAAAGTTACATAAAATTATTTGGGTTTATAATAAATAATTATATTTCATAAAATCATTAGGATTGACAAATTTATCTCACACATAAATTTTATGATTAAAAAAACCTAAAGAATATTTTTTGTGTTAGGTACATTTATTTTTAAAATAAAATTTATTAGACCTAGAAATTTAATTTGAAAACATTATTTTCATATTTAGTATTATAATTATACTATTGGGTGATAAGTTCAAATTTAATTTTGTTCTTATTAATTAACTACTATGGGAGAAAATTACCTAGGTGAAAGTACACTTGGGAAAAACAAAAGTAAAAGTGAAAACCCATAAATCACTCAAGGATACCTCTAAAATGAGCATATAGGAGGAATTTTCAACCTCATAATGTACTAAAATCCATATATTAAAAATATTGGAGTTTTATTTCATGAATTATGAAAATATATACTTCAATGAGTGAATGGTGTTTCAAAAACTACCCTTCCAGTCACTCAAAAATAACGTTTTATTCCAAAAACCCTAAAACTCAAGGGGGGTCTAAATTGGTCCATCCCATGGACTTAGCCACTTAAAATAGGTAATAAATAATTAGTAATATATCCAATTCTATGAAAAATAATTAAGTTATCACTGGGACATCCCTTGCTTTCCAGATTGTCCACAGAAAAATTCCCCTCCTTCCTAGTGTGGTAGATTGATGTCTCTTGGCTAATGAGAGACATGAACTTCCCGATATAATACACAAAAAACACTAAAATTTTTTCACTATCATGTAAGAAACTGAAAAAAAACATGGATTCTGAATTTAAAATAGAAATATGGAAATTGCATAGCTTGTAAAGAGTGATACCGCTGAGCATGGATCTCACTTTTGCCTCCACAGAGTTTCATGAGCAATAATAGGTACTAAAACCGAACACCATAGATCCCCTAACATTGAACACAACAAATCCTTTTCTTATATAACCCTAAAAAATGTTCCATCTATATTCAATGTAAGACCCATGCATGGAGGACTCCATTATACCCACTTTCCTTGAGGAGTTACATCTATGCCTTTAGGATAATATACTACCCTTGAATGAAGCCTCATGATAATAACTAGATCCTCAACTCTAGGGAGAAGGACACTAATATCTTCAACTAATAATAAAATAATTTCTTTGGGATAGATATGGTAGAAATTATTACCTTCACTGTGCCTATTCAGAGCCTACCTGATCACCCAACACAAAATGTAAAGTGCCATTCCATGAAGCTAAACCTCGTGGGAACGCTGGTCAGCCCCTCAAAAATAAGAAAATATAAAGTTTCACATACTCCTAACCGACAATGTAATACTCAAACTCTGTCTAATAACCTCCCATGGAAATCCAGCCCATTATCCCTCAAAAAATAAGTTTTGTGTCATCTCAATATTGGGTCTCTTGAAACACATACACTGTGAGACCAATTGTATTCCATTCTTCTGAATATTATCCTCCATAGGAAGTTACTTGTGACAAATACTCCAAAAAATAATGTTCATTTTCCCCAATATAGTATTTCACCAATTTTTGGTATCCCACTAATCAATCTCTCTCTCACTATGCATTAGCAAACTGTATTCTCTAGAGAAAAAAAGAACATAAGTAATATACAAAAACACACACCTATTTAGTTAATCTACAAGAATAATAATATCATACAAAGAGTTTTTATCCTCATCAAGAGTGTTTGAAATAATTCTATTATGTAATCTCACCTATTTAATGTTAATATCTGAGACTGGACGTCTAGGGAAGAAAAGAATAGTAACTTCCCAGTTATCTCTCAAATAGTTGATATCACCTCGCCTGACCACCCATCACACTCTATCCTTCAATATCTCATAATAACTGATCATGAAACAAGATAAGCTCAATAATATATTAATATACTCCACCTATCTACTCCATTCATCATTGTATATATCCTTCATAAATTTTCCCATAGGTATTTCCCTTTGATGACGTCCCAAGCCATTTTGAAATGCATGGTCATCTCCATGCTCTTCCCATTGACACCTCCTTCTACGATTGGCCTCTCCATTATTTGACAAGAATCCCAGTGGAACTTCCCCTACTATTTTATGTCCCATATGAAATAGTTCATGATTTTTTACAACCTCATGATAATTTATTTAGGTTTTCTAGTGAAAGGAAAAAATATGCATTTGCATTGATGTAAGGACGTGGTTAAAAATTTGATCTTGCCCCTAAACGAAAGAAGTTTTTTTTTAGTAGAAAATGCGGGTGAAAAATGGATTGAATAGATCCTTGAACAACATATTTTTAATTTCCTCATCCGAAATAGGATCACCTAAATAAACTATCGATATTTTTCTTCTTTGGATAGCTAAATTCTCATGAATCATCCTTCCATGATGGTTCGAACATGATTTATAGATAATGAGGCTACTCTTTTTATATTTATCCTCTAAAAAATCTAGTAAAAATACATTTTAATTATTTTATTGAATACTTTAATGGATTTTTTCTTGTCATTAATAAAGAATAACATGTCATCAAAACAATTATGTGGGAAATCATGCCTTTTATAGACCTGTTCTTGATCAGGATGATATTCCTTCTAGAAATTTTACATTTGAAGTTCCTCATCAGTTCCTCCTATTCCATAATAAGCAAACTGGGTGAGACCATATAACCCTATCATAGACAATACATAGATTTAAATAACCCAAAACTTATTCCCATAAGATAGATGGAGATACCTAGAGATTCATAACTTCTAAATAGTATATCACATGCCCCTCTAAAACCAAATATTTCCATGAACCTCAAAATGAAACATAACTCCATACTATCTTAAGACTTATCCATGTCTACCTTTTATCATGATGTTAAATCCAAGATATTTTGTGTCTATATCATCCACCATCTACATAGAAATCTCAATATCACCCTGAATTCTCTAAAATGGAATGAACCCATTCTGTTATTCTGAAATAATCAATGGAAGCACCAATCCTATCTTATTGTTGATGATACTAGTAGGAATTTAGTAAGATAAATTCTCTAGAAAAATAGGCATATATTGGTTAATTCTCATCAGATTCTTGAATTTTAGTATGAGAATCACCTGGGAGGCACAAACTAATCTTGGGAGATGACCCCATCATAAGAAGTTTTACACCACATTAATCACTTGAAGATGAATGAAATCCTATGAAACAACATAAAAGGACCCATGAAATCCAACCAGGATTAGTGAACTTTCAGTATTCATAGTAAGAATGACTTGTTTGATATACTTATCATCTGGAATGACATTCATCTCATTGTTATCCTGCTCCTCCATCAACCTAGGAATTCTTTCCAAGAATATCTCATTTCTAAATCCCCTTGAGCATTCTCCATCTCCTGATGGTCCAGAGCTAGATAGAATCACCTCAAAATTCATTTTTGCTAACTTTCCAGCCACTTCTGTGTCCCCCAAGTATGTTCCATCATCCAACAAGAGGTTTATATTTCTCCAGGAAATCCATTACTTCACATAGGCATTGAATAATCTCATATTCCTATCTCCCTCTCTTAACCAAAATACACTTGATTTATCCCTTGCTACTATAACACCCCAAGATTTTATGAGATTTATTCTTTTTAATTTCTTTTATATCTTCTGTTGTACGCTACACCAAGATTATCTTGTTCTATACACAATACAATATTAGCTTACAGTATATGCAACACTATTCTTGGATCATATTACACACAATTTCAATTTCATTTGATAGTAGTTATTCTACGCAACATTGAGTGTATATATATATATATTCAATGTATAAATGAAATATGGTTGGATTCTGTTATACACAACAACAAAAGAGTCTTTCACTACACGCAACCCTGACTTGGTTTACATTACACACAATTTCGACCTTCCATGATAGCGTGTGTTGTACGCAATACCAACTTTCACTAAACAAAGATATGCTATTAAAATATTATATAAATTAGCCGTTATGAATAGTAATACCCAGTTTTTGGAATTTTATAAATTTTATTTTTCAAAATGGACTTCATTTTGGGATTCTGAATATCAAAATTAGCCTAGGGTGAATTTGTGGTATATTTCTGAAAGCTTTCAATTTTTTATGAATAGTGAAAACTCTGGGTTATTATTTAAAAACTGACTTATTATTTAAATAATTATTTATTTTATTTAAATTTATTTTAGGTCAAGATTGAAACATAATACCTATATAAGTTCAATGTAATTCATTGAAGTCATTTTATAATAATTTTAGATATATAAGAATTTTATTGAACTTTTCATCGTCTTTTATCCACCTCCTAGGAGAATTTGGAAATTCACATAAAACTTAATTTTATAGCTTCTGTGAGTGGAATTTAGAAAATCCTAGAGACACAGTTAATATCAAGGACTAAAATTTGGTTCAATGAGATGAAAATATTTTTTGGTGAATAGTAACTTTTTACTTTTATTTACCACATTAAAAAGTAAATAGGGTAATTAAGGGTAAAAATGATATTATTATTACCCTAAAACCTGTCATAATTCTATTTGATAAGTGTAATTCGACCAAAAACAACCTTAGGAATAAAATATGGCCATTTAGGTCCACTTGTATTAGATTAGGACATTTATTATTATTTTATTTAAAGAAGAGTTAAAGTGGTTAAAATCAATGTTTAATAACTAAAACATTTTTAATATAGGGTTATACATAAGATAAATTCTACTATAAATATTCATTAGAAATATAAAAATATTTTATACATAATGGTATTTTATATATAATTTTTATACATTAAATAATTTAATTTATTTATGACACAATGATGATGCAGTAATTATCTTATTAATGAAATATTAACATAATTGATGTTATAAATACCCAAATAAATGTAATATGAGACTTTTTATGAATTCCACTAATTTTATAGGTTAATATGACATGTTACTATTGATTTAATTAACTTTTTTCGAATTAATCATGCTGTTATGATTTTCAAAAAAATCAATTACCAAATAGTGTCAAAATTGACTTAAAATAGTTTTTAAAACAAATATTATATCATTAATTGTTATTATATTCCTAAAAATCTAAGGTTCGGCAAAGATACTTATATAATGATATTTGTATCATTAATGGACCAATTGGGGGTCTCTTGTATGTATATGGTATGTTTATTAACTATATAATATAAAAATACAACGTGACATGTTAAATGACTATCTAATTAACTAAGTGTTAAAACTAAAATATACGGTTAATATAATGATCCAAACCTGTCTAAAATCTATTGGTTGAGAGGATTTATACCCATCCCCACTTTATCTTCAAAATAAATCAATTTGAATATATTATAAACAGAATATGACTTTATTATAAAATAATATTTTATGTTTTTCCTAAAGTGCCCCTCTCCTAACTTATAAAAAGGGAACACCTTCCCTATTATCTTTACACACTTTTGAGCCTTTAATCTTAGACAAAACCTGCCCATTTCTATTATCCACTTCCCTAGCAACATTTTGGAGGTTCTGTTCTTCTCAAAAGACCAACTCTACTTCCATAAGAGGAACCTTAAAGGAGGTGCGTCGAAGAAGAGGTAATCTCTTCTTCCGATTCTCTCAAGTTTCTTTCTTCTTATACTTCTTCTTATTTAGTTGTCTCATTATAAAGTAATAACATCAGTATTACTTATATACTTATATGTTATTATAAATATGAAACAAACCTATTTCCCTTTTTATCCATCCTATGGAAAACAAAATCACCGCTCGTGTGTACGTACGGAATATCATCTCCACGTCGTGGTGTAATCTATTTTCGTCCACCACCTTACTTGGATTGGTATAATGGTGTAAATAAATAACTATATATGATTATTGTAAAGTGATATTGATTCTGAAATATTATACATACACTTCAATACAATTCCACGATCATGGGAATGATATCATCGCTCGTGCATATGTACGGACTACCGTCTCCACGACGCGATGGGATTCATTCTCCATGTTAACCTTTCATGAATGATTATAAAGTATATATAATGAATAATAATGAAATATATGACATAATAATGATACTGGATTTATGTATATATATATTTATGTCATCTACTTAATTCCATTCAATTCAATAAGGAAACAAAAATAGCGTTCATGCGTACGTACGACCTACCACCTCCATGAACGGTGTATTTCATTCCATTTATCGATCTATCATATATATATGTATATGATAAATATATATTATATATAAATCATATTTTACATTATGTAATTAATTAAATCAGGATATAAGTAATAATATCAAGAACAACAAGTTGAAACACGTACAATAAATGAAACGATTTTACCCAAATCGCTGCTTTTACATCGAATTTACAAAAGAACGGGTAATATAAAGTCATAAGTAAACTATATATGATATCATAACAATGAATATGATTCTGTAATAGGTCAATGACATTATTAAAATCATTATACAGGAGTTTCGGATACATACGAAGCATATCAGACATAAGGTAAGGGATAAATTTTCAATCTCATTTTTATCCGAGATTGATTATACGTAAGTATTTACTGGGGTTACGTTTATCATCCATGACCATGTTTTCTAAAAATGTTTTCATAAAATGTTTAATATTCTTCCATGAATTTTTAAAGTCATTTTTACCCTTTATTGACTTTTTAGCACATTGTTTGGATGGAATCTTTTCTTTGGTTACCATATAAGGTACTTTTTGACTTTTTCGACAAAAGTATGAGGAGAATGTTATTTTTAACTTATACGGCGTGAATGGATTTTTACGGTTTCATAACGCCTCATTTTCATGAAGCTTAATCTACAAGATTGAATGATTATTTTCAACAAAACCCTTTTCTTTTAAAATTACATGGCATTTTGTGAAAAGAAATTGATTTTGAACAGAAAGGATATTTTCATCAAGAATTCCTTTCAAGTGTTTTATCAAAACCAATTTCCATCTAAGATGACATTATTTCATATGTGTATGTTTCAAGTATAATGTCTCTATGATTTACATGGTTTAAATTTTTTTATGATGAAATGATATCCATTTAATTTATATGGATTATGTGATGATGGGATGATGTTTATGAAACTCATTTTATTCTTTGGGTTATGATGAATAATTTATGTATATTTTGTGGTACAAGTAAGAATGATTTCATTATGAGATGGGTTGGACCTATATCTCCCTCCAATGCATTGGGTAAATATTTATATCTCATGAGATAGACATGGATGGAATGGTAAGTTAATTTGGTTCAGTGTTACAAGACTGAAACGAGGAGTGAACTCGATTCAGAAAGGGACTTTGTCCACTAAGATGGTCTTGGCAGCAATACCTTGGATACTATGGAAATAATATCTTGTGATTAATGTTTTAACACAATTAAAAGTTTTATTTCTAATCTATTTTATCATGATTGATGTCCCATTATGATTTATGCCTTACGTACTGCCATGTTTTATGTCATTGCTCAAGATTTTGATATTTAAACATTATGTTCATGTTTTTATGTTCAAATGTATATGGTTTGTTTTATTTTCTCCATGCTTACCCTTACTGAGAATTTGAGCTCACCCTTTATATGTTTTCTTTTCCCCAGGATATAAAGAAAGGTTTTAGGTAAGAAAACAAAAGGGGAAGATCTTTATGGGAGATGTTGAATATCTTTCACCACGATTAGAGGATTATGTTCTGAATTTCCAAAGACACTAAACTATTACGGTCCTTGTGTGTTTGTTTTTGTTATGTATTAAGTATTCCTCAAAAGTAAAGTAATGTCTATGTAAGTCAAGCTTTGGGTCTCTACAATTGGTATCAGAGGAAAGGTTTAGTCAACCTTTGGAAGCTAGGATACGAAAACTTTAAGTGAGATCCCTAGAGATATTTCTAAGGTATGTCTACGGATGTCTCTAAGGTTATGTATACATATAGGTTAGAGTCCTAGAATTATTTTGACGATCATGAATAACCTAGGGTGAACCTAAGGTGTCATGGATTAAATAATTTTTTATATGTTAGACATCCCATAAGTGACTTTTTATGATTATGTGGTTCCTCGTTATTTTAACTATTTCTTACACTATGGATTCTGGTCTTAGTCAATGGAGGGAACGAGAAGGAATTCAGTTAACATTGATTCCAATGGAAAAATTGGTGACTACAATCAACGAAATTATCTAACTCCTGGAAAGGAAGATATTGTGATTATGCCGAATTAGTTATCTCGATATATGATTAATAAGGTGATCTTTAGTTGTATTCCTAAGTCATCAAATAAGAGGAAGATGAAATTTTATGCATGTTCGCATGGTGAGGAGCATAGAGAAATGAAGATTGAGATTTCTAAAGAAGGGAAGAAGAACCTTGAGGAATACCTCAAATGGATGGGAATATGTTATCTATGTTGAGAAAAGGGTCATAGAGTGACAGACTTCTATGGAGTCTAATGTCATATCTGCGGAGAACATGGGAATTACCTAGATCAATTCCATAACCTAATATTATACTTCTAAATCGAGGAAGGACCTATTCCAATCAAATCATTGAAGAGGATGAATTGAAGGGATTAAGTATTGGAATTTAATTATAATGTTGTTGAGGTAATTCTATAGTATATTGAAATATCTGTGTATTGGTCCATTGTGGTTTTCTATAAGAATATGGTACCGTTAACCATGAAAAGTGATTCAAATATTTTGGAAAGCAGATGATATGCGCATAATGAAGGGATAAGGAGAAAATAAATTGTTTGATAATATTCATGAGCTCATGATTGATATAAGGACTAAGTGATATCATGGTTTGAGTATATATAAATTTTGGGATTTTGGTATGTGGAAAGAGTTTACTTTTGACAGCACTCATGTTTTCACTAAGGTTCTATGGTAATTCATGTTTCAAAATAATACATGATTAAGGTATTCACATGTTTGGAATGTGACCAACAAGATATATCTTATTGTATATGTGGGATAAATGATGGCATTCACGTGCTTGTTATGTGACATTTCAAGTAATCATTTTCTTTATAATATGAGATTGGACAGATGTATTTTGGATAATACAAAATATTAGAATGGATTATGTTGGACATCAGATAGTATTGTTTAAGGCTAGAACTTTTTGTTATAATAGTATTGTTTTAGAAAAAGGATAACCTGAAGGACGGGCAACAACCCATCACATCGGACAAGGCTGTGAGAATCGAACACACAACCGAAGTGCGACATGCCTTTATCACCTACCACTTGCCTACAGGAAGTCCCTGGTTAGTTGAAACTAGTTTTATTTTATTAAGAAGGATGATAGATGAAGTATAAGTCCATTTTGGAACCATATCCGATTAATCTCACCATAGATGGACTTATGTATATAACATTTGCTAACCCTATGTTTGAGACCGACCCATATCCGATTAATCTCACCATATATGGACTTATGTATATAACATTTGCTAACCCTATGTTTGAGACCGACAGAATGACATATCATTCTATCGCATGATCTTATAACACTTCGCAAAAGACAAATTCAACTTCATTTATTTAAGAGATGAAGTGGAAATTGTTCGAGGCACGAGCAACATTGAGATTGTACCAAAATCAAGTAAGTATTTCTTTTAATTCAAAAATTATTCAACTTTTGGGAAATGATCTTGAAAACCATAAAATGTTGTCCTAGTGCTCTCATATCTGATTAATTAGATGGTACCTTAGATCATCACAATTTTATGGCTTTGTGAATGTTGGATTTTTCATAGCCATGTTCTCTACCACTCTCCATTTGAACTTGATAGTTAGATTTCTCTCCCATATCCATATTTTCACCTATGATCTCCTATGTGGGAACCCAAGTGATGAGTTACATTGGGTATCAGTTTTGTTTCTAATGTTCATTTTTTTTAAATTAAGTTTTAGTATTCCTATTTATGATGAAAGAAACTCTCAAGTAATAAACCATTTATAACCCCGACGAATTTCGAGGGAAAAATTCATTTTAAGGGGGGTAGAATGTAACACCCCGAGATTTTATGAGATTTATTCTTTTTAATTTATTTCATATCTTCTGTTGTACGCTACACCAATATTATCTTTCATTATACGAAAGATCATATTAGCTTGCAGTATATGCAACACTATTCTTGGATCGTATTACACACAATTTCACGTTCTTTTGATAGTAGTTATTCTACGCAACATTGAGTGTATATGTATATATATATTCAATATATAAATGAAATATGTTTGGATTATGTTATACACAACAACAAAGGAGTCTTGCATTACACGCAACCTTTACTTGTCTTACATTACACGTAATCGCGACCTTCCATGATAGTGTGTGTTGTACGCAATACCAGGTTTCACTAAACAAAGATATGCTTTTAAAATATTATATAAACTAGCCTTTATGAATAGTAATACCCACTTTTTGGAATTTTATAAATTTTATCTTTCAAAATGGACTTCATTTTTTTATTCAGAATATCGAAATTAGCATAGGGTGAATTTTGTGTATTTTTACGAAAACTTTCAATTTTTGATGAATAGTGAAAACACTAGGTTATTATTTAAAAACTGACTTTTTATTTATATAATTATTTATTTTATTTAAATTTATTTTAGGTAAAAATTGATACATAATACCTATATAAGTTCAATGTAATTTATTGGACTCATTTTATAATAATTTTAGATATATAAAAATTTTATTGAGCTTTTCACCGTCTTTTACCCACCTCCTAGGAGAATTTGAAAATTCACATTAAACTTAATTTTACCGCTTCTGTGAGTGTAATTTCTAAAATCTGAGAGACACGGTTAATATCAAGGACTAAAATTTGGTTCAATGAGATGAAAATAATTTTTTGTGAATGGTAACTTTTTACTTTTATTAACCACGGTTAAAAGTAAATAGAGTAATTAAGGGTAAAAATGATATTATCATTACCCTAAAACATGTCCTAATTCTATTTTATAAGTGTATTTCGACCAAAAACAAACTTAGGAATAAAATATGACCATTTAGGTCCACTTGTATTAGATTAGGACATTTATTATTATTTAATTTAATGAAGAGTTAAAATGGTTAAAATCAAAGTTTAATAACTAAAACATTTTTAATATATGGTAATACATAAGATAAATTCTACTATAAATATTCATTAGAAATATAAAAATCTTTCCTACATAATGGTATTTTATTTATAAATTTTAGACATTAAATAATTTAATTTATTTATGACATAATGATGATGCAGTAATTATCTTATTAATGAAATATTAACATAATTGATGTTATAAATACCCAAATAAATGTAATATTAGACTTTTTATGAATTCCACTAATTTTATAGGTTAATATGACATGTTAGTATCGATTTAATTAACTTTTTTCGAACTAATCATGCTGTTATGATTTTCACAAAAATCAATTACCAAATAGTGTCAAAATTGACACAAAATAGTTTTTAAAACAAATATTATATCATTAATTTTAATTATATTCATAAAAATATAAGGTTCGGAAAAGATACTTATATCATGATAGGTGTATCAATAATTGACCACTTGGGGGTCGATTTTATGTATATGGTATGTTTATTAACAATATAATATAAAAATACAAAGTGACATAGTAAATGTCAATCTAATTAACTAAGTGTTAAAACTAAAAGATACTGTTAATATAATGACCCAAACCTATCTAAAATCTATTAGTTGAGAGTATTTCGACCCATCCCCACTTTATCTTAGAAATAAATCAATTTATAGATATTATAAACCGAATATGACTTTATTATAAAATAATATTTTAAGTTTTTTCTAAAGTGCCCCTCTCCTCCCTTATAAAAAGGGCACCCCTACCTCTTCTCTTAACACCATTTTGAGCCTTGAAGTTCGGCGAAACCCTGACCATTTATCTTATTCACTTCCCTAGAAACATTATAGAGGTTTTGGTATTCTCAAAAGACCAAGTCTACTTCCATAAGAGGAAGCTTAAAGGAGGTGCATCGAAGAAGAGGTAATCTTTTCTTCCGATTCTCTCAAGTTTCATTGTTCTTCTACTTATTCTTCTTTAGTTGTCTCATTATAAAGTAATAACATAAGTATTAATTATATAATGAAATGTTATTATAAATATGAAACAACCCTATTTCACCTTCTTTCCATCCTATGAAAAACAAAATCATTGCGCGTGCGTACGTACGGAATACCGTCTCCACGCTGTGGTGTAATCTGTTTTCGACCACCACCTTACTTGTATGGGTATAATGGTGTAAATAAATAACTATATATGATTATTGTAAATTGATATTGATTCCTAAATATTATACATACACTTAAATACAATTACACGATCATGGCAATGATATCATCGCTCGTGCGTATGTACAGACTACCGTCTCCACGAAGTGATGGGATTCATTCTCCATGTTAACCTTTCATGAATGATTATAAAGTATATATAATGAATAATAATGAAATATATGACATAATAATGATATTGTATTTATGTATATATATATATATGTATGTCATCTACTTAATTCCATTCAATTCAATAAGGAAATGAAAACAACATTCATGCGTACGTACGGCCTACCGTCTCCATGAACGGTGTATTTCATTCCATTTATCGATCTATCATATATATATGTATATTCTGAATATATATTATATATAAGTCTAGTTTTACATTCTGTAATTTAGTAAATCAGGATATAAGTAATAATATCAAGAACAAAAAGTTGAAACACGTACAATAAATGAAATGATTTTACCCAAATCGCTGCTTTTACAACGAATTTACAAAAGAACGGGTAATATAAAGTCATAAGTAAACTATATATGAAATCAAAACAATGAATATGATTCTGTAATAGGTCAATGACATTATTTAAATCATTATACAGGAGGTTTGGATACATACGAATCATATCGGACATAAGGTAAGGGATAAATTTTCAATCTCATTTTTATCCGAGATTGCTTATACGTAAGTATTTACTGGGGTTACGTTTATCATCCATGACCATGTTTTATAAAAATGTTTTCATAAAATGTTTAATATTCTTCCATGGATGTGTAAAGTCATTTTTACCCTTTATTGACTCTTTACCACATTGTATGGATGGAATATTTCCTTTGGTTAACATATAAGGTACTTTTTTACTTTTCTGACAAAAGTATGAGAAGAATGTTATTTTTAAATTATACGTCGTGAACATATTTTTACAGTTTAATAATGCCTCATTTTCATGAAGCTTACTCTACAATATTGCATGATTATTTTCAACAAAACCCTTTTCTTTAAAAATTACATGGCATTTTGTGAAAATAAATTGATTTTGAAATGAACGGATATTTTCCTCAAGAATTCATTTCAAGTCTTTTATAAAAACCAATTTACATCTAAGATGACATTATTTCATATGTGTATATTTCAAGTATATTGTCTCTATGATTTACATGGATTCACTTTTCTTATGATGAAATGATATCAATTTTATTTATATGGATTATGTGAGGATGGGATGATGTTTATGAAACTCATTTTATTCTTTGGGTTATGATGAATGATTTATGTATATTTTGTGGCACAAGTAAGAATGATTTCATTATGAGATGGGTGGAACCTATATCTCCCTCCAATGCATGGGGTAAATATTTATATCTCATGAGATAAACATGGCTGGAACGGTATGTTAATCTGGTTTAGTGTTACAGGACTGAAACGAGGAGTGAACTCAATTCAGAAAGGGACCTTGTCCACTAAGATGGTCTTGGCAGCAATGTCATGGCTACTATGGAAATCATATCATGTGCTTAATTTTTTTCCACAATTACAAGTTTTATTTCTAAGCTATTTTATCATGATTGATGTCCCATTATGATCTATGACTTACGTACTTCCATTTTTTATGTCATTGCTCAATATTTTGATGTTTAAACATTATGTTCATGTTTTTATGTTCAAATGTATATGGTTTGTTTTATTTTCTCCATGCTTACACTTACTGAGCATTTGAGATCACCCTTTATATTTTTTCTTTTCCCCAGGATATAAAGAAAGGTTTTAGGTAAGAAAACAAAATGGGAATATCTTTATGGGAGATGTTGAAGATCTTTCACCATGATTAGAAGATTATGTTCCGAGTTTCCAAATACACTAAACTATTACGGTCCTTGTGTGTTTGTTTTTGTTATGTATTAAGTATTCCGAAAAAGTAAAGTAATGTCTATATACGTCGATCTTTGGGTCTCTACAGCTACTCTCTCAAATTCTGAAGGATTTTGATAAATAAGATTTTCTTTTTCTATCATCATGGAAAGCATGTCATCATCCCAATTCTAATAAATATTCTATTACATCATTCTAATTTCCTAATTGATTACATCCAAGGAATAATCCTGATTGGTTCTATTAGTGTTCCATTCAAGAAGGCGGCATCTAGGTCTCTTGAGATGATAAAAAAGGATCACACAGGACACACCCCTCACTAGTTAGTCCCACTAATTTTTAAAAAGCTAGAAGAACCCTTAATCCTAAAACTAGATAATTGAGAAATAGAACTTGGAAAACCTTATGATCACCCTATTAAGGTCCACCAGAAGAGGATAATTGTCTGAGAGTAAATGAGGTAGATGAATTACTTTAGCCTATGGGGACACTTCCACCAATTTATGATACACCATTTCCATAAATTCCTTTGTGAAACTCTAACATATTAATATCCATATAACCTAATATCACTAAAATAATCCCCTGTACAATCACATTTATCCTATTACCTTCAATTTCAAGGGGACTTCAATTGAAAAATAAAGTCTCCAACATAAGTATTATCTCTTTATTAAGTTTTTATTATTAATCGTAATCTTCCAAATATATTATCACTACAACAATATGATGACCTAAATATTATTATTATAGTAATATTGTGTTATATTAATTTTACAACCCTTAGTTATTCATTTCCTTCTACTTATCAAAACAGAGTATTGTCAATCGTGTGCATGCGCGGACTATCGCCTCCATGAAGAATCATTTTCTCATTTTTATTAAATTTGTTCATTATTTATCAAAATATTTTCAAATATAGTTCAATATAATAAAAAATTCATAATATTATCATTAATATTCTATTATGATGATATTATTTCAAAATAAACACCTTCTTAACTATAATCACCAATCGATTTAAAGTGTGTTTAAGTTTGAGTCAGTTTAACAACCTTTATGAATAATGCTTCAAAACATGATCATGGATGAATATGAAAAAGAAACTAATAATATTATTATAGTTTAATAATAAAATAATTATTATTTTATGGTTTTTTAAATGTTATATAATATATATAATTTATTATTAATAATTCATCTTTGACTACCAAAATTACCGAAAGAAGTCATTATCAATTCAGTTTTCACATAATATAACCAAAACAAAAATGGAATGGAATAAGAACAATTTAAACCAGTAAGTTATATATTACATAATATGAAATGATATATTAAAAATTAACATTGTATTGAATTATGTGTATTGATTTCAAAATTATTAAACATGAGAAAAAAAATTATGTTATTAATACCCAATAATCATAATATGCTATAACTAATTAATATACTAATCATAAAAATTAAAAAAATTATTGTAAAAAGGTAATATTTATTAATAAGGTTATATAATATGATGTTAATTTAGTTGTGTTTTTTTTTCAAGATTTGGAGAATCATCAACTAAGAAAAGAAATAAGGTATGGGTTTTTCTTCTCAATTTCTATTCATTAAGACATGTTCTAATGTTATGCACCAATTTCATATTTATATGGTGTATATACTAACCAAGAATGTATTTTGGTATAATAAATTATTTAATTTATGATATTTATATAAACATATGATTTTCAATCTTCTAATTACTTTTGATTCAGAAATTAATAAATTAGTAAGGGGTATTCATGACTCAATTCTCATCATTGGGTCAATATCACTATTATTTGTTTATTATCTTTCATTATTGATCTATTCTAACCTATTATTATTTTAGGATGAATTTGTACCTTATTATTTGAGTAAATAATATTTCACACAAAATTCTTCTACCTCAATGATTCTAATATTTTGATAAAATCCATTTTTATTAAAAATAATTCCCATCTGTTTTAATGGGATTTTCTCCATATAAATGTTTTTACTTCCCACAAATTTTCTCATTTATATATTTGAAAATAAAAAAAATCTATGTTAATCTATTTTTCCTCTTTGTTTATTTTTTTTAAAAAATGTTTTTTCATCCATTTAATGATGTGGGTTTTCAATAAGGTTATTTCAAAATGTTTAAAAGGTTTTCTCCCCCTTTTAGAATAAATTTTTTTTATCATCCACTCTATTTTATTTTTATAATTTTTTTTGTTTTTTTAAAGGTTTCATTATTAAAAATTTGTTTAAGGGAAACGTTTCTACATATTTTCACTTCCCATTATGAAAACTTTATGTCTTTCCAAGTCTACATTATTAAATATAAATTTAAAAGTAAACATTTTCAAAGTATTCTCAATTATAATTTTTGAAACCTTTATATATATTCAAGGAACTTTTATTAGGAACTCTTTATAATATGGTTTTCAAAAGTATTATATTCACCATCACAAAAAAAAATTGAATGTAATTTTTACTTCAATGTTTTAAATTTTTTTATGAAAACCTATGTATTTTCACATATATTTACCCTCCAATGTTTATCATTCATGAATTGATGTTTTGATAACCCTATATATGTTATTATGATATGCTTCCTTTTTTAAAATGACATTTTTTATATCTTATGATTTCTTAAGTCCATGATATGTAATTTTTTTGATGGTTAAACAATCCCATTATTTTTCTATGGGTTATTTAATATATGAGAATGATTGATTTTAAGTGTCACACATATGTATGGATGACTATGGGTTGGGTCCTATATAAACCTCCAATTAATTGGTTTAATATTATATCTCATGAGATATTTAGGTATGGACATAATGTGTTTCTTCACACAGACATGTGCATGATGGCTTTACTAACATTTTAGATGTGGTCATAATGAATTTTTTTACATAGGTGTGATCATAATGGGTTTTAGCACACAAGTTTTTCTATGCTTATGAATGTGACACATTAATAAGTTGTTCATCAAGTTATTCTAAATTTTCAAGATGCATTTCATTTCCATGAAATTTCGTGATTTCAATATTATGCCTTATTATTAAATTAGTCTATACTTTTATGCCATCCTCATATGTTATATGACAATTGAGATGTGTTTTGAGCCAGGTCATATGTTTTATGCTTCCTTAATTATATTTTTTTGATCTTATATTAATTTAATGTGTTTTATGAATATAATCTATGGTTTTGGGTCTCTTATTATGATATTTATCTATTTCTCATGACTTCTTTCATGTTATGATATGTTTAACCCTTACTAAGAATCCGAGCCCACCCCTTTCTTATATTTCCAATACACAAGTTATGAAGATGATTATATCATGTGAAATTTCTAGAAAACAGTCTAGGGGAGCATGATTATAGAGGTATGTTAGCAAGTGTTATAAAATGATATATTAATGTAGCTAGTATCTAAGTCACTAAGCCTTTTGGAACATGAGATATACAGTTTTTTATGAGATTTAATATTTAAATCAAGTGATTAATGTATTATTTAATTTATGTTTAGCTTGGGTTGCTTTAGGCAATCACCTCAAGCATAGTAAAAACAACAAAATTATGACCTGGAACTATATATTGAAAGAATCCAAACCTAACAAGATACATTTTAGTTAGTATAGTTTCCCCTAAGTATTGATCCAAACGTTAGGGAGAGATGGAAACCCTGGGTGAGGTGGGCGGAAACACCAATCTTGAGGATCTAGGGGAATCTCTGGTGGATGCTTCGTGTGCAGTTGCAAATGGGGATCATCATTTTTGATATTATTTGTAATGTATTAATAATAAAGAGATGTTTTCGATTTCTAAGAAGCCCCCTGGGGTGTTAGGTTCTTCTCCTCCCAAGGTCATTGACCTAGGGAGGATGTTTGCGGATGTTGTGAGGGAAGATTCTGGGCCATCCTTCTCCTTTAATGCACCTCCAATTTTTCGGGTGATTAAGAAGGGGAGGGTTTCTCATGTGTCAACAAATCCGGAGGTGGTTGAAGAGAGGGCTAACCTATGTCGGTACTCGATCATTGCCCGTGTCCTGATTCCAAAAGGTGAGAGTCTCTGGAAATTCAATGATTTGACTAAAACAATTGTGGAGGTGTGTGGTTTTGAGGATTGGATTATGACTGCAATAGGAAGGGGTTATTACCATGTTGTATTCACTTTGGATGAGTGTAAAATAAGGGCATGGAGCAAGGGTACCATCCCGCTGAAGCCAGGTTTTTTGAATATTCAGAAGTGGGATCGCAACTTTGATCCCATGACTGTCCGGAACACGTATACTCAAAAATGGATTCGGATCTGTAGGCTGAATCAGTTCTATTGGCACCCAAGGATTTTATGGGACATCTCTTCTGCTGTTGGTAATCCAATTTGGATGGACTGGCAGACAATCAACCCAAGGTTTGGGCATTATGCTTGGGTATTGGTGGAAGTGGATATGTTGGACACTCTTGTGGAGGAGGTTGTTCTCACAACACATGATGATAGTATGAAGGTAGACATTGTCTATGAATGGAAGCCTAAATTCTGCTTGGGTTTTATGTTTTTTGGTCATTTAATGGTTGAATGTAAAAGGAATAAAAAATGCAGTGTGTGTAAATTTAAGGGACATGATGATGCCACATGTAGGAGGAGGAAGGGAAAGAATAAGTCTTCACATGACTCCCAGACTGAGGAAGATGCTAATCTAAGGGTGATAGTGGGGACTGCCTCACCTGTGAACGTGGATCATATTTTGAAGGATGGGGCTGCTTCAAGACTAACTTTTGGGCCTCTTGAAGGGCCGGAACCAGTGGATGTATGTCAGTCTGCTCTGATATGAGATACAGGTGTGGTGTTTTCTAATGTGTAAGGGCATGACCTGGTATCTGGGGTGATCAGTGATGTTGTACCTGTAGATTATGTTGCATAGGATGATCCTGTGGTGCAAGGAACACCTCAGTCAGTAGAGGGTGTGGTGAATTCTAATGTGGAAGGGCCTGCGATGGAATCAGTAGAGGCTGTCACAACTTTTTCATCTCCTATTGGTGATGGTGGTGGGCATGATGTGGCCTCTGCTGACATTGGTCCAGGGGGGAACTTCACTCAGACATTGTCATCCAAAGTTTCCAGGAGGAAATCACAAGTGTGTAGGGACCCTTCTCATCTTAAGGATCACGATAAATTCACACCATTGAGTGTATCTTCTTGTATGATGATGTTGATGAACCTCATCATGTTGATCCAGTTGATATCACTTCTGGCATTGCAGCAGATCCTCTTGTGGATGGACCACATGTGCAAGCTGAGACTCCTAACACAGGGGCTACCACTACCCAAGCGCCTCACCAAGCTGGGGACATTGTGCAAGTTGTGGCCGGGCCATAGGTGCAAGCTACGCCTCCCAGCACAGGGGTTGCAACCTTTGACCAAGCGTCTTAGCACATTGGGGACACTGGGGATGTTGATACTACTGTAATGTAGGCTGTTGGGGATTTGATCAGCAAGGTTCTGGGAGCTGTTTCTAATCCTCAAGGACCGAGGAAGAAGGGTAATGGGAGGGAAGGGAAAGGTAGCATGCCTTTGGTGTTACAGGGTGACCCCTAGACAAGGGGAAAGACCCATCCTCAATTAAGGTTTTTTTCTGGAATTTTCAAGGGCTGGGGAACTCCCAAACAGCCAGATCCCTTAGACATTACATCATGGCCCATAATCCTATGCTTGTTGGAATTTCTAAACCAGTGTTTCTTTTTGAAAATTGGAAAGGCCTCAAATGGGACTCGATGGGGTAAAATTTTGTGGTACATGACATGCATTAAGTTGAGATGGATCATTTGTGGGTGTTTCGGCATGATTCCATTTGTATCAACTCATATATGGAAAGATCTCAGAGTATTCTGTTATCTTGCAGTATTGTTGACTATGTTTTTTCAGTTTCATTTGTGTATGCCTCCAATTCTTATATCAGGATAAGGGAACTATGGGAGGTGGTCAAAGAGACTTCTGGGTGAATGGATCATCTGTGGCTATCTTTGGGAGACTTTAACACGGTGTTGAGACCTGAGGAAAAAAACTAGTGGAAACTTCAATAGGATTGTTGCTTCTAATTTTTTCATCTACATTGATCAGTGTAATCTCGTTGAAGTCCCAATTGCTGGAGCTGAGTTTACATGGTGTAGATACACCTGGAGTGGGAGGCAAGCTAGAAAGTTTGATAGATTTTTTTTTTCAGATGAGTGATCAGGATGATTCTAATGGGATTTCTAGTTTTACACTCCCTAAACATCACTCGGATCGTAACCTAATTGTGGTGGACATTAACCCATAGTTTTCAAGGTCAGTTCCTTTGCCTTTTTGGTTTAATAATGGGTGGATCATGGAGCCTGGATTTAGGGAAAGGGTGTTAGAATCTTGGAGGATTGAACCGATTGGAAGCCCTCTTCCAAGGGTTGCTGAGAAACTGAAACATATCATGGTTATCCTCAAATAATGTAGTAAAAAGTCTTTTTCTAAAATTGATTGGGATATCAAGTCTATTGAGGGGGAGCACTCATGTGCTCAGATTCGCAACCAGCATCAGGATAGTCCCTCCCAAGAGGAAATTATAGCCCATAACAAACAGGATGATATTTTAACAACAAAAGAGAGTTTGGTTAGAAATCAATTGAATTTTAGATGGTTAAGTGATGGTGACAGTAACTCTAAGTTATTTAATAGGCTGCATCAGGAGAAAAGAGCATGAGAAAGGGATAGAGAAATCAGCATTAATGGTCAATTATATACTTATGAAAATGAGATTGCTTTGGCGTTTGTGGAGAATTTCAAGGGACTGTACTCTGATGATGGGTAGGTTAATACACATAGAATGATGCGGAATATCAACCCATGCATTGGGGATTCTGACAACCAGTCTCTTGTCACCCCCCTCTCAAGGAGGAAATTTGAACATCTCTTTTATCATTAAATGTTGAGAGTGCTCTTGGTCTAGATTGTTTTACCAATAAATTTTTTGTGTCTTATTGGGATGTCTTTTATGATGATCTTACCCTGGCCGTAAAATATTTTTTACTCATTGTTACTTGTCACATGGGATGAACTTCTATTTTGTTTCTCTATTACGTAAGAAAGGTAATGCTCTGAACATAAAGGATTTTAGGCCAGTGGTTCTGGGAAATACTATCCCTAAGCTAATCATTAGGATCCTCATGAGCATGCTGGGTCAAATGGTCGGTGAGATGATTACTGCATATCAATTTGGATTTATTCCTGGAAGGAATATTCAGTAATTCCTTTTCACTACCTCAGAAAGTGTCAACCTCATGAGAAAGAAGTCGAAAGAAAGAAATTTTAAATTGAAAATTGAAATTTCAAAGGCCTTTGACAAACTCAAATGGAGATTTCTTTTGGAGGTCCTTAAAAGATATGGCTTCTCCAATGCATTCATCAAGTTGATCAGCACCATTCTTTTCTCATCAAGGTTGTCCATTCTGATTAATGGTACACTAAGGGGTTTTTTCCCATGTACCAGAGGTGTAAGATAAGGGGATCCACTTTTCAGTCTTTTATTTGCTATTTATATGGACTATCTTAGAATAGGTATCCATAACCTTGCACACATGGGGATGTATAAGAAAATTCAGGCCGGTATGAATGAATTTTCTCCATACCATTTGTTGTATTCTGATGACATCCTGTTGTTTGGGCAAGCCTCTATGAAAACTATTTCCTCTATTAAGGCCCTTTTCCAACACTATGAGGAACTGACTGGTCAAGGGATAAGTTGGGACAAATCCTTCATTGTTTTTTGAAATGGTGTCATGAATGGGAAGCAGAACGGGATAATTAGAGTCCTTGGGGATAAAAAGGGGTATTTTCCCTTTTAATACCTTGGTGTTCCTTTATTTTGGGGAAACGTGAAGAGGCAATATTTGGAGGGTATTTACTAAGGTATTCTCAACCAACTTGCTGGTTGTAAAGGGAAGGCGATGTCCATGGATGGGAGGGTATGCCTTGTAAATTTAGTGATAACATCTAAATTTCTTTACTCCTTCTCTCTATATCGGTGGACTAGGGGACTCATCAAGGAGTTATAAAGTCTGGTTTGAAACTTTATCTGGACAGGGTCAATCCATGAGCGCAAGATCATTACTATTTCCTGGAAGGAGTGTATCAAGATGGTTGAATTTGGGGGTCTTGGGGTCAAGGATCTCAGGATTTTTAATGATGGGCTCATTGGGAAGTTTACTTGGGGTTTGATCTCCAAATATATTTCTGGATATTTTTTAGTTAATTGATTCAAAGGCATGATAATTAATGGAAATAAATGCAATCTTGCATTATCTGTATGGGATTGTCTTAAATTTTCCTTCATGTAGATCATGAATGATACAAAGTGGCAGGTTTGTCGTGACTCTAAACTCAATTATTGGATCACGACATGGCTTGATCAGCCTCTTTAGGACAATATAGACATTCCCTCTGGTGCTGGGAATTTTTCCATTGCTGAGTTTATATCCTATAAACATCTATTTGATAGAATGATACCCTCTCAAGTGGAGCTATAATTTCAATATTATGATTTTATGCATTTTGGTACACTGGTATAGAATCCAAATAGGAATGGCTAGTTTAATAGTAGGGATTACTATTAGCTTGCTTGTGGGGGTTCTTATAGTCCGCCTCCTTGGCTCAAGAAATACAGGTCTTTGTTCAATCGTCCATCCCACTCTTATCTTATATGGTGAATTTTTAAAAACTGTGTTCCCACCCATGATCATCTTAGGAGTTATGGTTTTATGTTTGCATCAGCATGTCACTTATATATGCGAGCATAAGGGGATGTCCAGCACCTGTTTGTGGAGTGTGCGTACTCTAAGAAACTGTGAGGCTATGTTGGGACTCTTTTTGGTCTGCAATTGAACCAGGTTCTGATTCTGGATCTGCTTTCAAGGCTATCTGATTTCTGTTGCAGCAAATAGGTGTGGAACTTCCTAATGGTGGTTGTTGTAGTTGTGATTGCATCCATTTGTGCTGATCAAAATGCTACAGCCTTTGATGGTAGGAAGGTGCCCATTTGGTCTGGGATGATGGTGATTTATTAGGAGGTATATTCTGCCTCGAAGGTCCAATTGGGTGTGATGTATAATAGTGTATCGAACTTGCAGATTATGCAGTTACTTGGTGTTTCTAGGCAGCCTCGGAAGCCACAGATGATCAGGTACATCCGCTGGATTCCCCTGATCAGTCCATGGATCAAGGTCAATGTGGATGGAGCTGCTTCCAGTGCACCAGGCCCATCGGGGTGTGGTGGTGTTTTTCTCACATACTGTGGCTTTGTGAAAGGAAGTTTTTATCAATTCACTGGCTTTGGTGTTGCTTTTGAAGCTGAGTTATGGGAGATTGTTCATGCAATCAGGTATGCTGTTTTTTATATTTGGAGCATGCTATGGATTGAATCAGATTCCCAACTTGTGGTCTAATCCTTACATACAAGAACGTCTAATGTGCCTTGGTGGGTACTTTAAATGTGGGTTTAATGTCACAATCAAGTTAATCACTTAAACTTGATTTTATCGCATGCTTTTAGAGAGGTCAATTAGGTGGTGGATGCTTTGTCCAAGAAATCAATCATGGTGATGGATATGGAATGGTTGTTTATAGTCCCTGAATATTTCTCTTCACTTGTGGAGGAAGATATGTGTGGTGTCTTGTACTCTCAGTTTTGTAATACTCCCTTTGTTGCCTGACTCTCCTTTTCTTTTGCTTAATAAAATTTTCTTGGGAACGGTTTTGACTGGATCCTTGACTCTCTTCGTATTGATCCAAAAGATACAAAATACTCACTTAAAATACAATGCCTCTTCTTCATCAATCTATTTCCCCTGGTCTATTTCATTCACTATGTTTATGTAATAATTCTATATTACCACCCATGAAATCCTCACTAGTGCCTAATCCAAACTCCATGTTATAAACACTCTATATAATACAATTATGTTATGACCCAACCTCATGGGTATCCACTTAATATGACAATGACTTCTAGTATGTCCCATGAACCATGCCTTCAATAGGCCACAGGTTGTCAACTAAAACCAAGGGTATATTGACACACACTTTTCATGGGGTGTGGAAAATGTTAATTATATATATTTATCTGGTGTGTCATGATGGTTGGCCAGGGTCATCTCACTTGAGGAGCTTCATAATTTATTCACTTTAACACCCTAATTCAACTAAAACTATTTATTTTTATGTTTTTATTATTTTTTTGAGAATAATAAAAAATGAGTTTAGGGGTTTTGGAAAAATTGAAATGAAAAACTAAAACCATACTAACATTCAATGTAATATGAGATTAGAAAGAAATTACTTGATATTTAGGTTCGGTATTGGGTTCCTTTATTATTCATTATTGTTGTTTGAACTCGTTTTGATAGTTTAATTATGAAATATCATTTTTAAACTATTATTATTAAATTTATTGGGTGTGAAATCTTGAATGACTATGATAAATCTTTAGTAAACAAAAATCCACATCCTCCTATGATCGAGATTGATAGAACACCTCAATCATGAGTCTAAAACCTTCAAAGACCCTACTCAAACTATGTCATTTCATACAATGAGGGTATCAACTCCACTTTATGAAGATATTATGTTTAATAGATGGGAGTGGAAAAATTTAAATAAAACAATATATATGAGTTTGAGATCTATGTTGTGGTGGAAAATTTCTAAACCCATACACTTCACTCTTACTCAACACAATAATAAATAAAATATTGATATTAAGAAAAAAAATTAAAAAAACACCTAACCTATCTAGAGGACATGCCTCAGGTCATTCTTCCTTTTTCAGAAGAGATCACATGTGGAATAATGAGAAAAGAAGAGAGGAGAATAATAATAAAATTAAAGAGAAAAATGAGAGAGAGGGAATAAGTAAGAATGATAAAATAAAAATAATAAGAGGATGGTGTAAGAATAGAAGTGAAACACTTAACAAAAATAATGAGTTATATTAATAAATAAATTAAATTAAAACTACACAAAAAATAAAACAAAAGGATAATAAAAATAAAAATAAATAAGAATAAAGAAACATTCAGGTTAGCCTCCCAATATGAGGCCTCCTTCAATCTAGCTCCCTTTGGAAATTATTCCCTCTTCCTTTTATAGAGGGAGATAATCTCTTCTTCTTCCTTCAAACAAATTTCTAAATTTTTTAAGTATACAAAGATTCCATTTTTTCCCTTGAAATTCAGATTCTACATTTGAATAAATATTATTTATAACATATCATGTGGATCTTGGGGTTTCCATTTTTTTACAACCAAGATTTGTGGATTGAATAAGTGTAATGAAGGTATTATTTTCCTATGCATGGCATGCTTGATTGCATCACATCAAGGATATGTAGCCTCACCTTGGTGCAACTCCATATATTCATCATAGTGGATGATAGAAATCATCTTCATCATGTATGGAATTATCTTCTTTGAAATGGAATAAATAAGGGTCATATGAGGTCCCTGAGGTGGTTTATGGGCTCATAAATGGCTACCAACATGAGACCAAGATTTATAGGGGTTATCCATGGCGATTCTGATATGATGAAGTAGAGGACGATTTAGTCATGTGGAAGTGTAGTAGTGGAGAGCAGTGGAAGGCTGTGTTTGAGCATGGGGTAGTATAATTAAGGTGGTATGGATCCATTTTTTCCAAGTGGTGAACAACGTCCATGGATTAGTTGTCCCACATCAGAAATGGGAGTGGAGACCATTCTCTTTTATAATAAAATCCCTTCCATCCCCATCTTAGAAGCTTTCTCCAAGGATGGGATCCTAGTTTCACATGCACAAACCTATATGGGCCGGTGTTGACACCCATGGGCCTACACGAGCCTTGGCACACATGCTGCGCAGTCTCCTCCATGTGTGGTTCACTCTACACCTACCACTGAGCAAGCTCTCCCATAGGCTCTTCTTGTCTAGTTGACCCACTTTGGGAAAGCTAAGTGTCTTTCTAAACATTAAGGTTGAGTGGAAGCTTGGCCTATTTTTTCCTAAAAAACATTTAAAACACGTGTTAAGATTTAAAAAAATATATATTAATTGATATAAAACATTAAAAACCACATATAAATTCATTTTAATTATTTATTTAAATTTTACCATATTTTAATAAATAATTTAAATAATTTGTAATATTAATCAAAAATCATTCAAATTTGTTAGAATTTGTTTAAATATGTGCATGTAAAAATGAGTGAATCATATATCATTGCACATATATGGAAAAAATTTACCTTTATAAAAGAAAACTCCACCTCACCATGAATAATAATATAATTAATTTCCAATTCTCAGTACATGAATTATATATATAAATACATGCCATGTCACACAATACCAATCTATAATGAAAAAAACCATAATTTAATGATCTCCCTTATACCTCAGCTAATGTATAATGAAACCACCTCCACCAAAAATTCTCCCATGTATAGAGATAAGATCACCTGACAATACCACTGAATCTATCCAAATATAATGAAAATAGTTTATATAAAATAGGGGTGAACATATAAATATACTCTGTAGTTTCATCTCTACAACTATCATGTGACCATGTGAATAAATAATATTAATGTTTTTGAGTAGGAATAAACAAAACAAAACCACCAACAAATAAAAAAACTCCCAAAATTCAACCATATAACAAATTCTATTTCATACCACATCATCATACATTCCAAATCACATGAAATCCTCTTTATAAATCATCAAATAACCACCGCTATAATGATAACCACATCTAATTCACATTTAGTAGTTTACTAAATGTAGTTACCTTGTTACAATATTCTCAAATTGTTTACAACCTTCAAGGACCTCACTGTAATATCACCAACAATAAGAATCCATCCACCCACAGAGAACTCATTGAATATCCAACATCACCCCCAAGTAGTTATCCACTTACAAGGAACTTTCTAATATATTACCATTCATTCATTGTGAAATTGTAAACTCATATGGTCACTGATTAGTTTTTCAATTGTACACCCTTAGGGACTCTTCCCACCACAACATGGACATGTTGGGAAGCTATTGGCCCTTGAGGACTCTAATTATAATACCATGTGTCCAACCACAGAGACTCTCCCCTCCCCAACCTATATTCTCACCACCACACATCACATATACACTCTGGATAACCATATTATCCACACCAGCATCATATCATCCTCATCATCATCATTATGTATCACAAACCACTACCACATAAAAAATCATACTTTACTTCCACATTGAAAAATGGATTTCAACCCCCACAGTCTATTCATTCCCCTAATTTGGTCATCACACATACAAAGTTCCAAAGGAATATAATAAAATTTCATAGATGTAGCATGCTCTCACCTATGTTTAAAATAATTTAGATATCGGGGAGTATAACTACATCACATCACTAACACTCCTCATATTCTAGGTATACGCTAGAACTCAAACCTCACCACATAGCCAAAACATATCAATTAACACCATTCAATCAATCCACATCATCTTCCACACCATTTCACATTCATACTACTATTTATTTACACTAGATAGTTAATTTATTGGATCTTATTTTATTCAAGTTTGTCCACCACTATCAACTCATCTCACTGTCATCATGTCATACATGTATTACCCTATACAACCTAATCCATATTTATCTTGGACCATGGGACAATATGGAATGACTATATATAATTCATGCTACCCTATGTAACTTACTAATAGAATGGTACACCAACTCCATAATATGGCAAGACCTCATGGATATATGGCATAAACCTGTGTAACCCACTACTATTTCAACCCTTGGTCCTCACCAATGATAATATACATTTTCATAAAAAGTGTCATGGGACCCATGTTGTATTTCCATGGAATCTTCTAAAGTATATAAATTTTGCCCTTATAACTTATAATGTTTTTAATATAGTTTTTCATCATTGTAGGATCTAATTTCATTATGACGAATTAAATAATATTCCAAAAAAAACTCATAAACAATTACCAACATCAATATTCCACTACAAACACATACCAAATATTTAACATATGAATTGTATTTAATATTCAAAAATAACTCATCTATTCATAACTATATCCATAATTCATCATTTTTCATCTCAATCAATTAAATATTTTATATTCATAGAATTATATTTCCAATAACTTCTATATTTCATTTAAACCAATTATAAATTTCAATAATAATATGATAATTCATAATTCATCACTTTAAAATTATATAATGGGAAAAATTATTCCACAAATTGTACATTCATAAATCATCTAAAATTTTTAATTTATCACATATCCATTCTTTTAGATTATTATAAATTAACTACCTAACACCGAATATCATACACATCATAGATTCAATTTTTTTAAAGAGATGAGAATTGGAGTCACCTACCGTGATTTCATGATAAACAAAAATAATTAATCCATAGATGATGGCCATCAATCATCCATATAAAATTTCATTCTTTTTTCTACTATTTCAGTTTACCATGCCACACCTTTATCATCAAGTCTCTAGAGAGAAAAAAATTAGGAAATCCTCTAAATAAAATGTCATCAGTGGAAAATGATTTCCATCCATCAATTCTTTTAACTCTCCCTCCATAAATTCCATGTGTCAACTTCCATTAATATTTTCATTGAATATCTATTAAAAATACCCATTATGTTTTTCACTTTAATATATTTAACTTTTAATGCAAACCACATCAACCATATAGCCATATAATATCCTCTAATATATCCATGTCTTCTCTACCAAAATAAAATATGTTCACATTCTAAATTATCTATTTTATGAAAATAATCTACAAGATATGAATTATTTAAATAAATAAATTTTAATTAAATGCCACTACCACCTGATATTTATAGGTAAATCCAATCCCCTTATAAAATTACCAAACCACCACCCAAAGGGAAACGTTACATCTTGAATCCAACGACATGCTTAAAACTTCTTTACAAAAATTATAAAATTAAAATTTTAACATTCATACAAAAAATATATATATAATTTCAAATATAACTAAAATATAAATTTACTATTCTATATACTATAATTTAATTACTCCTTGTACTTATATTTATCCAAATGTTAACAAAAATTGATGTCCTACCCCACACCTTGCTCTCACTATCTATGTCTTATTAATATCAAGAGTAAGGTGGGTTTGGATTTCAGCTTGTAATGTGGATCCAATAAGAGAATTCATGGCCTTTAAGGTTTCAAAGAAGGTAAAATATAAGGTGATATCAAAAGATACAAAAATGGAATTATTCATTAGAATGGTGGATTTTATCACCTGAACACCTCTAATCTCATAGATTCTAGGAAAAAAAATTAAAATAATTTATAGAGTTATTTCTATAAAACAAGTTAACATAATAAATATAATATTAAAATAAGATGAATTAAATATTTATAAACCTCTTGGGTATATGTTTTTTATTTTTTATAGTGATCTCATCATGGATTTCACATTTGATTTCAAATCCATTAAAAATACAAATCATTAATCAAGTAATTGAATCATATTAGTAACCACTTGAATTTAAACATTGAAATCATTAATTTTTTGCATAATTAATAAAAAATAAATATATTCTAGTGATGTTATTAATCTCAAGACATAATTTTTTTTAAATGATGAAATAAAAAAGAAAATAATATCCTAAAAAAAGGTTATGCCTTCCCCCAATCCTAACTATTACATTATCCTTAATGGACTAAAAAATAGAAATTACAAGGTATTATATAATAAATTTTGGATAATTATAAAGTATAGGATTGAGAAATATAACCTAGTTTTATTTTGAAGAGGTAGACTATGATTACTAGAACCATTATAAATGAAATTCCCCTTTGAATGAATAAATTCCTTATTAAGTAATGTAGGTATAGAAAACAATTACACTACTTTGTTCATTCTGGACCAATAGAAAATATATTATGATATATTTAAAGGATAATTAAGCATTATAATCATTGATAATATAGTTTTTGTATACTGAATGTTAATATTCATATATATTAAGCGTTATGATAATGTTTAATGGATATATACAAAATAAACTATAGAATCAATGAGTAAGATCATAGCCTATGAATCCCATTTATCAGAGCTTATGAGGAAAATGGTAAAATTGGGATTTTACCTTGACCAATCCCAGACTGAGATTCAATAACTATAACATGATAGGAACTTTTTATGATACATGTTTAAGATTATAGAGCTCATGGACCAAAGCATATTCACTAAATCACCCTAAGAAAGCACCATCATTGTACACCTTACCCTTAGGAATTATTCTAGTGTAATAAGGGGTTATGTATCTAAACAACCAGTGTAAATTTTTGTATTTTATTTTAAATCAAATAATGACTATACTTTCCCCTTTTTATTATTAATTTTTGACTGATTATATAATGAGTTTGATAAAAATTAGATTTTAGTACAAAGAAATCAAAATTGTATTTTTTTGAAATATATAGTTTTAATTAAGAAAATATTTTTAAAAATTCAATAATTTTTTGAATAAATTTTATTTCATTAAAATTTTCCTATTAAATAATATTTATTTAAATATAAATGATTATATAATTTAATAATTCCCAATGTAATTTTAATAAGGGTTATAAATTTGTTGGGGTTGTATAAACTAGAATTTTCTAATAAATAAATATTTTTATTTAAAGGTGAAAATTACTATATTTAGACAATTATTTTGGTTAAATAAATGTTATTTTTAAAATCATCATATTGAAGTTATCCAATTATTAACTTTCCATAAATTTTTGCGATAATCTAATTTTGTAGTAAAAATTAAATATCGTAAAAATATACGGTATGTATTATGACATCATAATAGCCCAAAAGTAATATAACAAATTCTATAATGGGAATCCATGAAAAAAATATAGATTTTAAATTTAAAATAATGTGTTATTGAAGTTATTTTATTAGTTTATAAATATTTAAGTAATCTTCCAAAACCTATATTATATTATTAGGTTTTAAAATCTATTATTTACGAACATGACTTACTTCCACCTCACTAATGGAAATAGTTTAATATTTTCAAATCTTGGACTTATAAAATAATGAAACCCAATATTATTTGGTAGAAACCATGGGAAAACACCATGGTAAGGTTTGTGGGTATGATTATTTAATCATATAGATTCTAAAACCTATGTTTACAAATTAATAAAGAATCCCCCTCTCTTTTACTATAAATACCCACCCATCCTCTTACACCTCTTCACTCAAAACCCATTAAGCATGAAGTTCCTATCCATATACCTGTCTAAATCCCTCCCAAGGTACTTTTATGCTCTTAAGAGGCTCATCCCATGATTTTATAATTCCCCTCTCAAGATAATGGATCATTTTCTCACTACTACAAAACAAGCATTTAACGGCACTAGAATAGACCTTTATCAGTGATAAAAAAGAACTGATAACCTTGGTGTGGCTAAAATGACAAGTATTTTATCATCCCTAAAAAAGTTCTGATAAAGGGTATCTTTATCAATGAAAATAAAATCTCTGATCAATCATACTTTTATCAGCGCTTTTATTTAATGATGATAAAGAGACCCTTTATCGACACATTTAGAAGTGCTAATAAATATTACCTTATCAGCGCTTTAAAAGGCATTGATAAAGGAATCCTTTACCAGATATTTAGAAAGTGCTGATAAAATATAGATTTACGGTGCTTGAAAATGCACTAATAAATTCCATATTTATCAAAACATTTAGTAGAGATGATAAAGGTTCAAACTGCAGTGTAATGTTACAGCACACTACAAGATTAAAAATAGGTGCAGTGTGCTGTAACAACACACTACATCACCAGAAATAGAATATAAATGACCAAAATAAGATACAAACACTAAATTAAAATGAAATACCATTTATAACACAAATAAAAGAAAAAAACACTATTATAGAGTATGTCAATTGTTTTTTTACAAAAAATAATGTAAATTTCGAATAAAAAAGATGCATTTGGAGTCATACTAGTCACATCATGAGCTTAATTGAGGTGTGATTGATTAATATACATCACAAATGACTTATGTATTTTTTTCCTAAAGTACCAAAACAATTCAAATGCATTTTCTATATTTTGAATATGTGATTTTTTTTATTAAAATTAATGTCAGTTTTGAGCACTTGGAGTCATATTGGTCACACCATGCATCTGATTGATTTTTGGCTGATTCCTACACATCAAAAATGAATTATGGATTTTTTTCATAATGTACCAAAACAATATGAATGTGTTTTATTGGTTTTGAGTATGTCAGTTGTTTTTTTTTTACTAAAATTAATGTCAATTTTGAATAAAAAGATGCACTTGGAGTCATACCGGTCTTACTGTGCATCAATTTGAGGTGATACTAATTTATACTTGTTTTAAATTACTCATGAATCATTTTAATAAAGTACCCAAACAATCAAAATGTGTTTCCTCTATTTTGAGTATTCAACTTGTGTTTTTTTACTAAACTGTCATTTTAAACATGAAACATGAACTTTGAGCCATACAGGTGGCATCGTATGTGGGTTTGACATGAAACAGATTCATACACGTCATAAATGAACTAAGAATCATTTTCCCAAATTATCAAGAAAATTCATTCATGTTTTATTGGTTTTAAGTAAGAGACACTTTTTTGTATTAAAATGCCAATTTTAAACTAATAACGGACACTTTGAGTCATACTTGTCACACTGTGCATCAGATTGTGGTGAAGGTGATTCCTATAAGCCCAAATGACTCATGGATAATTTTACTAAAGTAATAAAACAATCTAAATTCATTTTATTGGTTTTGAGTATGTCAGTTGTTTTTTCACTAAAATTAATGTCAATTTTGAGTAAAAAGACGCTCTTGGAGTCATATTGGTCACACTGTGCATCGGATTGATGTGCATCTAACTTCTTCACATCCCAAATGACTCATGGATAGTTTTCATAATGTATAAAAACAATAATAATGTGTTTCCTCTATTTTGATTATGCCACTTGTGTTTTTTTTTACTAAAATGTCATTCTAAACTAGAAACATGCACTTTGAGCCATAAAAGTGGCATCGTGTGTGGGTTTGACATGAAACTGATTCATACATGTCACAAATGAATTATGAATTTTTTCCCTATATTATCAAAGAAATATGAGAATGTTTTTTTTGTTTTTCAGTGAGTGACACTTTTTGTATTAAAATGTCAATTTTAAACTCATAACAGACACTTGGAGTCATACGGGTCATACCGTGTGTCAGATTGAGGTACGACTGATTCCTACACAAAAAATGACTTATGGATCATTTTCTTAAATTACCAAAAAAAAAATATGAATGTGTTTTATTGTTTTTTAGTATTTCAGTTGTTTTTTCACTAAAATTAATGTCAATTTTGAATAAAAAGATGCACTTGGAGTCATACTGGTCACATCATGCATCAGATTGAGGTGTGGATGATTTATACATGTCCCAAATGACTCATGGATAATTTTAATAAAGTATAAAATAAATAATAATGTATCTCCTCTATTTTGAGTATGCCACTTGTTTTTTACTAAAATGTAATTTTAAACTTGAAACATGCACTTTGAGACATACAGGTGGAATCATGTGTGATTTTGACATAAGACTAATTAATACATGTCACAAATAAATTATGAATCATTTTTCCAAATTATCAAGACAATATGATCATGTTTGCTCAGTTTTTAGTGAGTGGAACTTTTTTGTATTAAAATGTCTATTTTAAACTGATAACGGATACTTGAAGTCATACCTGTCACACTGTGCATCAGATTGAGGTGCATCTGATTTCTACACATCAAAAATGACTTATGGATCTTGTTACTAAAGTACCAAAACAATATGAATGTATTTTATCTTTTTTGAGTAATTCAGTTGTTGTTTTACTAAAATTAATGTCAATTTTTTATAAAAAGATGCACTTGGAGTCGTACTGGTCACATCGTGCATCGGATTGATGTACGACTGATTTCTACATATTATAAATGACTTATAAATTGTTTTCTTAAAGTACAGAAATGATTAGAATGTTTTTAATCTATTTTGAGTACACCACGTGTATTTTTTTTAACAAAATGTCATTTTAAACTAGAAACACACACTTTGATCCATACAAGTGGCATCGTGTGTGGGTTTGACATGATACCGATTCATATACATCATAAATTAATTTTGAATTGTTTTCCCAAATTATCAAGAAAATTATAGTGTGTTTTCTTGGTTTTCAATGAGTGACACATTTTTGTAATAAAATTTCAATTTTAAATTGATAACAGACACTTGGAGTCATACTGGTCACACCGTGCATCGGATTGAGGTGAGGCTAATTCCTACACTCCCAAATGACTCATGGATCATTTTACTAAAACACTAAAACAATCCAAATTCATTTACTTAGTTTTGAGTATGTCAATTGTTTTTTCACTAAAATTAATTTCAATTTTTAATAAAAAGATGAAATTTGAGTTATACTGATCACACAGTGTATCATATTGAGGTTTGAATGATTTAAACATGTCCCAAATTACCCATGGATCATTTTTATAAATTATCAAAATAATCATAATGTGTTTCCACTGTTTTAAGTACGCCACTGGTGTTTTTTCTAAAATGTAATTTTAAACTAGAAACAAGAATGTTGAGCCATATAGGTGGCATAGTGTGTGGGTTTGACATGATACTGATTCATACACGTCACAAATAAATTATGATTCTTTTTCCAAATTATCAAGACAATCTAAGTGTTTTTTCTCAGTTTTCATTGAGTGAAACTTTTTTTCATTAAAATGTAAATTTTAAACTGATAACGGACACTTGGAGTCATACCAGTCACATTGTATGTTGGATTGAGGTGTGGTTGATCCCTACTCATCCCAAATGAAATATGGATTATTTTACTAAATTATCAAAACAATATGAATGATTTTTCCCAGTTTTGAGTACGCCGCGTATATTTTTTTACTAAAATGTTATTTATTAATTTTAAAGATTCACAATGGCTCTTATTCTAAGAAAGAATTGTTTTGTTCACTTTTAAAAAAAATCTCAAACAAACTCATGGTGTGATCCTTATTCTACTTCATTTCCCAACAATTTTTTTTCAATCCAATTATTATTATTCTCCTCCACCTCAGTATTTGCCTCTACCTCTTCTTCCACATCAATCTTTGACTCTGAATCTGCCTTTACCTTCACCTCTGCCTCTGCCTCTGCCTTTGCCTCCACCTCCATTTCTGCCTCTGTGAATTTCTAACAATTTTATTATTTATAGTTCAGTGATTCTAAATAAATTTATTTCCTCCCTTACTCTTCTCATTGATAAAGATATCAAAAATAATATATATTCATTATGACACTAATGTTTCACATCCAAAATATCTTTCAAAGGACATAACTCATAATAGATCATAAACATAGCAGGTAATCACCTAAATTTTTTATCGACATACATTCTGAAAAAAAAGTATAATGCCCACTCATCTCTAAACAAATTGATTCATTCTTTTGAGTAACTCTTTTGTCATCAATATTGATAGTAAGGAAAAAATATATACAAAAAATTATTATGAAATATATTTAATGAAATTGTGATTACCTTTGAAAATTACCTGTTGGGGGATGCTGGTCTTTTCATGCTTTATGATCTCTCTCATAAATTTTCAAACATAATATCATCTATCAATTTCATTACATTATTTCAAACACTAAAGAAACGTTGACCAAAATAAGTAAATTGTTTTGAAATGTTTTGATTGTTAAATATTTCTATATATACCTTAATTTTTTTCCATTTGTAGTAATCCACGGGATTTAGCTTTTCATACACCGACTTCATGCCATGATCTATCCTGTATTTAGTGACCACCCTATCATAACAAAATTCTCATTAAAACACAAACCAAAAATATAATTCAAATTTTATCAATAAAATATTGATTTTATTATATTACATATTCACAATACACTTCATGTGTGGCCAGTTGGTTTGAAATACATGGATTGAATCTAGAAAATAAATATTCTTAGTGTCTATTCTAACTGCTATCAGTATCCAGTGCATCTTAAAAAACAAAAACAATTAAGTAATGATAAAAATAAAAATATATTTTATGTGATTAGATCATAGATTTTTAACCATGCAATGTAGGTATCAAAAAGTGTCTATCATCTGAAGTTTTTTATTAAATGCTTTGACTAAATCATATTTTTTCTACTTAATTTCTTCCTCATTAAAAATAGTTTCTGGCATAGAAATGATACAGGGGTTAATGAATCAAAATCATGCTTAACACAATCTTCCATTTATATAGTTGTAATATAAATGCATTTACAAAATATGAATAGTTATTAACTTTAATAAACATATTTAACTAAAAATTTGGACAGACGTATTATGAAAATGTACCTTATGTATGTATTCACAATTGAGACACCCAACCATTCATGATTGAGAATCTCATTTAGAGTCTCAAGACCAATTTTTTCTATCAAGTAATCTCTATAAATTTATTCGTCATGTTCAATGTAATATATAGTTTTGTATATAAATGTTGTCTCTATATGAAGTTGTAACGATAACAAATATTGCTTTAAAACTGATGGAGAGAAGGTAATATTATGAGGTTGCTTTGTTATCTTGGTCAATTCACTAGATTTTCTTGATTCGGCCTTTCGTTTCTCCACCTCTTTATCCATATGTAATATCATACTTTACTTTTGACATTTTATTATAAACTGTTAAATGTTTTTCATATGAATTATTTTTAATGACATACCACATGTATCTTTATAAGATTAGACATCCATGCTATGAAATCTCCAATAGAATCTTCAAACGTTGTAATATCTGGACCATCAAGTGGAATAGGCAACTCATCAGTCAGCTCATAATCTACCTCAATCCCCACTCTCATGTTATTTTTTAGGAGGGGTTGATTGTGTAGCTGGTATCCTGGGATATTATAAACTGTACACATTGAAACATGGTGGTATGTGGGTGTTGATAGATAAAAATTACATACAACTGCACCTTGCATAATTTTTGTAATATAAAGTTATCGAAAGTTTTTTGATTCACATTTAGGATAAAGAGTATGAAAATATTGATTAACTCATGTAAGGTATGTGGTTGTGGGATTGACTAGCCTCAAAGATAGTGAGATCATTTGGTTCATGTGCGGATATTTTCTCCATTTCAAGTTCACTTTGATCCTTTATTATACATTGGTCTGCCAAAATAAACAACATAATAATATCTTATAGTGAGTCTATCTGTGTCTTCATTAGCCTAATTATATTATATGTATCTTCATGTGTTTTTATTTTCTCAAAATATGTTTGAGGAGATACTTTAAAACCTAATCCTCTAACGTGACCATATTGTTTAGGCTACTTTAAATCTATTGAAATTCACTTTTCTTCTAGTTTGGTCATTGCGGATTCTTATGTATAAACCATATAAAAAATATGAACATATTTATTTTTATGTAATATTGTTATAAATAAAATTGAATTACAATTATTTCATACTTACACATGATTCCCATAATTTTTTTTGTTTTCATCAACTAATATACCATCCTTATTTACACGAGCCTCCTTCCATTGCACATGATGTGGGACGGATGTGGCTTCGGATTTTGATTTATTAATCTGTATATAAAAAAAGAAACATATTTTGTTTTATATCACATTATTAAAATTTTATTATTGATTTAAAATACATAACAATTTATTCTCTAATGAAGTGTACCCCATCCTTCCTTTGTGATAGGGGTACTCTGGTTTTGATGCATGTTCTTTATTTTGATCACTCTTTTATTGCTTCATAAATTAAGAATTTTGAATCAAGCTGGATAAAAAATAATTTAAAATAATTTATTATCGATCTCAATGCACCTAAAATGATTTCTAATTATGAAAATTGATTAAAGAGGTTCATGTTTCCTACTTTATAATGTGTGCATAACTAAGTGGTGGGTGGGGCTTTATTTTCCCCTCAGAATCCCTAAGATGTAACTTTGTTAGAAGATTCCAAAAGCCTCTATGGGATTTTCCATTGTCCATTTAGAAAAATTTAGTATGGAAATATTATAAAATAAATGAATTCTACATGGAATAATGAAAACTAAATCAAATTTTTCATTATATAATTGTTCAGTAAAAGAGAGAAAGTATATTGTAACATTACCATTATATCATTCCAAAGGATTTCAATCGTTATAGGTTGGACGTGGCGTCATGAGTCAATAGTATATTCTTTCTCGGGATTGGAAACATCATCATGTTTAGAATACAATGTCTGAATGAGTAGTCAAACATTTAATTTTTCTTGAATAACAACAATTCAATACACTTAATGCATAAAATTGCACAATTTCATGGATCTTGTATGAAAATTGCTACTATCTTGAACATAGATATAATACTACAATACTACAATAAAACTAACCTTAAATGCCTTTATTTAATTCGTCCTCATATTCTTTATTGCCTTCCATATCTTGATTATGGATTTGAGGATACTCATTCCCTCTTTCAAACTAGCCTTCCTCCCATCACTATTTGGTAGGTATGTCATCAATGAAATTTAGAACCAAAATGATGGGAGGAAGGCTAGTTTGAAAGAGGGAGTCCAATGTATCATCAAGATATGGAAGGTAATCAAGGTTCTAAGGATTAAAGTGTCCTTGGAACCAACGCTAATGGAATCACTCAAAAATTATCCTCAATTGAAGAGGAATTGGAATACATCCACTCTAATGATGTTGAATAAATGAATCTCTCCCCACCTATGTTGGACATCACTTCGGTCTACTCAAGGATTCTTCACCTTCCAATTTTGGATATTTTTTTAATGCACCATAAGATCCCTCCAATAACACACATCCCTTTAATGGGTGAATTTTTCAATTTATGCCCAGTATTGATCTTGAGTTTTTTACTCTTATAAATGAAATGAATCTATTCAATGAAATTCTAAATTTATTATGATGATATATTACCATAAAATCATAGAGGAACTATAGATAATTTCCAAAATTGAAAATTATACTACATAGATTGAAGTAGATCTATAATTACCACTAAGAATGTCTTACTTTATGACTGATAATGAAATTATCGGTTATAAAATATAATATTAGAGAGAGGTATAACCAGAAATCAATAATATTATATGATGAAACTTAAATCATACTCTATGACTGGTCTCACTAAATATAATAGGAGATATCATATTTCTTTTATCATATTTAACTATTGAGGTGATATTGTATTTTTTCTTTGATACTCTATTTTCACACAAACCATGGATAGAGTCATATTTTATGATATCATAAATTCTATGAAAAACCTAGTTCAAAACCTTAGATTTTCTATATGTCATACCATATGATATATAATAGCCATATGGTATGGGTGAACAAATAAATCCTAAATATCATAATATATGATATTGACATAATACAATATGGAATTTATTTATTAAAAAAACTAATAGATTAATACATTGTGTCCTTGAAGAACAAGTATATGATACCACTTATGAGTTTTAGGGTATCATCCTATGATTATTAGAGGTATAAAAACCTTAAAAGGGCTAATTTATCTCAAGGATAAATGTGAATGGAAACAAATAAAAAACACCATTGACATACTTGTAATATAGTATCAATGGAATCCATCTTTAAGATTCATTGGAATAAGTCTGATTTATAACACTATAGAAGTAAACAAATTATTCTAGCCTTTAAGGAGAATACACTATCCATCAATCACAAAAATATTCTTGAGGACCCTCAATCATTGAAGGATTTCTAGCACCTTAACCTTGTGATAATCATTGATCAAAGAAGAAGATAGGTTTGGATATGGAATGAAACAAAGGGTTAATTACAATAGGGGGATTGTATCCCTTTATAGAGACTCCATATTTAATAAATAGTGCCTTGAGCATTGACCACCATCTCATGGAAACAGATAATTTTATCATGTCAGAGTAATTCTTTCATTGAGTGTTTCAATAAATTTTTCAACCCATATATGATTCTCCTTATTATTTATAATTTATGAGAAAACATTTGAGATAAGTATCCAAATTCATTCATACAATATAATATATTTAATTACCCAACAAAATCTATGTTGGTCATATGTCATAGCCTCTGATAAAAGTGTGTATATTCTTAAATTTTTATTTATGATTCAAGGATATCACCAAAAATGATATCTATGTTTTGTGCATTTTGGACATGGATAAAAAATTGCATGACTTATAAGACATAAAAAATCCAAACCATCAAAAGTATATTTTAATCAATTTTTTCCTCTCTATGGTTATTCACCATGTTATATGACTTTTAAAATTATTTTTTTATCCTATGAATTAATTATCACTCTATTTTCATTAGTAAATCATAAATCGCATCTCATAGTTTTCTTGATCAACTATACAACCATAGATAACTCACTTACATTTAGGAAATAAACTCTTTATATGTTATTGTGTATTTTTAAGTCCATTTACCCAATGATTTCTCAATTCTATCCAATCTACGATATTTTAAAAAAAAAATTGAGTATACTTTTCTCACCAAAGAAATTCATCATCACTATTTATAACCCATGGTTAAAGTTTAATAATAATTTTGAATTAATTAAAAAACGAAACTCTCAAAACATACGTCACTAAAATAATTTTTGTAATGTAACTAATTAATTAAATATTGTTTTGAATAAAATAAAAAATAATACATCAAAATCATAAATCTATATAACCCATTTCATGGTTTAACAATTTAAATGAATAACCAAAATCCACAAAACATGTTTTAATGATTTTTACACTTACCTTAGACCCTATATGTTCATTACCCATAAATGGGGTCCACAACTTGATATCCCCTAATCCTTAAAAACCCTCATAATTAAGCCTTTAGAATCTATAATATAGTATATATGATGAATTAAATTTTAGAAACTACTTAGATTTTAGAAACCTATATTATTCAAATGAAGAGAAAACTCAGGGGGGATGAGAGGTCTCCTTGTTAATGTCGATAGAAGAGTAAACCATTTATGTGTGTCTCTTGGGAAAAATTGGTTGGACACTAAAATACATATGAAAGGATAAAAATGATAAAATAGAACCACACTCATATTTTAGTAGAGAAGAGTAGAGATGTAGAGTTCATCATGTTTAAGAACAGCTCAAAAAACACAAAACGCGAAACCCGAAACATCAAACAATAGTAGAGGAAGAGTAGAAAATAACATACATTAGATTATAGCCTTTATAAAACCAATGGAATGTAGAGGAGTTATGCTAGAAGTAGAGGAGTTATGTGAGATCTTGAGAATTGTGAGTGTCTGAGTTGTGGTTCGGGGTTTTTTAAATAGATCGGGACACTTTTAACAACTCTTTCAGAAAAGTGCTGACAAAGATCTCGTTTATCAACACTAAATTTATAAGCGCTGATAAAATGAATATTTATTAGCTCTTTTTTAGCACTCATAAATCTCGAGCTTTATGAGCACTAAAAAGCACTAATAAAAGACATATTTATCTATGCTAAAAAAGTGCTGATAAAAGTTTTATAATTATAATTATTTATATAACTTTATTATAATTTTATAATTATTTAAATAATTTTATTATAATTTTATAATTATTTAAATAATTTATTATAATTTTATAATTATTTAAATAAATTTATTTTAAATTTATAATTATTTAAATAGATATAATTATTTATTTAATATTATATAAATATTTATTTAAAAAATAATTATTATTTATTTATAATAATTATAAATTTAGTAAATATAAATTTATAGATATATTTATTTATAAATATATTTTTAACATTATTAATAGATAGATAATCTTAAATATATGCATTTTAAATATGAGTGAAATTGAATAATTAAAAATGAGCACACTTTAAAAATATTGAAAAATGGATAAGTTTTATTGATTAAATATAAGTTATTAAAAAAATATGGATACACATATATATTGAAGTGGATGAATACATATTGAAAATACTAAAACATATTAAATATATATATATATAAATAAATAATAGAAAATGATCAAATTAAGAAACATTAAAAATGAATACACTAATTTTAGTAATAAAAACAAATAAATTAAATTTATTATTTAAAAAATAATATATATTAAATGTATCATGTTATAATTAAATTCTAAAATGTACTAAAATTTTAATAAATTACATAAATATTAGGTTTATGTGCATCTGTATATTGCAAAAATATATTTTTGTGTGTGTTTGTGTATACAAATGCATTAACATATATATATATCTGTGTGTGTGTGTGTGTGAAATAAATGCAATACACAATATATGATATTGGTTAAATTGAAAAATCAAAAAACATTAAAAATGAATAAGACATTGATATATTTTTAATTAACATTTTATATATATTATACTTATTCATTTTATATATCCATATTTAATATATACTATTTATTAATATTTATATTCTATATATATGTATATTAAATCTATTCATTTTTATCAATAATTATTTAATAAATAAAATGTTTCATATTTTTCTTAATTTACTATTTTTTATTTTTTTCATTTTATTATGGACCTTTATCAGCACTAGAATAGCACTGATAAAGGGAAATTTTTATCAGTGCTAAAACACACTGATAAAGATCACCTTTTATCAGTACTAAAAAAAGCACTAATAAGGGTTTCATTTATCATCTCTAAAATAAAGTGCTGATAAATATGAACTTTATTAGTGAATTTTTCTAGCGTTAATAAATTCAGGAACTATTATAGATTTGTTTTGTATTAGTGTTAGTTTTAAATGTGGACTAAATTGATTTTAGTTCAAATTTTTTCTCCCTTTATATTTTTAATATTTTAAATTTGGTTTTGTATTAGGTTGCATTGACCTCATTTAATTGTAGATATTTTGGTACTATTGAGAGGAATTATAGTAGATCATATAATTTCAATCATATGACAGTTTCTCATTTGAATGATCCCAACACTCTTGGTATGAATGAGACTCACTATATATATCATAGTTTTGATAAATGAGTGAGGATGATAGTACTTTTGAAAGTTGTGATTGAAGTGGTTCCATAAAAAATCGAAATATTTCTAATTTCTTAGTGAATGCTTCAACTTATGTTCATAATAAGTATGTTTACTCTACTTAATGGATTCCTCTTCTTAGTAGACCCTTACTACTCTACCATAAACATTCATTGTGAGTGATCACAACAAGAAGTATTTTACAAATTTAGTTGTTATCATTATTAGACCTCCATTGGATAAAAAATCAATCATGGCTCATTTCATAGGCTGTAAACCATATTATAACTTTTTCATTTATAAAAAAATCAATAACATGATATGGTAACTTCCTTAGCATCTATTTGAATCAATCACATTTTCAGAATGTGAATTCAATATCAATTTATTATGAATTTTGGATTTCATTATGCTACTTCTCTATCCTCATTAGAAAAAAGTATTTATCCAAAGATCACTTTAAAATATCTTCCCAAGTTATAATAGAAACCTTTTATCAACTATTTAACCAATATTTTAGATTTTTTCAAAGTGATAATGGTAAAACTATTAACCATATAGAATCTAAAATCACTTTTTTATGCATGAATCTATTATAAAATCTTAGAAGTTAAAAAAATGGATTTGAAGATATTTGTTTTACATTCCAAAAACTTATCCCATGTTCTAGATCATATAGATGATATTATGTTTGATTTAAATTTTTTATTATATATATATAAAAACAATTCTTAGAGTATCCCCTTAGATTGATAGTAGACCATGTTCAATGATAGTTCTAGCTTGAATTTTTTCTCTCTCTTTCTAATGGGATATCATTAGAGAATTAACAATTGGGTGCAGTAGGGTGTACATGTTCTATTATAGTGGATCATAATTGTAAAAATATAAGCCTATATATATAAATATTTAAATCCAACGGTTTACATGAATCAATATTCCTTAACGGAGTTATCAATGTCCCAGTTATTTATCAAACTTTGAATAATAAAAAAATAAAACCACATGAAAACGTAAAAAGGAATAAAAAGTAAAAAAAATAATGTGTGGGGATAATTGGGTTAATAAATTGGTTTATTGGATTCTAAGTTCACTGTATCCCTTGGAAATGGAACAAAATACATTGAACAACTAATAAATACTATTAATTCTAATGGATAATCATGTTTATAAATTAATTACTCTAGATTTGTAATAAACTACCAATGTGTAAAATAGTTCAATTCTGAGGTTAATTTTAGTGACCCAATCATTTCATACTTAAATATTACATATTATTAGATGAATAATAATTACATATCATTATAATTATTTCTATAATCATAATGGTTTAGTATCTTTTGAGGCTTGGGTATATAAACAAATGGCACTTGAAATATTTACATCATCTCTCCCTAATTTCTTCTCAAATTTCACCGTTATTAGACATATCATACTTTAAACCATTCCTTATATATTGGGTAAAAGGAAACATAATAAAGGGTTAGATCATATGATTAGTAAGGTTAAACATGGGAGATATCAATCAATGATCATTTATAAAAATATCATGATTATAAGGTTTTTATAAAATTAATATGACAATAAAAAATCATACCAAACAATTCATATATCATAATCATGAACCACGAAATAAACAACAGTAGTTTAGAGGAAATAAATTATAAGACGATGAGCCATGAGAACATATCATAATCATATGTTCAGGTTATAAAATAGATGCGTAAAGTGTGGCATAATCATATTCATAGAAACATTATGACAAGGATACAAAACATGACATTCATCACATGTTAGGCTTGGTATAACCACATATGTACTTGATTTGTGATTGTTATAACCTCCCATATACCCTATTTTGAGATATAGATAACCTCTTATGTGCCATATTTTGGGTTTGGGATAACCTAATGTGTACCCTCTTTCGAGATTAAGATAACCTCCCCTGTATCTTCTTTTATTCTTGGGATAACTTCTCATGTACCCTATTTTGGGATTTGTATAACCTCATATGTACTCTCTTTTTGGATTGGGAAGTCCTCTTGTATACCCTATTTTGGACTTGGGATTCCTCCCATATACCCTCTTTCAGGAATTAGATAACCACCTGTGTATAATCATTTAGGATTAGGATAACCTCCTATGTACACTTTAAGCTCAAAAAACATTAATATTTACCCAATAAATTGGAAAAATATAATATACCCACTTATTCTATAATCATCATCCATTCATATGTATACCAAAATATCATGAAAACATTTATCAATCCATCAGAACTTAACACATGAAAAAAAAGTGTTTCATCAATATTTCATCATCATAATAATAATCCATATAGAGGAAGAATAAAGCTGTTATCATAGAATCATATCCTCAATGAAGCATAAGTAACATCAAAGGATTTTATCATAGATAAAAAATTACTATTAAAGGCTAATAGAACATTTCTTGAAGAAAAAAATCTTTTCATTTTTAAATCACTTATTTTAAATATAGGAATTTCAAAAATATTAAGGAAAATATTTTCATTTAAAATAAAAATTATAAATTATAAATGAAGATTCAAATAATTGAGTGGTCATGGAGGTAATAAATTATTTTCATATCATGTAAATTAAAATAAATATTCCTCTCTCATTTTTGGTAGAATTTCAAAAGTACCACATTTGGAAAATGGACAAAATATTCCTTTTATTTTTTCATTAAATTAAAAATATGTTAAAATATTAATTTATAAAACCTTTAGTGAATATTAAACAAAACTTTAGAACATTTTAAATAAAATATGGACATGAAAGAATAGATTCCTGACCGAATATGAAAACAGAGTTGGTTTTCCTTAAAAATGCTCTTTCAGTCACTTAATTACTTAAAGAGATAAAAATGAAAGGAAAACTGTATTATAAAGTAAGAAATAGTGGATAATAAATTACTTATGATTTTATAGGTATATATAATATAAATTCATCTTAGTAAATTAAATCATAAACAATCCAAATAAAAATGATATTTTAACATACAAACCCTTAACATTGTGGTAACTTTTGAATCATAAACCCTGTAAAAGAAAATAATAATAAATATTTAAATTCCAAGGATATAAATATATTCATGATATAAATTATAAAATGTTATACATAGATATATCATAAACATAAATATGAGTAAAACATCAAACATGCCTCAACGAAACAACATTGAGTCAAAGAACCCTTACAGCTTTAGTAATATATAAATCAAAACCTCATAACAGAGATAAACTTATATGGATTTTTAAATACCAATTATTTTCCTAAAAATAATCCTAAAATACATTAATGGATATTATATACATCTAAAAATGAAATAAGTTGTGAATATGGAATATGTGTCACATAAATAAAAGTAAGATGAGAAACTCTTATCTGAGATATGTATTTCTTCGTAATTTCTCTAAAATCATGGATAATAAATTTAAATTTATTAATATTATATATTATAACAATATTAATACCCATAATAACATATATTTTTCACTTATAAAATTTCAATACCCATTTATTAATATTTATTTAAAAAAATGTCATTTTTGAGTGTTAACTATTTTTTTTCATGAAAGTTTCGGTTTGGTAGTTATGTTTCATATAAATTTATCATGGTTTCATCATATCTATAATTATAATAATTATATAAATATCATATATATTTATTATATACATATTTATAATCATCCATAAAATTTGTAGAGAGGAACATTAATTACACAGTTCATGGAGACAGTAGTATGTACATATGCATGAACGCTGATTTCATTTTCTATTGAAAAGAAGGAAAGAAATATAAATAATATTTTATCATTAAATCATAATTTTTAAATAATTATTATAATATATGTTTATTAAATACATCATTATAAACAACCATAAAATATGGTGATGGAAAATTAATCATATCACTACATGGAGGACGTGGTCTACACGTACGCACAAGCGATACTTTCAATTACTATTTGATGGAAATGGGGTGGTAATGATTTTTACATAATGAAAATATCATATAATTATATTTAGTATACTGTATTCATAATTTTATGATGGATATAGTAGGTTTATATAAGGTGTGAGAAGAAATAAAATTAAAAGTACTCAATTAAGAGTTATACCTCTTCATTGACAAACCTACTTTGGATTTCACAATAATACTTGAAAAGATGGTATTATAATAAAACAAAGAAATATAGAAAATGTTAAGTTATTTTATTGTGGTATTAGTGGAGTTATTTTATGATCTATAAGGATAAAAAAATTTGAATTTGAGAGAATAGTATGTTTCCTTTTATAAGTGATGGGAGTAGAACCCTTGGAATTCTCTAAATTATTAAATTAATATAAATTAATATCCATGCTCAATTTGAACTAAATTTATATATTAAAAATATAGGATGTTTATGAGTAGAAATTATCACATAAAATAAAATTTAGGAAATTTTAGGTGTTTTTTAACCCCTATCTTTTAGTTTTAACCCTTATTAACCCTTTTGACAATTACCGCTATATCAAATTTATTACTTATTTAGTGGTCATGAAAGTTACAATAAAAGGAAAAGTGAACTCTAAGTGGATAATGGTTGATATTATATACCTTATCCCATTAACTTGGCCAAATATGAGAATTTATTAATTTTAAGGCATTTAATAAAATATCATTTAATATAAATTACCATTAAAATCACTTTTAAGACTATTCAAATGGTTTGACTTTAAATAAAACAATATTGAAATGTAATTGGAATAAAAATTATTAACAAAAATAATAATATTTTATATTTTTCTAATAAATTGGTTTAACATAATAATTCATCCAAATTTTATTCCTTTTAATTTTTTTAAAATTAATTATTTGATTTTTCTATTATATGAACATGTACTGTTTTGGAATTGCGTAAGCATTAAAAGTAATTATTCCATCATTAGAAATTAAAAATAAATGGCTAGGATAAAAAAATTAATTAATATTTAAAATAAACATTTATAACAAAACATAAAATCCTTTTATCCCTATTAAAAAATATTAGAGTTATTAAAATAATGAGAGTGACATTTTTTATTTATTCTTTATATTAAATAATATTAAGGTAATTAATAAAACAATGGCACAAAGTAACCATATAATATAATATTATATGAGGATTTTTGAATTAAACTCATAAAATATATATTAGTCTCGTGTTATATATATTTTTAAATGATTGTCACATTATTTTTTACTCTAATTACCTAATTTACCCTTACCGATGTGAGAAATATTTTCCATGATTAATATTCATTATGAACAAACATAAATTTGAACTATTTAGAAAATTTATAAATTATTATTCCAAATATGGAATCCATTTTATCAAACTAAATCCTTATATGTGTAATAAATACTTTTAAAATGTACCCTCAAAACGTGATGAAAACTGTTTTCCTGAAAAATGCATTTTTATGTATAGAAATGTTTTTATACCAAAATTAAGAATAATGATAATTAAAATGAAATTAATTTCATTATGTTTTATAAAATGGATATAATTATATTTTAAAAACAAATAAAAAAAATGTTAAAATTCAAATACATGAAAAGAAAATACAGTTTTCAGTATTTTTCACGATTCATTCAAAAATCAATCTTTTTAGAAAAATCACAAAATTTCACCCAAAGATGGTTTTTATATACTTATTTAAAAATAATATCCTTTTTAAAAAATTTAAAAATACAATTAAATAATAATAATATTTTCTCAAAAAAATTAATAAAACCCATTTTTGAAGAAAACATTTTTTTAAGCATAAAATGACTTTACTACAAATTGATTTTTTATTTACTAAGTATTAATGAATACATTTGTATTTAGTGTGAAAATTATACATATATTTCATTATATGGTTACTTATATTCATACCCATTAATTTAACATCTAGGTTATAACAATCATATTTAAATTATAATATTTTTATAGTATATCAAAACTCACTTAATACTCGGTGTTGCATGTTAAGAAAACTATTGAGATTATTATTTATCTAAACTAAATCTTTTTGGTTTAAAATTATACCCCTAAAATAAATTTCATCCTCCAAATTTAATCTCATTCATAAAAGTTTAAATATTTTAAAATACCTTTGTTGAAAACCAACATCGTACAAAGGTGTAATAAAACATCCATTGAAAAGGGGAAATTGGAAAACAATGATACCTGGAATAACACATAATCGATTTCCCAAATAAGTAGAACATTAGTAGGAAGTTGAAATTTGAAAATAGAGGAGAAAATATTATTCATTGACTAATATTTAGTGATACATAACATGGTCATGACAAATTTAATGGCCACTCAAACATAAATCAGTTAGGTGTTAAAAGACCATCAATTCATCAGAAATAATTATAAGAATTTTTTTTTCATTTTCAGGATCCTATTCCTAGAGTTAAAGAATTATATTATGATAGAATATGATAATATTTACATACTTTATTTCTTAAAATCTATAAATGTAATTTCATATTTTGGTTCTGTGTTTCAATTAGTTTCTATTTTTTTCAACCCATAATAAAATGATGAATGGAAATAGTATTTTTTATGTCTAAATCACTAAAATAAATTTATAACATACTATAATATATATAAAAGGATGAAATTATATTCCTCATATCTTTAATTAGTTACTAAAACCGAAAATGGTTAGTATATGCTAAGATAACTAATATGATTAAACTATCATTTAAAAGATTATTATCAAAAAAAATAGTAATAATTCCCAAATATCTACTTATTTTGTTCCAAAAAATGGTAAATTAAAAAACTAATAAAATAATTATTAACTAGTGTTAACCCCCCCCCAATCATTAAATTTCAAAAATCAACCTATATTTAATCCCCAAACAAAATAATCTGGCTCTTAATTCTATATAATAAACACATGAATACCTTGAATGTATATTCTCTTAAAACATGATAATAACTTGAATCACCATAAAACTTCAATAAAAAAATATATGGATCCAAAAATTAACTCTATCCTTATTCGTCAAATAAAACCATAGACTATAAAATATATTCTATAAATCAAAAAAAAAATAAACTTCAACACTTTTTCATCTAATCACTAATCATTTTCATGTTCTCCAATATTATCCAATTTACTTCATCAATATCCCAACTAAATATTAGTATCTCATCATTAAGAATATATTAAGGTTTATCTATCCCTAAATAATTTATTTTATATAAATATATCCTTACTGATAAATTTCTTTTCTAGTTTATCAGTACTATCTGACGTAACCTTGATAATACTTAAGTAAAACATTTATAGAAAAATCCTTAGATGTTTCATGATTCTTATAACAAAAATATCATTGATAAAACACTTCTGAAAAAATAATTCTATAATAACAATACCTAAAAACTTAAATCATTCCACTTTAATGATTGGCATTGCTAAATCCCTTCCTTGGTTTTGGATTTAACCCTTGGATTAAGGAATTGACTCAGCTAATTACCATGTTTCCCACACATAATACATTTAACTATAAATGGTACCATATATTTATTTAATTTACATCCATTTAACTATTTATTTTTTATCACTAATTAGTTTATTTATTACCTTAATTTCAACTCATAAAACATCTTCTAATTCCTTTGATACATTCCCCTGACTAATTCTTCCCAGATTCTCGGCATATAAGAAGCTAAAAATTATTTTCTCCATAGTCCACATAAATTTAAATCCCATGAAAATTTATTTTTATGTTGTTATCTATGTTACAAATCTCACCCAAGTTGATATTTTTAATCATATAATGAATTAGCCAATTGGTCATAACCAAGAGTTTTCACCTTCCATCATCTTTTTCAATTTTTTTCTCATGAGGATAATAATTCGATTTTAGGTTAAATTTAGTGTTAAAATGATTCTTCCTGGCCCCATCCATTAATTAAAACCAAAAATAATATTGGGAGTAACAATAATCATAGTGATAATTTATATAACCATGAAAAGTCATTTATAGAATGTAAAAATCATGACACCTTATTTTAACTCTATGACACCTTAGGTTTAACCAAGGACATCTATGGTAATTATCTATTCAAATACTTTATAATGATTCGGGACTAAAATTTTAATTTACCCAAGAATATACTATGGGAGTTTCTATTTTGGTTTTCAGTCTTATTCTCACTCATCATGCACTAGTGACGATTGAGTTAATACCCAATATTCCCATTTCAGAGTTGTTTCCACTAGGAACATTTATTCCACAACCACATCCAATTTATAGTATCCATATAGGGATGTATTTTATAGTAAAACAAACAATATATACTTTATCACAAATTTAGGATGTTATCCTATACATATAATTTTCCTTGCGGGTTTCACTAATGTTTTCCATTCATGATCTCCAAATATAGATAGACCCAACTCTAATACCAATTATACTTACCTAATAATTTTAGAAATAAATTTTAAATATTTTTAGATGAAAATTTATTATATATCATTACAGTTCATTCGATAATCACAAAGTTTTAGTGACTTTTAAAACTTGTATACATAAATAATTGGTATATAAAAGATTTACATCATCTCCCACTCAGTTCTTCCCAACTAGCACCCTTCTTAGACATATCAAACTTAAAACCTTTTCTTCATATCCTAGGTAAAATGAAACATAATAAAGAGTGAGATCATATTCTTAGTAATGGTAAACATGGGATATATTAATAAATGATCATTTGTAAGAATCAAATGAGCATACAGGTATGAGAACATGATAATAATAATAGAAAATAATACCAAACAATTCATAGATTATAATCATGAGTCATGGAATAACTCTTGTTAGTTCATATGGCATAAATAATAGTATATTCAAAATTCATGATCTATGAGAGCATATCATAAGAATATGATCATTTTATAAAAGACTGGCATAAAGTTTGGCACAATCAAAATCATAGAAATATTATTCCAAGGATACCCACCAATACATTCATTAGATGTTATTATTGGTATAAATACCCTTTTACTTTCTTTTTTCTTGGTATAACCACTCATATACCCTCTTTTGGATTTGGATAACCTCCTGTGTACCCTATTTTTGGATTGGGATAACCTCATGGGTACTCTATTTTGGGATTGGGGTAACCTCCAATGTAAATTCATTTATGCTAGGTATAACCTCTTGTGTACCCTATTTTTGTAATGGTATAACCTCTCATGTACCCAATTTTGGGTTTGGGATAACCTCCCATGTACCCTTTGAGTTCATAAGACATTAATATTTACCCAATTCATTTGAGTTCTATATTTTACCCACCATTCACATAATCATAATCTATTTATATTCATACTGTAATATCATGAAAACAATTATCATTCTATCATAACATAACCTATGGAAAATAAAATGGGTTTTATAAATATTTCATCATCATAACCATAAAACATATAGAAAAATAATAGGTATGGTATCATTGAATCATATCCCCAGTGAACCGTAATTAATATCAAAGGATAGTATCATAGATGAAAAATCTTTTTAAAGATCATTGGAACATTTATTGAGTAAAATTCCATCATCATTTTTAAATCACTTATTTAAAATCTAAATATTTACAAATAATTAAGGAATTTATTTTCCTTGAAAATAACCACAAAAATTTTAAAGTAATCTTAATAGAATTGAGTTTTCATGATGGCAGTAAAGTCCATTCACACCATTTATATTAAATCAAATATTCCTTTCAATTTTTGGTAAAAAGTAAAAAGTACTTCATTGAAAAAATGAAAATAAGGCTCATTTTAAATTTCTTTATATAAATTCAGACATGGGTAAAAATTACTTTAATCAAAATTTGGATAATAGTAAAACTGTTATTTAGACAATTTTAAATCAAATATTAACATGGGACAAAATACTCCTAATCGAATAGACAAATAGAATTGTCTTTACTAAAAAAACTTATTTCAGTATCTTGAGTACTTAAAGAGAAAAAGATAAAAATAAAGCATGTATTCTTCAGTAATAAGAAGATCATAAGAAAATAAATAATATTTTTGAGAGATACTAGTCACACTGTGCATCAGATTGAGGTGTGGCTTATTTCTACACATCCCAAATGACTCATGGATAATTTTCATAAAGTATCAAAACAATCAGAATGAGTTTCCTCTATTTTGAGTTCAACACTTTTTTTACTTCCTAAAATTTTATTTTAAACTAGAAACACACACTTTAATCCTTACAGGTGGCATTGTGTGTGGGTTTGACATGATACTGATCCGTACACATCATAAATAATTATGAATTTTTTCACAAATTATCAATACAAGTGGTGACAAACATTATTTCAATAAGTCACCCAAAACACTTGAAATTGGATTTTATCTTAAGTGATAAGTGTCGTGCACACTTTTAAACAAATTTTTTCAAACAAAATCATTCTATGATCCTCATTCTACTTTATTCCCAACAATTTTATTATTTTCAAGCCAACACTTCTTATCCTCTTTCACCTCTGCATCCTCCTCCATGTCGTTCTTTGACTCCAACTCTATATCCACCTTCACCTCTTCCTCTACCATTTCCTTTGCCTCCACCTCCGCCTCAACCTCCACCTCCACCTCCACCTTCACAATTGCACAAAAATTTTATTGTTTTTAGGTCATCACTTCTAAACAATGTGATTTCCTCCATTATACTTCTCCTTGAGAAAGAGTTCAAAAATATTATATAAGAATTTTGGCACTAATGCTTCAAACCCCAAATACATTTTGAAGGTCATAACCCATACAAGATAAAAAACATAGTATTTAATCACATAAATTTGTTATCGGCATACATTCTGACAAAAATTACACTTCCCACTCATCTCTAAACAAATTTATTTCTTCTTTTGAGAAACTAAGTTATTAGTAGTCTTGATAGTACTGATAAAATACATAAAAAATGATTATGAAATATATTTAATGAAATTGTAATTACCTAAGGAAATTACCTGTTGGGGATGCATGTATTTTCATGTTTTATGATTTCTCTCACAAATTTTCAAAGATAATATGCACAATCAGCATCATTATCTTGTTTTGGACAATGAAAAAACATTGACCAAAATAATTAAATTGTTTTGAAATGTTTTGATAGTTAAATATTTCTATATAAACCTTAATTTGTTCCCATTTTTAGTTATCTATAGGATTTATCCCATAAGACACCGACTTCATTCCAAGATCTAGCCTGTATTGAGTGACCACCCTATCATAACAAAATTCTTGTAAAAACACATACTGAACATATAATTTGAATTTTATCTATAAAATTTTGACTGAAGTGTATTACATATTCACAATACACATCATGTGTGCTCGGTTGGTTGCATATCCATGAATTGGATCCAAAATAAATGTTTGGGGTGTCCATATTGACTGCTATCAACATCCAATGCATCCTAAAAAATAAAAATCAACTAAAAAATTAAAAATATATTTTATGTGATTAGATTTTAAAGTTTTAAATTTTAGTTGTAGGATTCAAAAAAATTCTTTCATTTGATGACTTTTTATTAAATGATTCATGTAACTAAACTTATTTCTTATTAATCTTATTATCATTCAATGTAATTTCTGACATAGAAATGATACAGAGATTAATGAATCCAAATAGTGATTCACACAATCTTCTGTTTATATAGTAGTTATATAATTTCCTATAAAAAATATGAATAGTTATTAACTTTAATAAAAATATTATCTCACTATTTGGATAGACGTATTATGAAAATGTACCTTATATATGTATTCAAAACTATGACACCCAATCATTCATGCTTGAAAATCTCATTTAGATTCTTCAGACTAATTACATCTATCAAGGAATATCCAAATATTTCTTCTTCATATTCAATGGAATACATAATTTTATCTTTAAATGTGGTCTTTATGTGATGTTTTAGTGATAATAAATGTTTCTCTGGAACTCGAGCGGAGAAGGCACTCTCATAAGGTAGTTTTATTTTCTTGGAAGATTCATGGATTTTCTTGATTTGGCCTTTCATTCCCCCGCCGCTTTATCCATAAGTAATATCATACCTCACTTCAGAACTTCTATCATCAAATGTTACATGTTTTTAATATGATTTTTTTTAAGAATTTCCACATGTGTCTTTATATGATTAGATGGCCATGTTATGAAAGCTCCAATATCAACATCGACTTTTTTAATATTTGGACCATCAAGTGGAACAAGAAACTTAGTAGTTAGATCATAAGATACCTCAATCACCACTCTCATGTGATATGTTGGGAGGTATTTATTATTTAGTCAGTCTCCCATGATATTATACATTGTACCCATTGTAACACAGCAGTACATAGGTGTTTCCAGATAAAAATCATTTACAATTTCACCCTATAGAATTTTACTAATATCAAGTTATCATAAGTTGTTTGATTCACATTTAATTGAAAGAGTAATGAAAAAATTGATTACACTGGGTAAGTTATACATTTGGGGGAAATGATTGGCCTCAAATCTATTGGTATCATTTGGATTATGTGTGGATCTTTTCTCCACTATCGGTTGGCTTTAATCATTTCTTATACAGTGGTCTTCCAAACCAAACCACAAAATAATATCTTTTAGTGAGTCTATTTCTGCCTACAATCATCTCATCATATTATATGTATCCTCATTTGGTTTTATCTTCTCAAAATATGTTCTAGGAGAGACTCCAAAATCTAATCCTCTAACATGAACATATTGTTCAGGTTGCTTTAAATCTATTGAATGTAGCTTTTCTTCTGGTATGGGCATTATCGATTCTTGTGTCTAAACCATATAATTTTTTTTAACAAATAATATATATTTTTATGTAATTTTTTATAAATAATAATGAATTAAAATTATGTCATACTTACACATGATTCGCATATTTTTTTGTTTTCGTCAACTAATTTAACCTTTTTTGCAAGATCCTCCTTACATAGCACATAATATGGGATAGAAGTGGATTAATATTTTGATTCATCAATATATATAAACAAAGGAACATATGTTGTTTCATATCACATAATTAAACTATTATTTTTATTTAAAATACAGAAAAATTTATTCTCTAATGAAGTGTACCCCATCCTTGCTTTGTGATAGGGGTGTGTCAGTTTTGATGCACATTATTTATTTTTATAACTCTTTTTTGGTTTTATAAATTAAAAATTTTGAATCTCATTGGATAAAATAAATAATTTCAAATTATATATTATAGACTGCAATGCACCTGAATTGATTTCTCATTGCGTATAATTGATGAAATAAGATCATGTTTCCTTCTTTATAATGTCTACATAACAAAGTGGTGGGTGGGGATTTATTTTCCCCACAACATCCCTAAAATTTAACATTGTAATAATATTCTAGAAGCCACTATGGGATTTTCCATAAACCATTAAGACATATTTCTTATAGAAATATTCTAAAATAAAAAAAGTCTGAAATGAATAATAAAAATTAAATCAATGTTTTGTTATATAATTTTTCATTAAAATAGAGAAAATATATTGTAACATTTTAATTATATCTTTCCAAAGTATTTCCTTCATTACAAGTTAGAAGTAGTGTCATGAATCAATACCAATCTACACATTCATCCTAGTTATAACCCCATGATAACTAATGAACATTTACTTGTTAGGGTCAATAGGTTGGCCACATTGATTCCAACCAATCTCAAATTTTATACCCTGAACTCTTTCCTTGATAATTTTATTTAGCATTGTGATGTTGCATCATTGTTGTTTTTTCATCAACATGTTGTAGATCCCCTAATAATTCTACACTTTTATCATCAACAATATGTTTCTACTCGGTATTAGTAACATCATCATGTGCAGAATACATTTTCTACATGAGTTTTCAAACATTTAATTTATCTTGAATAACAACTATATAATACACTCCATGCATAAAATTACACAAATTCATGAATTTTTCATGAAAATTGTTACTATCTTAAATAGAGATATAATACTTCAATATTGTATTATAACTAACCTTTACTGCCTTTATTTCATCTGCCCCCAGACGTTTATTGTCTTACATTTCTTGATGATGGATTGGACTCCCTCTTTCAAACTAGTCTTCCTCCCATCATTGTGATTCCAAATTTCCACAATGAATTACCTCCAAAATAGTTATTATTGCATTTTATTGTTTTATTTTTATCTCCTATATTTTTTGTACATTCACCAATGTTTCTTGAAATAATCTAACCTAAATTCATACAATAATCATTTTGTATGACTATTGATCAGAGTGTTTCATGAAACATAGAAGATATGGGGATGAGTCTCAAGCAACAAAATGCAATAATATCTATTTGGGAGATTAAATTAGAGTTGCCACTGAGGTTAAAAAACAACTTAAATTCAATTTTAATTATAAATTCAAACATATTACATTACAAAAATGAATGAATGAACATTAAAATCTACATGAATTCCACTCAGAATAATTTACTTCCACTCACAAGAATTTATTGTTTATCACTTCCTATGAAATGTTTCTTTTTTTGGTAGGTCTTAGAGCAGACACAAACCTGTGGGCATATTGATGTGATGTGGGTATAAGAGATTTAAAATCAGTAATTTCTCTAAGATGTCAATAGAAATTATCCTGAAGATAAAGTTGAAAACAGGGAAAGAGAGCTCTTCTCATTGTGGGAGGAATACATTCAAGAATTGGATAAATGACTCATCATAGTGGTATTATCATCCAAATATACTTAACTAAAAAGTTATAATAGGATATAATGGGGCCACACTCAAAATAAAAGTAATTTTTGATGAAGTTTTATCAAAAGTAACCAAGTGATTTGTATGAGAAAATTCATATTAAGAGACCAAACAAAATCATTTATTATGTTTTTATTGATTTTTCAGTTTCATTTTTTATGTTCCCAGGAAGTATTAAATGGGGAGGATGAAAGTCTGAAAGAGTTGACTAATGAGTTGGGATATGAGGTATTCAAATACATGGTAGCGACATTGATAAAGATTAATGAATACAATTCATGAAGGGGGTATGTCATCAAGAAACTTTGAAACCACAATGATGGGAGGAAGAATAGTTTGAAAGAGGGAGTCAAATCCATCATCAAGAGATGGAAGGCAATCAAGCATCTAAAGAAAGATTAAATAAAGGTATTGAAGGTCATTTGTACTGCAATATTGAAGTATTACATCTCTTTTCAAGATAGTAACAATTTTCATGCAAGATGCATGAAATTGTTGACTTTTATGCATGGTGTGTATTGTATTGTATATATATCTTACCAAAATGAATCCTTATTTACACAACCTTATTTGTGAAACCCATTGTCATTTTTTATGAATATTTATTCATGTTTCTCATGACTATTATGTGTTTTATTCTTCTTTAACAATAGAGGATGGAGATGCAGTTTGTAGTGGTCTCATTTAAAGCTGGAATAAGTTTATACAGTAGGGGTGGCATTGTGTAGGTATAGGTAAGGGAGAGAGAGAGATAAGATAATCATAAAAAAAATTACATTGATTACTCTTTTTCCATATATTTACTTATATAGAATATTTATATTAATAACATTATGAATAAGTTATAATATCAATCTCAGATGAAATATAAGATATTCATAAATAAAGAATAAGAATCTTTTGTGTCCTTAGACCATCAATAAGAGTATAATATACTAGAATTGTACCTATCACTATAGTAGAACCCTTTATAGCATCATCCATTCTTTAATAGAATAAAACCTCTATAGAAATCATGGTGTAAAGATGCTAGGATTCGTGAGGTAGATGATGGCCTAAAATATTGCAGTTTCAATTTAAAATAGATGGAATTCTATAAAAAGTGAACAGTTTCAAGTCTCCTGAGTCAGGGATCAGAGATAAACTATGGATTCCACTTATTAATTTCTCTTTATGTGTTTGGGAATTTTTTTGAATTTTTGTGGTACCACCCAATAAAATAACCATTATTCATGATGTGTCTCCCGTCAAAGCGTTTCCCTAGTGTTTTGTCGTGCTCTTATGCATGAACCCAATATGTGATAGTTGTCTCCTCTTCATCCACTACCTGGGTTACCTATATTTGACCATGGTCTCTACCTAATAGTGGTAAATCTTATATACTAAGCATTTTTTATATTATCACATTTTTTAGTACTTGTATATAATTTCCTTAGCATAAATTTTAGACAGAAACCACTTCATATAGTTAGATAACCCTTGCATACATTGAACATGAGTCTTATGAGGTTTTAATAAATTATATAATTTTAATCCTTATCCAAGAGTCTTAAGGAGTACCCAAGAGTCGTATGAATTCTTTGAGTTGCCTAATTCTCAGCTATAGTACAAAAGTCTTGTGTAGTTTTTCCTTTTCCATTTTTATACATCTTATCAACACCAAATTTCTATATAGATATTCCAAAAAAATTCCATGATTCCAAAACACTAGCTAGACTCCTCCACATTACTTCATAACCAACCATATCATGATTAAATATCTTAAATCACTATCTCCATGTATTAAAACTTGGATAAAAAACTATCTCCTAACTCAAATTATCCATCATCAGCTTCACCTATTAATCCATCCATTCATTCATCGGGGATTCTAAATATGGATTCTACGTGTAGCATGTAGACATATGTTGACTGACCATACCATACGGAAACATCTGTCTCTCTCTTCTAAACCATTGTTTATGGAGGAAAAAGATGAACTATAACCACTATTTGTATTTCAAGGGCGAGGAGATGATATGTAGGGTTCTTCATGGTCAAGAACAGTGGAAAAACAAAAACCACAGAACCCAAAAAATCAAACGATGATAGGAGAAATTATAAAAAAACATACATTTGATTCCAGCCTTGATTCATCAGAGGGAACATAGAGGAGTCACGCCGGCAACGGCGGAGTTCCGCGAGATCTTGAGAATTTTGAGTGACTGAGTCGTAGTTAGGGTTCTTTTAAATAGATCAGAGACACATTTAACAGTGGTTTTGTGAAAGCACTGATAAATCTCAAACTTTATCAGTGCTAACATTTTAGCACTGATAAAGTGATGTTTTAATAATGTTTTTTTAGCGCTGATAAATATTCCTTTTATCAGCGCTACAATTTTATTGCTGATAAAGTATTTATAATTAGAATTATTTAAATAATTTTATTATAATTATATAATTATTTAAATATGTATAATTATTTAAATACTAATTTAAAAAATAATTATTATTTATTTATAAAAATTATAAACATGTAAATATATATAGTAAATATACATTTATAAATATATTTATTTATAAATATTTATTTGCATATATATTTTTAACATTATTAGTCACTATATAATCTTAACTACATGTATTTTAAAAATGAGTACACTTTAAAAATATTAAAAAAATGGATAAGATTCATTAATTAAATATAAATTATTAATAAAATATGGATATATATATTGAAACTACTAAAAAATAGTAAATAAATATATATAAATAAATAATAGAAAATGAAAAAAATCAAAAATATTAAAAATGAATACCATAACTATAATAGTATTAAAAATAAATAAATAAAATTGACTGATTAAAAACATAATATATCATGTAATAATGAAAATTCTAGAATATACTAAAATTTGAATAAATTACATAAATATTAGGTGTATGTGTTTCTATATATTGTGTAAATATATTTTTGTGTGTGATTTTATATAAAAATGAATTAATTACATATATTTATATATATATATATATATGAAATCAATGCATCACATGACGTTTGATATATGTTAACTTGAAAAATCAAATAATAATAAAAATGAATAAGCCATTAATATGTTTTTAATTAAAATTTTATTCATTATATACATATTTATTTATTTATATTTAATATATATTATTTATTACTATTTATAATTGATATATTTATTTACTTATTTATTATACTTATTGATTTTTATTAATAATTATTTCATTAATAAATTTGTAAATAATTTTGTAATTTATTCATTTTTAATTTTATTATTTAATAATTACAATCTATTTATTTTATATATCTAAATTTAATATTTTTTTTATTAATATATATATATATATAATATCTATATATTTATATTAAATTTATTAATTTTAATCAATAATTATTTAATTAATAAAATGTTTAATATTTTTCTTAATTTACTCATTTAAAATTTTTATTTGTTTAATTATTTCATTTTCTTTATTTTACATATCTATATATTTAATATATACTATTTATTAATTTTTAAAATTTATATATATGTATATTCAACTTATTTATTTTTCACAATGATTATTTAATTAATGAAATTGTTAAATGTTATATTTTAATTTTTTTACTTATTTCATTTTATTTTGGACCTTTATTAGCACTAATAAAGGTCTCCCTTTATTAGTTCTTATTTTATCACTGATAAAGATGGACTTTGTCAGCGTTTTTTTCCAATGTTGTTAAATACTAGTGATGTTTAAGGTTTATTTTGTAGTAATGTCTCTTCATTTTTATTTTAAGTACTTTTTTTTACTAAACCTTTTTATTTCTACTTTTCATGTTTTAATACGTTTTTACACATCCCTTTACTTTCCTTAAGATTTCCAAGTAATGAGATACCACCTTTGACTCTCATTAAACCCTTACATGAACCATTATGTACACTCGTTGTGCTACCAAAATTATCCCATGATTTTCCATCCCAAAATATTTTCTTGTGAATACCCATCCCCATTTCCACTCAAGTATATTAACCTAGTTGTAACTATCCTTAATTTATTTTGGAATTCCATATATCTAACCCACACACCCTAATCATGTAGTTAAAAGTGATTAAATTCATTCTTATGTTGTATGAAAGGTGAACCTAGAATTATATAGCCCTCCAATGAAATTGGTAATGTTTTAATCTCATAATATACCATGTATCGTGTATAGAAGGTTATCCTAAGAACACTATATAATTATATCTTTTTGGTTAGTCTTGACATATTCTTATGATGTCATGTTTTATGTTATTGCTATATTTCTATGTTTCCTTGATTTTATCGTCTTATATCATGCTTCGATGTTCATGTTTATGATTTTAAACCCTACATACCACCTTTATATTCCTATTTACTTTCATTTATTACTTTCATCATATTATTCTTTGATTATTTTCTTACTAGGATTTATAGAACAGCCCATTTCTATTTACATCCCCAAGATAACCCCTGTAGTATTGTAAGATCAATGGAATATAAAGGAATGTTATAGATATTTTTAAATAATGTATGTGTATCTATATTTCCAATTAATATGATATGTACATAATTTCTTAAAGAAATTAGGCCTCTCGATCTTCTAGGATTGTATTATGTGCCTTTATATAATAAAGACTTAAATAAAGATTATAAAAGATATGTTTTTCATAGTTGGTATTATAGGAATGTTTAGTTATTTTGGGGGATTGGAATTATAAAACCTTAGTAAAAACATTAGGTATAAGACTAAACATAGGAAAAATCCCCAATATTGGTGAAGTTTAGAGTTATTGGTTTCCAAGAATGAAATATTTTTCTGGATATTATAAGTGGATGTGGATCTGGCATAAAGCTTAGGGGATATGCTTTGTTGAATTCATAAGATCTTTACAAACCATTACGAATAAAATAAAAATTCCCATAAAAGATTATGTTAGGAATTAAACCATGGATAAATAGATTTAAATCAAGAAATTCATAGGTTAAGTAATTTATTTATTTTATGATTTATCCCTTAAATTTTAATAGTTTACATTTTATGTGTTTAATAGTTTAAGAAAAATATTCCTAGATTTCTATTTATTTTTAGTCAATATCTCAAAGTATGAGGAATCGGGTCAGCAACCAATGTGATGAGAAATTTGATAGTTCCAAAATGAGAATCCCAACCTAATGGAAGAATGAGTTTAGAATTATATAAAAGTAATTAATCAATTAATATAATTTCCCAGGAAAAACCTGAATCTAGGGGAAAACCAATATCCACCTAAAAAATATCAAGTTTCAATTGTGACCTTTATGTGACAATGACCTCTGACTTTTAGTGGATGTTTTGATAACTTAATCATAGAATAATGGATCAACTCTATTGAGAAGATATTCTCTATCCTTCAATGATCTAGGTAAGAGAAGGTCATGATGGTTGTTTATCATATATAAGGAAAACTTGATCAATGGATTCAATTGATCAAAAATATTAAGCCTAAGGAGGAGATCTAAGATATAGATTGAAAAGAATTATAGAAAATGGTTTTTTATAAATATTTACCTTGTATTATCTGATTAAAAATAGAGAAATAATTACTTTTCCTCGGGAAAAATGATGATAAATCCATGAGGGTGTATGTGGAAAACTTTAAAATACTTATGTGATATGACTATGAATTTGTAATTGACACCGAAAGTAAATTTGATTTCTTCTTTAGTGGGATAAATCCAAATATATGAATATTTTTGGTGATTTGAGACTTTTAAAACATTAATGAAATTTTCTTATGTGCAGTTAAAGTTGAAATGGATATTAGAGAATCTCAAGGATCTCACGAGTCTGGGGATAAGATGTAGAGAATGGATTTTAATTTTAAAAGAGTGATGAGAAAATCTAACAGTGGAAATAAATTCCCAAATACAACTTATCAAAATTGTGGGAAGAAAAATCTCAGTAATTTCCTAAAGGGGATAAGGAAATTATTTAGTTATGAGTAAGGTGGTAACCTAGATAGCAAATGTTAATGGTAAAATCCCACTAATGTGTTGGAAGAAAGAAATGATCAAGTTAATCCTCAGCCTATTGTGCAATGTTTCAACTACAATGAACAAGGAAACTATGTGAATAACTACATTAATCCAAGGTATGTTAAGGATTACCAATGAAAAAACCTATATTTTTTAGATATTTGGCCATCATAAATAATTATGTGGATCCATACAATAATGTGGTAATATGTATGCTAGTTATTCATTAAAGGAGGGTAAATTTACTATTTGATTATGGTTCTATAAATTATTTCATATCATGAAATTTTGGTACAACTATTCAAATTCCACCATAAAACATGTAAGTGCAGTTATCATTGAAAATATAAAATGGATAAATTATTTCATCCCAAGTATATAACTTCTCCCCTATCCTTATTTTCTGGATGAATTTACCATAAAACCCTATGATACTACCTTTAGGGGAATTTGATGTTATTCTGGGTATTTATTGGATTTCCTTTTATAGATCCATCATAAATTGAATAGAGAAGTAAATCACACTCTGTATCTTGACTCACCCTTTGATTCTATAAAAGTGCATGAAATAAGATGAATATCCTTTGGAGGCATCTTTTTAAGTATGGATATTATTACATTATGAGTAATCACATCTATCTTTAATGATTGATACTAAGGGAAAGATCATCCTTGATTACATTCTAATCATAAAGAGATATATTTATGTTTTTATAAAATAAATTCTTGGTCTTCATCCTATCCAATTGCATAAAAAATGGGTCCCACTAGTAGCACAGACACCCCACCTTAACATGGCCATCAGGTCCTAGCCCTCCAGGCACCACTATTTTCCGGATAGGTATGTGGACCCATACCTGGGTCCCACCCACATGTCTTAATGGATCATCAAACTAATTATTTTCCCCACATGACAACAAATGTTCTTTCCAGTGTGCTTTTCTCCTCACTCGCACACATCCTGGGAAACATCCCAAAATATCACCCATCCTTATCACTACTCAATGTCAATCATGTATAACTATGGATTTCTAATCAGTTAGGATCTCAAAAATAAATGTACACCTTATTGACATGAGTCGTATTATTTAACCTTTTAACCCTTTAAAATTTTGAGGTATTTAAGATAGGTTGAATTATTGGTAAAACTTTTACGTAGAGATTTTTCAATATCCAAGACTCTATATAGAATAGACATTGTTAAACTTGAAGTGCTAAAGAAGAAAATACAAAATAATTTTCATAAAAGGTCTATATGACCAAGTGTTTTATTGTGGGGTTCACTAGTCCTCTTCCTCAAAAATAAGGATGGGTAAATGCTCCTATTCATTGATTATTGTGATCTTATCAAGATTGTGATAAAGAATAAGTATCATATTCCATGTATTAATGACTTTTTTGATCTATAATATGGATCCTGGTACTTCTCCAAGGTGGATTTTTGATCAAGATATTTTCAAAGTAAATGTGAAGGAGGATATCCACAATACTAATTTTCTTAAAATTTATGGAAACTACAAGTTCATAGTGATTCCATTTAGATTCAATAATTATTTAGATATCTTTATGGAATTAATGAATAGAGTCTTTTGGTATTACATAAAAAATGGTTGTATTTATAGAGGATATTATTATCTACTCTAAAATTAAGGAGGAACATGAAGAGCATTTGAATGTTTTAATAAATACCTTGTGAAAGGAAAAGTTATGTATGGAGTATATTAAATGAAAGTTTTGGCTGGATGAAGTTAAATTATTGGGTAATGCTATCACCAAAAAAGGGATATCTATGGATCCTATAAATAGATATAATTAAAGGATTCTACAAAATGATATTTATGATGGTGATTCGTAGTTTCCTTGGATTAGTTGGGTAACGTCATCGATTTTTGAGAAAATACCCATGATTTTCAAGCCCACTGGCCAAGTTAACTTGTATGGTAGTGAATCTTTTATATACTGATGAATGTGAGGATAAATTTAAAGAGTTAAGAAAGAGGTTAATCACTACACCTGTACTCACATTACCCACCAGTGGTGAAGGATTTTTGATTTATAATAATTAATTAAAAAAAGGATTGGGATGTGTACTCATTCAAGATGAAAAGTTTATAGAATATGACTACTACCAATTAAATATACATGAGTATAACTACCCAATTCATTATTTATAATTATATGTAGTGATCTTTTCATTTAATATTTTATGAAATTATCTCTACAAGGATAAGTGTGACATATATATAGATCATAACATCATAAACTATATATTCACAAAAAAGAGGTCAATATGCTCCAATGAATGTGGTTATAGATAATAAAGGATTATTGTTGTTAAATCCATTGAAATATTGGGAATGTGAACATAGTGGAATATTATCTAAGTATAAAGGATCCCACAACCCTATCCATGATTAGGATTGAAAGGGATACAATCTCTTTGTGCATGAAAATGATGGACATAAGAATAATATAATGGAATTCATCCCACATTTATCAAATATATTCTCAACCATACATTCTTTAGAGGATCAAGGAGGTCCAAAAACATTATGAAGAGCTACAAAAAAGGTAGAAAATATTCTGGAGTACAACTTTACTAAAGATGGAATTATAAGGTTTGAAACCTATATATGTGTTCCATAAAATTTTTATCTAATGAGGGAACTTATGGATGATTCACATAGGTCATACTTCTATATTAATTTAGGAAGCAATTATATGTATAGATATCTAATGAAAAACTTCTAGTGGTATAACATAAAGAGGGAGATTGCAAAATTTGTATCTCAATGCATTGTATTCCAACAATCCAAGGACAAATGATAAAATTCTAACTTTATGTTTCAAATATTTCATATACCAGTACAAAGAAAGTAAAACATAATCATGGATTTCATCATAGGAATCCCCAAGACATCTAAGGGTAATAACACTATATTTTTGGTAGTTGATCTCCTTAAAAAGTTATTGCATTTCATTGTTATCATGGAATATTTCTATCTTGACCAACTCTCCAAGATATATATAAGGTAAGTGGTGATATTTTATGGAGTGTAACTCTCACTTATAGTTTATTGAGATCCATGGTTTACCTCAAGGTTCTAGAGAATACATTAACAAGTGTCTGATATATAGCTGATTTTCAATACAACTTATCATCCCCAGATGGATGGTCATTCTGAGAGAAAGTTTTAAAATCTATAGGATATATTGAGATCGTTTTCAACAGATTACCAATTATTTTGGGATCAAAAACTTCCTCTACTGTAGTTCTCATATATTAAAAGTTTCCAATATAGCACTCAAATGACACCCTATGAGACTATGTATGTAAAGAGGTGTCAGACTCCAATATATGGTGGGATGAAGTTGGTGAGTAGAATCTTATGGAACCTGATATTATCAAATATATAATAGATAAGGTTAAAATAATTTAGGGTCATATGAAATATACACAAATTCATTATAAAATCTATGTGTACAATCATTGATGATCTATAGAGTTTGAGGTTGGAGATAAGGTGTTCTTTTATATATCATCATAGAATTAACTCATGAGGTTGAGGAAGAAGGGAAAGATTAGTCTAAGATGAATCATACACTTTGATATCCTTTATTTCATAATATATGTGGCCTATAAACTAGAACTCCCATATAACCTATCTCAATCACAAGATGTGTTCCATGTATCACTCTTGAATAAGTACATACACAACCCCTCACATGTACTAAATCCAGAGGTAGTACCCTTGAAGAATGATATTTTAAATGAGGATCAGCCGATGAAGATATTATATCATAGAGAAAAAGTTATATGAAACAAGGTAATACACTTGTTCAAAGTGTTGTGGTAGGACCACAAGTTTTTTAGGAGGCAATATGGGAACTAGATAAGGTGATGAAATAGAAGTTCCCTCATTTGATTTAGTGTATGAAATGGAATTTTGAGGGTGAAATTTCTAAATTAGGGAGACTGTAACTACCTAAACATTTATAAATTAAATTCCATTTTGAATGAATAAATACCTTATTAAGTAATATAGTTATAGAAAAGACATGCACTAATTTGGTCATTTTGGACTATTGTAAGATATATCATTTTGAATTTAAAAGACCATTAAGAAACATAACCATTTATAATATAGTCATTTCATAGTGACCATTAATATTATTTTATATTAAGGGTTATTATAAAGTATAATTGACATAGATGGAATAAGTGATGGTCTCAACTAGTAGGATCGTAACCAATGAATACCATTTTTCAAAGCTTCTAAAGGTAATGGAATCACTAGGATTTTACCATAACCAACCTTAGATTGAGATTCAGTAACTGAAACATAAGTGGAACCATTTATGAGAGAAGTTCAATATTATTGAGATCATGGATCAAACCATATTCACTAAACCACCACAACAAAGTTCCATCAACACACACCTTACACTTATGGTATACACTAGTGTAATAAGGGGTTATGAATCTAAAACCCAATTGTATAAATTTTTATATTTTACTTTAAATGGAATAATTATTATACTTATCCCTTTTTATTATTACTTTATAAATTATTATATAATTTTTTTAATGAAAATTATATTTTGATATAAAGAAATCAAAATTGTATTTTTGTAAATATATAGTTTCAATTACAACACTCTTTTGATAAATTCAATAATTTTGGAAATAAATTTTATTCTAATAAAATTTTCCTATTAAATAATATTTACTTACATATATATGATAATATAATTTAATGAAGTTCAATGTAATTTTTATCAGGATTAGAACTTTCTTGGTGTTATGAAAAATAGTTTTTTTCTAGTAAATAAATATTTTCATTTAAAAATAAATATTCTCATATTTAGAAAATTATTTTCATTAAATAAATATTATTTTTGAAATCATCACATCAAAATTATCCCATTTTGAATTTTTCATACTTTATGAGACTTTTATATTTTTAGGTAAAATTTAAATAGTGTATAAATATACAGTCTGTAATATGACATCATAATAGCCCAAAAGTGATATAATAAATTTTGTAAAAGGAATACTTGACGTTTTCTGATGATGCCATTTTTTATTTTGTTGCTGCATTCCTATATTTCCTTGATGTTATCATCTTATATATTGTTTTGATGTTCATGTTTATGATTCTCACCCTTTTATGTCATCTTCATATGCCTCTTGACTCACATGTATTACTGTTAACATATTATGCTTTGATTGTTCCCTTACTGGGATTTATAGCTCACCCCTTTCCAATGTACATCCTCAGGTTATCTCATGAAGTATTATAAAATCAATGAAATATAAAGGCATGTTACATAGATTTTAAGTAATGTATTTATATCCCAGTTTCAAGTTAATGTGCCATGTACCTAATTTACCAAATATACTAGGACTATCGATCTTCTATAATTGTAGTATGTGTGAATTTATGTAATAAATTATGAAATAAATTATATAAAATGTATTTTTTTCATATGGATAGTATCCTGTTTTTTGGTATTCATTATGGAACAAATCATTTTTCTCTTCTTGTTACATATAATGAATACAAACAAAACATTACTAATATTGAAAACAAATAAAAAATACAAATCCTAATGATTATTTTTTAGGTTTAAGAGTATAATCAACTAATTTAAAATGTATTTCATAACTAATATCCTATTTATTTACCTAAAAAATATAAAATAGTTATTAAACTAATTTTAATCAAAATAAAACAAAATAAAAAAGTAATCAAATATTATAATAACCCCCTAATGGGTGGAAGTTTCTTGACATTCCACAACTGGATAGTCTAATGGGATCATACCTAATTTTATGGGAGGTAAGGTTTTTTCCCTAAGAACTACCATATATTTTTAATTAAAGTGGGATTCCATATACACTACCACCTAAGATTAGCTTCAATAACTTCTTCCTTGATGTCACCTTTAAAAATACAAAAAGACATCTCTACCTCTTCTTTTTGTTTTTTTATGCCTATGTATTCCATGGTAGGAGAGAAAAAGGAGTGAGGAGCCTTAACATCAACCTCAAATTATACTTGCATTGGATCATCATTGAAAATCAAGAAATCTTCTTCTGTATTTACTTCCTTTAATTGATAGTTAATGAGTTCGGGAATCTCCACTTGCTCTTCCTCAGATAAAAATCCTTCTCTTTTCTTATAATTGCTAAAAATAAGTAATGTGTAAGATGATTCTACACTAATAGAATAATGTTTGTTAGTTCCCAATTTGGATTATATAAAATAGTAAATAATGAATTAAGAATAAAACTATTTCCCTTAATCTTCTCAAATTGAAATTATTTCTCCTCTTGATATTTAATTTACTTAAGGAACTCTTCCATTAGTTCCTCACCAGGTGAATTTACTTCCTTTAATATCATCACCTCTTCCTTGAGGGTTTATTCTTATTTTTCATCATATATGGCCTATATAAATTTAAATGAATTTTTATTTTAAGTATAATAGAAAACAAAGTGTAAATAAATTTTAATGAAATTTGAACCAAATGAACTCAAAATTGTATCATCGCCCTTAAACTCTTCATTATGTAGTTTATTAAAAACAATTCCTTTAGAAAATATATTATTATAAGCATAGTTTATTGTAAAATATCTAGTTTATTTTAAAAATATACTACCCCTTAAGTGGATCCCAATTGTTCTAATAATTATAGTTCTTGGTATGGTTCTATGTTAATAAATGTTAGATATATAAAATGAGTAAAAAGTTTAAATTCAAGAAAATATAAGAAAAACTATTTGTAAAAATAAAAATATCCTATAATTTTCTCAATTTCAATCTTCTCTTGTATTTGGAATAATTTTGGAAATATTTCAAAGGAATTGGGTAGAAACTCAACCCCTCTATTATTTTTTAAAAACCATCTAGCTTAAGGGTGTTATCTTCTTTGAAAAAGGGTGTTGATTCTTTTAAAAAATTTACACTAAAGAACATGACATGAAATGATGAAAGAAACTATGACATAGTCTATGTATTTTCTTGGTATATTATCCCACGTTATGGTGCTCATGTGGTGAGTGATAAATGATATCATTAAACCATTTTTACAATATATAATATTATGGCCATTTTTTCCATTGACACATCATGTGATGATGCATATATATGTTATTAATTTATAAAAAAGTTTAATAATTAAACATTAATGAGGTTTCTATTAAAAAAGTTACTATAGAGGACTATCAATGGTTCATGATTTCAAAAAATCTAAAATTTTAATACTACAAGGCTCTTTTAATCAATAAATGAGCTGTATAAAATAGAGTTTAAAAGGCCTCGCTAGAATAGTGGAGTTAATTATCTATTAACCAAAATTGATTTTGATTATATTTTCTATATTTTACTTCATGGAGGAGGTGCTAGTACACCACTATAGAGAATATGGCCTATCAGAGTGTCTAGTGATTACAATGGTTGGTGGATATCATGAGAGGAAATAAACTGTTGATTAATTTTTAGGGAAATTTATCAAACCCGCAACTAGTGAAGATTAAGGGTATGGAAAATGAAGTCGTATTGTTTTATTATTTTTCTTTTATTTATTTTATTTATTCCTCTATTCATTGATATTGGAATGAGTTTTATGTTTTCTTCTACTATGTATGGGCATAGAGATATCCCATAAAATCCCTAATTGGTATTAGAGCACTGACCAATAATGAATTGATAGTAATAATATCATTTTTGAAAAACATGAATTGGTTTTTTACTAGAATAGTGGCATGATCATACCACTATGTCATGGTCTATGTTTTTTCCATACAAAATGGTTTATTATTCCCACCACCATGCCATACTCACTCAAAATTTATAAGAGAAATAATGTACTCTCAGGGAACAATATATGGTATTTTTAACTATAATGGGGGTATTATTTTTAATGACACCAGGATGTGGTTAGTTGATCTATTAAATGTGTTCAAATCCACCAAGAGGTCCAACCATGCCATGGAGGATGTACACTAGTCATGGCCACAACCACCATCAGGACTAGTTTTTCTATGGTTAATATTGATTCATAATAGATCTTAGTGAGACAAATGAAATGAAATAGTAACCAAATAGCATAGACTATGTCATTTTATTCTCTCTCATTTTAAATAATTGGATTTTTCATTTATTTATGATATACCTATTTAAATATTCATTTATTTAAATTTTTTATGTAATGAAAATATTTTATGATTTAGTTTTAATTATTTTAATTTATTCTTATAAATTTTTATACTATTTAAATAATAGTTACGTTCTAAGTATGATAATATAATATTTAGTTTTCTGTTACTGTGATTTCAGTTTGTTATGTGGTTACATGTTTGAATTTAGAGGTTTATTATAGTTTATATGTATTAAGTGTTATATTTATGATGGAATTGAGGTTTCTATTGAGTAAAGAACCATCGGTAGAGGGAATTTGGGTTGGAATTATCATAGTCTGGGGGGATATTTCACTGTCTAGAAAGGTATAGGTTTTAAATCTGTCTCTTTATACAAACTCTTATTGAGATTTTTAGCTTCTTAAAATTCTAAACATTTTATAAAAGAGTTTGGTTTAACTTATGAATGTGATGAATTTAGATATGTGTAAATATATATATCTTATATTTGTGAGTTATTAATATATACTATGAGTTGTAAAGGTGTTACATATTTCGTATGATTTGAATATATTAATTTAATGGAGAGAATAGGGATTCTAAAAATAAATCCATAGTAGTGTGCAAACATATATGGATAAGAAATTATGTAAATATTATTAAAGGATGGAATGGTTATGTATTATATGCATATGATTCATATATAAATAGTGAGACAATTGAAACCCCTCAAGTATTAAGTGTGATATTACTTCCAAGGAAAACACATGTCATGACCTAGACTATTCAACCGAATAGGTCATGCAAAAGCCAGGTTATAACAACCCAAGTTTATCCTAGTATTTTGTATGTATTATCTTCTCTTAAATCATTTTTTTGTTATAATAAATTCTAAAAAAATAGATTAATAATTCTATTATAACACAAAATAAATAATATTTTTTACATTAATTACATTCCAAGGAAAAATAGACTCCACAAGATCAAGTAATAGGTATACAAGAGAAGTGAAAGGTCGAAATACGCATCATTCTTTTCACCCATGAAAATGATAACACTAATCATAATTACATAAAGAAGGAAAATATATAATAATATGGAAGGCATTTTGAGGATGAAATGAGAGAATAGAAAGAATGGTTATTTGTGAGAAAAAAAGGTGAATATTCTAGATAGTCTTTTTATATATATTAATATCGCTATTGGAGTTTATCATTATGAGATCCCTAAAAATAAGAAGATAATTCATTATTAGGTATTTTGAATAAATCTGTATTATGTTTTATTAATATTCATGTTATGAATTCAAATTTTTCATGAAATATTTATTTTATAACATATATATATATATATTGATTTGATATCACCAAAATATTATATGAACAATTATATCCTCATTATAGATATAAAATTAATATTTATATATCATGTTATATAAAAAATTATTTAAAGGATAAATATCATTTTTTAAACATAATTTCTTATTTTGATCTATTTAAAAAATTATTCAATTATTCAATTTTATATAAATGAATATTTATATGAGTTCTATGGATTAACTTTGATATTAATTATTATTATTATCATATAAATAAATTTTCCAATGTATGAAACAATAATATGGTATTTTTTGGAAAAAGAAATATATGTTATTCAAAAAATATATATTATTTTATTATATGATCAGTTTTTATTTAAAATTTTATTATTTAATAATGATAGGATTATTTGGAAAAAATAAACAATTTATTTTTAATCTTCGTGTAAAAATTAAGTGGGAGGTATTTCTAAAAAAATATAAATAATTATATATGTTGTGTTATAGTAAACTTGATATATATTCACTATTTTTATTAAATTTTAAGGTTAAAATTTATAAATTATATATATTTATTTATTTAAGTTTTAAATGATTTATTTTGAAAATATATATTTTAATTTAATGTGTCTATAAGTTGGGTAATACATCTACTATATCTACTAAATCTGGGTATCCCTTCACACACGTTTCACCTTCTCATTCTTCCTATTTACTTCGCCTTGTTCCACCCCGCTCATCTCCTCCACTTCATACCCCTACCTACCATGATTTTCATCACCTCCACCTAGGGTTCCCACTGCATATCCACTATGTCATGATCTACCTACTCCACATCCTGGAGGCACATCGAAAACTACATCACTATCAACAACTACCTCTGGAACATCCTTTCTTCCCCTCTCCCCTGTCAATCCACTATTGATTGACTTCTTGGAATTTTTTCCCTTCCATAATTTTCGTCATCTACACCTAGGGTTCCCGCTACACATCTACTAATGAATAGTCTCCCTACTCCACATCCCGCACCTACTTCAACAACATCATCACCCTCAGTGACCACCTCTGGCACCTTCTTTCCCCCTCTCTTCCTCGTAAATCCACTTTCAACTGACTTCTCCAAGATTTCATCCTTCATAAATATAACTTATTGTTCCCTCACTGAACTGGACAATAGATCAACTATTCCCTATACTGCACCTTAATCTCATTATCATATCCATGAGAAACAATTCAAAGATGATACTCATTTCTTTCTCGATGCATTCTACGTACGGTATATTCTTCTATGTACCTTCTCTATTAAATATATCTTTGATATAAAATTTTTTGTTTCCCCCTATTTGGATGATTTTTTGATAAGATGTTATAATACATCTATTTTCCATCAGCAATTAGGGAATTGAATTCATTTTGTCACCAAGTATTTGTTTATGTCTCTATGGATTCACTGAACCTATATTCTTAATGCACCTCAAAAGGTCTATTCCTCATACCTTCTGAATTAATTTTCTATCTGCTCTAAAATAATTAGTATTTTTCTTTTCTTATGAATTTTTCATACATTATTAAAATACATCTGATTTATGATTCAATAATTACAACCTCAATTTCTTTTGGTCGACCAGTAGTATCACCTATATAGTTTTTCAAATTTGAAAGATATTTTCTCCACTACATGAAAATTTATATCATTTTAGGTCATCCTAATAGATTTTATTCAATAAAAAAATATTTTTATTTCGATCATGCAGATTTTTTGAACTCCTTAGTACTTCTTGGTATAAGTGTCTTGAATTATATGCATAATCAACTTTTTTTTGAATTTAGAAGTTATATTACATGTGCTATACTCAAAATTATGCATAACGTGATTCTATTAAACTCCTAGACAATTAAATAAAAATATAAACAATAAAAACATGTAATCTTTTTCAAGTTCAAGAGAAACAATGTTTTAAAGGAGACTACTAAGGAAACAATAGCAAATATATTTTCAACTAGGTATTCTTCTTAACTTGGAATAGTTTTTTTGTTTATCATTCACTCGCTATTTATATTTATTTTATTTCCACAAGTACAGGTTCAACCTCTCTTAAAAATTCTTTGATTTTATATACTGAAATATCTTGTAATCCTATAAATGAACCTCTATGATTAAATGACATCATACAAAGAGGAACATGCATGCCATTATCACCTATATATTTTAATGGTTCTTTCATTTTAAATTTAGAGATACAATTAATTTTCTTTCATAATGAAAATCAAATTACCATAAATTGGTAAAATTTATCTTCTATTTATTTGAAATTACCTCAATAATGTTATGATTTTTCAAACATATTTTTATGATCTAATAAGAGAAAAGAAAGATTGGATACCATGTTACAACATAGTCTTTCAAATTTTAAGTATGATCAGAATGTATTATGATCAACAATATACTTCATATATAATCCTTGAATTTACTAACTTCATGGTACTTAACTATTATTGCTAGCTTCAAGGAATGATACTAATATTCTAACTAATTCAACACTTCCATTCATATTACAATAAGCACAACTCATTATAGTAAATAGTATATTATCTCTCATTTCAATATTATTTCTTATGAATTCCACTATTAAAAAAACTATTATACATATACTATTATTAGAAAGTTTAATTCATTTTCAAGGCCATGTATGTTACAAATTACAATTCAAATAACAAACTTTACTTATATATATATGTGTGGGTGTGTGTGTGTGTGTGTGTTCTATATAATATTTTATTATAGTATAAATTATGTTGTTCTAAGGAAGAACAATTACTCAGTATGCATATTCTATCCAATTTTCACATGTTCAATCTTAAACAAATCATATAATGTCAAGAACATGTGTAAGAAGAAATGATGTCATACATCATGTTGTACATTTTCTAGGTATATCCATATAAAGTTTTTATTTTTTACAAATAAAGGTTTACCATATTTATTAATCTTATCAAATATATAGTACTAAATTATAGTAACATTGGTCTCCATAGAAAACTCACTACAACTAAAAACTGAAGAACATACAAATTATTTTAATAAATTAAATTATCTTATTACTAAACAAAATTGAAATTGAGGTCTTGATATTGTTATTACCTTTTCATTATAATCTTGTATTATATTTTTTTCATCTCAACATAATTATAAATGAGTTCCTAACCATGGAATCCTTCCCTAGCCTTTGGTTATTCTTTCGTAGCATCTCTGAGGGTTTTGTCTTACTACACCTTCAACACATTCCAAAATCCATGTACAACAAATTCAACAATGATATTTTTTCCTCTCTTAATGCATTCAGAAATTTTGGTCCTTCACTTTTCTTCTAGTTACAAAAGTTCTAGCAAAAGATGTGTTGGATATTTGTGGCTTCCACAACCCAGAGCGGTGTGTTCTTCTTCATACATTCTATATATATTTTATCTTTGGTCTAGAATTTTTAGAATTTACCTTTTCTTATGAATTTTTCATATGTTGTTATAGTACATATATTTAATCAATTCAAAAATTAGGGCATCTATTTGATTCGGTCATATTGTATTTATTCACATATTCATTATTTGAGGCATGTTTTTTCAAATGTAATGTTATTCATGATCTCTACTTTGATTCTACATTTTATGATCATTAAAATGATTCCCACAGACCTTACATGTCTTCCCTGATTTAGGTTGCTTTATCACCATTTAAATTTTTTTAATGTAATGGTAACAAAGATTCAAGGTAATTTTTTCTCCCTATTATTACATTTTTCATTTACATAATGTTTCATTTATTATTTTTTTTCATCATCAATATTGGTCTTATATATTATTCATCATCACTATTATTTTTTATTGTCAATGTTTTCATAATATTTTTTCTCATTGGTGTTTAATCTAATTTTATCTCTATTGTTTCATCTTCTAGGAAATTAGTGTTTCATGTATTTTTTGTTATGTATATTTGCTTCAACTATTATCTGTTATCACTATTATTATTTTTATCAATTTTTTATCAATTTATTAGGGTTTTTTATTTAATTTTCAATTTCACTAAAAAATTCATTTTATTTCTTGGTTATATCATTTTAATAAATTAAAAATAGAAATGTTTTAACTCCTAAAATATATATTGGTTCTCATAATTCCTTCATTGTATATACTATCTTTCTTTGAGATTAATATTCTTTATTGTCTTTTTTTATTTGAGGAATTTGAATTTTAAATCTCATGTATTATATTCCATTCAATTTTTATGGTCATAATGACTTTTCGTACTTTGTTGAACATCAAATTCTATCAATCCTTGAACATTGAAAACATATTATATTTGTGGTATATATTTTGTGATTATATTAAATGTTCTGTGGAATTTAATTATATGATTTTGTATTTTGATTTTTTTTATCAAAAATACTAGGTGTTACCTTGACCACCCCATGTTATGTCAGAATAATATAAAGATACAAAAGAGGGGGTGAATTGTGTCTTTTAAATAATCTTCACAGATTCTGGAATTTAAATCTCTTTGTGATTTCTACAGATATACAATTTTCTATTTTGAAAGTAATATGAGTTGTGGATAAACAGTTAATATGAACACAAAAAAAATTAGTGTGGTTCAGTAACAAAGATCCCCTAATCCACTCCAACAATGATCTCTATATGATCTTAGTGATTTTCACTAAATGGGGTCCTCTTATCATAAGACCTAAAAACCAAAACTTGGTAACATAATTTTATACCTTTACAACAAGGATAAATATATCCATATGGTTCTTTTATAGGTAATAGGTTTTCCACATCTTAGCGTAAGAAGCTAACACTTAATCAATATTGAGTCTGAGCAGTCGAAACTCCACCAAATCAGAAGAGTTTGATTTGTTTGATGGTTCTGGATGAACTTTAATATTGAATAAAAAACTGACTGAATACAAATATTCTTCTTCAAACATGAATATCTTCAACAAATAATATCTTTGAAGAGATCCTAGTTTCAAATGATCTTCATTAAAAGTAGCAGTGAATAAACCGCATTAGTTACAATAGAATGAGGTTGAAATGTATATCTTCAAAGCATATCCTCTTTTGTAAATAACAGAGTCCTTCGATCTTTGAAACAATTCTATATAAAGGTATTAAAAAATAGTAAGTCATAAAAATGTGTAACTTTAAAAGATACTTTGGTAGAATATATAGAATAGGTAGCTTGATTTAGTTTCTCAGATCTAAGAAATTCTCCTAATAGTTCGCAGATATTCAAATTCAAATTATTCAGGAGAGTCTTAACTTCCCATAGAAATATGAATGATTTACTCCATTGAATACATGTCTTCAAATCAATCATAATGATCCTTTGAATCATTCATAAATTATATTTGAACATATCTTTAATACCATCAAGTCCATTTCATAAATATCAGATAAAATCACAGATTTAAAACTTTTTTGTTGAATAGTCAAAAATAAGGTTTATCTATATAAAGATAAAATATCAAACATATGGTTGATCATAAAATTAGGGTTTATGTACCATATGTTTGTTTCCTAAAACATAGGGTTCCTTACTTACGTAGGGTTTCTTAACCATAATTTCTAATCAGTGTAGAGTTGATGATCCATACATATTGTTTCAAACATAGGGTTGATTCCTTACATTACATTTATCAATGTAGGGTATGAACAGTGCTTCCAGAATATTCTAAACTTCATTCTAAACAATTCAATGAATTTTCATTGTGGATTAATAACTTCAATACAATTCTGGAATAAATATTGTAACAAATATTAATTTCCTAAAATTCACTTAAAGTAATATCATTAGTAAAAGAAAAAAGGGTATTTGTGAGAATTAAAATCAATAATATTTATAGAGTATTATTAATATGATACATTCCCAAAAATATCCCCCTTTTTGATGATTCTAAAACCCAAAAAATAATTTATAAAAAATATAGGATTTTTAAACAATAATAAAATAATATTTTTATAGAAAACATTTTTTTGGAAAATTATTTTTTCTTAGTAATATTTGTACTTCACAATATTATTTTGATGAAATAAAAATAGATACTCATAAATTGAGAATTTCATATTTATACAATTTTATCCACCTTTTGTGACATCAAAAATAAATCACATGAAACTGGATTGAACACATTAAATGTAGCACATAACTACAAGTGAATAGTATAGTTAATATGAAAGAAAAATAAGACATGTGGTTTTAAAGTGGATATTAACAAACAATAAAACATAGAAATTCTACTAATAATATAAATATTTAATATATTTTTTATTATACAGAATTTATAAATATATGAGTGGATTTTTATTGAGGAAAAAGGTTTAAATAATAGGGATGATAGATAATGAAATTTTTTTATTAGGAGAGGGTTCTAGTTTGGGTGAATCCTGAGCATTCTATAAAACTTATTTCAACTCTCCTAACTATCCTTGTAAAATTTTTGTATGATTTTTAGCTAGATAATTTATTAAAATTATTAAATCTTGTCCCTCTTTGAAACCTTCAATCAAATTGACTTTTATAAATCTTTGCAGATTTTCTTCTATCTGAAGAAGCTGAGTAAACTTATCTCTTAACCGATTGAGAAGAAGTCTCATTCCTAGTTCACTAGAAATCAACTTATTGATAAGATCCTTTTTATTACCCAACAACACATGCAGAGGTTCAATATTACACTGAATAGACTGAATTCTTTCATTCATATCATCCATTACTGATGTGATTTCTTGAAATCTTCTGATCAGGTCTGGTGATATTGGTGGTGTAGAAGTAGAAGCTATGTATTTACCGATACTTCCTTTAAATTTTTCGAACTGAATTCCAAAATACCATTTAAAATATATAAAATATGTTTTGGAAACAGATTTTGATTTCTGTTTCCCAAACTAATTCAACATTTCTCTCTTGAGTACATCAAAATATCATTTTAACATGGATTTTTCTTTAATCACTTGAATATTTGTCTAAAAAGACTCTAATTCCAACCCTAGAACATAAAAGTTTCTAAATTCATAAAAATAATTTCTTATAGATTCTAGTTCTTGTTAAAGACTGGAGTTATCCTCTTATACCTTGTTAAAATTTATTACAATATTTTCTTTCTGATTTGTTTAAGAATCATATATTCCTTCATCTGGGTTTTTAGACTAAGGAGATTATTCCAGACCAACAAAAGACTTAATTGAATTATTTTCACTTGAAAAAGAATAACTATAAAGGACTTTTGTCCTTTATCCAGATATATAATTTTTTCTTTCCATGGATTGTTTAATAGTAGAGACAACCTGATTTTCAATAATTTCAATGGTTTCAGTTACTAGAGTATGAAATTACTTATCTTCTTGGGAAGTTTCTTTCTGTTGATCTAGTTAAGAGAAAACTTACTATTCTTGAACTTTACTTTCAACATGTTGTTCCTCGGGTCGATATATTACTTCCAAAGGTATTTATGGAGGTTTATTTTTAGGTCCATATGTTTTGACTTTTTGATTCTTATGCTAAGTCTCTGTTCTTATTATGGTCCTTGTGACAAGTTCCTTATTGGGAACTTATTCAGAAGTTTTCTCATCTTGATATGTAGTATCATAACGGGGCATTATTTTTTTAGGTTGGGAAAAATATTCTATTCTTTATTCTCTAACTTCTTTATTTCTCAAATGAAATGATCCTACCGATTTGAAATTTCCTTTCTCCCCTAGAGAAAATATTTTGGATTATTTTTGGTTAGTTTCCATTACTATAAACAGTTGTACTTTGATTGTACTCTAGAAGAAACCTAATTTTTTTAATGTACCAGCATTCAGAACGTTACTGTGATTGAATTTAGCACAATAATCAATATGTAGAATCTTATTATTTCTATATAGAAGAAGAGAAATGATATGACCATAGGGATATAAATAAATTCTATCCTATGATTAGTTGTAGTGATTCAAATATATTAACATGCATCTAAGAAAGTTTAACTTAATATCACTGATAAACAAAAACATGATATATATGTCAAGGTACATAATATTTTCTAATTATTAATTCCTTGTAATTATGGATATCTGAAGAAACCTGACCAGTACATTCTATCCAGCCTAGATATTCTTTACAAACATTTTAGTGATATTAGTTGAAACAAAAATAAACAACATTATATCTTCTGACTTGTAGTCTTTATTTACAATTGATTTAAGATCAAAGTGGAATACTCCTTCATGGGGGTATTTTAAAATATGTGTAATTTATATTGAAGAGATTGAAAACTCATTATCATATACTAGTGAAGATATTATATCCTTTGTTTCCCCAAATCTAAACTAAAAATTCTTATAGAACTATTTCATTTCAATCTCAAAAATAAATTTTGTATTTTCTTCATTAAAAAGAAACTTCAAACCTTGAAAAGTAAGAGCTTATTTGAGTAGAATATTTTTCTAATATATCCATTCAAAATAAAAAACCTTTCCTTAAAGAATCTTTCAGAAGGGGATATACTGACACTTCAAATCTCTTGTTTCACCTACATCTATTCACTTTATCATCGTTATTTCTAAGAATATGAAGGATGAAGGTTTTCAGATTCTAGGGTTTTGATAGAATATGGAAGGTCTGATATTCAAAAAGGTTTGAAATTGAATGGTAATAAAATAGGAAGAGTTTTCTGGTGGTTTGGTAATGCAGTCTTGTTTCTTGTGCTGATTATGTAGGATAATAATTAAATTTTAATTTTTGAAAATACACATTTTTTCAAAAATATAAATATAATTGAGATAAAATCTAGTTTAAATTGAAATTAAATGAATAGAAACTAAATATACTAAAATAAAAACCATTAACATATAAATTTATAAGATAAATTAATACACTTTTTTATTTTAAATTAAATATCCATAACTCCCCCTTAATAAAATCAAAATTTTCAATGGGAAGTAGTTTAGTAAAAATATCATGAAGTTGATATTCAATATTTTAAAATTCTAAAGTTGTGTCCTTTTTAAGATTATGATCTCTTAGAAAATGATGTGATATATCACTATTCTTAGTCCTAGAATGACTTATAGGATTTTTGGAAATATTAATTGTACTATTGTTATCACATAAAATAGGTATATAATAAAAATTAAGTCTGAAGTTTAGTATTGTGTGTTTAATCCACAAAACTTTTTCACAACAATTTCTAGTAGATACATATTCTGCCTTGGCTATTGATAGGGAAAATGAATTTTATTTCTTACTCGACCATGATACTAAATATTTCCTTAAAAAGTGACAAGTTACAGAAGTGTTTTTTCTATCTAATATACATCCTCTAAAGTCTGCATCTAAATATGAAATTAAATTAAAATCAAAGGTTTTGGGTAAAGTATATATTGAAAAATAGTACATTTTAAAATATATAAAAACCCTTTTAGTAGTAGTAAGATGGGATTATTTTGGGTTTGACTGAAATCTAGCACATGAACATATAGAAAACATTATATTCGGTCTTCTGGTAGTAAGATATAATAAACTACAAATCAAACCTCTATATAACTTGTTATTAACTAATTTTTTAGCTTTATCAAAATCAAATTTTATATTAGTACACATGGGATTTGTATAATTATTACAATTTTCTAGTCCAAACTTATTTAATAAATCAATAATATATTTAATTTGATTTAAAACATTTCAATAGTAATTTTGATAAATTTGAAATCCTAAAAATAAATTTTAATTCTCCCATCATACTCATTTCAAATTCTTTTTTCCTAAGATTTGAAAAATCATTACAATTTTTTTTATTTTTTGATCCAAAATTAACATCATCAAAATAAATTTTTACTGATAATATATTAGATCAAACATTTTATTAAAAATTGTAGGATCTACTAGTCCCACTAAAAATGCATTTTCTAATAGAAAAGATCATAATATTTTATACCAAGCTCTATGTGTCTATTTATGTCTATAGAGATCTTTTGTAAGTTTAAAATCGAATTTGGCTTATGAGGGTTTTCAGAACCAAGTGGTTGTTCAATATAAATTGTATCCATTAAATATTCATTTAAAAATTCAAATTTAACATCCATATAATATAATTTAAAATTCATATGAGATACATAATTTAACAAGATTCTAATGGAATCCAATCTAGAAACAGCTGAAAAGTTTTTATCATAATCTATTCCTTTTTCTGGGTTGTATCCTTTTGCTACTAATCTAGCTTTATTCTTGGTAATGATCCCTTGATCGTCTTTTTTATTTCTAAAGACTCACTTGGTTCCTATCGCTGGATAATCGATTGGTCTATCTACTAATTTCCAAACTTTATTTCAACTAAATTGGTTTAGTTCTTATTGCATGGATAATAACCAACTCTCATTTTATAAATATTCTTAAGTAGACAAAGGTTCTAACTGGGATAAAAAGGTATAAAATTCAGCTAAGTTTCTTATATTTCTTCTAGTTCTAACTCCTATGTCTATATTTCTTGTTATTTTTTCTAATGGATTACCCTTTAAGGTTCTATACTATTTAGGTAGGATACTTTGAGGTTCTTTAGTTTCATGTTCTTCTAAATAGGACTTAATCTATTCTAAATTAGTTTCAAAATTAGTTTTAGGAGATTCAAGTCTCATGTTTTCTAAAGAATCGGTAATTTCATCTGTTTGATGTCTATCTTTAATAAAAGGTTAGTTTCATCAAACTTTACATGATCTAATTCTTCAATAATCTCTGACTTTTTATTAAACACTCTATAGGATTCAGAAGTAGCAGAATATCCTAGAAATATTCCTTCATCATCCTTTGGATCAAGTTTACCATGAATTTCCTTAGCATTAAAGATATATTCTTTGGATCCAAAAACATTAAAGTAATTTACTTTAGGTTTTTTGTTATTCCAAATTTCATAGGGTGTATTTTTAATAATTGGTATTATTAAAACTCTATTCATGATATAACAAGTTGTTTTTATATCTTATTCCCAAAATAGGTTGGAATGTTGTATTCATTCATCATAGTCTTTTCCATTTATTGAATGGTTCTATTTCTTCTTTCAATAATTCCATTTTTTTGAGGTCTTCTTGGTTCATATAAGGTGTTCTTAATAACCAAATTTGAGAACAATGAATTAAATTCTTAATTTTAAAAGTCTCCACCCTAATCACCTATTAATGAAATTAATCTAAAATATTTTACATTTTTAATAATTTGAAAAAACTTTAAACACATTGAATACTTCACTTTTATGTTTTAGAAAATAAACCTAAGTAAATCTTGAAAAACCATCAACTCAAACATAAAAATATAATTTACAAGCCAAACTTTCTACACTATATGGTCTAAAAAATCCATATGGATAATTTCTAGTGGTTTAGATGTAGAAATTTTGTTAATTTATTTGAATAATTATTTGTTTTTTCTTCTAATTTTACATGAATCATAGAATCTATAATTTTTAAACACAATACTGGGAAAATTAGAAACTAATTTTTTATTAGATAATTTATGTAAAGAAAAAATATTACAATGTCCAAGTCTCTTATGCCAGATCCATGACTCACTTTTCTTAGTATTCAAACAATTAACTTTTTGTTTACATAAGTAATTAAGATTCAATGTATAAACATTTTTAGTTCTTGGTGCTCTAAATTTATGCAGATTATCATCAAAATATCATGAATTATTATAAAAATCAACATAAAATCCATCATCATAAAGTTAATAAATACTTATTAGGTTTTTCTTTATCCCTTATACATATAGTACTTTATTGATTGATATTTTATTTGGATCTCCAATAGTTCCAACTCCAATAATTTTTCCTTTTGCATTATCAGCAAAGTTGATTAGACCTCCATCCATTTTAGTTTGTGTATGAAAATTGGTAGTGTCACCACCCATGTGTCTAGAGTAGACATTATCCATATACCATATAGCATTTTTTTCATATGTTATTTTATCTACAAAATCATTTAAACATTTATTCATTTTGTTACCCATATTTTCTAGGGTCCAGTTGTGTCAACAAGCAATGGTCTGGGAATATAGATCTAGATTATTTTTCCAAAATTTGTATTACTTTTTTAAGACATGATTTTATAAATGAAATCATTTTTAATACCAATGATTTTAAAATTTATTAAATATCATTTGTTAGTTTAGTGACCTTTTATTCCACAATTAAACAGGTAGAAATTTAAGAACAGAGAAAATTGTATTTTTTGTATAACTTTTTATTTTCTCTCTTGCTTCTTATTTCATATTTTTTTCATTTTAATAACATTATTTCTAAGAATTTAATTTAGATTTTTTTCTCCTTTAGTAAAAATACTAGCAATACTTTTATAATATTTTAATTTATCCTATAATTCTTTCATCATGTTTTCATTATTAATATAGTTTGATGTAGATGAATTGAATTTTTCAATTAGTTCTTGATGTTTTTTTAGAATTGTGACTCTTTCACCTAAAATATTATTGTGAATATTTTTTAATGATTTGTTTTTATTTATTAAAGAATCTTATTTCAATTCTATAATTGAATAGTAAGTAGTTAATTTACTATTTGAGCAGCTATTAGAGTCAGAAAAAGAAGAGTAATAGGATTGTACCTCTTATTCTTCCTTATCCACAATGAAAATGTTGGATTTTAGATTTTGTGGCTCTTTTTGTGAATTAGATTTGGAAGATATGTCGGTGTATTTAGACACACTCCACATATCTTTCATGAATATTTTTCCTTTATACTCATTTTCATCTTTCTTTAGATTTTTCATTTTCAATTTTTCTTGTTTATTCCTTTAGTTGGGGGAAATCAAGTCTGATATGGACCTTCTACTTTCATTCATAGCATCATACTTATTTGAATCTTTTCTCATATTTTCTAAAGGATTTTTTAACTCCTCTCTTATTTTTATAGAATATCATAAAATTTGAGGCTATATAAGCTAGTTCTATGTAAGAATCAAAGTAGTATGAATCTTTGGATATTTTGACATTTTATTGTGTCTTATTTTTATGCTTCTAATATGTCACCATAAAGGAAGTGTTTTCACTTTTTACAACTATATTTTGATATTCATATTCTTCTTGCATATCTTCTTCATATATCATAAATGTTCCAATTAATTATTTTATATTCAAATTTTTGATAGGTGATTATTTTTGAATGGCTATAGATATGTCATTCCACTTTGTTGGTAGTATTATAAGTACTTTTAGGAACTTGATCTGATTATAAAATTGGATATCCTAGGGATGTAGTATTGTGGATAATTTTTGTCAACTTTCTATTCATTTGTGTGATTCTTTTTCCATGATACATTCTGAAGGTGTAAAATTTTTGTTTTTTAATAGCATACCTCATTTTTTTGATGTTATAGGTTCCCTCATATGAAATAGAGATTATTTTCCACATTTCATAGGTAGTAGGGCATTGTGATACTCAATTGAATCCATCAATACCAAGTCCACAAATGATATCATTCATTCCTTTTGATTTTATATCATATTCAGATTCTTATACAGCATTCCATGTTTTTGGATTCTTATAAATAACATAAGGAGTGGTTATCTTTGAATAAACTTTGAATCCTATATTCTTAAGGTGGGTGATCATGCATGATTTCCAAAATCCATAGTTGTCACTGTTAAAATATGGAGTACTAATCATAGACATACCTTCTTATGGATCATCCATTGACATCTAGTTTGTATATACCTTATTATTTTAGTCATGTTATAGCTTTGTCTTCTTTATCAAAAATCTCTCCTTTGATACCAATTTTTAGGTCATAATAATACAAAGATACATAAGAGGGGGTGAATTGTGTCTTTTTGATAATCTTCACAGATTCTAGCATTTATATCTTTGGAAATTTATGAATATATGTGGTGTTCACTTCTATAAGTAATATGATCAATGGATAAACAATAAATATGAATGCGAAATTTTTTATGATGGTTTGGGGCACCAAGATCCTATAGTCCACTCCACCAATGCTCTCTCTACAAGATTAGTGATTTTCACTAGATAAGGTACTCTTAACATAAGACATCAAAACCAAAACTAAGTGAAGGAAGTTGAAACCTTTAAAACAAGGATAAACATATCCTTATAGTTCTTTTATAGGGAATTGATTATACACATCATATTGTAAGAATATGACACTTAATCACAACTGATTGTGATCATTCGAAACACCACCAAATCAGAATAGTTTAATTTTATTGATGGTTTTGGTTGAACTTCACAATTGTAGTAGAAAATGAAAGAATAAATATCTTATTCTTCTTAAAATATGAATATCATCAAGAAATAATAGCTTTGATAATATCATGGTGGCAAATTATCTTTAATAAAAGTAGCGATGAATAGATAACAACAGTTACAGTAGAATGAGGTTGAAATATATATCTTCAAAGTGTATCCCCATTTGTAAATAACAGATTCCTTCGATCTTTGAAAAAGTTATAACTAAATATATTCACAAACATGAAGTTGTAAATATGTGCAACTTGAAATGATATATTGATTGAATATATAGAACAAACAACTTTATTCGGTTTCTCATATCCAAGAAAGTCTCCTAACAAGAAACAGATATTCAAATTCAAATTATTTAGGAGAGTCATAACCTCTCTTATAAATATGAATGATTTAATTTGTTTAATATGAGTCTTTGAGTCAATCATAATGATCCTTCCTATCATTCATAAATGATCATTGAACGTATATTTAACACCATCAAGACCGTGGCATAAATCTGGGAAAAAATCACGAATTTAAAACTTCATCGTTGAATAGTCAAACGTAGGGTTCCTCTATGTAAAAAAAATATCAAACATAGGTTTCATCACAAAATTAGGGTTTATGATCCATGTGCGCTATTTAAATATTGGTTTTATTCCTTGCATTATGTTTATTAATGTAGGGTATGGACAGTGTTTCCAGAATATACTAAAATTCATTCTGAACACTTTAATCAATGTTCCTTGTGGATTATTAACTTGAATATAATTTTGTAATAAATATTAAAATGAATATTAGTTTCTTGAAATTCACTTAAATTACTATCATTGTTAAAAAAAAGGGTATTTTTGAGCATCAAAATCATTAAGATTTATAGTGTGAGACAATACATGCCCAACATCCCCTACTCTAGATTTTTATCTCAGTGTTTTTGTTTTATTATTTTATACACATTCTTCCGAATGTGATGTTATTAACAATCTCTACTTTGATTATACATTGTATGATCATTAAAATGGTGTCCAATGAGCTTACAAGTCTTCATTTATTCAGGTTGCTTTATCACCATCTCCAGTTTTTGAATGAAATGGTAAAAAGATTCAAAGTAATTATTTCTCACTATTATTTCATTTCCCATTTACATAATGTTTCATTTCTAGGAAATCAGTGTGTCGTGTACTTTTTGTTATATATATTTCTTTAAAATATTGTTTTTTATCACTATTATTATTTGTAATAATGTTTTATAACATTATTAGGGTTTATTATTACATTTTAAATTTTAATAAATAAAATTTTATTTTTTTAGGTTATTTAATTTTAACAAATTACAAATAGCATTGTTTCAACTCCTACTAAATATATTTTTTCCCACGTTTCCTTCATTGAATATAATATCTTTATTTGAGCTTAATATTCTTTTTTAGATTATATTCTATGTGGAATTTAACTTTTAGATGTCATGTATTATTTCCCATTCAATTTTTATGTTCATAATGACTTTTATTGATTTTTTGAAATAAAAACACTATTAATCCTTGAATATTGACAACATGTTATATTTTCAGTTGATATTTTTTAATGATATTAAATGTTATATGGAATTTCATTATATGTTTTCGTATTTTACTCTATGACGTTTTTTATCCAAAATTTTATGTGTTACCTTGAGAACACATAAAAATAATAATCATATGAAACACATAATAAACATAATTACTAACCTAAAGTTGCTCCAGACAAGCAGATATGCTTGAAAAACATTTCACCTTATGTTCTAGATATTACCCTAGTGGATTTTCTTAGTATAACAAAGGTTCTGGTTGGTGACCAGTTGTTTAACATTGAAGCATGCATTAGAACAATTATTTTATCATATATCAAGGTTCTAAGGTGTTTAATACTAATTATTACCCCAAAAAATTCATATTTGTAAAACTCTAATGCTCTTTAGAAAGTAGGAAATGATGATACTGATGGTATGATATATTTTTAAACACATACCACATCCCAGAGTTTTTTTAATGTAGTATTTCTTAAAATTAAGTGAAACATTATGATTCCTTTTTCTGTTTATATTGATCGAAATTTAAAAATGACATGATATTTTTATTTTTCGGTTACCGAACTAAAAGTTTCATGGCTTGGTAAGAATTTATGTAGAAATTTCTTCAAGCTCAGTTCATTATTATTTTGGCCCATGTCTGGGACCTATAAGAGAATACTTACAAAATATTTTCTTAAGAATATGAATAGATTATAGACCCTTGAATCTCCCCTTATTAGAGCTGCATCTCACTTTTTAAGGACTTTAAATCCACTTGTATAAAGGCTTCATGTGCCAACTATTTTAACAGATCCACTTACAGACCAATTCGATGGACTTTGGTGCAACAGTCATCCTAATTTGATGCATTGTTGAGCATTGTGGTCCATGAAGCTACAACACCAATAAAGTTGTCTTATAGGAAGTCCATGACACTTCATTGGAGACCAATGGAGTGCTGGTGTTACATCCATTGGGTAGGGATCAATCCATCACATTTAAGGTGCCTAGTTGATGGTCAAGGTGAAGTTAGGCCCTTCACCTCTCCTTACTTCATCCTAACCTAGCTTGCATATCCATCCCTTTGATTTCTTTATATTCAATTACATCACTACTGGAAAAATGCAATATTGTGACAGGTCATTTGCGACCAGAACCCGTCACAAATGACCCGTCGTGAAAAACGGCATCAAAAATATTACTTTTTGCGATAGACCATTACAAAAACTTAGTATTTGTGATGGGTAGTACACCTGTCACAAAAAAACATTCAGTATTTTGTGAAGAACTATTTGTGACAGGCCAACGACCCGTCACACAAAAGCCTCTCTATTTTTACTCTTTTTTGATGATCCATCACAATTACAATTGTGGTGGTCCATCGAAATTAGCCATTAAAATATTAAAAAAACATTTTTTGACGGACCGTAGTAAATAAATAAAAAAATTTATAAAAAATAAATTAAAAAATAAAATAATAATAATAATAATATAATATTAATATAAATAAAATCATAATATTAATATAAATAGAATAAAATTATTTATAAAATAATATATATAATATAAATAAAATAATAATAATATAAATAAAATAATATTATTATTATTAAAAGAATAAAATTAATTAAAAAATAATTAATTAATAAATACAATAAATATAATAAAAAATTAAATAAACAATAAAAAATATAATTTTCAAGACAATATAAAACACACACTATTTAAAACTTCAAATAGCTAATATTAGAAAAAATACATTCAAAAGTTTCATCATAAAATAAAAATACATATCACTGAAGGGGAGGGTCGTCTGGAGGAGCTGGTGGAGGAAACTCCATCCCTAAACTGCAAGTCAAACGTCACATATACTTCATCTCCTGCTCCAACTCCTACCAAAATCAACTCATCTCATTCTGCATCTGTTGTTACAGCTGCTACTGTCGGAGGAAGTCTTCCTACTGTTGCTACTACCACTGACACATCTCCTCCTGCTCTCTACACATAGTCTTTATAAGCTCACTCTGAGCTCACAAATGCTCCTGATGCTATGCATGATATGATTATGACTCTCTGTGAGATCCTCTAGAGCTGGATTCTGACATCGCAGTGGTTCCATAAAATCCCAGAGGGGTCACTCGAGAGCTGATACCAACAACTCGGCCTTTCTCGAAGCCATACTGGGTCGCCTGCATCTATGTTGCCTCATCAAATCGGGGGGGGGGGGGCACTAGTCTTCCCATTGGTCTCAGCCTAAATCTCAATATTTTTCTAAGAAGTCACGGCCTCATATGACTCCTTCAATTGAAATTTAAATTAAAATAGTTAAAATATTTTTTGTAGTTGCATTTAATACTCAAAAAAAATTATATTAACCACAATATGACAATGGTGAGCACCTATAATCTCCCTAGCGACTGGATCACTATATATCCTCCTATAAATGTCATACTCAGTAATATCAGGTTCTGTGAATACCTATATGAATATAAAATAAACCATTTACATTTAAAGTTGTGTACAATATTTAAAAAATGTATTTACCATATGCTTCTTATGTGTACTGAATGTATGACTACCAGCTCGATGTGTCACCTCCTGTCTCCCCCAATTTTCCCGAACTAATGATGATTTTCTATGAAACAGCCTACTCAACCAGTGTATACATAATCCATCCAAAACCTGAGATGAAATATAATCAGGTTGGTGGACACAAAATGTCTCATCAAACTCATGCACTCCTGCTTTCTCCATTGCTTTCCTTTTCAAATTGTGCAAAAACTGAGTGCAACATTTACGCATAGCTCCCTTCCATGCCTTCCAAATAGCCTAAAGCATGATCTCATCAATGGGATACCATAAACCATAAAAATAATTATTTATATCATGTTATTAATTAAATTAATTTCAAAATAAATATTATTTATTTACGTACCAGTCAATGCTCGAACTTCTGAACATCAACGGTAATATGATCCCATGACACCCATGAATCAGAAAAACAATTGTACAATATATAGCTTCCCTATCTAACAGATATATTCATAAAGCTGTGAAAAAAATAATAATTATTCAAAAAATTAGAATATAGATAAATTAATGAAAACTAACTAAAATTCACAGGTAAACATACCTCTGTGTGCGTGGATTGAACCCAAGATGTGGACGTTACTCAGGTATATGGTCATGAATAATTAGTCAGGAAAGACCATGCCCCCTATGAGTGCCCCCTGAACTGCCAACACTCTGAGGGACGGCTGATTCAACCTCCTACTCTTCCAAAGGTAGATCTCCCTCCTGTAACATAAAAAATAGATTGTCCTCCATCTGAAACACAAAATCATTGTTGTTATCAAACAATTGAAAATAACCATTACATATAGATATATATTATATATGATTATAACAATCATTTAACTATTTCAATGTTCATCTTCATCCTCATATTCATAGTTGTTGATGTCAATGTATTCATCTTCCTCCTTAGCATCATCAATTTCCATATTAGTTTTATTTTCATCATCTCTTGTCATTTCCAATTCAGTTGTAACATAATTAACATCATTGTCACCATCAGCCCTTAACTATGGGGTATCATCAATGATATTCATGTATCTTCATGTAAAATATGGATTTAGAGAAGTCTCCGGAAAAAAATTAATTCATTTCACTTCAACAGAACCACATTCACTTTCAGTAAACTGATTCTCTTAAGATTTAATTTTTATTTTGCTCCACCAATCACCCAACTCCATTGAATTAGCACATTAATTTGTATAATAAATTTTATGTACCTGCTAAGCCAATAAAAATGGTTCATTTACTGCAAGAATACTTTTATATTTAATATCAACTATTCCATGGATCAGATGAACACATAATCCTCTATCAGTATCCAACCACTGACATTTTATCATCATTATGTTATGTTTTACCAAATAACCCAATTCAATGATTTCTTCCAGCATGCCATAAAAGTCAAATTTAGTTTCTCTATGATGATATCCTCTTAAGAAAACACCACTATTCATTGTTTTTTATTCCCCATATGCATGTGTATTAAATTGATAACCATTAACCACATACGTATTATAAGAATTAACCATTTTGGATGGTCGGTTACTCAATACAGACAATCAATTATCAATTTTATCACCATTTTGAGATGCCTAAAAGGTTGTAAAATAATTATCACCATAACAAGTACAAAATTTATTTTTTTATGTGAAATAAAAAATAATTTATGTCACCAATTTTTGAAACCAGTAGGATTTTTTTTGACGATGTTCTTTAAGAGAAACTGTTGTAATTTTGTGGAAACTGTTTCTTGATATGACTATAATATTACCTAAAAATAAAATAATATTAATGTACTATTATAAAAATTATATAGTAAGTGATAGGAGCACTCACAGTATGAATGGTGTCATTTCTTCACAAATTCAGAAAAATATATGTATGAGCTCAGTGATGTTCATCATCTAAAATCCATCATTCATGAACTTCACCAAATCCAAGTTTAGGCTGATTAAAAATGATAATTGATTGCTCATGGAATCAAAAAAATTTCCCTTATTATGGATCATGTGGTTTTGTTTTGGGGGATATTCATAATGAAAGTAATGAGAGCATAAAAAAAGAAATTTCCTCGTGCAAATATGATTCTGCAATTGAGCCTTCAACTGATTCTTTGTTACGTTCATTTTTTCATCTTCTGCATGCATCTCTCAAATGGTTAAATCCATCAGAACTGTATAGTATGTACCAATATTGTTTCATGTGTAAAATATAATATCAAATGTTTTATTGAATCAAACCAACCTGGTAGAAATATTTTTTTAGTTTACATAAAATTAAAATTATATCTTCTTATAGTTTTCTTATGGCATCGTAGTCAGTTGTTGATGCAAACATGTCTCGAAAAAAATATGATATGTATGTTCGTGCATACCAAATCATTATATTTAACAGACCTCTTAATCCAATTATCATAAGTATTACCATTAAAACCTTACAATCATGACTTTTCAATTTGTACAAGAGCCTCAGCCTAGTTGGTGAGGACTCGCTAGGTGCATCCAAGAGACCTAATATTAAATCTAGGTGGAGGTATATTTCTGGGTTACTGTATTATTACTATAGAAGGCACAGTAATAGTACTGTAGTAGGCACTGTTCAGTACCGTATCAACCGGAACTATTCATCCATCTAGGACTTCGGGCCACCGGTTTGGTCCTCGGGTCCTACAAGGCTTTCGATCCACCCAACGCCTTTGGGACAATGGATTCTCAAGGCCTTTGGGCCACCTTAAGTCCTTAGGGCCACCCCAAGGATTTCGGGCCACATGAATGCACGCCCAGACACACAACAAAAAAGGAGCAGCCCCAGAAAAGGATTCAGAGCAGGTGCACTCACCAGAGCAGAGCCAAATGGATTGTCAAAATGAGAGGGTATGGCTATGCCATCAGTACCAGCCATTTCTTGCACGGGAAGCCTAGTCAGACGGTCATGCAAAGGTGGAGAGCTACAATCAAGATGTAGATGGTGGGGAGGGGCAGTTCCTTGTAGATAGTCTGGTTGAATTCCCTAAGACCTTCGGGTCATGTAATCTCTTAAGCCTACGGGCCATGTAATCTCTGAGCCTACGGGCCTTGTAAGGGTTCCCCCTCATCCCATGAAAGGGGGGTTATCAAAAAATAAATAAAAATTAAGGCCTTAGGGCCATTCAGGCATGACTTTTTAATCCAATAATATGACTATTTCTGACACATCTACCCAAATTGGAATCATAACCATCTGGATGTCTCAAATCATCAATCCACTGAAAAAATAATAAAAAAACTTTCTTTGGAAAGTGTATAAGTTGCTTTTGGATTCATTAACTTCTATGATCTGAAATTTTCAAACAGTTCAAGTTCTGTTCATTTGCAAGTTTGGGAAAGATCTAATCGTGTCTTTACATTATCTTTGGTCTTACTTTGTGTATCCAAAACTATATAAAATAAATTATCAAAAAAGTTATTCTCAATATGCATCACATCCAACATGTGACAGACCAACAAATCAGACCAATATAGCAAATCCTAAAAAAATGCTCTGTTTTATCCAATTGTGCTCTTTTCCAAACCCATCAATTTTTTGTTGGTTTATTGTTGGTCCAAATGTAATGAGATGTAAGAAAGAGACAAATGATTTTAACTTTGTACCTGAGATAATTGTTGGAGGCCCATCTTTTTCAAATATTCCTTTTCTAAAATGATATTTGTTTCTTCGAAAAGGATGATCGGCTGGAAGAAATTTGCGATGACAGTCGAAAAATAAGGTTTTTCCATTAATGAGCATAAATTATTTTCTATATCTCATACAGAATGAGAATAATCTTTTTTCATGTTTACTCCAACCAGATAACATTCCAGTTGCTGGGAAGTCACTAATTTTCCATATCAATGCAGCTTTCAGTATGAATTTTTGTTTTGCAACAACATCATATGTACTAACACCATTAATCCATTGTGAATTTAACTTATTAATCAATAGTTTCAAATAAACGTCGATATTATTTTTTGGATGACCTAGAATTAATAAGGTCAAAAAGATATATAGCTCCTTCATCAATATCCATGGATGTAAATTATATGGAGTTATAAAGATAGGACAACATGAATCCTGACTACCTTAAGAACCAAATGGATAGAAACCATTAGTAGAAATACTCAATCGCATGTTTCATGCTACTAGAGAAAACGAATTATGCATTTGGTCAAAATGTTTCCATGAATCACCATCAGAGGGATGATTTGAGATTTTACTAATTTAAATGTTGGTTTTCTTCCATGAAATCAATGATGTTGTGTTTTGAGACATAAATAAATGTTGTAATCTAGGTGTGAGTGAGAAATATCTCAATCATTTTACAGGAAAAACTCTAGACTTCTATAGTGGAGCTTCTTTATACCTTGATTGTCTACATATATGAAAACTATTCAAAAACTCATTTTCACCATTTTATAAGATGTATTCATTTGAACATGCATGAATATTATGATAACCATGACCCAAATTACGAACTAGCCTCTTTCACTCATAGAAATTTGAATGAAAAACATTTCATTCTGGTAGCAGTGTTTTTAACAAATAGAATATCTTATCAAAACAACTATTTGACATTCCATTATCACATTTAATGGACATAAATTTAGAAACTTCTTCAAACTTTCTTTTCTTGCAACCAAGATATAAGACATCCTCAGAAGACCTCAATAAATCATATAAATGAGATGGTTCCAACTCAAGAGATAAATCAATATCATCCTAAGTTTTAGTTTGTTGAAAAGACGGACCTACAACATCATGTACTAAATTTTGAAAATGTACTGGATCTGGAACCAAATTATTAATATCTTCTCTAGAACTGTGTTCACCATGTTGATACCAAAAATCATAATCTGGTTGAAAACGAACATACAATAAATGACTTCCAACATTTTTAAATGTATCATACATCCTCAGAGCAAATTTTTTACAAGGGCACTTAATTTTCCCTTCTGAAACAAATTTATATTTCAATGATGCAAGTGATAAGAAAGCTTGATCACCTTTAATATATACAAGATTTAAACCAGAACCATTTGGATTCCTGCACTGAGTTATCCAAGCACGATCATCTAAAAATGATTGTTGTCGACTTCCTTGTTCCATATTTTTCTAAAAAATATTAAATAATTAGTTACTTTGTATAATTAGATATAATATAAACACTATCCAAAAAAAGAAAATTAAATTCTCTTTTCTGGCAATTTATAATAATTTCTATTATTTTATAGTGATTTATACTATTTTTTATGATTTTATACTAATATACTATCATTTTAAAAAAATTATACTAATTACCACTAATTATTATTATTTTGGCATTTTGTACTAATTATTGTTAATTACGAGTGGCGTAATTTCTAACGAATTGGCGGAAGCTCTTTTTCCTCACGACTCATCCCCTTGCAACTTTCTGCGACTAAAAACACTATAAAAAGTCTACTCCAACGTACAAATATCCATTTTCATAGGTACGAGGATGGAGACAAGGGAGGTCTCTCCACACTACTATCCATGCTCTCCGACATATGAAAATGAATATTCGTATATCAGAGTAGACTTTTCATAGTGCTTTCAGTCGTAGAAAGTTACAAGGGGATGAGTCATTGGGAAAAAGAGCCTCTTTTATCTGATGGATCAGCTCCTTGCAACTTTCTCCGACTTAAATCACTATGAAAAATCTACCCTGATGTATGTTCGAGAAGATTTTTCATATTGATTTCAGTGGAAGAAAGTCGCAATGAGCTAAGGCGTCGATCAAAATGAAGCTTCCAAACTGCTGTAAATTGTGTCAGTTTATCAATGTACTTGAATTTACTACGATTAAATCCTATTTAATCCCAACTAATTATAATTATTCCTAATTAATCCTAATTGTTCCTAATTAATCATATTTATTCCTATTTATTCTTAATTAATCATATTTATTTCTAATTAATTTTATTTATTCCAAATTAATTCTATCTATTTCTATTTATTCCTATTTATTCCTAATTAATCCAATTTATTCCTAATTAATACTATTTATTAAAATTTATTTCTATTTATTACTATTTATTAATATTTATTACTAATTATTCTTTTAATTCCTATTTATTACTTTTTATTAATATTTATTACAATTTATTACAATTTATAACAATTTATTATTAATTATTCCTAATTATTCCTAAATATTACTAATTATTCCTAATTATTACTATTTATTACTATTTATTACTAATTATTATTAATTATAACTAATTATTACTAATTATTACTAATTATTACTAATTATTTCAATTTATTAATAAATATTTCTAATTATTAGTAATTCTTTCTATTTATTACTATTTATTTCTATTTATTAATATTTTTTCAATTTTTTACAAATTATTACAATTTATTAAAATTTATTACAATTTATTAATAATTATTACTAATTAATACTAATTATTACTAATTATTACTCATTATTACTAATTATTACTAATTATTTCAAATTAATCCTAATTATTACTAATTAATCCAAATTATTACTAATTATTACTATTTATTACTATTTATTAATATTTATTACTATTTATGACTAATTATTACTATTTATTACTAATTATTACTAATTTTTACTAGTTATTGCTAATTATTTCTATTTATTTCTATTTATTACAATTGTTTACAATTGTTTACAATTTTTTACAATTTATTACAATTTATTACAATTTATTACAATTTATTACAATTTATTACAATTTATTACAATTTATTATTATTTATTCCTACATATTCCTATTAATTCCTAATTAATACTAATTAATACTTTTTATTACTATTTATTACTATTTATTAATATTTATTACTAATTATTACTATTTATTACTATTTGTTACTATTTATTACTATTTATTACTTTTTATTACTAATTATTACTAATTATTACTAATTATTAATATTTATTACAAATTATTACTAATTATTACTAATTATTACTAATTATTACTATTTATTACTAAATATTATTAATTATTACTAATTATTTCTAATTCTTACTAATTATTAATATTTATTACTATTTATTACTAATTATTACAAATTATTACTATTTATTACTATTTATTATTGTTTATTACTATTTATTTCTATTTATTACTCTTTATTACTCTTTATTACTAATTATTTCTAATTATTTCTATTTATTACAATTTATTACAATTTATTACAATTTATTCCTAATTATTACTAATTATTACAAATTATTACTAATAATTACTAAGTATTACTAACTATTACTAATTATTACTATTTATTACTATTCATTGCAATTTATTACAATTTATTATAATTTATTATAATTTATTCCTATTTATTCTTGTTTATTCTTAATTAATAAAAATTAATTCTAATTAATACTGTTTATTACTGTTTATTACTGTTTATTACTATTTATTACTAATTATTACTATTTATTACTATTTATTACTATTTATTACTATTTATTACTATTTGTTACTATTTGTTACTATTTATTTGCTATTTATTACTAATTATTACTAATTATTACTAATTATTACAAATTATTTCTAATTATTACTAAATATTACTAATTATTACTAATTATTACTAATTATTACTAATTATTACTAATTATTTCTAATTATTACTAATTATTACTAATTATTACTATTTACTACTAATTATTATTAATTATTACTAATTATTACCAATTATTACTAATTATTACTAATTATTACTAATTATTACTAATTATAAATATTTATTACTATTTATTACTATTTATTTCTATTTGTTACTATTTATTACTATTTATTATTATTTATTACTAATTATTTCTATTTATTATAATTTATTACAATTTATTACAATTTATTACAATTTATTCCTAATTATTACTAATTATTACAAATTATTACTAATAATTATTATTTATTACTATTTATTTCTACTTATTACTATTTATTACTATTTATTACTATTTATTACTATTTATTACTATTTATTACTATTTATTACTAATTATAACTAATTATGACTAATTATTTCTATTTATTACTAATTATTTCTCTTTATTAATATTTATTACTATTTATTACTAATTATTACTAAATTATTACTAATTAATCAAAATTATTACTAATTAATCCTAATTATTACTAATTTATCCAAATTATTACTAATTAATCCAAATTATTACTAATTATTACTATTTATATCTGTTTATTTGTGTTTATTTCTATTTATTACTAATTATTACTAATTATTACTAATTATTTTTATTTATTACAAATTATTACTAATTATTACAATTTATTGCTAATTAACACATTTATATAACTATTCATAAAAATAAATACTAAAAAACAAATATCTAATTCTAATTTAATTAATTTACATCTAATTAACAAAAATTATAAATAATTTAAAATAAAATAAATTGACTAAAAAATAAAAAAAATTGATAAATACCTTGAAACTGAAGCTTTTGGAGTATGAAAGTCGCAAATAATACTCTGATTTGAAAGTTTAAACTAATAAAAAATTTAGAAGGGAATTTTTCAGTAGAGATAGAGAGAGAAGTTGAGTAAGTGGGAAATGAGAGGAAAAATAGATAGGGGTATATATAGGTTAGATTAATTGTGATAAAGGTATTTGTGATAGGCTACCCTTTGCAAATACCTCTGCTCGCATTAAATGTCGTGGGTCGTTAACAAGTTATTTGTCACGAAGTCTGTCGCAAATACCACGTGTCGACAAAGTATTTGTGACAGGGCAATTACGTCGTCACAAATACTAAAAACTGCCGCCGGCTATTTGTGATGGGTTCTTATTTCCTGTCGCAGATAGTCTTACCCTTGGTTTGGTGCATATTTCATGCCAAACCTTTCGCGATGAGCGGTAAAAGCCCATCGCAAATATTTATTTTTCCTGTAGTGACATGACCTGCATTCCAATTTTAAATATTATAATGATCAAAATTTGAATTATCCATTTGAATCATTTTTTCATTCATGTAATTGATTACTCTGTCAATAATTCCTAATATAAATTTGTATTCCTTATTAATTCATTTATATATTTTACACTATGTTTATGATTTCTCAACAATTTCTCTAACTCGTATTCCATTATTATGTACCGATCATCTATGATTTAAAAATATTAAATATTAATATGAATTATTATTATTTGAAAAATGGTATTCTATTATTCAAAATAAGCATTGATTTATAGTTTTGCGTGAATGCACGGGCGAAGTACTAGTTTTTATTCAAATTCCTTTTAAAATAAGAATTTTTGTTCAAATTGAATTCATCTTATTAATATTATAATTTTCTATAAATTATGTAAAACATTAAAGAAAATTTTGGAATGTGTCTTAAATGATAATATACTCAAAATATCATATAAGTTCTATCTAATTAATATAAATTAATTTTTATGTTAAAATACATATGAAAACATTTATCGGTGTCGATGTAGTGCTTGCACGGTATTAGAAAGCTGAAAATTGGTGTCTTTGAAATAATATTTAAGAAGGAATAAGTATTTTATTGAATCTAATGACTAATATGAAGTCTAATAAAGTTTATGGATTTATATTTTTTGATTCTAAAATTATATAATGAGTTAATTATTCAAGTGCATACCCAGTGCTTACGCAAGGTAAGAAAAGCCAAAAAATTTATTTTAAAATTTTTATCATGATATAAATTAGAATATATAATTTTATGTGTTGTTCTATATTATAAGAGTGATGAATGATAAATTTTATTTATATTATTATTATTATTATTTTAAATAAAATTACAGGATAATTACCCAAAAATCTTACGCAGTGTCGACACAACACTTGTACAAGAGAAAATTCAAAAATAATGATTTAAAATATTTTAAATGATATGGTTGAGATGAATTGCAGTGCTGCATGATTTTTTCGAACAAAACTAATAGATAATAGATTCTTTTAATGTTTAAATCTGAATTTCATAGTTATCTAGATATTTTTAATTCCAAATTATAGGAATGACTCTTAAAATGACTTTAAGTGGTATTTAATGTTCAAAATAATTTATAAATTTATTTAAAAAATTATAAAACCTTATCTTGAGTAAATTAAGGGTGTTTAATGGTTTATAAAATCATTTATTATCCATTTATGATCCACTTTCCATTTGAAAATTAATTTATTGACCCTTAAAGACTAAATATTTGCGAAAATGCCATTAATTTTTTCTTATAAAAGGGGATTCAATATGCCCTTTTCAAAAAACAACAAATGTTCAGTTTTATCTCTATAGTATTACCACATTCCTCTCTAAAATTACCTTTACATGTTCATAGGGCTTTTTTCTTGTCAAAAAACTTTTTTTAAAGGCTCTAAACTCAATCTAAAAGAGGTAACTCAAAGAGGAGGGTAAGGGTTTATAAGCCTCTTTATCCATTATTATTTGTGATTATTTGTTCCAAAACACTTTTAAACCTCCAATCATTTTATATCCATGATTAAATTATTATTATATTTGCATCCATTTAATTCATCCATTATGAGAGATCACTCATTTCCTCTCACTGAACTATTTTCATAAGTCGTTACTACGTCAAAATATAGGGTTTTCAAAGACCGTGTATTTTCATTTTGATTTTCCAATTAATATTTTAAATAATTTAATTAATTTTTAAAATTAACACTAAATTATTAGTTTATAATAAATTATTTTAGAAAATTCAAATATTTTTTTAAGTTTTTCCCTCTTTATTTTTTGTTTAAAAACATCACTCACTATGTTCGTTTTACAAAACCAAAAGGAATGATTGTGTTTTCATAAACTTTCATCTTTCATGAATATTTTAAAATTTTATTTAATGATTTAATATAAAACTAATATTCCATTAATATCATTTTTATGAATTTTCAATGGTAAATTATCCATCATGATAATGAAATTAAAAGTAAATAAATAATCATTTTTAATCATCAAAATCACGCTTAACGAGAAACATTCTATGAGTGGTAACAATTTCATGAGCAATTGAAAACCATTTTTACTATAATAATATATATACAATACCTTGACACTTATGAAATCTTATTAAACCCTGGTATAATGAATTTTTACATTTTCAAATATATCGTGACTGTTTTGGATATTATGAACCATATGACTTCCAAACGACCACTAAGGAAAATAATAATTTACTAAATGAATGAAACATGATAACAAATTAATTTATATTACTACTAATAATAATAAAATAATTAACTTGAAAAAGTTTTTGGATCAATTAAATAATTTATATAATTTCATTATTCAAAATGTTATAGTTTTATGATGTGATCTGAGACTCAAGTTAAGGGCTTTCTTTCCAAGTCTCCATTATTTTCATTTATTACTATTATATTTCATATTTTACCCTCTATGTATCAAATAAAAGATATTTAAATGAATAAATGACTATTTTAAATTTATTTATGATGAATTTATGGTCTCTTTTATTGTTTTATGGATTTATAGTTTACACAATATGTTTTTCATAACGGTTTTTCTTAGCTCAATCTATTTTCCTTGAGTCATAATTTTTTTTTCTTTGATCATGTTCTTATATGATTGATATAATATTCCATTATCTTTATCAAATGGTGTCTTATTTTTCTCTATAAAAAAATTAAATATCATTCTCCCTGGGATAATTGCATTCTCATGTCATGTTCTTCTTCTTTAATGAATTTTTTGTTTTAAAATCTACGATGTTGAAAAGAATAATTACCCTCTACTTTATTGACCAATATTATCCACAATATACATATTATCACTTAACAAAAGAGTTTTATTTTCTAATTTTGAAATATTAATATTTATTACCATCAAAACCATTCATGTATCACATTATCTCTATTGTAAAGGAAATGTTATGTTTCTTTTATTGTTGTGGTTTTTCCTTAAAACCCATAAAAAATCCTAAAAGGTATATCTTTCCACTTCTATATATATTTATCTTCCTCTTGATATTCTTTCCCTTTACCTTTATTTATATTCACAGTTCAATTATTGGGAATTCTTTTGAAATTACGATTTTCAAATTCCTCTTTCACCCCTTAAAATGGATTTTTAAAAGTATCTCATAACTTTGTCTCAATGAAAATATTATAGAATATTTAAGGAAATTGTCTTTATGATATTTTACTTCCATTTTCCTCTATATCTCTAAAATATATATATCTTATAGAGTTATATTTCATGAATCGACCTCTAAATTCTTTTATGATATTCTTCTCTTAAGTGGTTGAATTTTTTGTATCAATTAATCTGATTATTGATTTCATCTTATGTGATACCATTTGAGATTGTTATATAAATCATATTATTTCTATAGGTTTTTCAAGATAAGATTTAGGACTGAATTCATGCATTGTGTACATGTATGTTGTAATATCTCATGATATTATGTATGAATAAATTTATGTGAAACACATATTCATGATGTGTTATGATTATGTGTGGGATCAGAATTATATAACCCCTAGTCGATTAGGAAATTCTTGATATCTCATGAGATCACTATATATGTGTCAGATTAAGAAATTATGTTCCAAAATGTTATTCTTGAATATATTTCTAGCATTGGTTACAATATATGTAAATGATGATTTTTATGCATATTTTATGTGTAAACCAGATAATAGCTTTGTTCACTATCTATGTGTAGTGTTTGACCATAATTTTATTATGTCTTAGTAGTGAACCTCGACGTGTGTTCATGATAACCTACTATATATTTGCACCTCACTTTATATTCATTCATGTTTACCTTGATCTTATGATAATAAACGGTTATTCCATGTTATATATAAATTTTTATTATCATTTTCCTATTTTTTCCATGATATGATTATTAACTCTCATGATATCCCATACCATGCTATCCTATTACAACCTTACTGGGATTTATGGCTCGTGCTTCCTTTTATATATGTCCCCAGGATATCCCATGCCCATTCCTATGTTTTTCATAATTATCATGTTTCTACGATATCTTGCCTCTTATTCTATGTTTCTATGATTTATTTTCTGTACTAGTTATTTTCACTCCTAACATCTCTTCCCATCTTTATACTATGATTTATGATTATGATCTTATGCCTCATTTTTAATTCTTATGATTTCATGATCAAATTCTTTTAATTATGTATTTATCTCATGGTTAGTTATCTCAATGGTTTATGATCTATATACCATTATTAATGTTTTACCCTTTAGTGAGTGTTTGTTCTAACTTCCTTCTTATGTTTCTCCATATCCTAGAAATTTCTATAAAGGGTTATGTATAAAGCACATGAATGTATGGAAAATTTTTGTGAAAGAAATATACTTTTGGTTGAGATTTAAGACAGATATGTACCTAGTTTCCAAAGACACCAAACTTTTGATCTTGGTTATTTATTATAATTCATCTGATGTATAAAAAGTTTGTACATTAATAACTTTATCTAGAATTTCAATCCCAAGGAACCTCGTTATCAGAGAAAATTTGGGTTATATTTGGGAATTATGATTGAGTTAAATTCAGGTATGAATCCTTAGATTGATAACCTTTAGACCTAGAGTACAAGGAAATATATAATTTTTCTAACATTTCTCTTATATTTATGTTGAGACATATTATAACTCCATTAAAGTCAATATTTAAGATAATATTAGGGGGTGATGTTTTGGTTTGTGAAAATAGGACAAATCGTCAATAATTTTTTATTAAAGAGTAAAATTTCAAGGATATAAATTATTTAGGGGTGTAAAAACCCAAGTTTCAGTATGTATTATATTTTCTTAAATCATATGTCTATTATAATTAATTATAAAAACTACAATAATAATTATTATATAACATAAAAGAAATGAATATTATTACATTAATTATATACCAAGGATAAATACAATCTATAGGATAAATACAAGTACAACATGATAATAATAATAAGTGTACAAGAGAACAATGATAAGATAAGATATGATTAGGTATTTTGAATAAATCAGAAATTATGTTTAATTAATATTCATGTCATGAATTTCTATTTATTCAAGGAATACTTATTTTACAACACACAAATATTGATTTTATATCATGAAATATATATTATATGTTCAATTATATTCTCATTATACTTGTAAAATTAACATGTTTACTTTATGTTATAACAAATGTTTTATTTAAAGGTTAAATATATTTCTTTAAAATAATTTCTTGTTTTGATCTATTTAAATAATTATTTAATTATTTTATATTTTATAAATTTATATTTATGTGAATTTTATGAATTCATATTGATATTTATTATTATTATAATCTTATAAATAATTTTATAAAGATATGAAATGAGAATAAGGTTTTTATTTGAAAAGAAAATATACGTTGTCAGAAAAATATATTTTATTTTAATATATAATGAGTTTTTATTTTAAATGTTTTTATTTAATAATTTTATATTTATTTTAATAAAAATTAAGTATTATATTTTGAATCTTCTTTTCATAATTATCTAGAAGTTATTTTTGGAAAAAAGTTCTAAATAATTAAATATGATAGTTTATAGTAAATTTGATGAGTATTCTCTATTTTTTTTAAAAAATTTATTGTAAAAACATATAATTTTATTTATAATTTTATTTATTTTCAAAAAAAATTAAACAATTGATATTTAAATTCAATATTCTAATTTAACATGGTTATAATTTTGGTAATTTATTTGAATTCAAATTCATTTTAAAATAATGATTTTAGTTTAAATTGAATTATACTCATTAATATTATATTGTTATCTAAAGTGATGTATAAAATTATATAAACTTATACAACATGTATTATATTATAATATTCCCAGAATATCATATAAGTTTTATCCAATTAATATAAATTAATTTTTAAACTAAAATAAATATGAAAATATTTATTGGTGTTGATAAAATGATTTCATAGCATTGGAAAATCCAAAATTTCTTTGAGATAATGTTAATAAGGTATAATTCTATGCTAGAGTTTAATTATAAATATGAGGATTAATAAATGTTGTTAATGTATTTTTATAAATTTTAAAACTATATAAGTATTTTAAAATTTTATCATGATATAAATGATAATAAATACTTGTATGGATTGTTTAATATGATAAAAATTATGAATAATAAATTATATTTATATTATTAATTTATTTTTAAAATTAAATAATAGTATAATTACCCAGAATGATTACTCGGTGTCAATGTAGTGCATGTACAAGCAGTAGATAAGTCAAAATAGTGGTTTTAAAATATTTTACGTGATATGGTTAGAATAAATAGAGGTGTTACATGAATTTTGGAGATAAAAATGATATATAAAAAATCATCTAAATTTTTAAATCTTAATATTAAAGTTATCTAAATAATTTTAATGCTAAATTATAGGAATGGCCTTAGAAATGACTTTAAAAGGTATTTATTGACAAATATGATTTATAAATTAATTTAAGAATCATAAAACCTTATATTGATTCATTTAAGGATGTTTAATGGTAACTAGTATCATATACTATCCATTTATTATTCACTTTCCATTTTAAAATTTCATGATTGTCCCTTAAAGACTAAATATTTGTGAAAATGTCAATGAATTTTACTTATAAAAGGAAATTGATTATATGATTTTAATAACACATCTAAAGTTTGGGTTTATCTTCATAATTTATCCAAATACCCCTCTAAACTTCTATTTAAATTTTTAAAATTATTTTTTTAAGATAAAATTCACTTCTTCATGAGCTTTAGACTCAATCTAAAAGAGACAACGAGAAGAGAAAGGTAGGGGTTCTTAAGCCACTTATCCTTTCTTATTTATGATTCTTTGTCTTAAACATATTTTGAAACTCCATTTATTTTTCATCTATTATTCCTTATTCATTTTAATTGCATCCATTTTATCCATAAATTATGATATGCCACTCATTACCTTTGACTGAACTCTTTTTATAAGACGTTACTATGTTAAAATATGATTTTTTTCAAAGACAATGTCTTCTTATTACAGTTCTCCTATTTCTCTTTTGAACAATGTAAGTATTCCTTAAAATTAATCCAAAATAAATAGTTTATAATATAATTTTTTATAAAATGTAAATATATTTTGTGGTTTTTACCTTCTTTTAAACTCTTTTGAAAAACATTGATCACCATGGAATTTTTACAATACATAAGTGAGTGATGGTGTTTTCACAAACATACATCATTCATGTATATTCATAAAAATTTATTTAATGATTGAATATAACATCAATATTAAATTAATTTCATGTTAATTATTCTATAATTTTAAAATATTCATTATAAAAATTAAATTTAAAGTAAATAAACATATATATTTTTAATCATAAAAAACTAGCTTATCGAGTAATATTCTCTGAATAGTAACTATTTCACGGCCTATTAAAATAAATAATTTTTTTCAATGATATTGATAATATATATTGAAACGTTTTCAAGACTATATAACCATGGTACAAGGTATTTTGATCATTATAATTATATTGAATAATTTTTTGTGATTATGAACCATATAACTTCAAAACAATCGACATGAGAAACACCAATTTACTAAATGAATGAAATGTGATAACAAAGGAATATAAAGGAATAATATAAAATAAATGAACATGAAAAATATTTTAGTGAAATAAAATAACTGATGTAATTTAATTATTTAAAGGTATGTACGAAGTGTATCGGGGCTCGAGTTAAGGGTTTTCTATCTAATTTTTCATTATTTTCAAGTATTATTCTTTTATTTTATATTTTATTATTTATGACTCAAATAAAATATATTTAAATGAATGCATTATTTTTTTATATTCATTTATAATTAATTTATGGTCTCTTTTCCTTTAATATGGATTTATAGTACACAAACTATGTTTTTCATAAGGGTTTTTATTGACTCAATCACTTTTCCTTGAGTTATAATCTTTAATATTTAACTATGTTCTTAAATGATTTATTTAAGGGATGGGTTTTTTCCTGAACCCTTACCTTTTTACACATATTTGGTTTGTTTATGGAGAGTTTTAAGGTGGTATGGAGGCAAAAGGGTATTTTTTGGATATATGGGATTTGAAACACCTATGTTGTATGATTATTTGGATTTGTTGGTATGGGAGCTGGTTTTTATAGTGCTTGGTGAACCAGGGTAGTGAAACTCTTATTTTAGAGGGATTGTTTTCTTTTGGGTTTCCCCATATAATACAAGGAGTTGTGAAATTATTATGGATGATGGTGTGGGGTTTTGGGATGTTTTTAGTTATTCTTATGTATGGTTTTAAAAACCATACATAATAACCACCTTGTATTTAGTGACCCATATGTGAGTTTTTAAAAAATTTCATTTCTTAAATTAAACTTTTATGAGGTTACCATGTCATAGGGGTAGCCATTTTTTAGGTGTATTGTTTTGATAATTTCCCAATGGGAAATGGGGAAGGCCAAAATTTCTGAGTTGGTGGTTATGGTGGTGTTGTGTCAATAATAGGTCGAGTTGTTCAAAGATAGAAATGATGAGATTGGTTTCTCCATAATATTTTCATAGTCATGGTGAGATGGAAATGGTGGGGGATTTCCTCCCTAACATGGTGTAATTCTCAAGGGATATATGGTTGAGGGCTACATGACCATGTTGTGTAGAAACCAAATATTGTATTGGTCAGTCTAGTTTCTAAATGGGAGAAATGATCATTGTAAACAAGTAGCAGATAGCCATTTTGAAGGTTGGGAGTTTCAAATATTTCTTTGATTAAGGACATGATGACCTTGGTTGAATTCACCGCACCATTGTGGAGGCCCATAAAATTTTCTTTGTAAATATAGAGCTATTATTTATTTATTTAGTTCTTTACTTTTTTCTTTCAAACGGTATTTAACCCCAATCCTCTTTAGTGCCTTTTAGTCATCTAATTATGGATTAAAACCTATTGTATTGTGGGAATTGATTACTCTGGATCCAATGTAATATTATTCTCTCCATTATGCTTTTCCCTTTGATCACTTCTATCACGTTGGTTGTTTTAGTGATGTTTTTCATGTTTTTAATTTTTATTCAAGCATAGTTGATGATGGTTAAATTTTGTTAGGTTTGAGGGTGGTTTTCAGGAATTTTGGAAATGGTTATCTCTTTATTATTTCATTCCTGTGTGTTGTTCCACGAAGATTCATACCAAGATAGGGGATTTAAGGTCGTTATTTTGTTTGTGTAAAAGTGTGGGATTAGCATGATTTATATTCAAAGAGTAAATGGATTTGGTTAACCTAGTGAAGATAATAAAGCATACCAAAATAATTTGAAATATTGATAGGGTGTTGTGATTTGATAATGATTCTGACTTAATCATGATGGTTCAATTATGTGATTTATTAGATAGTGTGAAAATGTGATGTTGTGATTATCTATGCTTCATTTTCATTTATGGAATTATGAAATTGATTAATAAATGAAAATATGGTAAGTTAAGGAATATTAGAAACAAAAATTTATTAAACATTATATTCATCCATGAATTTTTTTAACATGATAATGTTTTTCTTTGAGCATGTCTATTGAATGATTATATTGATTATTATTTAATAATTAATTGCATTAATTGTTTTCTAAAACCTGTTCATTATAAATCGATCAATCCAAATGGTAAGAAATATATTAAACACAAGAATTAATGTTTTGGGATGTTTTAAGACTAGAATTTTATCTATATTCTTATATGATTTAATTATGTGGCATTGATATCCACTTGAAGTTTTTTTAATGAAAATATGAATAAATACTTTGTATATACCTTAGAATAATATATCCCTTTCTATGAATTTAAAGGAACCTGGTAAGGTTAGATTATTTGGTGGGGTTTGGGATGTTTTTCCTTCGTTGTGGTGTGGATTGATGTGTTTATCAATGGGATGGTGTGGATGATGTGTTAATGTGTTGAGAATGATTTTAGGATGGTTTGATCAAGTTCAGAACCTTACTTGGTGGTTTTTTTAATTATTTCTTATTTTTAATGTTTGAATAACCCAATAACTCCATAAATAGATATTATATATTTTTATATGAATATTTAATACATTAAAAAAACACATGCATGTGGACCTTAATAGTTTAGTATCCTTGGAGACTTGGTACACAGTCATTCAATTTGGTGAATGATATTCAACATCCCCACATATATCATATCACATAGTACTCATCTTAGGTATACCCTACCAAAATCTTATTCATAACTTGGGAAAGGGATCATAATAAAGGGGGTTTAGATTCTTAGTAAAGGTAAACATAAGAGATATCAATCTACAATCATATGAAATAATTAGATAATAATTTTTTATGTGATCATGAACATAACTTAATAAGTTTATATCCAAACTTTCATAGACCGTAAACATGATTCATGGAATACAACTTTATCATTTCTAAAAACATTGCCCATAAGGGAGATAAATCATCATAAATCAATAATTAACCATAATCTCATGTCATAAAAGTTTGGATCCATAGTAAATATTGAAAACCATTTCATATACCAATGTTAACTACCAATACCATCAACATAGTGGATTAGTAATCATCACATGTTTCTCATTTTGGATCAGGACACACCTATTTTACATTATGGATCAGGATGTAGATGTATCCCATTGTGGATCAGGACACACATGTTTCCCATAGTGGATTAAGATCATCTACTTGTTTCCCATTGTTATCTCAAAAAATATAAAACTTTACACAATGCACTGGATGGTGATATAGGTTCCACCCATCTTTGGTTATAATTTAACCACCTTCCTTGGTTATAACATAACTATCATCCTTAGTTTCAATGTAACCACCTTTACATAATAAAAACCATACATATGTGTGCCACAAGATCATAAAAAATCATCATATCATAATCCAAAAAATGAAATGGGTTTCATAAAAAATTTATCAAAACATAACCAATGTAAAATCAAAAGGTTTCATAATCATTTCATCAAATCATAACCCATGAAAAAAAATTGGGTTTCATAAGAATTTTATCATGTTATAACACATGTAAGAGAAATGGTTTTCATAAAAATCTTATCATCATAAACATATACCATTTAAATAAAGAATAAGAACGGTATCCTTGGATCATATACCTAGTAAATCATAAGTAACTTCAAAGGATTTCATCTTAGATGGATAATAATTTTAAAAGATCACTTGGAATATTTCTTTAGGAAAATAACTTTTCTTTGGTAATAACTTTTTAAAACTAAAAATTCATAAAATATTTTTCAAATTCTTTTCTTTTAAAATAACATTGAAAATTTGCAATGGAATGTTTATAAATCATTTAAAAAAAATATTGAGGAAAATATCCTTTCCTCTTTGAAAAGAACTTTTTAAAGAAATAAAACATTTTAAAAATCTTTTCATTTTATAATATTTTTTAAAAAATATAAAAATTTTCCAATTATTAATGAAAATATTTTCATTTAAAATAACTTTGAAAATTTTTAATGAAATCATTAAATCGTTGAGCGGTCAAGATAGTAGGAAATACTATTAATGTCATTCTTTTTAAAAACAATGATTCTTTTCACATTTTCAGTAAAATATAAATTGTCATTATTTAAAAAACAACATGAATATTCCTTATAATTAAAAAAAATAAAACATGGTTAAAATTTTATTTTAAAAAAATTATAGGATAATATTAAAACATTTTTTAATTTTTTTTGAAAACATGGTTTTTGAAGAAAATAGTTCTCTGTCTAAAGAGAGAAATAAAGTCAAATATTATTAAAAAAAGTATCAATTATTTTAGCACCAAAGATTTTAAAAACATTAATATTACTTTGAAATATCATGAATAACAATAGGATAATAAAATACTTCATTTTATTGAGATATATGTCATAATATTTCATTATTGGAAGGATAATGATGAGCAATTCTAATAAACTATGAGATTGTAGCATAAAAATCTTACCACTTTGGTAACTTTGAATTGTAATCCCAATTAAAGATAGATCATAAAAATTATATTTAAATCCCCATGATTTTAAGGATAATAATCATAAAATAAATTCATGGGATGTATATACACCCCATAAAAGAAGCATGTGGTGCACATGACATCTGTCTTACAAAAAATAAAAGAGAGATGAGAATCCCTTACCTTAAGTATCAAATTACTTCATACATGTTTAAAACAAATTTATAAAAAATATAATTTATAATAAATTTATTAAAGAAACAGAATTATATATATCATTCCATATATGATATACTTATGACCTTTTATTACCCATTTATTATCAATTCCATGTTAAAGTCATGTTTTGGGAAATAGGTGCTTTGTTTTCATGTATGTTTTGATTCGTTATTTTCAGTCATCTTATTTTGATCATGGTTAAATAATATTCATAATTTTAACCATTATATAAATATAATATATATTCATTATATATGTATTTATAGTAATCTATAAAAGTTATATATAAAAAATTAAATACGCCATTCATAGAGAAGGTAGGTCGTACATACGTATGAATGTTGTTTATATTTTCTCAATAGAATGAAAAGAAAGAATGGTAAATAATGTATTAACATTACTGAATAATTTTTATTTAATTTATAACACATATTTTTATTTAAACTTATCCTTACTACCTTCCATGTAAATCACAAATGAAGAACGAATCACATCACTTCGTGAGGCGGTAGTCCACCGTACACATGAATGACACTATTGTTTTCCCACGAAATGTAAAGTAAGAATTAAAATTTGATATAATTATTCCAAAAGCATAATAATATCATAAATATAATATATAAATAATAAATACATCATTATTTCTATCCATAATAGGTGAAAATGGAAAAAATAAAGACATCGGTTCGTGAGGCGGTAGTCCACCGTACACACGAATGATGATTTTGAAACCCATTTGATAGAAGTGTAAATGGTTATAGGACATTTCCTTAAGATAAAAAATAATATTATATTTAATATACTTTTTTTATTATTTCATCATAGTTTATTAATAATTTAAGGAGGTGGAGAAATAAATAAAATAAAAAGGCGTGTTGAAGAACGTTACCCCTTCTTCAAGTATCCACTATAGGTTTTCACCAAAATCTTCGTAGGTTGGATTTATATAAAAAATAAGGATTTTATGATGAGAGTGGATGATTAAATAATTTATTTGAGTATTTATTTTCTGAAATAATGGGTTTTGAAAGAATCAATAGGATAGGATAGAGGTGACCTTTTATAAGTGAGTTTAGTGTTGCATTTGTAATTTTTGAAAAGAAAAACGTGAACCCATGTTTTTATCATGAAACGAGGATAAAAATGTTCTATTATAAAACCTATAATATATAAGTTAATAATATGGACATAAAATGGGTTTTGTATATGTTTTGGGTTTTTTTAATCCATTATTTTAGTTTAACCCCTGGTAAAACAGTATTACCTTAATTGTGGGAAATAATCTTTACAACTTTTACTATTCAATTTGGTAAAAACTTAAGTTGACCTTAGTAGATAATATAAATTATTATGATTAAAAATATGGAATCCATTTTTAAAAATTTAATTCACACAAGTGAAAATTTTTAATTTAAAATTATTCTCGCAGACTCGACGAGAAAACAGGTTTCTAAAGAGAAAATGTTCAAAAGTTTGTAATGTTTTTATATCAAAATTCAATATAAAATTGATTAAAATAACATAAATTTGATTAATATATATTTAATTGAACTAATTTTATATTTAAAACCATATTAAAACAATTTTAATGTTTTTAAATGCTTTAAAAGAAATGAAAATTCTTAATAAAAACCTGTATTTTTCACTATTCATCAAAAAATTATCTTTTAAAAAAATACCAAAAAATCAACCTAAGATAATTTTTAAAGAATTATTTAAAAATTTAATTTTCTTGTATAAAATTAATTTTTTTCAAATATTTAAAAAATAATTTAAAAATAAGTGCGACAAAGGTGACAAAACTACTCTTTAGAAAAATACAATTTTAAGCATAAGATTTGATTTATTCTTATCTCTTGTCTAGAAAACATATAAGATGAAGGTTAAACATTAGATTTAATATAAAATATATAAATTTTATTAATATAATAAACCAAAATTGTTTTTAAAATTTATCTATTTAAAACACACTCATGCTCATAAAAAAAAGTTTTCTATAAAAATATTTTCTTTTATTTTCAAAAGGTAATTTTTATTTATAATTAATTTTTCACCAAATAATTAATTATATATGCATTTTTAAACCATATTTTCATAATTTATTTAATCTTATTAAAACCTTCCATTCTAATGGTTAGGTTATAACTATCATATTAAATAATAAGTTTTTAATGGCATGTCATGTTTTGTTGAAACTCAATCTTGCATGTAATGAAAGCTACATTCAGTGTTGTATGTAACACAAGATAAAATAAATAATGTGTATAATGATAAATATTTAAGCGGTGAAATCTATTTGAAAAAATATATTTCCCAAAATATCAAGTTGTTACATTCTACCCCCTTTAAAATGAATTTCTCCCTTGAAGTTCGTTACTTTGGTACCAAAAACAATAGATACTTTTTCCTCATTACATATTTAGGTTTCTACATAGCTTCCTCAATTTGGTGGTTTTTCAATAAAAATTTTAACCACTTGAGTGGTATTATTTCTTAGAACTTTCTTTATTTGATCCAAAACTCCACCAGTTTTTCCTCATAATAAAGAGTGTGATCTAGTTATATGACCTGTGAGTTTAGTATATGTGATGGTTCAAGTATGTAATTTGTTAATATAGATACATAGAACACATCATAGACCCGATAGAGGTCTGATGGAAGTGTTAGAAGATAATTTATAGTCCTAATAAGATCAATAATTTCAAAAAGACTGGTATACCTGGGGCTTAGTTTTCCTTTATTTCTTCCACAAAGAATATTTTTAAATGAACTTCTCACAAACTTCAAATTCTATATCATGTCAACAATTATCAGTAAAACATTTTTTCACTTTTTTGTTTTCATTACATGTTTCTGAATGGATATAATCTTCTCTTCCATCTCATAAACATTATAAAGTTCTAATAGCTTTCTTTCTGCAACTTCATTCTATTACATTGAAGTTCTAAACTTATTTCTATAAATGGATTTATAAGGATCCATTTGAATGATCAAGTGAAAGCTATTGTTATATGAAATATCAACTATAGGAAGGTGTTGATAGCAACCAACTTTTAAATATATAGAAAAAATTATTATCATATCCTTAGGAGTTTTAAATATTCTCTCAGACTAACTATCTATCTAAAATGATACATAGTTCTGAAACCTAGCTCTATATATAACACCCTAACCATAGAAGTTTGGAGCCTGTGCATTAATTTATTACATTAGAATGATTACAAGAAATAAAATCCTAAAGAACCAATCAGTTTAGTAGTATTGGAAATACATATTACACACATTTTACCTATAATATATTGGTAAATAGGAAATATATACATGATTTATAATAAAAATAAATAAATAGAATCCTTGAAAGCTTATTTAAAGGATTAATCTTCATAACCTGGGGAAAGGAAAAATAATAAGGGTGATCTCGAATGCTTAGTAAGAGAAAATAAAGTAGAATCAATAATGAATATATGAGAATAAATCAACATGGAAAGGTTAATAACCGATAACACATACCATTAGAATAACTATATAAGGAAAACTCAATTTGGTAAGGTGAATAACTAAAACACATGTCATTTAATCAATAAACTGAGAATGAAATGTATCCATAGATAACTCGATGAAAAATATCATGAATGAATAATAACTAAATCTAAGTGATAAAAATACTTAATTATTGTAATTCATGTATAAGGCACATGAAAACCTATTCTGTTTATTCCTTTAACAAGACAGTTTAAAAATATGGATAGCAGCTCATTTAAATTGGCCAACTTATTTGTCTCATGAGAACATGTCGATGCATCGAGGATCTATATAATGTATGGGATCCTCCTATAATTTCCTATCCAAATAAATCCTCATATAAAATATTCAAAATAAATAATATTCTTTATCAAATATCCATATCGAATTAATAATATGGAATTAATAAACATTTCACAAAATAATCAAATAACTGTCAAAGTAGACATCGTATATAAATGGTATACATTTTAGGCAATACTAATATCCATTGTATGAGAATATGGATATTAAAATAATTTATAGTGAAATATTATTTAAATAAATTTATTGTCTCAAGATAAAGTTAACAATCATAAAAGGAAGTGAGATATCAAAGATAATCATTAGTAACATTCTTGAGGAGAATAATCATTAAAGATTCCAAAGTGTCTCATACCACTTTGAAACATTTAAATCATAATCCCCATGAAGGAATAATATTAAATGAAACTTATGATATCATGAGAGTAAATATATTCATGATATAACATATCAAAAGAATGTATGTACACCAAATAAAGGTGAATTGGTGCATAATAACAAATAAGTCTCAATAGAATGTAAATTGAGATGAAATTATCTTACCTTATACTTACTTTTTGTGTGCGGTATTTATCCTTCTATATAGTGGTTTAAAATATTTTACTAACTTATACAACAATTATAATCATGTTTATAATACCATATATTAAATTATTATAATATTTTATTACCTTTTTGTTAATACTCTTTCATTATTTTAACTATTATAAGTGTTAAATTCCAAGTTTTCTCTAGTATGTTTTGACATGTCATTTGTTGTTCCTATTAAGTTGATCATGGTTTAATGATATCCATAATTTAATCCATAAATTAATTATCATATATATTCTGTATACATGTATTTATAACAATCCATAATATTTTGAGATAAGAAATGAAGTGCCTCATTCATGGAGATGGTAGGTCATACATACGCATGAACTCTACTTCCGTTTATTTATCATATTAAAAGAATTAAAATTAAATGATATATATATATATATATGTATGATAAGTCTAGTGTCAGATATATTTCATATATGTTACATGGGTTTATTAAAACCATCCTTTATACATTCCATGTATAGTGTGGATTAATCATATAGCTTTAAGGAGGCGGTAGTCCACACTTCCACAAACGATGTTACCATATTTACACAAAATCTAATGTATAGAGGTATGTGTTATAAAATAATTACAATAGAATAAATACATTATAAATATCATATATATAATATATAAATATACTTTCCATCATAATTACCTCTATGAGAAGTGGTAAAGGAAGAACAAATAATCAACATTTTCGCAAGACGGTAGTTCATTGTTTACATAAATAGTGTGTTCTCTACCCATTAGATGGAGGTGTGTGTGATTTTAGGTCTAACCCTTGTAATAAAAACATACTAGTATATTTATGATATTTTTTTTATATAATCATGGAATAATAATATTTTAGGGGGTTTATCATGGAAATAAAACTAAAGAGCTTAAGGAAAGATATTACCTCTTAATCTGGTAACTCCTTTTGGATTATAAAAAAGGGATTCATTATATAGATTTATACCCAAATTTAGGATTATAGTTTTAGGGGAAGTATTTTTGGATACTATTTGGGCATATTTCGTATGATTCAAAGTGGCTTGAGAGGTGTGAGGAAGGGGTAGAGTGCTTGCCTTTTTATAGTGGAGGGGGAGTGGTACTCTTGTAAAAACAAAAAGGTATTCATTAATGGGAGGTATAAATTACCTAATGTTTCTTAAAAATGGGAAAATAATAGAGTAAATGGTAATAATGGATGATAAAAACCTCTACTACACAAAAATATGTTCATTTTAACAATTTGGTTCCTTAACTTCTAAGATTCTCCAGTTTTATTATTTTGGTTTTTATTAAAGAATCTGGTTTTCTAACCTAAGTAATTTAACCATTATGACTAAAATAAAGTGATATTTATTATAAATTATATATCTGATAAATTGTTAATATTATATCTAGTTTATAAAATATAAATCCCAAGTGTTTTGGAAATTAATTTTAAAACATGTGCATGTAATGTGCTAAATCACTGCTTAAATCCAAGTTGTGTTAACAATGTTTTTACACTATATGTGTCAATATGTTCATTATAAAATATCAATTTTTCCATTAATATACAATATTTAATATTTATTAACACTTACAATTAACTTGGTATAATATATTATTTTTATTAATTTTAAATCATTTATTAAAATATCATTTATTGTTAAATAACAATAATGTCAATTTTGAAATTATTTATTTAATTTTAATTTTAAAATATAAAACAAATATTTGAATTAAAATATATAAAATTTTCATAATTTTAACATGATATATTCATCTAAAAAAATAATTAAAGACAAAAGTTAAATTAATATTCTTCACTTTTAATATTCATAGTATCATTTATTTTTGTAAATTATTAACTAAATAATCACTATATTGATGTTTCTTAAGAATTTTAAGTAACTAGATAATCTTTAAAAAATAATTATATATTATTATGATAAAATTAACCCATTTATCTTTAAAAATGATATTTATAAACTAAAATATGATTTTTTGTACATATCTCAAAGTCTTATAAATGTTAAAGGTAAGGAAATTTCCCTTTTTGTGTCTTTCCTTACTTAACCTTTTATATGGGGAACTTCCATTTAATAATATCCCAATAACCCATAAAATTTTATCCAAGATTTTATGTGATCTAAATATTGGAATCCAAATGATTTTGGATAAGTTTCCAGTTCATTGTGTCCCTTAATATTAAGTTTTAGTCCCTTGTTAAGCTAACTTTTACCTTAATCACCATAATTAATTTTAATCACTTTCACTAATATATTTGGTAAAAAATTAAGTTGATCTTATTAGATAAAAATGTTTTAATTATTACAACTATTTATGTCCATTTTTCAAAATTTTAATCATAGAAGTTGGAAAATTAATATTAACGCTAATCTTGCAGACGTGGTGAGAAAGCGGAGTTTTTCTAAGTAAACATGTTCAAAAGTTCAAAAAGTTTTTATATCCAATTTTAATGTAAAAATGATTAAAATGACCTAAATTGGATTAATATATATTTAATTTATCTATTTTTACTTTAAAACCCAATTTAAAATATAATTTATTATAAATAATTATTTAAACAAAAAATCATTTTTAAACTAAAAATGCAGTATTTTTCACTATTCATTAAAAAATGAAACTTCTCAAAAAAACCCAAAAATTCACCCAAATATTATTTTGATATTACAAATCCAAAAATGAAGTTTATTTTTAAAATTAAAATTTAAAAAGGTATTAAAATATAGTTTTAAAAAAGTTGTGTCATTAAAAGGTGGTAAAACTTGGTCTTACTTGCAAGCTAATATGGTGTTTTGTATAGCATAATATTGACATGGTGTTGCGTATAAAGAATGATAGAAAAAAATTACTTTTATTTAAAAATAAAAACATTTTAATGTCTTGGGGTTTTACATTATATCAATATCCTACTGAGTACTTTTCAAAAACATTGAGGTAAACATCAGATCTCAATCAAATACCATTGAATGTGTTACACCATTCAACTTTACCACTTAATTTATATTCTAGAAGGAGAATCCAAAGGTAAATGTTCCATGATAGGAATGAAGTGTGATGACTTCACAAGGTGATATATATTTACCTCAGTATCAAATATAAGGTAAATCCTAATGGTTACCATTACCTTTAATCATAGGGCCACCAAGTGTAAAGGCATTCCTCCTAAAATAACTTTATCACTAAATATATACGGAACCAAAGGTTTTTATTTCCATAAATATCTCTTTTAAATATCCTTAATCTTGATTAACTCCCATCATATAAAACCTAAAAAAGGCGTGTCAATGAAATTGAACTTATGTTCAACATTAAACTCATAAGCTCGTGATGGTATCCATAAGTCTTAAGTTAAACTTACAAGAAGACATATATACTTCAGAAATTTAATTAACCCTTTATATATTATATAACATCTTATCTTATACAAAAAAATTGTCATTGGAAGATTTGGTTAATCCTTATTGTGATAGAATTTAAAATATTATTTTATTATTCCAAAATACAAGTATTAGAAGATAATAATATTAAATATCACAAAGGGATGAACAATAAGATTTTCATTATGCTCATTCATAAAAAATCAAACATGAAATTTCCAACTAAGGATGGGAGGATAAGTGTTCCATAATTAAAATGATTCACTTCATCCATTTTGATTGAATAATAGTTACATTTTACTTTTATCTTCATAGGTTTTTATGGATTATCATCCACATTAGCCCTTGGATTGGAGAATTGATTTGAATAATTCCAATACTCCTTGCACTTGAAACATTGGAGTGTAAGTGGTGCATTACTTTGTGTCTTATTCTCCTCAATTTCATTAATCAGACCATTAATAACATTTTGGCATTCTCATGATTTATGACCTGCCTTTCCACATTTAAATCACTTCCTAGTTCCATTCAATTAATTACATTGATTCTTCTTCCCACATTTTGGGCATAGATATTTCTGTAATTTCTTTCCACCATTTGAGTTTTTATAATACTCAATCTTCCTTTTCTTTTCAAAACCTTAGTAATTGTGGGCATATCCAATTTCCATTTCTACCTTTAATGCACATCAAACAACTTCTTCATAGCTATTTAAGTCCTCTATAGCCAAGTTATTTTGAAGAACGGGTTTTAGGACACTAAATAATTGATCAATTTTACTTGTAGGGATTGTAATTAAACCACAAGAGTACCTTGAAAATATTGTAAAATTATCTTCATAGGTACTAATATATCCAATATCCTTTTTATTAAGTTCAAGTAATTCCTTCTCCATATTTGTTCGTATAATACAAGGGAAGTAATTACTGGTAAACATCCACTTAAACTCTTCTCATTCCATAGATTCAATTTAATATTGTTCCCTTGTATTCATAATAAGTTTCTACCACTTATTTGTTTCACCTTCCAAATGATAAAGATACAAAATTATTTTTCATGCATTGAACATTTAAGAATGTAAAATATCTTTTCAGTGGTACTAATCCATTTCTCAAAAACTAGTGGATCATTGGAACCACTAATTGGATTTGGATGTTTCAACTTAAAAAAATCAATGGAATATTTTTGCCTCCTTTTATTATTTGTAGGTTATACATGATTCATAGCTTGAGAAAGTTGTTTGAGCATATCAAAAATATTTTCCATTATTTCTCTCATAACAGTTGGTTGCTCAGGAGGAAAATCATTTCATTGTTTATTGCATTAAATATTAACTTGGTTCCTTTAGGTTTATCCATTGACTAAAACCATAAAGTATAGCATGAGAAACATTAATAATAGTCGAAAACCAAATAATCAAGAAAAAATAACTTCTAAGAAGTATAAATCATGACACATTTTTTTCAATATATTACTCGTTAGGTTTATCCTAGGTCATTAATAGCCACCATATATTTTAATCCTTCATGATGGTTTATAAAGAGTTCGTGGATTTCTAAATAATATCCTCTGGGAGTGTCAAACTAGGTGCACAACAAAACATGTTTTCTTGCACCATGTGACAATTGATTCTAGAATAATATACCCTTTTTGAAGTTATTACCCATATTTACCTCTGTTCGAGCGCCACATCTACTTTTAGTGTCCATAAATGAATGTAATTTCTTGGAAACCACTCAAAAATCTATTACTAAAATTCATGGATAGTTTTCTATACTTTTCCTCATCCATAGACTTATCCTTAAACATGTCCTTAGATATATCCTTGGACATATACTTAGATATATCCCTAGGTATTTCACTAAATATTTCTCATCCTAGTTTACAAAGGTTAACTAAACCATTCCTCTAATTCCAACAATAATGACCCATGCTTTTCATAAATAGATATTACATATTTTTAGATGAATATTCAATACATAACAAAAACACACACCCTGGTACCATAATAGTTTAGTCTATTTAGAGATAACGTAAAAAATATTATAATTTGGTGAATTATCTTCAAAATATCCCATGAAGATCTTATCACATAGTACTCCTCTTAGGAATACCCTACTTAAACCTTTATTCATAACTTGGGGAAGGAATCTTAAGAACGTGTGAGCTCAGATTTACAGTAAGGGTAAAAATAAGAGATATAAATATACAATAATATGAAATAATAATATAACCATAATTTTTTTATGATCATGAACCTAACTTATAAAGTTTATACCCAACTTGACATGTACTATAAACATGAGTTATTTCATAAAACTTTTTAATTTTCAAAAAAAATATCCATAAGGGTGATAAATCACTACAAATAAATCTTGAACCATAAAATCATGTCATAAAAGTGTGGAAACATCCTAAATATTAAAAAAATATTTTATATTTCAAGGTTAACTACTAAGACCATCAACATAGAGGATTAGGACCCATCACATATTTCCCATTTTGAATCAGGACAAACTTGTTTTCCATTGCTGATCATGATACACCTTTTTACTATTGTGGATTAGGACACACCTATTTACAAAAGTGGATCAAGCCTATCAACTTATTTACCATTATTATATTATGAGATATAAAGCTTTACCCAATGTATTGGAGGGATATATAGGTCCCACCCATCTTTGGTTATAATATAACCATCGTACTTGGTTATAATGTAACCATTATCCTTAGTTATAATATAATCACCATAACATAATGAAAATAAAACATATGTGTTTCACATGATTATAATACATTAATCATATCAAGACACATTAAATTAAATGGGTTTCATAAAAATTTAATTATAACATAACATTTAGAAAATAAATGAGTTTCATAATAATTTTATCATTTCATCAAATCATAACCCATGAAAAAAGAGGTATGTTTCATAATAATTATATCATGGTATAACCCATGAAAGAGAATTGGATTTCATAAACATATTTTCATCATAAAAATATACCATTTAGATAAATAATTAAAATGATATCATTAGATCATATCCTCATTAAAGCATAAGTAACCTCAAAGGATGTCGTCTTATCTAGAGAATGATTTTGAAATATCTGTTGGGACATTTCTTGACGAAAAAAAAATTTATTTGAAAATAAATTTTTAAAACTAAAAATTCATAAAATACTTTGTAAATCATTTTATTTGAAATTAACCTTGAAAACTTATAGTGGATGATTTAGAAATCATTTAAAACATATCTTTAGGAAAACAAAATTTCTGCTTTGGAAAACAATTTTATAAAACATACAACATTTTAAAAATCCTTTTAATTTTTAAATCATTTATTTAAAATATAAAAATATCCCAAATATTAAGGAAAAATTTTATTTGAAAATAACATTGAAATTTTTTAAGGGAATATTGAAATCATTGATCGGTCATGATAACAGGAAATACTTTTCATGCCATGCATGTTAAAAACAAAGATTCTTTTCACATTTTTAGTAAAATATAAATGTAAATTATTTAGAAAACTACATGAATATTCCTTTGAATTTTTTTTTTAAAAAGTTAAACATGGGTAAAAATGTCTTTTAAAAAATTATATGATATTAGTAAAACATTTTTCGAAAATACGGTTTTAGAAGAAAATGGATTTTTAATTTAAGAGAGAAAAAAATTCAAATTTTATTAAAAACATTTTCTTAATTATTTTTTGTAACAAAGAGTGTAAAAATGGTACTACTATGTGAAAATATCATGATCAATCTAAATAAACGATGAGATAGTAAAATAAACCCTTACTAATTTTATAAATTTGAATCATAATCCCCATGAAATAAAGGCAATCAAAAGGATATTTAAATCCACATAATTTTAATTATAATAATTATAAAATTAATTCATGGTCAGTATATGCACCACATAAAATAAACACGTGGTGAACATGGCATGTGTCTCATGGAAAAATAAAATTGAGCCAGAAATCCCTTACTTTATGTCTCGACTTCCTCCGTACACATTCAAACCTCCCGTATAATAAATATAAGTTTATTATAAATTTATTATAGAACCATAATTATATATATTTTACAATATATGGTATACTTATGACCTTTTATTACCAATTTATTATCAATTCCATGTTAAATTTGTGTTTCGAGAAATAACCGCTTTGTTTGTCATATATGTTTTGATTCATTATTTTTAGTTGTATTACTTTGATTGTGGTTAAATCATATATATAATTTTAACTATGATATAAATATCATATATATTATTTATTAATTCATTTATAATAATCCATAAAAGTTATATATGGAAAATGAAATATCTGGTTCATAGAGATGCTAAGTTGTACGTATGCTTAAACATTGTTTCCATTTTCTCGACAGATTGAGATAAAATAAAGTTAAATAATGTATCAAAATTTTAGAATAATTTTTATTTAATATATATCACATATTTTTATTTAAACCTATACTTATTACCTTCCATGTAAAGCATATGTGAATAACAAATCACACCACTTCACGAGGCGGTAGTCCATCGTATAAATAAACAACATTTTCATATTCCCACGGAATGGAAAGTAAGACGTAAAATGTGATACAATGATTATAAAAGAATAATAATATCATAAATAACATATATAAATAATAAATCCATAATTATTTCTAGTCGTGATATGTTTTAATTTGGAAACAAATAATATCAATTCATGAGAAAATAGTCCATCGTACACACGAATGATTATTTTGTAACTTATTTGATGGAAGTGGATAGGGTTTGAGGTAATTAACTTAACATAAAAAAAATCTCAGTATATATAAGATACTAGTTTTATTATATCATCATGGCTTAATAATAATTGAAGGAGGTAGAGGAAGAAATAAAATAAAAAACACTCGTTGAATAACATACCTCTTCTTCAGGTATCCTCCTTAGGTTTGCACCAAAATCCTTACTTGGTTATTTTTCTAAAAAACTAAGGATTATAGTGTGATAGGATATAATTAATAAATTTATTTATTAGTTATTGGCTGAACCAATGGGTTTTGGAATTGTGAAGAGGAGAGGATAGGGGTGGCCTTTTATAGGTGAGGTGGGTGGTACACCTGTAATTTTTTAAAAAAAAGGTGTACCCACATATTTATCATTCCAAAAGAAAAAATTAGTAAATTATAAAACAAATATAAGATATAAGGTCTTAATATAGAAATAAAATGTGTTTTTACTTGTTTTTTTCTATTTTTAACCCTTATATTTTTATATTAACTCCACGGTTAACACATTTTTACCTTAATCGGAGTAAATAATTTTTAATATTTTTACTAATCATTTTCAAAAAAAAATTAAGTTGACCATATTAGATAATATAAATTATTCTAATTCAAAATATGGAATCCATTTTTATAAATTCTACTCATATAATTGGAAATTTTTAATTTGAAATTAATCTTACAGACACGACGAGAAAGCGGGTTTTTAAAGATGAAATGTTCAAAACATTACAAAGTTTTTATATAAAAATTAAATATTAAATACATTCCAATGACCTAAATTGGAATAATATATATATAATTGAATTAATTATACTTTTAAAACCATATTAAAAAAATGTGTTTTTTAATAATTAAAAAAAATGAAAATTCTTAATAAAACCTAATGTTTTCATTTTTCATCGAAACTTTTATCTTTTCAAAAAATAAAAAAAAATCAACCTAAGATAATTTTGAAAGTATGATATCAAAAATTTAGTTTATTTAATCAAAATAATTTTATAAAAGTGATAAAAATTAATTTTAAAATAAGTGCACCAAAGGCGAAAAAACTATTTTTTAGAAAATTACAGTTTTAAGCGTAAAATTGGATTTACTATTATCTATTTTCTAGAAAACACATAATATGAATGTTGAAAATAAGATTGAATATATAATATATAAATTTAATTAATATAATTCTGTAAATTTTGTTTTTAGTTCATTGATTTAAAACACTCTGGTGCACATAAAAATAGTTTATGAGAAAAATATTTATTTTTATTTTAAAATGGTTTCTATTTTCCAATGATTTTTATTTTTAATTTATAATTAATTAGTCACCAAAGAATAAATTATATACACATGTGTAAACCATAATTTCATAATTTAGTTAATCCTATTCATACCCTCCATTTCATTGGTTAGGATATAACTATCATATTAAATAATAAAATTTTAATAGTATGTCACATTTTGTTAAAACTGAGTGTTGAATATAATAAAATATACACTTATTATTGTGTATAATGAAAGATAAACTCAGTATTTAATATAAAAAATATCAAATCTATTAAATCTATTTGAAATAAAAATATTTCTCAAAATCTCAGGGTGTTACAAATATTCATTTTTTTCTTGCTATAACTTACTTGTTCCATTGTATACATGTCTCTTCCTTGAGATGGGATTGGTTGAGTCATAAAATATATAGAATTATGGTATGATAATGGATTTAAAATGAATTAGTGGGAATAATTTCTAGTGAGGCTAATTATATGTACAATGGTAACTATAAAATGCTCAGGATAAATTCTTTATGAATGTGGTTAGAAATATAAAACTATAATGATAAATATATAAACACCTTAGGTTTAATGGTTATTGATAAAGAAAAAGATCCTATGATACTGTGAAAATTGAATCTTGATTTGCATCAGTGCTTCCTATTGAAATCTGACTGGAATCATGATGTTGAAATCTAAAACTATAATGTTGAATATAAAAACAACTTATATTTAATGGTTATTGATGATCTAAAGATCATGTGATTCTATAAAAAATTAAACTCGATTCTCACTAGTGTATCCTGTTAAAATATGGTAGGATCATGGTCGATTTTTCACTATCTTTAACACAAATGTAATTGGTGTTTTTCCTGGATTTATTTGTTTTAATTTATTTATTTCTTCTTTTAATTCACTCTTAGAAACAATTTAAGGGAAAAAATTCTATATAATGGATCACCAAATTTATTCTTGGATTAAAGAGATTGATAAAATCAATAAATAAGTCATTAACCCACACATTCCACATTTATTTTATGATCAATTTGTCTTCACATATGATGCACAAGTTCTTAGAATAAACACCCACAAAAACCAATGAAAAACTATTTCTGTTTGGGAGAAATTCAAGAAGAAAAATTAAGTAAAAGTGAGATTCAAAAATTGATGGATAAATTAGATCAACTTATAAAATATTACATGATAATGGTGCCAAATTGATCCTTCAGTTGTTAGTGTTTTTAGTCAAGTGGATATTTTATTTACTCCTAATGCATCCTAGTGGATGACCAAGGTCTTCTCTCAAGGAGTATGGTTAGCGAATTCAATATTCTAGAACATATTTATTTTTTCTTTGTTTTTTTGTAATTTTTAATGTAGCACAAAGTTGATGTTTGTGATTTGATTCTATGAATTTTAAATAAATATAGAATACACATAAATCCAGGTGGGAAATGGAGTTGGATATTGGGTTGATCGCATATGCTCTTCATTATATGTATTTGTTATCATCCAACAATACAGTCAATATCATTCTTTGATTACTCTTATTTATCTATTTTGTCATTCAGAATACATACCTAAGAGATATATTCTTGTATGTATAGTTCCACCTCATCCACAGTAAATATTAAATGAACAAAATCAATCAAGGTATCCAATTCTCCACACCCAGCTTCATCCTATATTATTCACCCCTCAGTCTATAGTGCTCCAATCGTATGCACAGTAGAATAAGATAAGGGAGATAGGATTGATTTGATAAATTCAAGGGTGTATTAGTTCTTCAAAAATATAAGATGAATAAAATAAATCAAATTATCTTTAATGTAAATAAACATCAAGGATATAAATAAAAAAATTAAAGAACTGGGATTTAGGGAACCCAAGTGATCTCCCACAGAAACCTAGACCTCATGTTAGTTCTCCATAATTATGGAGTTTAATATATCATAATACCCCATAGAGATTAATAAAAAAATTAAAAATTAATGGAATAAAAGATTAATATTTTATAATGAATATGACATAGTGAAACCTTGAATTCAAATTAAATGTGAAAAATATAATTATAGAAAACATCAGTTATAATCAGAAGATATTGAATATTTCCCTTTTGGGAGGGGAAATAATATTTATAAGAAATTTCCTTCTTCTACCTTATATTTAGTGCAGTTGGAATCAATGTTCTCATTTCTTTAATGGGTTTCATGTGTCACTGGTTATAGTTGAGGAAAATTTAGTTAGAAGTACCCTTTTCCCATGATCATGCATGTACTTGTTCAATTATTTTTCCAATGATGTTTTACACTACTTTGGGGATGTACTGTAATTCAGATATCACTTTGAATTTTTATAATGTCCCAAATTTAACAAAGGTATGAACCATTTAATTATTAGTATAATTCCTTGAATCAACCCAGGGCACACACCCACGTGGCCCGATGCTGGTCCCGAAAAATATCTTTTTTAATTATTGTGCGGGATTTATTCAAAATAATACACCATGCTCTGGTGAAATGTTTCATGTTAAAATCAATTAAAAGGATTAAAATAAATAAAATAAATTTAAAGAAATAAAAAAAATGAAAAATCAATAAAAATAAATATTAAAATAAAAAGAAGTTAGAATAAAAGTGAAAATAATTAAATTGGGCCTAACCCATTTTATTTATTTATTTTCATTTATTTTATCTTTCCCATTTATTTTATTTGTATTTTATTTTATTTTTACTTATTTCTTTCTTTTATTTTTCTTTTTTTCCTCTCCTATATTTCTTTCCTTTTTTTCTCTCCTCCTCTCTCCTCTCCCCCTCCTCCTATATGCCCCCCCCCCTCTCTAGATGGTGCACCTCCCCCCATCTTTGCTTCTAAAGCCCACTGCACTTATGATTCTCCTCTATTTTCAAGGCCGTTAGAAGCTCTATGAAGATCTGGGTAAGGTTTATCATCTTCACCGATTAGTTTTGGATTTTATCATCTCTTATTCATGAAATATTCCATGGAATATTTTTACTTGAAATTAGTTTTTTTGTTAAATCCTCTAATTTCTTCGGTTTTATGTCAAATCAAGATGTAGGGTTTATATGTTATTTATCTTAATTTTTATTTCTTTGTTCAATTTGAACATTTGTGTCACTCATCGATGTCTACCGATAAATCCTAAATATTGGGTATTGATTTAATTAAACTATTTTTCCTTGATCTGTGTGACCCTTGTTTAAGGTAAACCCATTCCAAGGTTGTTTCTTTATCATTAGACACCCCTTTGGGTGTTCCGACAATATTTACATATTTACCTTTGGCCTTGAATATTTAAATTATCAATTACGTGTGAATGTGTGATAATTTTGGTTGAAGTTCTAAATTGAATAAATTACTTAGGATGAATTATAAACCATGAATTTGGGTTTCCTTTAAATTTTTTCTGTAAAAATAATTGTTTCTATAAGTCTTGTCATGCTTTTCTATTATTACATCTAGTTTCCTATGATTTCACTAATAAAGTGCCAGTTTTGTTTAATATTTTGTTACTATTATTAGTTGTTATTGTTAGGCTTGAATAATTAATAAGCATGTGGCATTAAATTGTTAATTAAAGGGCTGAAAACATGAATACTCCCTCTGTGATATATATTCCTCTGTTGTTTTAAATGAAATCGGGTTGGGGAGAGAATGTGGGTCCCATATTAAGAATCCACAATTGGAATCTCCATACTCAATAGGTTACCAAACAATGCACTAGGAAAGTGATGTTTTAGGGTTTACAAGTAAGGGATTCCCCAGGATTTTTACTATAATATTGGGTGATACCAGTTCCCTAAGGGGTAGCTGAGGATAGACCATTTGGAAAGATGACTATACCAAGCCTCAATTGATACTTTTTCACTTACGTGTGATACCCAATATGGACTCATAGTTACCATTCCTTGAGTGATACTTCGACTTTTGAAATTATTTCCTTGTATGGGATTGTGTAATTGGATATAATTGGATAAATGTACTATAATGATACCTTAGGGACGAGCTCAGACTCCACCTCTGAATTTGAAAATTTTAATATGATTTCTTGAGATGCTTTTATTGATACTAGATAGAGTTTCCTTATGCTTTTTGATACATCTCGTGTTCCTTTAGTGCTACTAGTTTTGAAATATGAATTAGACCGTAAGGAAAAACACAATCTTGGGGTATTCTCTTTTTGGGTCTATAATGTTATTTGGGTCTTGTATACATATCTTTCCCTATACATGTATTTCTTTAAGAATCTTAGCATGGGTCGTAGTAGGTGGTATGGGATGGGTGTCCATTTAAAAACCTGTACCAAGTTATAGTTATTTTTATTTATTCAAATTGCTTGCATTTATTACATATGTCACAATGTTATTTGTCTACAACATGAAATGGAAAGGTTTAGACAATGTGGGTGTCGTCCTTCTGAGATTATATATCACACCCTTCTCAGGTACCGTTTGGTACTTGAGTAGACTTTATGTTGGCAGGTATAGAAAACGAGAAGTGTGATACTTACAATGTTTGATTTATTTGTTGACTTGCATGGATATTTGGGGGCAGAGGATTGAGCCTTATTCGATATGCCATGTGGCAGTTTTTGGTCTTTTGGTAGTTTTATTAGCATACAGTATATTCTTGTACCCCATACCCTTGCACTTTGATTTATTTACTTTTATAATCATAAATTTACATCATCACGGTATTTGACATGACTATTCATCTTCTATAGTTGTTATTTATTCTCTTGGGTCATTTATCAGCTTCTGCTACTGTATTATTATTCTCTATATTTCCGCTATTTGTTACATATATTTTTTACCATTGTGTTACACCTTATCATATGGGGGTATAGTCTCCAAATAGACATACCCAAGGCCCTCGCTACTAGTCTGCAGCCTCTGGTTTTTGGGGAGATACACTTGAGGTCTTATGGCCTACCGTCTTGGGGCCTGTTTCAGTGGCACTTGGGGTAGGATTCTACAAATTAGTATTAGAGGGAGGTTTATTTTTATTTGGTATTACTGTTTGGGTTATGCAGGAAACTAGGACATAAAAATATGGAATTTACCCTGTGCTTGGGCGTAGATAACCCATGTATAGGGGAAACCCAAATTTCCTTGGTTGTGGATTTAATTTATTAATTATACTATTTATTGTTGATGAGACTTCATTGTTGTGTGACATGATTTTTTTATGTTGTTACTTGTATTGGTGTTATTGATATTATGATTTGACTATTGTATCCTAATGAAATGACAGCATTTCATTTACATACATAAAATTAGGAACTATATAGATTAAAGTGACATGAATATTGCCATGCCATATCTACATTCAGCATGCATCTGTCTATTTGCTTGTGATTGATGTTGTGTTTAGTTATATTATCTTGAAGTACTTGTTTGTTATAAATATAAAGTGTGTATGTGTATTATTGATCCATCTAAGACCGATTCTCTTTCTATCTAGACCCGTCTCTTGGAACGGTCTATATTTTATGTAAAACTCAGAGGCAGGTCATGTACCTACCCTCTTTACTTTCTTTCCTTACCTTCTATGCCATGTTCAGGGAGGCCTTGAACCTGCCATTTTCTTTGTTCTCCTTTACTTGTTTACCTCGTCTGCCACAGAATCTCATCTATGGTGTGTGTTTGGAAATTTTAGAGAACTGTCTCCATGATGTATTTGTTCTATATGTTAGGAGAGTAGAGATGATCACATTTCGGAGTTGGTGGGTCCAAAACCTCTTGTAGTACCTCCTATAGTGCCACATATAGTGCTTCCTGTAGTGCCTCATATGTTACCTCCTCATGATCATCCATTGGGCTCTGAAGCCTAGATCAGGGATAGTATTCCCAAATTCATACAATCAGTTATAGTGTTCCTAGGCTTACCTCCACTATGGAAAATCTTACATGGAATTTTATATATCATAATCCTCTAACTTTCTCAGGGGATGGAGGTCCCAATGATACAGAGTCATGGATAGAATCTATGAAATCCATCTCTGAGCATATTGAGATTCTTCCAAAGAATAGGGGAAAACTTTCTATCTTTATGCTTCATGAATCGACAAAGCATTGGTGGGATGTCATTTCTATGGCAGACCAACCCCAAGATATGGTTTGGGTATACTTCCAGACGACTTTCTATGATCACTTATTTCTACAGACTCTAAGATCAGATCATTCTAGAGATTTCTAACATCTTCAGCAGGGCTCAATGATAGTGTTAGAGTATTATACTCATTTCACTAAGCTCCTCCATCTCTGATCGGTGATGCACAGTTGACTATGATGTGCATTTAGGATGGAATTGGATATTCTATCTTCTCATAGGTTAACATATTTGATTTGTTGGATGTTATAGATATTATGAATCAAGCCCTAATTACAAAATGAAATCTTAGGGAATCTGATCATGTGAGATAGGGTGGTTAAGTTATGAGGTAGGGTAATGGTTCTTTAGGTAGTAAGAGGCATCGTTTCGAGGTTGCATATGGGGGAAATGTCAGCCAAATTACATGTACTGAAATCACTATAATATTTCATCAATGAAGAGGGATCATACATAAGAAACCCTAGTGCATGAGGAACCCGATGGAGTTACGATCTTGCGGCAAGATGGGTCACCTTCACCATTTCTTCATTTCTTACCCTTCATCATCTAGTTGTATGGGATCTGTTCCAGTACCTCCATCAGTGATGAGATCTACAACACCACGCCATGCTGGGAGTCCATTCTCCACCGGCCAATCAGGTTGTGGCGGTAGAGGTTGTGGTCAAGGTAGTCAAGTTACAGAACACAAGCATCAATAGATTGGACCTGCTCAGGCTAGTCAGGTGGAATCTCAGGGTCAAGGATCAGGCCACATGTATTCAGTATATCTAGTGCTAGTGGATTAGAGTCCAGGTCCCTCTATAGTTAGAGTTACTATCCTTATAGGCTCTACTTTAGTTTCCCCCTTTTTGATATTATTGCTTCACACTCTTTTATATATGTTGTGACTATTGAGAGTTGGTTCTTTCCATCAATTATTTATATGGTGTTATGTCTCTCAAAACTCTTTTGGGGGTTAGAATAGAGGACATATTCCAGTTCCAGGAGTTCCCCCTTCAAATATTTGGGTACCGTTTATTTTGGAATTTCTTCTTCCTCGAGATGACTGAATTTGATTTCATTCTCAATATGGAATAGAACTTTCTTTATCATGACCAGGTGGATTTGTATCACTGTCAATTATCCTTCACAACACCTGAGGGAAGAACATATATACACAAGGGAGAATGGGATATCTAGGCAGATCGAGATGGACCTATGCATTCTGGGCCGGGTAGAGTGACAGCTTAGCTAGAAAGGATCTTTATGAGTGATTGGGGACTACAATCAGATGAGTTACCTCCTATTGTGGATACTTTAAGGGATGTATTTCCTGATTATTTTCCATTCTTACCTCATGTAAAGGAAGTTGAGTTCACTATTGAGATAGTTTGAGGTGTGGCACTAGTGTCCATTTCTCCTTATAGGATGTCACCTATAGAGCTCCGAGAACTCAAGAAATAGCTTGTAGATCTTGAGGATAAGGGTTTTATCATACCTAGCACATCTATATGGGGTTCACCAGTACTTTTCTCTAAGAAGGAGGATGGTTTCCTCATATTGTGTGTGGATTACCATAGACTCAACCAGCTTGCGGTAAAGAATCGATATTCATTGCCTCGTATAGACAACCTCTTCGACCAACACTGAGGAGAAACTATTTTCTCCAAGATTGATCTAGAGTAGGGATATCATCAAGTGCATGTGAGAACATCAGATATACCATGTACAACTTTTTGAAGTGGGTATAGCTTGTATGATTTTTTTGTTATGTCATTCGTTCTGACAAATGTGCCAGCAGTTTTCATGGCTCTAATGAATCAAGTTTTCCACCCATACCTTGATTCCTTTGTATTGGTATTAATAGACAAAATCTTGGTGTATTCATGCTTCATACACAACCATGCAACCCATCTTGAGATCATGCTGAGTACACTTAGAGAGAACTAGCTATATGTGAAGCACAGTAAATTTCACTTTAAGATTAGTAAGGTTCACTTCATGGGTTATACCATATCAGAGTAAGGCGTATCATTTGACCCATATAAGTTGAGCGTAATATTTTTTTGGGAGCATACCAATAATTTTTTTGACATACATAGTTTATTGGTGGCTTACTGGCTATTAAAAGCGTTTCATCCAGGATTTTTCTCGCTTAGAAGAACCTCTTACAGCTCTAAGTAAGAAGGGTGTGTAGTTCATCTGGTTATAATTTTTTGATAAATTTTTTTAGGAGTTAAAGGGAAGACTCACCTCAACTCCAATCCTGATTCTTCCTGAGCTAGGTAGAAGTTATAATATTTGTTGTGATACTTCAGGAGTCAGACTGGATGCATTTCTGATGCAGGGTGAACAAGCCATGGCTTATGGATCTTGCTAACTGAGGCCTCGTGAGTAGAACTATTCTATGTATGACCTTGAATTAGCAGTTACAGTTCATGCTTTGTATTGTTGGAAACAATAGTTGTTGGGATAGAGGTTCATTTTTTACACGAATCATAAAAGCTTGAAATATATCTCCACACAGTGAGACATAAAGTTTAGGTAGCACAAGTGGGTTGAATACCTGTAGCCATTTGACTTTGAGCTTACTTATACCTATAGTAAGAGTAATTTTGTGGATAATTATTTGAGCCTAAAAATATAGACACAATCCATCTAGGCATCCAGTAGTGAGTGGAAAATGATGGATTTGTTTTCTGGGATGAATTTGGAGGTCATGGAGCAGCACGAACAACCAGTTCTAGCAGTTCTTGTAGTGACGTACTCTCTTCTAGAGAAAGTCCAAATGAGATAGTAATCTCATCCATATGGTCTCATTTATAGGGAGAGCAACACAAGAGAGAACTGACCTCCTTGTTTAGTTATTGATGGAAGTGAAACTATGCTCTATTGTGATTGTTTATGGGTGCCTTCTGATATTCTGTAAGAGATGATGAGGGAATCTCATGCCTCTATTTGGTTAGTTAATCATGTACTTAACAATATGTTTAGATATATGAAACATCAGTATTGGTGGTTAGTTATAAACAAGTAAATAGAAATTTTAATCACTTGGTGATCCACCTGTCAGCAGGTAAAGGCAGAGCACTAGGGACCAGCTGGACTCCTATAGCCTATGTCCATTCCTAAGTGGAAATAAAACAAAGTCACCATATAATTAATTATAGGATTGATGAGATCTCCTCAAGGTAGTGATGTTTTATGGATGATCATTTATAGGTTGAAAAAAGTCACACACTTCGTACATATATAAGATACTTTCTCTATTGATGACATAGTAAGGCTTTATTTTGGGTGATAGTTTGACTTCATGGCATGACCCATTCTATCATGTCGAACTAAGACACCCATTTCACATCGTGATTCTAGCAAGGGTTGTAGAAGGCACTGGGTTCATAGGTTCTTTTGAGTACTACATATCACCCCCAGACTAAGGGTCAGTCCGAACGGACCATTCTGGTGTTAGAGGATATGTTGTGGGCATGTATCCTTGATTTTGGATCTTCTTGAGAGAAACATGTTCCTTTACTTGAGTTTTACTATAATAATAGCTTATATTAAATAATTAAAATGGAATTATATGAGTCCATGTATGGTATACCATGTCGTTCACCTCTTTGCTAGCTCGAAGCAGGCGACGTATCTATTTTGGGTCCTCATCTTGTTCAGGAGACTTCAGAGCATGTATAGCTAATTCAGAAGCATATGTCTACAACTCATTCCAGACAAAAGTCTTATACCGATCACCATCGCAGACCCCTAGAGTTTGAGGTGGTACATCATGTCTTTCTGTTTGTTTCGCCGAGGTTGGGTCATAGGTGAATCAGGAGATAGGAGAAGTTATCGTTGTGGTATGTCAGGTCATTTGAGATAGTGGAAAGAGTTGGGATGGTAGACAATAAGTTTTTGTTACCTCATAGGTACTGTGTCATGCATGATGTCTTCCATGTATCTCAACATTGAGAGTATCATCCATACTCATCTCATTTGTTTATCCCGGATGACATCAATCTTGAGGAGGATAAATACTTCAAGGAACATCTAATTCGTATCATGAATCGTAACATGAAGTCTCTCCAAGGAAGGTTAGTTCCACTAGTCTAGGTTCTATGGTAGCACAGACACGTTCAGGATAAGACCTGAGAGCAGGAGACTGATGTGCACGCACAGTGGATAGAGCTTTTCTCAGATGACATTCCACTTCCCTCAAAAGGGTAACTCGAGGATGAGTTATCTTAATGAGGGGAGGTTATAACATACAAGCTTTAACCAATATATGGACCATTTAATTAGTAGTCGAATTCCTTGAAGAGACCCAGGGCACACGCCCACGTGTCCTGATGCTGCTCTCAAGTAGTATTTTTTTAATGGTTGTGCGAGATTTATGAAAAATAATACACCGTTCCATGGAATAATGTTCCATGTTAAAAGTAATTAAAAATATTAAAATAAATAAAATAAATTAAAAAAAACTAAAAGAAATAAAAAAGGAATAAAAAAAATAAAAAAAAAGTCATTAGAATAAAAGTGAAAATAATTAAAATGGATCTAGCCCATTTTATTTATTTATTTTCATTTGTTTTCTCCATACCTTTTATTTTATTTTATTTATCCTCATTTATTTATTTATTTTACTTTTTTTCCTTCTCCTCTATATATTTACTTTATCTTTTATCTCCTCCCCTCTTCTCCCCCTATCCTCTTGTGCATCACCCCCCCCCCCCCCACCCTCTCTAGGTAGTGTCCATTCCCCCATCTCCGCTTTGGAAGCCCATTGCACCTTTGATTTTCCCCCATTTTCAATGTCATTGGAATCAATATGAATCTATCCATAAGTCTTATCATCTGAACCAATTAGTTTTGGGTTTCATCCTCTCTTCATCACATAATCTTTTGTGTACATTTTTTACCCAAAATTAGGTTTTTTGTTAAATCCACTGATTTTTCCATTTTACGTCAAATAAAAGGTTTTCATGGGATGTGGGGTATACTAAGAATACAAGGTAGGGTGTCTATGTTATTTCCCTTCATTTTTTTTTCAATTAACACCTTTTCACCTCTTGTCAGTGCCTACTAGTGAATAATTAATAATGTGTATTAATTTAATTAAATTGTTTTATCTTGATCTTTGTGATCCTTGTTTAAGGCGAACCCATTCCTAGGTTGTTTTCATGTCTTTTGAAACCCCTATGGTTGTGATGAAAATATTTTCCTATTTACCTTTGTCATTGAATCTTTAAATTATTAATTATGTGTGCCTATGTGATGATTTGGGTTGAATTTCTAAATTGAATAAATTGTTTGAGACGAATCATAAACCATGAATTTGGTTTTCATTTTAATTTTTTCTACCTAATTAATTATTGTTATAAGTCTTTTCATGATTTGATATTATTAAATGTTATTAATTATACTTACATAGATAAATTGTTAGTTTTGTTTAATATTGTGTGTTATTATTATATGTGACTATTAGGCTTGAATAATTAGTAAGCACGTGGAATTAAATGGTTAATTAAAGGGTTGTAATCATGAATACTTTCTCTGTAATATATATGCCTCTGTTGTTTTAAATGAAATTGGGATGGGGAGAGAACGTGGGTCACATATTAAGAACCCACAATTGGACTCTTCGGGCTCGATAGTTTATCACACAACGCATCGGGAAAGCGATGTTTCAGTCTCACCAGGAAAGGGCTTACCCAGACCTTTTTACAATACTATTGGGTGATACAGGTTGCCTAAGGGGAATCCAAGGATGGACCCCATGGAAAGATGGTTATGCCAAGTCTCAGTCGATACTTGGTCCCTTGCATGCAATACCTAGGACAAACTCATAATTACCATTCCATGAATGATACTTGGACTTTCGAAAGGATCAACTTGGATATGATTGTGGTATTTGATATAATTGAATGGATGTACTATAGAAATACCTTTTTGATGGGCTCAGACTCCACCTCTGAATTTTTAAATTTTAATATAAATTTTGGAGATGATTTTATTGATACCACATAGAGTTTACCTAGGATTTTTGATACCTATATTGTGCCTTTAGTGCACCAAGTTTTGATATATGAATTAGACCCCAAGATAAAGAATAAGAATAAGGGTATACTCTTTCTGGGTCTGTAATGTTATTTGGGACTTGTATATATATTCTGCATTGTATAGGTTTTTCTTTTAGACTCCCACATAGGGTGAAGGAGGTTGTATGAGATAGGTGTCCATTTTGGAACCTTGCCCAAGTTATAGTTATTTTTATTTATTGAAATCTATTTCATTTATTACATATGGCACACTTTTATTTATCTACTACATGAAATGGAAAGGTTTAGACACTGTGGGTGTTGACGTACTGAGATTATATCTCACACCATACTCAGGCACCATTTGGAACCTGATTAGACTTTATGTTCATAGGTATGGATAACGGGAAGCATGTTGCTTTCGATGTTTGATTGCTTTGATGTCTTGGATGGAGATTTGGGGACCAAGTACTGAGGCTTTCTCAATATGTCGTGTGGTATTTTTTTGTATTTTTTTATTTTTATTAGAATATAGTATATGATTGTACCTCATAACCCAACACTTTGATTTAATTACTTTTCGAATCATACAATGACATCATCATGGTATCTGATATGACTGTTCAGCTTCCACAGTTATTATTTATTATTTTGGGTCATTTATCTACTTTTGTTTATATCTTCTTATTCTATATGAAACCTATACTTTTTACATGTATTGTTTACTATTGTGTTATACCTTATCCTATAAGGACATAGTCTCCCCCCAGACTTACCCAACCACCTCACTTCTAGTCAGTAGTCTTTTATGTTTGGGGAGATGCATTTGAGTTCTTGTGACCCACCATCTCGGGGCCTGGTTCAGTAGCACTTGGGGAGCGATGATACAATATTCATGTGATGAATTTCATTTTTTAGTTCATTGATGTTGAGTCCCACAAAGCAGGATTTGGGCCAGATTTTTTCATGTGGTCCCAAACTTCATTACATGGGCCCAAACAGTTGGTCTTCAAGGAGGTTTCAATCTCTAGTTGTAGTTTGCTTAGATCATCCACTTGAATATGGTGCATTCATTGGGAAATTTCAATGAGCAGTGTAGGTTTTATATTTTTTAATCGGTTTGTGGGTATAGATATGTGGCCTCTCCATATTCAATTTTTTACATAATGAAAAAATCAATATCCATAAAGGAAATTTATTTAGAAAGTATATTTAATATTCAGGTCTAAACTCCTCTATAAATCAAGTGGGTAATTCATCTGGTTATCACTTCATGGAATGGATCGGTCGACATTTTACTTAGCTTGATGATATTCAATATCATATCAATTTACCTCGGATTCTAAAACTCTTCATGATTGGAATAAATGGGATAAAAGTGTGGATCGGTCATTTCCTTCAAGCTAGGGATTTCTATCTATGGATTTTTTGACAACCCTCAACATCACATGGTAGTGTGGATTCTATTTTCATCTAACATTCAAGTAGCTCCAAAGACCACCAATGTTTCAAAATTTATTAACAATTCACTTTAGTGAATCTCCCTCAATGGAGATCAGTTCACTACCAGTCTTGATCGAGGGTCTTCCTACTCGATATCAATCAGTTTCCCTAACTCGCCTTCTTAAAAATGGAAATTTTGGTGTACTTTAAATCTACATCAGTGATCTCATTTTCAATAGGTATATATTTGGATCCTCTGACATCATGATTCTAGTTGGATTCTAACTTGTGATGTCTATGAGTGTTGAGTCTCAGTTTTCATAGCATCATAGGATCTTTAACTTCATAAAAATATAATTTTCCAAAGAATCTTCAAGAATTGGTGGGTTCAATATTTGATTTAGGTGTGTCTTAGTTTAATGGAGATCAGGCTTTAGTTCATTAGATATTTAATAGGGAATATCTTAATCCATATTCTCATAGCTGGTTCATTTTTGGTGGGATAAGATATTGTGTAGATGTGGTAGGTTGAAGAAAGTGACCATAGAGGGTGTTTGGGTCTGCTTAAGCTACTATGAATAGAAGAAAGTGTGCACGGTTACTTGAGAATTTTTCTTATGGTCACTTCTAATTTTTCAAGCATGGTCACTTTATGACTTCAACACATTTCAACTTTTATATCAAAAACCAAATTATTTTTCAATGTATTTCTGTACAAAAATTAATTTAATAAAAACAAATGAAAATTTAGTGGAAGAATAAATTCTAATATAAGATCCAAAATCATTTCCCTCAAATTAAAATTAGATTTATTTTGAATCATAAAATTTTCATCATTAAAAAACACATTTTAAAATTCCATATTAAGAATTTAAAATTATAAATTCACAATTATTTTTAAAAAAATTCATTTTCAGGATTTTTATTAAATTAAAAAATGAATAAATCAATTAAACTAAAAAATATATTTATGAACTTTAATTCCATATTTAAATTCATAGTTTCAACTTCATAGTTTAAAATGAAAATCAATTTGAATTTGAATATTCTTCAAAATCAATATATGGATTCTCAATTTAATTACAAGGATGAATAGATCAATAAAATACTCATTTTAATCCATTTTACCATGCAATCCATAATATTAAAAAGTATAAAAATTGTGTTAATTACCTAAGACTTTGAATCATTATGTGGGTAATTATCAATGAACATGAGACAAAATGTTTAAATTTTCAGTTTACATCAGTTATGTAAATGGTTAACTAGAATTAATGATGGGTATTATATAGTTAATGATTAGTGATAATGTGGGATCTTGGTGCTTGTATACTATATGAATTTATATTTATAGTATATAGTGGTGTAATTTGGGTTATTTTATAGTACAATAGCTGTTATTAGAGTCTAAGGTCATGTAGTTTCCCTTATAATTTTTATGTGCTATATATTCTTTATGTTTTGATATTTCTTATACTCCACCACCTGAGTCACTTAGGGAGATGTACACCCATATTTAGTCTTGGGTTTAAAGTTTTTTTCTCAATATCTAGGATGTTGAGGATAAGTAAGGTTGACTAATCTCCCATACCTCTCTCTCTCTCTTCTAGATATAACATGGTAAATAAGCATACCAAGGTTGCGGTGGAATATGATATAGGGTATGTTTTCACATGGGTTATGTTGGCTCTAAGTTATGAAAATTGTGTATATGTAGGATATGGTGGATTAAGGTTATAAAATAAACTCATATCCATGTTTTAATATATTGCTATTATACATGTGTATTTATGAATGGTTTTTAATGGCTTAAAGTATAGTGTATACATGGGGTTGTGATGGATCCCAATTATACTAGGTTTATTTTCAAGGCAACAATTATACTATGTGATTATGGGTATGTGATAATTATTTGGTTGCTATGAGTTTCATGGAAGTGCAATATGATATGATAATGTGCTTGTGATATGTTTTCATGGATGTACGGTGTGATTTATGGATGGGATGAGAGCACCATGACATAATACGTTGAGATGTAGAGTAACTGGTTCGATGAGAAACTAGTAGAGGTGGTACCTTTATTCTATATATCCATTTAATTATTATGTTAAATATTTATGTGTGTTAATTTATGAGATAGCCTTGGTGAGGTTGATATATAGTTCCCTAAATTTATCTAATGAGTTATGTTTCTTTGTTTATTCACTGGAGCTTTGGTATGCTTCTTTTACATTTGTACATGAGGTTTCAGAGAGGATCCTACTGAGTATACATGTATTCTCACACTTATATAACTATGTTATAATTTTCTTATAAATGAGTGGAACATTGATATATTCATTTCTATCTTCTGCAAAAGAAATCAGAAGTTTTTAGAGTTCATGGTCTCTTCTTAGGCATTATTTGTGTTATTTTAATTTTTTTCCCACTTGTATGATATTTCATGTACTAGGATTGGTTTATTATTTATACTTTTAGTATAATGGTGGATATTTTATAATTTATTGGGATATATTGAGGGAAATACCACACATATGTGTGAATTATATACCCTTGGTGCTAGTTTCCAACTTGAATCCTATTGCTGTTAGGCTTTGGGAGCTCACTCTTTTCTTCACTACCAGATAAAGAGAGGTACCAATGGAGTTGTGTCATGATAGAGTGGTATTAGATAATTCGGTTAAGATATAGGATAGATATTGGGGTATTCATTGGTGAATATTTCATAGTTTTATAGGGAATCATTATTAGTTGAACATATGACATGATTTAATAAAGGAAGAACAGCTTGGAAATGAGATTTTAAGGGCCCTATATATGATTCAACATAGGGACCTTAAGTTTACTAAATGTACTAAGAAATGTCATGTTGCTTGTAGTGTAGATCCCTAATTAAGGATGATGCGTCATGATTTTTTATGATTTTGTTTGAATTGGGTAGAGAATGGGAATTAGTATGAATATTAATTAATTAATCATAAGTATTCCATATTATTGGTTTAGGTAGTCTCCTTTGTGAAACCACCCAAACATCAAGCATAAAAAATTCATCCACTGGTAAATTATTATAGTAGAAACAAATCAATGGTGTGGATTCAAAGAAAGTTCAATGTATCACAACTTGGAAGTAATGTTACACCAAAATTACCACACTGAATCTATCACACACACAAGCATGCATTCAAAGGGAAAACAAGTATAAATAAATAACACTAGTTTTAGGTGGTTCATATTTTTATCCTATGTCCATAGGATAACACTATAAAGATTTTATATCACTAGAATTACCAAGTTATCAAATTGGTACTTTTTAGATACATAGATCATGTAAAGTACAATGATTACTTAGGAAGTAGATACGCCTTTAAAAAATAGTCCCACCAACTTTATATAAAGTGTCCTACCTAGTCAACTAATTGCACTAACTTTCTATATTTATAGTTGACCATCCATTTCATTATGAAATTTCTAATATATTGTATCATTACCCATTTGACTACCTATTTATGGTAATTGAACAAAGATCCTTTGCCACACCCTTTCCTGGTAGCTCTATTTGAAAGATGGTTCAAATGTAGTCATTATTCTCATACTAGTGACTCCACTATCTGAATGACTAGTAACCTGACTACCTAAACATCTAGTAGTCTGACTCCCTACTAAGAATAGTATAAACATCTAATTTTATTGAATAGATCCATGAACTTATAGAAAACTAATATCATGTCCTTTAAAAGACTTCACAACCCTAACAATCAACCACTTGAATACTTTTATAAGGATCCTTGATATTCATCCACACATTTTTTTAAATGAAGTAAAATCCATTCTCCTTTTGTTCTATTAACAAAATCCCTAATAAGGAACATTATTACCATAGGCTTTCTTAGAATTTTCTTTGGTGAACATGCATACTAGGTGTTCTTTTCCATAAATATTTTCTTACTTCAACACCCCATATTCCAATAACTTCCAGATATGATGTTACTTATGGTTAATATATTTATTCATCATATAAAAAATTGAATTCTTAATGAAGTGAATAGAACTTTTTCTATAATAGTAAAGTGTTTCATTTCCTTTTCCCTTAAAAAGTTATTCAAGTGTATTTCTCAACCAAAACATTTATTTTCCTACTTCTATTATTACAACATATTTGGTTTCCATTAATGATAGATAAATAATCTATTGAAACATCAATATATATATATTATAGTCATTCCACTGTAAGCTAATACATAACCGGAAGTACACTTTTAAGTAATAGAATTTACCCTAAAATAAAAATCAACACACCATTGTACTGGTTATTTTAGACCAAAGAACAAGAAAGTATCTACGATTCCTCTTAGATACCGTAGAATCTACTTCACAGCCTCTTATTGTTCTTTACCCATATTTTCCATGAATCGGATAATAACTCCCACTGAATGAACAATGTATATATGAGTGCACACCATGACATACATCTGAATTCCAATGGAAGATGAAAATGGAAATGTATCCATGTTATTTTACTCATCTATATTTTGAGTTGATTGATCTTTGGATAATTTTAAATTCTCTTAAGGATTAGAAATAGATTTACATATCGTCATACCAAAATGTTCAATGAATTTATAGATGTAATCATTCTGGGAGAGTACTAAAATTATATAACTTCTATCCATTTCAATTTTCATTCCCATGATCTTCTTAGCTTCACTAATATATTTCATTTCAAATATACTTGAAAAATACTTCTTTATCCTCTGAATCCATTTGTAATTCCACCCAACCAAGATCATATCACCCATATACAAGAGCATGATAATGAAACATCCATCCCTAAAATACTTATAGTAGAAAAAATGATCTAATATTCTCTACATGAAACCTTTTTATGATATAAAATCATAGAAATACAAGTTTTATTGCATTCATGCTTCCTTCAATCCATAAAGACTCCTCTTTTATTTTACACATCAAGTCATGATTCTATTTATCAACAATACCATATGGTTGATTCATATATATGTCTTCCTCTATATACTCATGGGAAAATTTCATATTCACGTCCATTTTTTCTATATAGATATTTTTGGTAGCAACCATACTTAGCACAACCCTGATAGTAGTATTCTTAACAATCGGTGATAATATTTATGAAAAATAAATTCCTTCCATTTGTTGGAAACCTTTCACCACTATTATATCCTTGTACCTATTACATTCATTGGATTCTTCCCTTAATCGATATATCCATTAATTATCTATATACCTCTTTCCACATGGATGTCTAGTTAACACCCATGTGTTATTTGCATATAACTAATCCAACTTCTACTTCACGTCAAGCTAGCACTTAATATAATCATTGAGATTGGATGCCTATTCTATAATTTCAACTTCTCCTCTATCCATTAAAATTAAGAAGTTAATATCTGATCTGTATCTATCTAATATGCATATAATCCTTGAATATCTTCATAATTAAACCGATAAATTAGATCTTTCTGGTCTGGGTATTTATGATAATTCATCTACTAATGCTTTGTCTCAGGTTTTACCAGCTGCAGAGCACTCCCATATATCAACCACTGATCTTCTATCTAAAATTCTTATGTTGCTAACTAAAATTTTCAATATAATTTCTGAATTTATGGTAGAGTTTGTACAGTTATAAATTTTTATTAGTTGAATTATTCAGGAACTTCTACCCAAGTGAACATGGACTTGGGATGATTCTTTTATTTCATCTTCCTTTATCACCAAGTTTTGTTCCTTCCATAGAACCTGGACATTAAAGAGAACATTTATACTTCTTATAATATTCTTTTTTCTATCACACCAAAGTCAAAATCTAAATTATTTATTTTCATACCCCATAAAGAAACATGTTTGGAACTTTTAATCAATCTTGATCTTTGACATCCACATGAACATAAGAAACACATCCAAAGATTCTAAGGTGATAAATTTTCTGTTTATTACCATACCACCATGATTCTAGTAATTTTTGATATGTTATTCAAGAAGGAATATAGTTGATTAGATACATGAATATATACCCAGATTCTACCCAAAATTTCTTAGTTAATACAAATTTAATCCTCATTCATTATTCTATCTCTATAAACAACTAGTTCATTCTCTCTGCTATGTTATTTCATTCAAGAATTCTAGGAACTATTTCCCCATTCTTGACTCTCTTATGTATATAGTAGTTCCAAAAACTCCTTCTACTGAACTCAAAATCATTGTTAGATCTTATACTCTTTATCTTATAACTTATTTCGCTCTCCACCATTTATTTACGTTGATCAAAAATTATAAACACATATGACTTTTCCTTTGGGAAATAAACCCTAACTTTATGAATAAATCATCAGTGAAAGTAGAAAATTAATTAGATACAACATGTTATTTGATTAGGTAAGGTCCCCATACATCATTATATACAAGCTCTAGATTTTGGTTCTTGAGAGATTTTCTACTGAGATTAAGTGGAATATTCTTCTTCATTCTACGTATAAAAAATTTGCAGCTACCGATGTCTGAACAACCAAGATTCAATATACATTTCTCTTATATAATATTTATACTCTTCTCATTGAGATGACCCAATTGACAGTTCCACATATTATAATTTATTGAAGTCAATTTTCTATCCATTGTGATTCCTTTTGTTCTTCTATCAAGGTAATGATTTCTATCTTTCACACCATTAACAATGATGAGAGAACCTCAAGTAACCTTTGATACTCCAATAGAAAAGTTTGTTCTAAATACATCATTATCCAAATATCCCACTTAATTTTTATTCTTATATTGGATATGAATAAATCAAATATCCTTCAACTCATGAAAGCCTCCATTCTTTAAATGGGTTTTCACTTCCCACTTCCCCACAATCTACAAATATTTTCCATCCGATAAATTCACTTTTTCCAAAATTTATAAAATCATACCTTTTGATAAATCCTCTTTCTCATTTTAAATGGTAAGATTATCAAGAACATATAATTCAACATTTAATTAGAACATTAACACTAAGAATAAAAATACTTCTTTCTTCAGATATAGTATTTCTAGAGATTGAATTTATGAAGATTGGTCTTACATTATTCTTATGATCCTAAAAATACTTCTTGAGGTCCCCACTCTTCCTACAATGATAACATGTAGAGAATATTCTTTTTTATTTTCCTCTAATCCTTACTCTGGATTTTTCTACTGAATGTCTCTAACTCCTTATCTAAGGTGAACTTCCTCTTCTATCTGCATTCATTGCATTACCATAATTTCCTTGGACTTGTTTCCTCTATAGATATTAATTTTGAATCAAATTATGGATGTATATAAATACCAAATCATATTTAATAGAATAATTACTCATTTATGTCATTATCACTTCCTAATAATTTGGAAAAGATGATAATAAAAAAACTCCCAAACATCATCGAAAAAAGTTAACTTTACTCTCTTGAGAATATTCTAGATCCATATGGAATAATTAACATGATATTATACTAATTTACCATCTGATATTCTCCAAATGTATAGATTTTGTATTTGAAAAAAAAATTAATCCCATTTTAATTCTCATACATATCCATCAACACTATGATAATATATTTATTTGTGTTCTTATACTAAATGTTAAAGGAATTATTTCTTGTTAATATCATATGTATCAATCCAAGAGAATTCTTATCTAGCTACTCCAATTAATTCAATCCTAACATATCAGGTTTAGTTCCAAGAAACAAAACCTAAAAATACTTTTGGATCAAATAATCTTCCATCTGTAACTATAATAAACTAAATTCCATTCAATCAAACCTATCCACAAAATCTTTCTTTATTCTGATGACATAACCCTAATATAGTAAATTCTACTAAAATAAAATTTTATTGGAAGGTAAAATAATATAACTTTTTATGTTGTGTTTTATCCCTTAATATGAACCAACATTTTTATTACGCTTGTCTATAAACCACTAGAACTTCAAGAACTAAAAGATTCTCCGTCGGTAGGTCATAATGACAGAAACAGATCACTGGTGTGGCTTTAATATAAGTTCAGTATACCAAAACATGGAAGTAATATTACACCCAAATCACTAAACTGAATCTAGTACATACAAACATAATTATATAAGAAAATGTAAAACAATCACAAATAAAGAACACCAGCTTTACATGATTCATATATTCATCATACGTCCGTGGGAGAACACTATAATGATTTTATTTCACCAAAATTAATAATTTTAAAATTTGTAACTTATCAACCACATATATCATTTATAGTATAATAATAACCCAATAATTAAACAATCCACATCAAAGTAGTCCCACCCTTTTATGTAGAGGGTCACACCTAGTTTATTGGTTTCACTAACATCCAACATTTATGGTTGACTATCCATTAATGTGTTTAATTTCTAACATATTGCATCATTCATCATATTGATTTCTTATCACCAATAATTAAAAAATTCTCATATGCCATACTATTTTCCTAATATCTCTAGATGAAATATATTTCAAATATACATATTATTATTCTACTAATGACTCTACTTTATGAAATTATAGTAACTTGACTACCTGAGCATCTAGTAGTATGAATCCCTAATGAGTATCCAATCAATGTATGCTTGTGGTGAAAAGATTCAAAAATATCTAGTAAACTAATATTTAATACTTGAAGAGACTTTACAACCCTAACAATCCCAAACATTTTCTCTTTTATAGGTATGACTCTAAATCAATGTACCCATTTAGTTTATGTTGATCATGTTTAGCATGATATTTCAGTAGATCATTTTAAAATTGAGGTCGATGAATATGACATAATAAATCCTACTAAAATCAAATCTTCAAGGTAAGTAAAAGAACATACCTCTATATGTTTTAATTCTCTCCTTTATGTGAACCAACCATTTGATACCACTTGTTGAGAAACCACCCAAACATCAAGAAACATAATTTTATTCACGGGTAGATCACAATGGCGGAAGCAGATCACCAGGGTAGCTTCAATAGAATTTCAATGTAACATAACATGAAAGTAATGTTACACCCAAATCACCACATTCAATTTATCACACATACAATCACACAATAAAATTGAAAATATGTATAAATAAAGAAAATCATTTTTATGTAGTTCATATTTTCATCCGACAACCATGGGATAACACTATAATGATTTTATTTTACCAAAATTGAAATTTATACAATGTGGATCATATAAATTATAATTATTGATTGGTAATTAAAAGAACCTAAGAAATTTTTTCCCACCCTCTTTATATAGAGGATCTCTTATGGTCAACCTATTATACCAACTTCTAAAATTTGAGTACAACCATCCATTCCCTTGTGATACTATTGACCTCTTATAGAATTCCCCATCCTGACCTTATGTCACTGGTAATTAATCAAAGATCCTATAACTCACCCATTTCTCACTAGATCCAATAGAACAATGATTCAAACATAGTCATTATTCTCTTAACAGTGACTCCAATGTCTAAAATTCTAGTAACTTGACTAGATAAACATCTAATAGTCTAACTCCTTGCTGATAATCTTGCTAGCATCTACTTACAGTGAATATATTCATAAACTTCTATTAAACTAATATTGTATCCTTAAAGAGGCTTCAAAACACCAACAATCTATTACTTGAAGACTCCTCTAAGGATCCTTGGAAACCATCCACAAATTATGGTCAATTCAGTGAACTCAATTCTCCTATATTTTTATTCACCCCAGTATCACTAAGGCATATTATTACCTTTATCATTATTAGACAAATTCTTTGGAAAAAAATTCTATAAGTTTTTATTTTTGAGTAATCATTTTTAGCTTTATATCCCCATCGTCCAGTAACTTCCAGATATAATGGAACTTGAGGTCGACATTTTTAGTCCTCACATGATAAATTCAATTCTTTTCCAAGTGAATTTCCCTTTTACTATCACAATAATGTGTTTTTTATCCCATACCAAGTTCTTCAAGAAGAAAACTCAACCACACCATTTCCTTTCCTATTTCCATTATTAAAACATATAAAACTTTAATTGATGAGAGAAAAATAATCAGTTACAACCTCGATATCCAAATGATAATCATTAACTATAAGTATATACATAATTTAATATACTCTTTTAAGTATCAAAATACCCCCCCCCCAAATTGGCATCAACATAACCTTGTAGTGGTTCTTTAAAACTAAAGGACAAGGAAGTGTCTCTCATTCCTCTAAGATATCTAAGAATCCATTTAACAACCTCTCAAAGTTCTTTTCTAAAATTTAAATGAATCTACTAATAACCCCCACTAAATGAGAAATATCTAAATTAGTTCACACCATGGAATACATTAGACTTCCAATAGAAGATACTAACATAATTAAATCCATGTGCTTTGTCTCATATCATGTCTGAGGTGATTATTCTTTGGATAATTTTAAATTTTTAATAATATGAGTAAAAATGTATTTACATCCAATAATACCAAAATGTTTAATGAATTTTTGGATGTAATCCTTCTGTGAGAGTACCAAACTTTCAGAACATTGATCCCTTTCAATCGGAATTCTCAAGATCCTCTTAGCTTCAGCAAGATCATTCATTTCAAAGCTTTTTAAAAAATCTTTCTTAAGCCTCTAAATCTATTAGTAATTAATCCCAACCAAAATCATATCATCCATATTCAAGATAGATAAAATTAAATAACCATTCTCAAACTCCTTTCAGTAGAAACAATGATATGTGTTTCTTCTTACAAAACCATTCTCTTACATAATAGAATCAAATGTCCACTTTCATTACCATAGTGCTTTCTTAAACCCATAAAGACTCAATTGGATTTTATATACTAATTTGTGATTCTGTTTTTTTAAGAAAAACATCTAGTTTCTTTATATATATCTCATCCTATAATCCCCATGAAGAAATTTTATCTTCACATCCATTTTTTCTAAATATATATTTCTTATAGGAACCATACTTAGAACATACTTTCTGGTGGTATTCTCAACAATATGTGAAAATATTTCTGAAAATTCAATTCATTCCTTTTATTATAAACCTTTCACCACTAGTATATCCTTATAACTCTAACATTTTTGGTTTCTTCATTTAATCAGTATATCCATTTATTATCCACATCCCTTTTCAATGTGTAATTTTAGCTAATTACTAAGTGTTGTTAGAAAATAATAAATCCAACCCCTCTTTTATATAAATCTCCCACTTAATATAATCATTGAGTCTAGATAAATCTTTTAGAATTTTTGGTTCTCCTCCATCCATTAAAAGTAAGAAGTGAAGATCATCTACATACCTATCTACTATATATATGATCCTGAAATATCTTCTCAGTTAAACATAAGAATCATCTCTTTCTGGTTCTAGAAATTTTGGTAATTCATCAATTAATGATTCAACTCAAGATTCACCAATCGATGATCTCTTTGTTATATCAACCATTGATCTATTATCTAAACCTCAAGTGCTATTTACAAAAATTTCCTCCATAATTTCTAAATTTTTGGTAGACTCAATACCACCATAACTTGTTGGTGGCTGAATTATTTTATAACTTCTACTATAGACAACTTGGACTTGAGATTATTCTTTTCTTTCATCTTCATTGATCACCATGTTATTATCCTTCTATTGAACATGATCATTGAATAGTAAATTTAAACTGATGATAACTTTCTTATTACTATAATACTTAAGTAAAAAATCCAAATTATTTATTATCAAGCCCCATAAAGAAACATGTGTGAGAATTTTAATCGAACTTTTGTCAATATTTTTCATCCACATGAACATATGAAACATAGAAAAATATTCTAAGGTGATGATGTTTTAGTTCAATATCGATCCACAATGGTTTTGGTAACTATTGATATGTTGCTGGAAAGGGACTCTAATTGATCAAATACATGGTTTTATAAATATATTCTTCCCAAAATTCTTTAAGATTTTCATATTTAATCCTCATACTTCATGACTTATCCATAAATGTTTGTTTCATCATCTCTACAGTGCTATTTTGTTCCGGAATTTGAGGAACTATTGTCTCAAGCCCAATTTCATCATGTCTACAGTAGTTCTAGAAACTCTTTCCAGTGATATCACACCCATTATTGGATCTTAGACACTTCAGTATAATTATTTTTTCCCTCTCTGTCATTGATTTCTACTGAACAATGATTCTAAATAGATCTAACTTATTATTTAGTAAATAAACCCATACCATTTCCAAGAAATAAATAATTAAATTTATAAAGTTTTGATATATAATATGTGACTTGTCTAGGGAAGGTCCCCAAACATTATTATGCACAAGATCTATATTCTGGTTCTTGTTAGTTATGTTGGAACCAAGGCTGTTTATTGTTTATAATGGAGTCTAGTTCGTGTTTGTTGTCAATATTCGCATGGATGACTAGGAAGCTTTCAAGGAATGTGGTCTTATGATTGATACTGAAAGCATTATTAAAGGTGGAATTGTTTCCTAGTGTTTTCAAATTTTTGGGACCTCAAAATAAGAAATATATTCATAGGAATGTATGGCATAAAGAATGGAGAAGGAATTCATCAAAGGGGGATAATTTTGAGGCCTGAGACATGGACCGTGTACCATGTCTAATAATGGTTTGCATACTACATATGGAACAATGGGAATGGTATGTAGAGTGGTTTGAGGAACCAAAAATGGTTTGCGGCGACGATTCGTGGCGAAGTCGTGCGGTACGTGGAAGGCTGGAGGTTCGCAGGATTGATGCGGTTTGTGAGATAGGATTGGTACATGGTGGAGGCTATACCAAAATTAAATATTTGGTAAATCATGGTTTAATGGATTTTTTGGATCCATTTGTGCCTATATAAGGATAAATAATCCACTTTGTTAAGAGGAGGTATTAGAGATTAAATTTTTGGTAAGAAGTCTAGTGAAGTCCGAAGTGGTTTGTGAAGGATAAGATAGTACGCAGAGAGAACCATCCGCGTAAGGAAAAATAGTCTGCGGAAGAGTGTGCAGTTTATGGAGAAAGATCTCGAAATATGTGGTAGATCAAGGTAGTACATGGAGTAGGGTGGTACATAGAGAATTTGAGAAGTACACAGAGTAAGGAAGTGCACGGAGTAAGGTAGTTCGTAGTGTAGCTAGATGGTACACGGAAACAGCAGTGGTATGAGGAGGAGGTGTTCCGCATACCATACCCGCTACTCAACACACGGAAGAGTTAAAGTGGTATGCAGAATACCCAAGGAAGACTGAAAATTAACCAAATCAGTTTGAAAAATTAATTACCATAATCCATTAGTGTGACAGAAAGTAAATTACATCTGTGGGAAATAATAGGATTTCAACAGAGCATCCATTTATAGTTTAGGAATCATAATTTAATGCTACTCTATTGAAGTGACCTTCAAGTCGATAAACTGAGTGAATATTCTTCCAATACAGTGAGTAAGGGGGAGTAAGTATAAGTGATCTGAGGGACACAGTTTTCTTTCCCTAAAATATTTTAAAGGTACTGTGTCTGGCATAGAGTGATTATGCTAAACTATTGAAATCAAAAACTTGTGAATGTTAGTGTTTTTTGGGTATGACCGACACACTATCAACATATGCTCTTCAGATGTAGCCCTTAGTGGTGAACGAAGTAAAATTATTGTGTCGTTGATTTTCATGTGATTTTTTTCTCTATACACTTCCTCTTCAGATAGGTTTAACAGGTTACTATAAATGTGGGAACAAGATATATTAGTTTAAAAGAAAAATTTGACACCCTGATTCACCCCTCCCCTCTCAGGGTGTTCTGGTGTCCTTCATGTGGTATTAGAGGGTAAGGGTTTTTTGTGTTGAATTTTTCTTCTGCTGTCATGGATAATCCAGTCAATGTCAGGGGAGTTCCCCTCTTAGATTGAAGTAATTTTAATATCTGAAAAAATAGGATGATATATCACATAATATCTCTTGGAATGGAAGTATTATTTTCTACTGTTTAGGTAATACAATCCATTGTTCCTACAAGACTGTTAATGACTGATACAGATAGGAAATTGCTTGATGCTGATGAAAAAGTACATAATTCTCTCACTATAGTGCTTTCTAATTAGATTTATCTAAAGGTAATGAGTTTCACATCTTCCAAGTAAATTTGGGATAAACTGGAGAATAGTTATGAAGGAGATAGCAAAGTCAAGGAGGAGAAACTTCAATTACTGTACAATAGGTTTGATGATCTAAAGATTCACCCTGATGAGAATGTAGACACTTTTTTCAATCAAATTAATGAATTTTTAGGATCAATTTGAGGTCTGGGAGAAGAAATCAATGATATTGACATAGTAAATAAAATCTTTAGAAGACGTCCAACCCTTTATAATTAAAAGGTTTCTTCCCTTGATGAAAGAGATCTCTCCAAAATCTCGTTGGATGATCTGCTGAGAAATATATTAGCATATGAAATGATAATCAAACCAGAAGAAGCTATGACATTTGTGAGAAAGGAAATTAAATTTAAATCCATGTAAAAACTAAATGTTTCAGGAGATAACGGTGGTGAAGATGATGAGGAAAAAGAAACTCTTTCTCTCATTGCCAAGAATCTTAATAAGGGAACAAGGAAAATTGGAGGAAAGAAACCTCTGGTTTGTTTTCGCTGTGGAAGAGTTGGGCACATTGCCTCTCGATTTCCAAGAATGTTAAATGACGAAGAAAGTGAATATGGAGACATTAAAAATCCTTAGAAAATATTTTTCAAAAAGAGATACTTCAAAACTGGAAAGAAATATCAATAAAAGATTTTTTTCTATGAAGAAGAAGACGGTGAAAATAAACTCTTTGAGGAAGAGGAAGGGGAATTAAAATTTGAGAACCATGCTTCCATGATGGATACAGTTGAAAAATAAGAACTATTAAAAGATAAGTATTGTGATAATCAGTTGACCACTAATTCCATTACCAAGTTGTAATATAAGGATGTTTTTGGTAAGATTAAGAATAAATTTATGATATGAAATGAGTGGAAAGTAATTGTGGAAGAGTCATCAAAATATGTTGATCAAATTGAAGTGGAAATTGAATGACTGGAAGAATTTTTTAAAGTGAAGTCATAAATCCTTGAAATCATAGAAGATGTCATGGAACTAAAACTCATAATTAAAGAATAGGGAAAGATCATCATTGACATTACCTCCAGACTAGAAGATAAATCCAAGACTATTGAGGGTCTATAGGAAGATGTTATTACTCTTGGGAGTAAATTAAAAAGTGAATCAAATTCAAAAGAAGAAAATAATAAAATACAATTTGAAAGGTTTTCGGATACTGAGCTGATAGAGAGAGAGAAATGAAGTTATGATGGCATTGAAAAGATCTTGAGGAGGCTGATGTTAGAGGAAGAAGATAGAGAGTCTGTAGAGACCCGAAGCCTGACATATATTGACATTACATTAAATTTGCGGAATACTTAGTACATAACAAAAACACACACACAATGATCGTAATAGTTTAGTGTCTTTGGAAACTCGGAATATAATCTTATAATCCTGGTGAAAGATCTTCCACATCTCCCATAAAGATCTTCCTTTTTTTTAACTAAAACCTTTCTTTATATCCTGGGGAAAAGAAAACATAAAAGGGTGAGCTCAAATGCTCAGTAAGGGTAAACAAAAGAAATATCAATCACATCATATACATAAGCACATAACTTTTGGAAATCTTAACCTGCAAAAGAGATCATAATTTCATAACATGGGGTAAATCATGGCAGTGAAATGTAATCACAATAATCATAACTTAACACATGAAACTTTGTGGCATTCACACATAATCATAGAGAATCATTTCTTGTTATTCAAGACTCATTGTCAAGACTATATTAGTGGACAAAGTCCCTTTCTGAACCGATTCACCCTCGTTTCAGTCCTGTTTCACTGAACCGGTATAACCTACCATTCCAGCCATGTCTATCTCATGAGATATAAAATCTTTACCCAATGAATTGGAGGGAGATATAGGTCCCACCCATCTCATAATGATACCATTCTTATGTGTGCCACAAAATCATAAATCATACATCATTGCATAACCCATGTAATACAAATGGGAATCTTAAACATCATGACATCATAAAACAATTCATATAAGATAAAGGAATTCATAAAAATAATTCCATCACAATATAATAAAATCAATTTAATAATAGGGATAAAAACAGAACCCTTTATTATCTTAGATGGAAAATAATTTTGATAAAACACTTGAACTCCATTCTTGAGGAAAATATCCTTTCTATTTCAAAAACATTTTCCTTTCTTAACATGTCTTACAATTTTAAACTAAAAGAAGTTTATTAAAAATAAACTTGAAAACTTGTAAAGGAAGCTTTTTGGAAATAATGTTTTAAAAATCCATTCATGCCGTATAAGTTAAAAAAAACATTCTTTGTACTTTTGTCGGAAAAGTAAAAAAGTACCTCATACGAAAAACGAAAAAAGATTCCTTTCATATCCTTTACTAAAAATTCACCGAAGGGTAAAATTGGATTTAAAATATTGTAAGTGGATGGAAAAAATATTACATATTGAGGGAGAATGGATGTGGATGATAAAATACACCCCATTAAATGCCAAAGTAAAATCAATCTCGGATAAAAATGAGATTGTGATATTTTCCTTACCTTAGGTCTGATTTGCTTCGTAAGTGTCTGAACCTCCTCTTCTTTGAAGCTCCTCTTTGAGACCTCCTCTTAGGGCACTAAAATTGGTCTTTGAGGAATACCAGAACCTCTAGGATGTTTCTAGGGAAGTTTAGAAGAGAAAATGTCAGGGGTTGTCTGATCTTGAGTGCTCAAATTGGTGTGAGGAGGAGGGGGAGGAGGTGCCCTTTTATAAGGGAGGAGAGGGGCACCTTAGGAATATCTCAAAATATTATTTTATATTAAAGTAAAAATCCGTTTATAATGGTTCCAAAGGGTATTATTTCGAAGATAAAGTGGGGATGGGTCGAAATCCTATCAACCAATAGGATTTAGACAAGTTTAGTGTATTATTTTAACCTTATCAATTAGATTTAACTCTAAGTTAAATAATTTAACTTTTACCGTGTCTTTTTGTTTTCTTTCACTATATGGTTAATACACTTACTATAACATGCCAAAAGAACCCCAAATTGTTTATTATTAATATATATATCCTTATCTAAGTCATTTGGCCGAACCTTAGATTTTTAGGAATAAAATAACAATTAATAATATAATATTTGATTTAAAAACTATTTTGTGTCAATTTTGACACTATTTGATATATGATTTTTGTGAAAGTCATAACAGAATTATATGTTCGAACCAAGTTTATTACATCAACACTAATATTTCATAGTAACCTATAAAATTAGTTCAATTCATAAAAAGTCTCAAATTACATTTATTTTGGTGTTTATAACATCAATTATGTCAATATTTCATAAATAAGATAATTACTGCATCATAATTGTGTCATAAATAAATTAAATTATTTAATGTCTAAAAATTATAAATAAAATACCATTATGTAAGAAATTATTTTAGCTTTCTAATGAATATTTATAGTCTAATTTATCTTATGTATAACCCCATATTAAAAATGATTTACTTATTAAACTTTGATTTTAACTATTTTAACTCTTCTTTGAATTAAATAATAATAAATGTCCTAATCTAATCGAAGTGGGCCTAAATGGTCATATTTTATTCCTAAGCTTGTTTTTGGTCGAATTACACTTTTCCAATAGAATTAGGACATGTGTTAGGGTAATAATAATATCATTTCTACCCTTAATTACCCTATTTACTTTTTACCGTGGTAAAAAAAAGTAAAAAGTTACTATTCACCAAAAAATATTTTCATCTCATTGAACCACATTTTAGTCCTTGATATTAACCGTGTCTCTCAGATTTTTGAAATTCCACTCACAGAAGCGGTAAAATTAAGTTTTATGAAAAATTCAGTTTTTTAACTACCACTTAGTGGTTTCACTATTCATCAAAAATTGAAAGTTTTCAGAAAAATGCCAAAAATTAGGCCTAAGCTATATTTGATATTATGAACTCAAAAATGATTTCTATTTTACCAAATTCAAAACATATCAGTTGCATTAATTAATTTAAAAATTAATTCCCGTCGTCAAAACACAAGGCGTGTTTTTAAGAGATAATAACTATCAAAATATTGACACTTGTTTATAACTGGTTTAAATGTGAAATTATATCCAATGACCAACATTGTATTAAATTGTAAAAATATATTCTAAATATACTTTAAAACCACTCAAATTAATAATTTATCAATATTAATTATTTCGATTGAAAAAGTTGTTTTTAATTAAAATTTAGTAATTTCCACTATTCATCAAAATATGAAAGTTATCCGAAAATTACCAAAATTTCATTCTAAGCTAATTTCGATATTCCAAATCCAAAAATGAATTCAATTTTGAAAAATAAAATTTACAAAATTTCAAAAAGTGGTTATTACTATTCATAACAGCTAGTTTTAATAATATTTTAATAGCATATTGTTGTTTAGTGAAACTCGTTATTGCGTACTACCACGCTATCAAGGAAGGTCGCGATTGCGTGTAATGAAAGGCAAGTCAAGGATGTGTGTTGTGAAAACTTCTTTTGGTGTAGCGTACAACACAAGACATTAATGAAATTAAAAATAATATTTTTCATAAAATTTCGGGGTGTTACAGAGTCCGTGTGGACCTTGAACCCTGATAGTGCTCCAGGGCCAGACGGGATCCCCAGGTCTTTTTAAAGGCCTGCATGGGCTACGATTAAAGGGGATTTAGTGAGAGCGGTGTAGGACTATTTTCAGGGAGGACATATTTCATGCATTTCCAGTGCAACCAAGATGGTTTTGGAACTGAAAGTGAGTAACCTGCATCTCATTGATCAGTAAAGGCCTATCAGCATATGCAACTTCCCATATAAGCTTTTGGTGTGTATCCTTAACAAAAGGCTAGCGTCGTACTTAAATCGATGGTTAGAAGGAGAGAAACATGGTTTTGTAAAATAGAGGTCAATTAAGGGTGCTATCGGAGTGGTGCATGAAATGATAAGTGAGATCAATAATAAGACCTTTGGGAATAACCTGGCTATCAAGCTTGACATGAGTAAGTCCTATGATATAATTCAATGGGATTTTATTTTAAATGTGTTGAAATGCATGGTATTCTCTAACTGGACCCGAGATCTCCTCTTCCACTAATTTAGCTCGATGTGGATCTCCACTTCATTGATGGGTAAAAGTTTTGGTTTTTTCAAGACATGCAGTGTCTTAAGGCAAGGGGGCCCCCTTTCTCCCACTCTGTTCATTTTATCTCAAAATGCGCTAAGATGTTTTATAAAGATGATCCTGCATTTAAGGAGAGTCCTTCCTTACCGGGATAGACATGTTCAGGAGGGTATATCTCACATGATGTTTTCGGATGATATTATCCTTTTTATTAATGGAAGTAAAAGATCAGTGAATGGGACGAATGGGATGATAGGGGAATATTGCAAATAAAGTGGGCAGGTGGTGAATAGGGAGAAAAGATTTTTTTTTACTACTAATAACATTTCATCCAGAATGGTTGAGTCTTTACAACATAGTTTGAATATGAGGAGAGGCTCTTTTCCCTTAGAGTATCTTGGCGCCCTGGTGAGTCCAAACTCCCTTCGTGTTCACCACTTTGACAGGATAGTGGGGAAGATTTTGGGGTGCATCTTTAATTAGAAAAACATGTTCCTATCCTTTGGAGGGTGTATCACTTTGGTTAATAGTGTTCTTGTTTCTATCCCCATGCACCTCATGTCCACTGTGAAGGTTCCTAAAAGTGTGATTTCCAACATGGAGAGGATAACAGTGTCTTTTATATGGGATAGTCAACTAGACAGCAGGCACCACTAGGCCTCGGGGAAGCATCTAGGAATATCTATAGCTGAAGGAGGTATCAATTTAAGGATTGCAGCAGTGACCATGAAAGGAATGCATTCCAAGCTAGTATGGGAAGCGATTGAGGGGTGAACTATGTGGGGACATATCATGCAGGATAAGTACGGGATGTAATTGGTGGTGCAGAGGTTTTGGCCGTCGAAAAAGTGGAAGTTAATTCACTCATTCATAGAGGTATTTCTTCCTCATTCGCGTTGGCTGGTTGATAGAGGTGATTTTTATTTCTAGAGTCAAGATTAGGGTGGATAGAAACTATGGGTTTCGGGCTTTCCAGTTTCGGATATTTCTTTCAAAGAAGCAATTCAGTACCCTAGTTTTTTCCAATCTATTCTCAATGATGATCAACATACTGTGTTCAATGAGATCGTTACAAATGAGGACCCTGACTATCTCATCTTTACGGGTTATACATCAGGTGGTTTTTCTCTCAATTCCTATGGAATTCTGAGGAGGGAACCAAACTCGGATGACCCATGGGGGGATACGTTATGGTGTAAGGGAATTCCTCCCAAATTCAATTTTTTCTATAGAGAGTCCAAAATAATTCCTTGCCCACTGATGACAATATTCAACCTATGGGTGTTAACTTAGAATCAATATGTTGGTGTTGCTTAATTCCTCAACAAGAAATAGTGGAGCATCTTTTCTTCAATAGCGATTGGGCTCGGTGGAGCTGGCAGGCACTCTGTCATGTCTCATGGGGGAAAAGTACAGGTGGGGGGATGGAAAAGGCCTTGAACCTGTGGTTTTCTGGTGCAGGTGAGCATGTTCCAGAGAGGAAAGGTAGGTCCATCATTCTGGAGGCTGGGTGTTGGACTATTTGGAAAGCGTGGAATGGCGTGCGTCACTAGAACTCCTCAGGCTCTTGTGTGAGCGTCAGCATAAAAATGAAGAATATGTTGTTGGACTTAGTCAGCTTATGTGTAGAATTTTATGGCACCCCTTTGCTTGGATTTCTTATCCCAGGCATAGCCTCTAAGGAGGGGAGGTTGGGTCAAGGTCATTGGGTACATTGGTAACCCCTATGTGATGGGATCAAACTCAACATGGACGGTTCTTTTTAGGGGGGAGATGAGAGGTGGTTGCATTATTAGAGACCAGATAGGGTCCATTATGATGGATTTTTTAGACTTTTATGGACAAGGTGACACCTTGAAGGCCAAGGCTAAGGCGATGGTCATGAGTCTGAAGGTATTTACATAAAGGAATACAGATTTAAAGATGGTGGAGACTGATTCTTTGATTCTCTATAAAGATTTATCAAGAAGTTGAATTATCCCTTGGAGCATAGCTTATCTTTTCCATAAGTGAAAGTGGATCTTGGGCACCCATACGGGGATCTCCGACACTTGGCGTGGGGGGAATAAAGTTGCGGACTTCTTGGTTTCCCAATCTTCCCCAAGCCATAATGATTCCCTATTTCTTAGTTTAAGATCCTTCCCTCCTGATGGAATAAACTTTTTTATTAACGATGCTTTGGGACTTCACTTATTTTTTCCTCCTTGATATATCCTTCTTTGTTTTATGTCTCCTTAAGAAATAAAAACGATAATTTTCAGGTCAAGCTAAAATTTGATCATGTTGAAAAGCCACCAGAAGTGCTGAAAAAGAAACCCTTAAATCAAACTGAAAGGATAAATGAATATTTTCCTAGAGTTTCCAAAAATGATAGGTAGAAAAACTATTTTATTGAGGAATAAGGAATGAGGATAAATATAAGTGAGAAGAAATTTCCTCTCATGAAGTGTCAGTTTTGTGGCCATCTGGGACATACCATGTCATACTACGAAGAGGCAAGGAGCTATATGAATGGGGAAGAGTTAGGAGTTCAATAAATGAGAACATATTCATATCCTACTTCTTATAAAATAAATAATTTCTATGGATATTGTTTTCACTGTTCTAACTTTTTCCATAAAGCCATGTATGGTAGGCAGAGGTATGATAGGAGAAATTCTTACAATGCTTAAGGAAATGTCAATACTCATCAACCAGATGGTGTTACTATTTCAAATAGGTTTGCTCCTCTGGAAGAAGAATTTGAATATGAAGAACACATGTACACAAAAGAGATAATTGAAAGGTTGTTAGTGTCCTACACTCAACCCAATATCTCATGGAAAGAAAAGAGAAAAATTCAAAAATCCAATCTTGCTGAAGTAGATCTCAAAGATACCAAGAAAAAAAGCACCTAGATTCTTAATAGTGGATGGTCATCCCACATGATGGGTAATGTAGACCTATTAACGAATGTCAATAAAAAGGTCGATGCAACAGTGATGTTTGGTAACGATGGTGCTTTGAAGATAAATGGTAGTGGAATTATTGATCTAGATAATGGAGAGCTGAAGAAAACTGAAGTCCTTTATGTGGACGGTCTATGTCACAATATTCTTAGTGTGAGTCAGCTCTGTGACTTAGGTCTTATTGTAGAATTCAATCAGAATGGTTGTACTATAAGAGGAAAGACTGAGAATTCTCTCATGAAAGGTTTTAGAATAGATGGAAACTTAATCAGGTTGAGAGAAAAGAGAACATTTTCTACCTAATAGTTGAAGAGGAAAACAACTTGTGGCATCAGAGATTGGGGCACATTAATTAGTAGGACATGTAAAAGATATCTAAGCTGAATATAGTCTTGGATATCCCTAATCTAAAGTGTGAACAAGAAAAGACATGTGATGCTTGCATATGAGGGAAGCTGGTCTGCAGTTCCTACCAGCCAAAAAAAGAAAAGAGAATATAATCTCCTCAACCTCATCCATACAGACAAATGTGGCCTGATAAATGTTGTTAGAACACATGGAGAAATGCTATTTTTTATTTTCATAAATTATTACATTAGAATTTCATGTGTGATCGTTATACATGGGAAGTGAAAAGTGCCTAATTATATGAAAACCTATCGATAAATCACCAAAAATGATACCAGATGGAATATAAAAGTTTTGAGGTATGAAAATGAAGTGGAATACATGTCCATTTAATTTAAAAATTAACTAGAGAAGCATGGGATACAACATGAGGTGCCTTTTGTGAGAACTCCATATCAAAATGGAGTTTTTGAACACAGGAATCAATAGTTAAACAACATGAAAAAAATTATACTAATCGAGAGTCATATTCCTTGACATTATTGGAAAGAGGAAGTTCAAGATTCAATGTATATTCAAAACCTAATATGGATATATATGGGTGATACAAAGAGATCATATGAATTATGGCATGGAATGAATCCCTCCTTGAAATAATTTTGTGCTTTTAGAAGCAAAGGTTTCATCTGAAACAAAGAAGGAAATCAAGGGAAGTATGATGAAAATGTAGATGAAGTAATATCTCTTGGATACTCAATGAACAACAAATACTACAAGTGTTTCAATAAGAACTTGGGAATAATTGTGGAAAGCATAAATTTTATGATCATTGAAGAAAAAAACATGAATGCTTCAAGAAATTATTATGTCGATGTGATATAAGATGAGGAAGAATGTGAACATGGAACAAATGATAATACAGAGGTAGAGGAATATGTACCAAACTCTCAAGATTTGCATCAATATGTTGACTCGTAAGAAGAATCAGAAGAGGAAGCCATAGTTGGAGAGAATTTGGATGAACCCCAAAGGAGAAATCAAAGGGCATAGATTGATCAGTCCAACATTATCAGGGATCGGAATGCACCTACACAGACAAGGAGAATGAGGAATAAGGACCAATCTGCATTTTTATCAGTTCTGGAACCATCCTCATTTGAATAGGATGCAAAGGATGAGTCATGGGTGAAATTAATGAATGAATAGTTATATTAGATTGAAAAAAATCAGACTTGGAATCTTGTCAAAAGACCTAAAGGTCACAATGTGATTGAAACGAAGTGGATTTTTAAGAAAAAATTTTAAGATCATGGAAATTTGATCAAAATTAAGGTGCTCTTAGTCTGTAAAGGATTTTCACAAATCGAAGGTGTTTATGTTGAAGAGACATTTTCTCTAGTAGCAAGACTGGAGTCAATCAGACTATTTCTTATAATGACAGTCCAAATAGATTATATAGTGTTTCAAATAGACATCAAGACAACATTATTAAATGGAGTATTGGAAGAATAAATCTAAATTGAAAAACCTATGGGGTTCTTTCTTAGCAATGATGAAATAAATGTTTCCAAATTAAAGAAATCTATCTATATCCTGAAATAGGAACCACAGGTGTGGTACTCTCGGTTGGACTCTTATCTGAGAAAGATTGAGTTTAAAAGAGTAAGATTGGATCAAAATCTCTGTATGAATAATTATCAAAAGGACCAGTTCATAGTATTGGTATATGTGGATGATATTATTTTTGGTGGAAGTAGGCAGGGATTAGTGGATGAATTTTCCAATCACATGAAATTATAATTTGAAATTTCCATGATTAGTGAACTTGAATACTTTTTTGGGTTGCAGGTGATTCAGAAGAAGGGTTACACTTTCATTTCTCATGAAAAGTATGCAAGAGATCTGCTGAAGAAATTCAATATGAAAAATTTCAAAACAATGTCGACTCTAATTGCAGTTGTAACATAGCTCGGGAAGCATGAGGAAATGGAATTTTGTGGATCCCACCATGTAAATAAGAATTATTGGAAGCCTATTGTACCTGATGATGACATAACTAGATATTGTCTTTGTAACTTTTTTTATGGACCACTTTCAGAGTAATATGAATGGATAACATATGGCGATAGTGAAAAGAATCATGAGATACATTCAAGGTACACATAATTATGGGAAATAATTTATTATAGTAAGAGATAGTAAACTATATGCTTTTTCTAATACTAAATGGGCTAGATATGTAGTGGACATAAAGTCCAATAGTGGTGGAGAATTCTATATTACGACAAAATGTGTGGGTTAGATAAGAAAGAAATAAAAAATTACTTCTCTTAGTACTGCTGAAGATGATTATATATCATCTACAAAGTCATGCACTCAGTTACTTTGGATAAAGTAGTAACTAACTGACATTGGTGATGAGGTGAAACAACCAATGGTGATTTACTATGATAAAAAGAGCGCAATTGATATTATGAAGAATCTTGTTCATCATTATCATATGAAACATATTGAAATCATATATCACTTCATAAAGGAAAAAGTTTCACAAGGTGTGATTAAAATGGATCATTTTGGAACTGATGAGAAATTGGATGATATCTTGACCAAGCCATTATCAGCAGCTGTGTTTGAGAAACATCGGTTGAACCTCAGTGTTCAGCAACCTCCCACTGCATAAGGAGGTCATGAAACTCTCCTATCCTTAGTTGTTTAATTGTTTTAATATGGTTATGGAAGTGATGTAGGTTTATGGGGGAGATACGATTCAGGGGGAGTATGTTTTTGAGCTCTTCAAGTCAAGATTCAGTTATTTGGATTTATTTCCAATGGGGGAGACTGGATAAATTCAATGGCTCGATAATGTTTTTTTTATAAAAGATAATTATAGAATTTAGAAAGTATATAATTCAACAATTTGGGAGAAAATAAAAACATGAGAACTCAATTCATGTCCTCTCTATTATTTTCTACACTGAGCACAGCTCACGTAGACATAGAGTGATGGATGAGTTGTTTCTTCAGGTTTCAGTTTTTGATTGTGTCTGGTGCTTCAGTGAATTTATTTGGAGATTTCCAACAAACCCAAATGGGAATATTGTTGGAACAAAGGTTTTTTATTGTTTATAATGGAGACTAGTTTTTCTTAGTTGTCAATTTGCACATGGATGGCCAGGAAGTTTTCTAGGAATGTGGTCTTATGATTAAGGATGAAATCGGTCTTGAAGGTGGCATTGTTTCCTAGTGTTTTCCAATTTTTGGGGCCTCAAAATCAGGAATATATTCATAGGAATGTATGTAATGAATAACAGAGAAGGAATTTAACAAAGGGAGAGAATTGTGTGGAACGATACATAGATGACGTACCATGTTTGGGAATGGTCCACAGATTTCTTATAGAACAATGGGAACGGTATGCGGAGTGGTTTGCGGAACCAAAAATGGTTTGCAGTGATGGTTCACGGTGATGTTGTGTGGTACGTGGAAGGATGGAGGTTTGGAGGATTGATGTGGTTCGTGGGACAGGATAAGTATGCAGTGGAGGCTGTACCAAAATCAAAGATTTGGTAAATCTTGGTTTAATGGATTTTTTGAATCCATTTGTTCCTATATAAGGAGTAGTAATCCCCTTCATTAATCTTAGGGATTAGAGATTAAATTTTTGGGAAGATATACGGTGAAGTGTAAATGGTTCGCAGAGGAGAAGATGGTACATGGAGAAAACCATTTTCATAAGTAAAAATAGTCCTTGAAAGAGTGTGCAGTTCGTAGAGGAAGCTCTTGAAATACACAATATAGTAAGGCAGTATGTGGAGCTGGGTGGTACGTGGAGAAGCTGAGAAGTACATGGATTAAGGCAATACACAAAGAAGGAAAGATTACAGAGGAGTTGGAAGGTACGCAGAAATGGTAGTGGTACATAGAGGATGTGATATGCTAACCATAACCGCTATTTAGTATGTGGAGGAGGTAAAGTGGTACGCGGAACACCCAAGGAAGCATGAAAATTGACCAAATTAGTTTAAGAAATTAATTACCATAACCCATCAGTATGTGGGAAATTAAATTACATCTATGGGAAATAACGGGACTTCAATAGAGCATCCATTTAAATTTTAGGATGCATGATTTAATGATACTCCATTGAATCGACCTTCAAGTTGATAAACTGAGTGAAGATTATTCCAACGTAGTGAGGAAGGGGGATTCAGTATAATTGATCTGAGGGACATAGTGTGATTTCCCTAAAACCTTGTAAAGGTAGTGTTCCTGACACAAAACGACTGGGCTAAACTCTTATAATCCAAGACTTATAAAGATTAGTAGTTATTGGGTATGACTGACACATTTTCGGTGTATGATCCTTAGACATATCCATTATTGGTGAACCAAGTAAAACTATTATGTCATTACTTTGAATGTGATTTTTTGTTCTCTGCACTTCCTCTTCAGATAGGTTTAATAGGTTCCTATCAACATGGGAACAAGATCCATCAGTTTAAAAGAAAAATTTGACACCCTGATTCACCCCTCCCCTCTCAGGGTGTTCTAGGGTCCTTAAATTTATTCCACTAAGAATAAAAGACTCCTTCCATTTCTTTCTAAGTATACAATTTTCTTAGCTACATATGTCAAAACACTCAAGATTAAACTTCCCTTTCTCTGTTAGAATCTTCATACTCTTCTCATTCAGATAATCTAACAAATAGTGCCACAAATTATAATTTCTAAAAGTTAATGCACTGGTTATTGTGACTCCTTATGTTGTTCTATTAAGTTAAAAAATTATATCTTTATCTACTTTAGAAAATATGAGATAACCTCAAGTAACCTTCTATGCTCTGTTATAAAATTTTGTTATAAAGATAGCATCATCCAACTAACCCAAGGAAATGATATTCTTCCAGAGTCTGAGAATAAATAGAACAACCTTAAACTCAAGAAATACATTATTCCTCATACAAGTTTTCACATCACACTTCCCCGCATTCTATAAATATTTTCCATATAGTAAATTTGCTTTGTTTAAATTTCTAGAAATATAGTTTTCGTGTATCTTGTTTCTCTAGAGGAATGGTATGATGCTCACGAATATATAATCCAATATTTCATTAGAACATTAACTCTAAGTAGAAAAACACTTCCATATTTAGTTATGATAGTTCTGTAACTTTATCTTATGGATTTTACTCTTTCGTTATTCTTAAGATCCTGAAAATCCTTTTTATGGTGCCCCATATTCCCATAAATCCAACATATAGGGCTTGGTCTGGTCGATTTCCCTTGACTCATTCCTCTAGATGTATCCACTTAACATCTTTATATCCTTATATAAGGTGAATTTACTCTTCCATCTATATTAATTTTATTACTAGAATATCTTATTACTTCCTTCCCCTAGAGATCTTCATTTAGAATTAATTTTTTGATGTCTATTAACACAAGATAATATTTAATGAAATAATTACTCACTATCGTCACCATTGATTCCCTTGAATCTAGAAAAGAGGATAATAAAAAAATTAACCAACCATCATCAGGAAAAGTTACCTTTACTATATTGACCTGATTCTGGACCATGTTGAAATAATTAAAATGATCTTCCATTGATATCTCTCCTAGTAGTCTCAAACTAACCATTTTTTTCATCAAAAAAACTTTTTTGAGCATGTTCAACTTCTCATACATGCATGGAAGGGATTTCATAAGATCTATAATAGTCTTATTCTCCTACATTTTGAAGTAAATATTTATTTCCATTATCATCTATATCAAGATAAGATATTTCTTATCCGGATACTCTCATTCATCCTTTTCGATATTATTGGGTTTAGATCTAGTAAATGGAACTTTAATATCCTTTTGGATCTAATAATATTCTATCTGCATCTTCTATAGACTAAAGTTTTTTCAATCAAACCTATCCACCCATAAATTATATTCTTATAATGACATGACCCTAACACAATAACTTCTACCAAAACCAATTCATCAAGATAGGTAAAATAAGATACCTATGTATGTTGTGTGTTGTCCCTTTAAGTGAACAAACCCTTTAATACCACTTGTTAAGAAACCAATTGAACATGAAGTACTGGAATTTCATCCACTAGTAGATCCCAATGGAAGAAAGAAATCACCACTATTGCTTGAAAATAAGTTTAGTGTATCGGAATGTAGAAGTAATGTTACACCCAAATCACCACACTGAATCAAGTACACATAGAATAATAAAGGCAAAGGGAAAACAAGTACAGAGAAAGAACATTGGTTTTACATTTTTTGAATTCTCATCCTATATCCATGGGAGAAATCTGAATTTTTTTATTTCATTGGAATTGTAAAGTTTACAATAGTGGCTTATTAATGGTGTGGGTCATATAAATTATAGTGATCACTCAATAATTTAATATATCATAGAAAAGTTGTCTCACCTGATCAACCAATTGCATTGACTTCCTATATTCATGGTCAACCATCTATTTCACCATGAAACTTCTATTCTTCTATAGAATTACTCAAATTAACCACCTATCACTAATATTAAATATATCTCCTATACATCACCCTCTTCCTACTAGCACCGGCTAATAGATGATTCAAATGTACTCATCATTCTCCCACTGGTGACTCCACTATTAGAACTTTTGATAACCTAATCGCCTAAACATATGGTATTCTAACTCCCTATAGATAATCTTACCAATGTCTTCTTCCAATTAATAGAGTCAGAAAGTTCTGGTAAACTAATACCATAGATTTTAATAGACTTCACAATCCCAACAATCTCTCAATTGAATAATTCTCCATATATCCTTGGCAACCATCCACAACTTATGGTCAATATGGTGACCTCCATTCTCCTTTCTTTCCATTATCCCCAACCCTACTTGGGTACAGTGTTGCCTTAGGATTTCTTAGAATAGAACTTTAGTGAACATGTCTACTAGGTTTTCTTTTTCAACAATCTCTTCGAGATTCATCTCCTTGTCATCCAATAACTTCTGAATATAATGGTACATAAATTCAATATGTTAAGTCCTTTCTTAAAAACCCAAATTCTTCACCAGGTGAATAAAACTTTATATTTCATATTAAAGTGTCCCATTTTTTTTATCCCTTAACAATTTATTCATGAAAATTCCTCAATCACACCATTTATTTTCCCTCTTCTATTGTTGTAAAATATTTATCTTTCATTTATAAGAGAGATAAAATTGGTTACAACCTAGATATAAACCAGATAATAATTCCATTATAAGTAAATACATAATTTGAAGTAAGATTACAAGTATCATATTTGTCCCTAAAATCATAATCAACATGCCCTTAGAGTAGTTTTTTAAACTAAATAACAAGTAACTATCTACAATTCCATTGAGATGCCATATAATATTCTTCACATAAACCAAGTGTTTTTTCATATATTTTCCACGAATAAACTAAAAAATACCATTGAATAATAAATATAAAGAATATTATATACCATGGAGCACATTAGACTTCCAATGGAGGATACTAGTAGAATTTTACACATGTTCAATACCCTTTCTCATGTTTGAGTTGGATGCTCATTGGATAATTAGAAAACCCAACAGGATGAGTAGAAAAAAATCACATTCATTCATACCAAAATGTTCAATGACTTTATGGATGTACTCCTTCCAGGAGATTATCAAACTTCTATAACTTTGATCACTTTAAATCCTTATTCCCAATACCTTATTAAATTTTCCAAGATCTTTCATTCCAATGCTTCCTAAAAAATATTTCTTCATCCTAATAATCCATTGGTAATTCAGCACAACTAAAAGTATAACATCTGCATATAAGAGTGGGATAGTAAAATATTCATCCTCAAACTCCTTTCAGTAGAAAAAATTATATAATTTTACCCATATAAAACCTTGATGTCTCATGAAATCATAAAATTTTGGTTCCATTGCCTTAGTTTTTAATTCAACCCATAAATACTCCTTTTGAGTTCACACACCAAGTTATGATTCTATTTATCAAAAAACATCTAGTTTCTTTATATATATCTCTTCTTCTAGATCCCATGAAGAAATTTCTTCTTCGCATCCATTTTCTTTAGATAGATATTTTCAGTAGCAACCATACTTAGCACAACCCTGATAGTAGTATTCTTGAAAATTGATGAAAATATTCCTAAAAAATAAATTCCTTCCATTTTTAGAAACATTTCAGTGATGGACCATCCTTATACCTATTATTTTCATTGAATTATTATTTTGACCAGTATATCCAATTATTTTTCAAATATCTCTTTCCGTCAATAAGTTCAGTTAGTTCTCAGATGTTATTCACATATAATGAACTCTCGGTTATATCAATCACTGATCCACTATCGAAACTTTTCGTACTGCTACCTAAAATTTCCTCTAGAATTTCTGAATTTCTGGTAGACTTAGAACCACCAAAAACTTTTGGTAGTTTTATTCTTCTAGAACTTTCACCTAAGTAAACTTGGGCTTGAGTTGATTGATTTCTTTCATATTCCTTAATCACCAAGTTATGATCCTTCCATATAACCTTTACATTAAAGAACACATTTCTACTTCTAAATGACATTATTTTCTCTATTGTACCAAATTAAAAATCCAAATTATTCATTTAAATACCCCATAAAGAATAATGTGAAAAAAAATTCATCCAGCTTGTCTCTATATTTGGCATCCACATAAACATAGGATACATAACTAAATATTACGAGGTGATGAATTTTTGGTGCATTAATAGACCATTATTATTTTGGTAACTATTTATATATTTCTAAGGATTGACTATAGTTGATTCTATACATGTCATTATACATAAATTCTACCCCAAATTACTTACTCATTCCAAATTGAATTCTTATGAAATAGGCCTTCTCTATTAATGTCAGGTTTATCCTCTCTTCCACTCCATTTTGTTTAGAAATTCTAGGAACCATTTTCTCATGCATGATTCCCCTAAGTCTGTATCATTTATAAAAAATCTTTCTATTGAAATAACCACCATTATCAGATCTTTGACTCTTTAGTTTACAATATGTTTCTCTTTACACCATTTCTTTCAGTTGAGGAAATTTTTCAAACACATTTGACTTGTGTTTCAAAAAATTAGCTCATTAATTTCTTGAGAAATCTTAAATAGAATTCATAAAGTACTTATATATAACATGTGAATTGATTGGGGTAGGTTTCTCGACATCTTTATGTATAATTTCTAGCTTCTAGTTCTTGTTATTTCTTAATCTGTGATTAAAATACACATTTTTTTACTTTAAAAGTATAAAAATTTCATAAATATTGATTATTGAACACTAAATATTAATCATCCCTTTATCTACTAGAATAATTATACTCTTATCATTGAGATAACCCAACCAAAATGACACAAATTAAAAAAAATTAATATTTGTTTCTCCTTCCATTTTTACTCCTTATGTTCATCTAGTAATGAAAAAAAATCTATCCTTAACCCCTTTAGAAATGATGGAAGAACCTAGAGTAAACATCCTTAATCCATTATAAATGTTTTATTTAAATCTAGAATCATCCAACTAACCCAAAAAAATGATACACTTCTAAAGTATAGGAAAAAATTGAATATACTTCAACTCAAGAAATCCCCCATTATTCTGTTGGATTTTTACACTCCTCCCCCTTCCCAACATTTTGTAAAGATTTAACATATGGTAGATATACTTTTAAAAAATTTATAGAAACATAATATTTCATGTATACTCTTTATCTTATCTAATTTTAAGATGATCTAGAATATATAATCCAATTTTCCATTGGAACATTAACACTATCAGTAAAAAACTCCTTTCATTAACTATGATATTTCTAGAACTTGAAATTTTAAAGGCTGATCTTCTGATGTTCTTATGATCCTGAAAATCCTCCTTGAGGTTACCCCTCTTCCCAAAATACCAACATAAAGGTTCTAGTCTAGTCGATTTCTCCTATCCACTTCCTCTTTATTTTTCTACTGAATGTCTCTAGTTCCTTATCTGAGGTGATCATTATCTTTCATTTTCATTCATTACATTACCAGAAGTTCCCTAGACTTCCTTCTTCTAGAGATATATGTTCATAAAAAAATTATAGATGCTCGTGAATACCAATTCAGTTTGATATTAATAATTAATCACTATCATTACTACCACTTCCCATGACTTTAGTAGAGATTATAATAAAAAAATCTCCCTAACATCATTAAAAGTTTACTTTACTATCTTGAATTGACCATGCATCATGTTGAAATAATTAACATGATCTACCACTAATATTCCTTCTTATAATAACAAAATTAATAGTTTTATTCCATAAAAAAATTATGAGCATAGTCAACTTCCCAGACATATCCATTATCACTTCCTTAAGATCTAATGTAGTCTAATTCTCCCTGAGTTTTAAGGAAACATTTATTAACAATGTCATCCATATTAATCCAAGAGGTTTATTATCCACATAATCCCATTCACCCTTTCTCATGTTATCAAGTTTAGTTATAGTCAATGGAAATTCAAGATCCTTTTGGATCATATAATATTCCTTTTTCATCCACCAGAAACTAATGTCTATTCCATAAATCCTATCTACCCTTACCTTTATTTCATCTAATGACATGACCTCGATATATTAACTCCTAATGAAATCAAACCATCAACACAGGTAAAATAAGATATCTATTAACGTTATGTGTCTTCCCTATATGTGAACCAACCCTTTGATACCAATTTTTTAGAAACCACCTGAAATTCAATAATTGTAGGTTTTTCCATCTATAAATCACAATGATAGAAATAGATCACTGGTGTGGCTTCAATGGAAGTTCACTATACCAAAACTTGGAAGTATTATCAAATTTAAATCTCTACACTAAATCTAGTACGCATACATAAGTATATAAGAAAATGGAAAACAATCAAAAAAATAACAATGGTTTTACATGGTCAATATTTTCCTCCTACATTCACAATAGAACAATAAAATGATTTTTGTCCATCAGAATTAAAAATTTTACAAATTTTGACTTATCATTAATGTAGATAATTTAAATTATAATGATCATTTCATAATTTAATATACCTCAATAATATGGTCCTAACCATTTATATATAGGGTCTCACATAGTTTATTAGTTTCACTGAATTCTTAAATTTCTGGTCAAACATCCATTTCACTATGAAACTGTTGATCTTTTATAGTATTCATTAGTTTGATTTCCTTTCAATGGTAATTGAAAAAAGATTCTATACCACACCATTTTTCTTCCATCACCAGTTGAAGGATGATTCTAATGTATAGATTATTCTATTATTGATGAATCTTTTATCTAATCTTCCAGTAACCTAACTACCTAATAATAAGGTAGACTAACTCTCCTCAGAGCATCCTACTAATGTATTCTTTCAATGAATAGAGTCATATAATTATTTTAATTCAACACTAAATCTTTGAAGAGACTTCATAACCCAAAAACTCCTAAATTTTTTCTCTTTTATATATACGGATCTAGATCAATATATCCATCTGGTTTATATTTATGGTGTTCATAAGGATATTATAGTAGAACCACATAGTTAGGGTAGATGAATTTAGTTAATAGAAAAATATTATTCAAGAGTTTAACTATAAATGTTCATAGAATTATGAGTGATCTGTTTTAGATCAAGATTCTGAGGATTGGATAGGGTAGAAAATGATTACTTTTATTCTGATCTGTTCTTGGAATTAGTATTGTATTCTTTTAAGAATTAGTATGCTTCCTGGAATATATTAGTAGTGGTGGTTTCATTTCTTGGTGATCATGAGGAGTTGATAGTTTTATGGGAGACTTTTTGTGATCAGTTTTAGGATGAGTTTCTTTGTTTAACTATGAAGGAAATTTTTTGATAAGAGATTCATATTCTCCACAATGGGAGTTTGATCATGCATGATTTTGGTATTAGGTATAAGAATCTATTATAATTTTATTCAGACATTATTCCAGATGAGGAGGCTAAATATAGGCATTTTGAGGATTCTTGGAATCCATTCAACCATTATTAGTCACCATATTCATGTTGTTGATGTATCTTGATGTGTTGTAAAAGGAGGACATTATCAAGAAGATACTTCCTAGGAAAGGGTCATTATAGGAGAGGATTATTTATGACTCTCTATGGGGAAGAGCTATGGACAAGGGTTCTCAGTTACCCATATTTTCAAAGTTTCAAATATCAAAGAGTCAATTCAATCTTTATTTATCTATTTTAACCATATAAGGTAGTTATTGGGGTTCTATTGGGAGATTATATATGGTTTGATTTTTGTACAAGGGTCATGACCACTTCAGGCTTAGTAGTTTCTATAGTATCCTTTAAAACAGTGATAGGAGTGAGTTTCTCCATTCTATGATCAATAGAAAGGGAATGAGTATGATAGAGGTAAACCCATTATGGTCATCATCCTTAAGTATATAGAGAAAATCATGGTTGTGAAGGTGGTTTCCATCAGGTATAGAAAGGTCATGTAGTGGGATATAGTTAGATGCATGCCTTGGAGCTTTAAACACTAGGTGATATATACATTATGCAAGGTTTCATCTATTTATATTCTACTTAGGTGTATACTCTATTTTATTTGGGATTTATACACTCCTTCATTTCACCCACCCTGTTCCATGCTCTAGGACTTGAGGTGGAGAGTTTTCCAGTTACCATGGCATCAACTATGATGGTTGGAGGTCAAGCTAGTTTGTTTGATTTTTGTAGAGATTTTTAGATAATGTTAGGGAAGCATCACTCTTATGAAGATTTAATTTATTTATATATAAAACTATAATACATTACCCTTATCATATACTAGTTGTATTTAATACAGGATATTGTATATTTATTCATAAGGTGGTTATCTTCTTCGATTCCAATAAAGAGAATCTCATGTTCTTTGGTGAGTGAGAACATCAGATGGGTTAGAGGCATGTTGAACCCATTTGCATATGATTTTCAATCTAATATTGAGTTTAATAGAGGTTCAAAAGGTGGAATTACCTAGGATTGTAGAAGATTACTATAATGTATTCCTTGAAAATATTATGGCACTACCCCCTCAACATGAGATCAAATTTAGGATATAGTTACAATTAGGTGTCTATTTAATATCAATGTATTAGTATATGATGGTTCCTTTTAGTTTTAGAATCTACAAATTCATATCGATGATCTTATATAGAGAAGTTTTATTCAGCATAGTGTGTCACCTTAGGTTGATCTATTCTTGTTTTCAAATAAGGAAGATGGAAGTATGTGTATTTGTATTAATTATCATAACTTAAACTTGGTGATATTGAATAATTATTACTCCCTTCCATAGATTGATGATCTATTTGATCAACTTAAGGGAGATATATGGTTCTCTACTTATGTTCAAAAAACCATTACATGTGGGTGAAGGATGAGGATATTCTAAATACTACCTTTAAGTGTCATTATGGGTGATATGTTTTCATGGTAATTCCCTTCTATGTTAGGAATTCCCCAATCATGTTCATGGAACTGAAAAAATCTGGGTTCCATGAGTTTATCAATTAGTATGTAGTGGTGTTCATTGATGAAATACTTTTGTATTATGAGTCTAAGGAGAAGTTTTTGAGAATATATAAGATGATCTAGTAGGTATTAAGTGCCATAAACTATTTGGGAATCTATAAAAGTGGACATTTTGGTCCTATGAGGTTCATTTCTCAAGATGTGTTATGTCTTAACATAGAGTATCAATGGATCTTTCAAAGATCGAGGAAACCATTTCTTATTTAGACCACAATAATGTTGTGAAGGGTTAGAGTTTCCTTGTTCTTGTAGGATATTATAGGTGTTTCATTCCCAACTTCTATTTTATTTTGAATCCTAAAAAATCCTTGACTAGGAAGGATCAAAATTCTATATGGATTGAACAATTTCATTTTTCATTTGATTATTTGATGGGAGAGTTGGTCAAGGCTCTTATAATCCATTTTATAGAGGAAGGATTTTTGTTTTAGATTTATTACAGTAAATCATGTAATTTTGTGGGTTTTATTTTGATATAGTATAGTGTATTAATCCCTTATGGGTCTTGGTAGTTATGGCCTCATAAGTGTAACTATGCTACCCATGATATTGATCTAATTGTAGTGGTGTTTTATTTAATGTTTTGGCTATATTAATTCATCATGGAATTCTATGTGGTCATCATAGATCATAAGATTTTTAGGTATGCATTATCATAACATGATTTTATCTTATGTAAATAAAGGTGGATATAATTACTATAGGACTATGAATTCAATATTTCTTATACACAAAGAAAAGAAAATGTTGTGTCTAATGCACTAAGTAGAATTTCACATAGTGATATTTTTCATGAGTCTAGATTGTTTAGAGAGTGATGGAAGAGATTTTAGTGATGCACATTTTATGGGAGATATTGATGGTAAAGGGTGTCTTTATCAGATGAAAATGTAGTCTTCTTTTTCGAAACATTTATAGGAGTCTTGTATAGGTAATTTTGAGGTGGAAGTTTGGAAAGTTAAGTTTTTTAGAGTAATTCAACTAAGGGATGGTATAATGATGACCAGAATCGAGTGTTATTCTAGGGGAGTCTCTTCATTATTTTAGTGAAGTGTGAGGTGGTTCTACATGAGTTCTATAGTTCAAATTTAATAGTACATCTTGGTGTGGCTAAGATTTATCATGCCTTTAAGAGTTAGTTATTATGACAACCCATATTTTAATACACTTTATTTCATGATTTATTACATAAAGATACACTTAATACAACCCTATAAGATCATTAGGCATGTTGTATTTAGGTAATTAGGTATATAACATAACAAAAATCCATATATATAAAAGAAAATTAATTAAAAACTCCAAAACATGCTCTTATATTCTTTGGATATTCTAAAACTACATGGGATAGCCTAGGGATATACATAGGAAATGGATGTGCTATATATCCCAATAATATAATAATCAAAGTATAACATGATTAAATTAATACATGTGATATAAGAGGCATATAAAGGTAATATAATATTGGTGGTAATTATAATCTTGAATAATGAGGCATGATATAACATGATAATATAAAGTCAATACAAGAATTTGGAAACAACATAAAACATGACATCATAAACATAATTTAATGTTAATCGCTAATAAATCATAACATAGTTTTCTTATTATAACCAAAAATTCACTATAAATGGAATCCCATGAGATAAAAACATTACCAATGCATTAAGGGGGTATATAATTTCAGGCTCACCTATCACTTTCATATCATGTACATGTATAAGTGTGCCACATGGATCATACAAAACAATGATGTATTTCATCACATTAAAACCCATGATTTAAGGATTGTGGCTTATATAAATGGAAACCCAAAATTAATTAATGATAGTTACAACTAGGTGAATGCCTTTGAGTGGAAATGGAAATGGGTATTCACTATAAAAAATTTTGTTATGGAAATTTGTATGATGATTTCGATAGCATAACAGGGGTACATAAAGATTCATTTAAGGGTTAAAAGAGAGTGAAAGGGGTCTCTAGTCATTTTTAAATCATATTTAAAGTAATAGGGATGTTTGAAAATATATCATAACATTATAAATTGGAAAATAAAAGGCATAATTTAAATAAGGTTCTTGATTAATGAAGAGGTGGAGAGGATCCATTACCTTGAGAGAGCGCTTCTAAAAGCTTGGGATGGGCTTATTAAGAGATTGAGATAACCTTGTGAGACATATATAGAGGTAAGGGTATAGTATATTCATGATAAAATGGTTTTTAATCAATTGTAATGGGAGGTTGGGTGGGTTTTTATAGCAAAATAGAGGATAATTCATTATTAATTTTTAAACCTAGGTTTTGGACACTGTTTGATAAATTAATCATAACTGAAAACCTTCCCTTGTTTTTTCCCATGGTTTCTACCAAATATGGGTGTTTTTCAATATTTTATAATGCTAAGAAACTAACTTATTAAAATAATACCCTTAGTGATTTGTAAGTGAGTTGTGTTTATAAATAATTGATTGCAAAATCTAAAAAATATAATATAGGTTTTGGAGGATTCATTAAGGGGTTATAAAATAAACCAAATAACTTCAAAAACAAATTATATTAAAGGAGAATCATACTTTTATTTTTGTATACTCTTTATATTATTGATTACATCACTTTTTTCTTTTAAGATATCATAACACACACCATATATTTATACTGTATTTAATTTTTACCCAAAAAATTAATAATCTCTTAAAATAATGAAAAATTCACCATTGGATTTTCATGATAATTTCAAAAATAATCTTTCATTTTATCAAAATAATTCTCTAAATATAATAATTAACACTTTTAAATTAAAATCCCTATTTATTTGACAATACTGAGTTTTTTTATAATAATAGCTTTATAACCCTTATAAAAATTATATTTCACTTCATAAAATTATATTCACATTTATATTTAATAAATAATATTTTATTAAATATCATTTATTTAAAAAATTCTTGGATTCATCAAAAAGAGTGTCTTGATTCAAACTTTATATTATCCAAAAATACATTTTTTGTTTCATCATGTTAAAATCTAATTTTTTATCAAAAATATTATTCAATCATTATAAAGTATTAATAAAAGATAAATATAATCATTAATATAAAAATTAATAATGTTAGGGCCTAGATACATAGCTCTTTATTACACCAGCGAAAGTCCTAAGTGTAAGGTGTATGCTGGTGACATTTTATTTGGGTGTTTCGGCTACCATGGTTTGGTTCATGATCTCAATGTGCTTCAAATTATCTCATAAACATTTTCAATCATGATTTAGTTATTTAATACCACCTTGGTATTGGTCAAGTGAAAATAGTAGTGATTCTATCTCCAATAGAAGCTCTAATAAATGGGATTTGTGGGGTACGATCCTACTGGTTGAGTTCATCGCTTCTTTCATCTATGTCAATTGCATTTATCATAAATCTTAATATATATTACTAATGATGGTCATTGTAAAATGTATACATTATCAATTTTTATGATATGTAATGGTATTTTAAATCTGAAAAAATATGATTTATTACGGTCCAAAATAATCAAAGGAAATTGTTTTATATAATTTATTTAATAAGGTGTTTATTCATTTGAAAGGGTAATTTCATTTATAAAACTTCAATTCATTATAGTTATAGTGGTATAGTATGAAGAGATCGTTTTTAGAGTTTATATCATAGTGTTTATCCTATTATAAGATAAAGTCTGAGCTTTGTGTTCCTAATTGGTTGCATCAACCATAAGATTTTCCCCAATGGATGTGGAAGTACATCTCTATGGATATCTTCATCAGTTTATCTCAGGCTTAGGGAGGATATAATTCTATTTACGTGATTGTGGATAACATGATGATGATGGTTCAACTATTAGAAAATAAGGATTCAATAATAATGAATTTTTTGTTGAGGAATTATCTAGAGGATATTTTGGGGTTTTATAGGGTTACAAAGATGATTATATCTAACCATGATCCTCGTTTAATCTTAAAAATATAGAGAGGTATCCTATGTTCTTTGGATATTAGTTTTAATTTATCATATATTTTCAAATATAGATAGATGAACATACCAAGTAGAAAATCTTGTCTTTGGAGAACATGTTTCACACATGAGTTTAGGATTTAGGTGGTTCATGGGTAACGAACCTACCTTTTTTAGATTTTTATTATAATAAAATATATCAATTTACTGCTAGTATGTCTCTATTTTAATAATTGTATAACTAAACTTGAATTCTCTATTGTATTGGACCAAGGTTGTAGATCCAACTATTCTCATACTCAAATTGTTTAATAGAATGATAGAGAATATTTGGGTGATTCATGAGCATAATAAGGAAACTTGGGATTTTTATAATCCCTATGTTAATAAAAATAATATGTCTCTAGATTTTGATATTGTAGATCATTTTTTCTGATAGGTATCTCCTCATTATGGGTATTAGAGGTTTGGTTGTGGGTGTAATATTTCTCCTCAATTTATCCATATTTTGAAGGTGTTGGAGTCTGTTGAAGTAGTTTCATATCAGTTAGTGCTTTCACTATAGATGAATCTAATTGATGATGTTTTCCCTATATCATAGCTTCTTTGGTATCTTTATGATTATTCCCTTACCATTGACTGAGTTGAGTTGTAATTTGAAGATGATGTGATGTTCAAGGAATGGTCTATCTAGATTTAGGATCATCAAGAGAAGATATTTCATGGATGTTTTATTTTTTTGGTTCATTCCATGTGGAAGCATGATGGATTAAAGGATGGTGCTTGGGAATATAAGTCAAAAATGCACATTTATTACTCCAAGTTTTTTGATGTTTTATTTTTTGAGATGATATGTATGACCTTTATTTATTTATAATATTGTTTAGATATTGATTATTATGTACTCTTCCCTTATGATGAGTTGGATATAATCTTATTTTAGAGAGATCCCTAACAGGCACCTCATGAGGTGGCTATTTTTTGACCCATCTCTTTTCCTTACTAGTTTTTTTTATTATCAAGGATGAGAATCATTTGAGAGGTATATGATGTAATGGTCATGTTTTTTTCAAACACTTCCCTTTTTGTTTTCCTAAGATTGGGGGTTCCAAGAGAGAGTTTAAAGGTGGTATGGAGGTGAAAGGTGATGTTTTATCTCTTTGGGATCTAAAACTCCCATATAATACCCTAAAGTAGAGGATATTTTGTATTTATGGCCATATTAGATAGTTTATTTGGTGCTTAGAACATCTAGGGATTGAAACACTCATTTAAATGGGTATGGGTTCTAAATAGTTTCCCTATGTAACATGGTGAGAGGTATAACAATTGTGGTGAAAGAAGTAGCTATGTGGTTAGTATTGATTTATTATTATGTATAGTTTTAAAAACCTTATGCATAAATCCCTTATATAGAGTGACCCATACATGAGTTGTATACTTTTTCATTTCTTGGGATGACATGTTTCAGGGAAACCATGTTATGGTGGTAGCCATTTTATGGGTGTGTCACTTAGAGAATTTCTATGTAGGAAATAGGGAATAATTAATTGTATAATTTGGTCATCATAATGGTGTTTTGACGAGGATAGGTATATTTGTATAGGAATGATGAAACAATAATAATAGTTTATCCATGTCATGGTCTAATCCATAGTGATCTGGAAATGGTGAGCGTAATTCCTCCATGTTATGGTGATATTTTAATGAGATTCATGGATGAGGGTGTTATGGTCGTGTTTTTTTCCAACACATTATGGTTCTAGTCAATCATATTTTAAAATGGGATAAATTACCACCAATAAGAGGGGGGATATCCATTTTAAATGTTTTGTGTTTCAAATATGGATTTAACTGAAGACACCATGTCCATAATTGAAGTCACCACATTATGGTGGATCCCCATTGGATATTCTCTATAAATATAGGGTCAGTCTTCCATGGATAACTTATTTACTTTCATTATTTCAAAACCCAAATGTCCTTAAACACCATTTGGTTCCCTTAAACCATATCCTAGTGGATTAAAACCTATTAGATCATGGGAATTGATCTCTCTTGATCCAAGGTGTTCCTATTCTAAACTTTAGTCTTTTAATTTTTATCTCTACCTTCAAAGTGGCTATGTCAGTGTTATTTTTCTAGATTTTAATTAATATTAGACCATGGTTGATGATGGTTAATTATGGTTTGGTTGAAGGGTGGTTTTTATAAATTTTAGTAGTGGTTTAATCTTTGTTCCTAAAACATTCATATTAAGTTAGGGGTTTTGAGACATTTCTACTATTTTTTTGTAATTGTGGTATTATGATGCTTTATCTTTAATGAGTAAATGAGTGAGTTTGTCCTAATGAAGATATTTAATAGTACCTAAAGAATTATAAATATTGAAAGAGTGATACAATTTTCTTATGATAATTTCATGATCGTTGGCCCATGTGATTTACTAGATTGTGTGAAAGATTTATGTTGTGATTATTTATGCTTCACTTTTATATTTTACATACTAAAATTTATTAATCAATGTAAATATAGTAATATAAGTAATATAATGAATTATAAATTCATTAAACTTTATATTCTTCCTTGAAGATTGTTTAACATGATAAAGTGTTGATTTGAGTGTGTCTATTTGATTATTATAGTTGTTATTAGTTGTTAATTAATTAGACTTATTATTAGTTGAAACATGTTCAAAGTTAATCAGTTAATCTAGATGGTAATAAATATACTGAATTATGAAATTAATTTTTAACATTTTTAAGCCTAGTATTTTTTTATAATCTTATATTCTTTAATGTTGTGTAATTGATTTCTATATAATTTTTTTGGGATAAAAATAAGAATTCCCACCTTTTATATACCCTATAATGATAAATGATTTATTTTGAATTTAAAATAACCTGATATGGATAGATTAGTTGGTAGGTATTGGGTTGTTTTTAACTAGTTTTGGTAGTTTCTTGATGTGGTTAGTGGTGGGATTGTGTGGTTTATGTGGAAAGGTGTCAGGGATGATATCCCAATGTTTGTCTTGAGTTGGAATCCTTGTTTAGTGGTTGGTTTTCTTATTACTTGGCTAATGTGTTTTTTTCTTACTATAGATTACTCATTTTATTATAGATTCATCACTTCCTTGTGATGGGATTGGTTGAGGCATAGAATACTCAAAAATTATGGGATTATAATGAATTATAAATGAATTGATGGTAATTGGTGTTGGTGATGGTAATGATATAATGAATGGGAACCATGTAATTGTTATCATAAATGCTCTAAGATCATGGTTAGAAATCTAAAACTACAATGTTTAGTATAAAATTACTTTGTATTTAATGGTTATGTAAATGGTTAACTAGAATTAATGATGGGTATTATAATTTCAATGGTTAGTGATAACGATGTCTCTTAGTTAATATATGATAGATGATTGTATATTTATAGTCCATGGTAGAGGAATTTGGGTTTTATTATGGGATGATAGTTATAGTTAGAGTCTAAGGATGGGTAGTTTCCCATAGAATGGTTGTGTGTTATATATTCTTTATGTTATGATATTTCTTATAATCCACCACTCAAGTCATTTTGTGTGATCGACACCAATATTTTTAATTGGTTTTTGAGTGTATTCCCAATACCTAGGATACCAAGGGTATGGATAGATGACTACTCCACTTCCCCACTCTCTCTTCCATATGTAGTGTAGTATATATACATACTAAGGTTGTGGTGTATTATAGAAAATAGTATGTACTCATATAAGTTTTTATGGATCTTGGTTATAAAATACAAGTATATACATGATGTGGAGGCTTAATGTTATAGAATATACTCATATCTTGGTTGTAATGATTATGGTTATGCATGTGTATTTATGCATAGGCTATAATAAACTATGATATAGTGTATATTTACATAGGGATATTATGGATTGTAGTTTTAGTATATGATTATGGGGATGTGGTGATGATGGGTCTGTGATGAGTTAAACAATGGTGTAGTATGAAATGATTACATGGATGTGATACATTTTCATGGATGTACAACATGAATTATAGAGGGGATGATAGCAGTAGAATGTAAGACATTAGAGTGTAGATTGATTGGTTAAGTGAGAAAGTGGTAGTAGAGTACATTTCTTTTATATATTCCTTTTTTTATTATGTTATATATTTCTATGAGTTACTTGTTGAGTGATCCTTATTGAGGTTGGGATATAGTTCAACGAATTTTGGTAATGATTTTATTTTCTCTATATATTCATCAGGGATTTAATATGATTCTTTTATATTTATATGAGGGGTTTTATAAAGGATAGTAAATTTTATACCTATATTTTACCCATATATAAATATGTTCTTAGTTCCATAGGGGTGAGTGGAATATCAATATGGTAATTTCATGTTTTTATAAAAAAATTGCAGATTTTTTGAAGTTCAGGATCACTGCCTAGGTGTTGTTCATGGTATATTCATTTGATTCTTCTTGTATAAAATTTCATATACTGGTTTGGTTTTTTTAATATGTTTGGAGTTAATTGGTGTATCTTTCATCATTTCCTAGAATATATTGAGGGATTCGTCACATATGTATGCATTATATACCATCAATGTTAGTCATAAACCTTTGTCCTATTAGAGGTGGGCATTAGGGGTCACTCCCATATTTACTACCAACCCTAGAGAGGTTCCATCGAGGGAGAGGGGTCATGAAAATTGATATAATTTCCCATTATATTTATAAAATAGTAGATTAAATTTCAGTTTAGGAAAATTAAATTCTCATGTAATGATATTATTCTTTGATGAATTTCTTATTTCATAAAATATGACATTTTTTAGAATACTTCCCCTCCACTTTTGACTATTTTTCTTCTCCATGTTCAAGTTCTCTCATAGAAAAAATGTTTCATTTTATTATATTTAAAGATAAATATGTATCCTCATCTAAACCATTCATATTTCACATTAACTCTATTAAAAAAGAAATGTTATATCTCTTTTACCGATGTGGTATTTTCTTAAAACCATTTAAAATTCATAAAAGGTATTTATTTAAACTTTTTTATATATTTATCATTTATTGAGTGTATCTTGGTCATTCCATATTTTTTATTTTTTTATAATTACCCCATACCTTACTCTTTGATTTATATGTTTTGATATTATCTTTTATTCATTATAATGAGATGTTACTATCTATTAACTATTGTAATCTGTATTTGGATATTATGATCTATTATTCACTATTTTATTTATTATTCATGGTTTATATGTATTATATTTATTAACATGCTTATTTATTATTATTATATAGTTGATTTCTCTATCATTTACATTTTATTTTCGATAAATATTTCTTATAAAAAGTACTATTTAATGAATAATAGACCTAGAAATAAACCTTAAAGACTGATATTTTTTATTTTTAAAAGTTATAATTTTTTTATGTTTAGAATATTATTAATTCTTGGAAAGATTTAAAAATATGTTATGCATTGATTAAAAAACATCATTCATTTTGAAGATTTCAGAAAATTTCCTAAGTACTAACTCTTATGAATTGAATATAGGCACTTATGAGTTTAATTTATTACCCTTATGAGTTTGGAAGGTTTGAATTTTGGTCAAGTAAATGAATCTTATGAAATAAAATTCATGAATTAGAATTTAAAAAGATTAGAATTTAACCTTAAAAATTATGATTATTGTAATATGAAAAATGAAAATACTCTTATGTATTATAGTTAAGAATGATAATACTCTTAGAAAATCCATAATATGAATCTTAAAAAATCTAGGAAATAAATCATACAATTTTATGGACTATTATAAAGGAGTAAATGACTTTTATAATCTAAAAAATATATAAAAATTCAAATTCCTGAAGAATTTTTTTTCATTAATTATCATAGGGTTTATATAGTTTACAATAACAAGATTGTGTGAAGCGCTATTTTTATTAAAATTAAAATATTTGAATTATCTAGGAAGATATTTTTGTGAGATTTTTGAATTATTCAAAGAGTTAACTGAATATTTAAAATTCCTATTGACTTTATAAAATTATAGAGAAGATTGAGGAGTGTTTTCATTGAGGATTATTTTAAGTTTTATTTCTAAAGTAAAGTCTATAATAGTAGTGTATTTTTTAAGGAGAATATTATAAATTCTTTTTATGTGATTATATAAAAGAAATTATAATATTATAATAGATATATTATTCTCTATATTATATATTTTTTCTAGAAGTATTGAGTGGTGTTACAACATACATACTCATGCTGGAAGAGAAAAAGGAAAATACTTTGTACATTCATTATTATCTTTACTACTATTATACGAGTTCAATTGTATTTTATGACTTGACTTATGAGTAGAATAAATAAAATAATAAGGTGAAAATAAGGATTCCTTTTTTACCTTGAAGATCACTTGTAACTGCTATTGTGTTTGTTGAATTTCATTTATAATAATTTCTTTTTTAGAGTTTCACCTTAACAATTTTTTATATCTATAGAGGAATACTTACCTACTATTAGTTGTTATATTTTTAACTGTGTGTTTTAACTATTTTCAATTATACATCACATCTATTTCTACCTATGTTTCAACTTCGTATACTTAGTTGTGGACTAAGTTTTAGCTGCTTATACCCAGCTATGGTGATGTTTTATCTACTTGTACTTAGTTGTCGGTGAAGTTTCAACTATTTGTACTTAGTTGTAAGGTCCCAAATAAAAGGATATTAAGTCTAGATAAAATCCTTATTGTAAAATGATATGACCACTTACACTCAGTAGGGATGTGGATAGGAAAATAATATGGATAAAAATAGCCAAGCCTAAATTTGGTGTTGTTTGAGGGGACTAGGGGATGTTCTTATAACCCTAAACCACTATAAAAATATGGTGTTTCATTCTCTTTATTAATTTTTATTTATACTACATTACTTTAATATACATATTATATACACTTAAAGAGGGAAGTAATATTTTAGTGAAATTATTGAAAGGACTTAATTCACCCCCCCCCCCTCAAGTCCTTTTCTTCAACATAATTGGGAAAGAAAGTGGTATCAGAGAAAGAAACTTAAAGATATATACACTAATTGTAACCTACTTTTAAAAGAGATTATCCCTTTATACTTAACAAGCAAGAGATAAATATCTTACAATAAAAATATAGATTTTAATGACTAATCCTAAATAAGGTATATTGAAAATATGATATCTTTATTTTAATAGTGATAATTATGGTTATTATAAATATAAAAAGGTTATATATTTGAATAATACTAGTTTGAAAGTTTATTTGAAATTTTTGAAACACTATAAGACTCCTACCAATGAACCTAATACTTGGAATGCTACTAAAGAAGCTGATTATGATTTAAATTCAAAATCTATGAATGTGATCATCTATGGATTTATACTGAATGAATTCAAATGGGTTTCTTGGTGTACTACGAATTTTGACATGTGGTAATATTTTACTACCTATGAAGAAACAAATAATGTAAGAAAATTGTGGTACGACACTGAAAAACTAAATTTTAATACTTTGAATATTCTTATTGTAGAAATCATTACTAAATTGAATGGAAGACTCACTGTGATAGTGAATGATGTTTCAGTCTTGGGAACTGTTTTACCTGAATAATATCAATATTAAATTGTATTTATAGTTATACCTACTAAATGGAGTGGAATATATACTATTATTAGATTTTTTACACCTTTTTAATAGCTAAAAATAAAGAATTTAATTAGAACACTCATGATGTATGAAGGTGAGGTGTGCGTAGAAGTTAATGATCACAAGCTAATCAATAAAGAAAATGTTTCTTTTAAGGTTTCTACTTCAAAGGATAAAGAAATATATTTTAAATCTTATAATGAATATTCTATTAGTTTGTATTCAAGTTAGAAACCTTTATAGATTTCTAGAATAATTACTATGTTTTACAAAGAGATAAAATAAAAATTTAGGAAGGATGATGAAAAATAGGTCAAATGCTATGAATAAAAGAAAAGAGGACATGTCAAACCTAACTACCCTCAATATAAATATGAAAATAAGTTTGAAAGAAAATAATTTAAAATTTTAAAGGAAATAAATATATAAAATCTACTTGGATTTATATAATGGATTTAAGTGATTAATCCAACTATAACTCTTAAACTAATCATACAAATTAACAAATAATTTTATGTCTCATAGATTGGATTGAAGAGGTGTAATATTTCTACTCTATTAATTCTATATATGAAATTTATTATTTTTATGAGAATAATGATTATTATTTAATGATTGAATATAAATATTTTAATTTAAAGAAAAATCATAAGTATTTAAATAAATATTTTGATATCTTTCTTTAAAAAAAAATTCATAGTCTAAATATATTTTATAATTTAAGTAACTTATAAAGTTAAACCATTTTCTATGATGCATGATTCTGGATTTAATGATTTATTAGCTAAATTTGTTTCTTTAAAAAAAAATTTAGTGTGTTTACTAAATAATATGATTATATTAACAAAATCCTTGGTAATTTCAAAGTAAATATAAGTATACTTAGAATTGGAACCAGTGGTTAAAGACCAAAACTTTATAGAAATTATTTTTTCCAAACCAAGGATTATTTCAAGTTATATTTATGAATGAAAGTTTGCAATGGATGTTAAATTTTTAAGGATAATATTATAGATTTTTTTATTGATCATATTTTGAATAAATATGAATATTATAGTTGATATGTTATTTTCTATATTATATATTTATTCAGGAAGGACCAAGAGCTATTACAACATATATACTCATGTTGGAAGAGAGAAAGGAAAATAATTTCTACATTCATTATTCTAATTACTACCTATATATGATTTTAATAATATCATCTAAATTGAAGAAATAATAGTGATAAAATAAGGTGGAACTTTGTATCATGAGGATCACTTGTTACTAATATTGTGTTTGTTGAAAATATTTTACAATGAAGTCTTAATCAGAGCTTGACCTTGAATATTATCTAAATATATGAATAAGACTTATCCATTATTAGTTACTTGAGTTTTGATGGAATTAATTTCAATTCTGCATTTCATCTATTTTTACATAATTTTTAACTGATTGTACTCAGTTTTTTACTAATTGTCATCCACTTGTACTCGGATATGGTGAAGTTTTAGCTATTTGTATATAGTTGTGGTTGATGTTTCAATTTCTTGTACTTAATCGTGAGGTCCCTAGTAAAATGATATTAAGGCCTGGTAAAAGTAATATTGTATTAAGTGATAAATCTTTACACTCATTTAGAATAATTCTAGAAAAATGATATGATTATATATCACCAATCCTACATTGGTTATTGGTAGAGGAGACTAGGAGGTGTTTTTATATCCCTGGACCACTAAAAACATATTATACATCCTACTATTTATTTATTTTTATTTCCACTGCAATACCTGGATAAAAGATAATGGACTATTTTATACACTTAAATTGGGAGGTAATAATTTGGTGAAATTACTTAAAAAACTCAATCCACCCCCCCCCCTCATTGATTCTTTATCTTCAACATTTTTGGGTCAACATTTTCCACTCCATATTTCCTCTCTTTGCCTTTATTTGTTTTCATGGTTCCATTAATGGGACTTCTTTATAAATTATGGTTTTAAAAGTCCTCCTTTTCCATTTAAAATGGATTGTGAAATTAACTTATAACTTTGTTTCTATTAAAACATTGTATAATATTTAAGGAAATTTTCATTCTGAGACTCCACTTCCATTTTCCTCTCTAACACCAAAAGATCTATCTATTATAGAGTTATGTTTCATGAATCACACTCTAAATTATATTGTGATATGATTCTTGTCACATATGTATGTCAATTTTAGGTATATATGTTAATTTTTTTACTATATTTTGTTTTGAAATATTCTTAGGTCATTTTGGGTGATTTTTGGTAGATTTTTTTTGTTTTTTGGGCATGCATACAGCTTGTGAATGGTTAGGGGAAACCATGTATTATTCCCAATAAACTATGCTATTTTTAGTGGTTTGAGACATTTTCATTTCACATATTTGGTGAACAGTTAGTCAAACTATCTGAATAAACTATGTGTCCACTCTAGTATATATAAATGGTCACATGGTTAGAGAATATTTTTCCAAATCATGCAGTCAAACCATGCGGAAAAAATTAATTAATCTAAAAATTCACTTTTAAACTCTAGATTCCTCCAATTAACCTCGTTATTTCTATTAAATCTTGGTAACTCGGCCCTAGGGATTACTCTTGAGTATTTTGGAGATCCTAACCTTATTATAGATTTATTCTGATGGATCTAGAGGTGTGTAATTGAGGAAACTCAAGGTAAGAGTCTTTTCTTTGTCGTTCTACGTCATTTTTATAGATCTCCCATCTTTCTCTTAAAAGGATTCACATATCATAGATTTTATGGCAATATCTATGGGTTTTATTATGATCTAATGGATTTTCGTATAGATATATTGTGATAAAGAAAGGTAGAGATCAGATAAACTAAGATATTTTTTAATTTCTTCATGAATTTTCATACTAAGGGGTTTATCTTATCCCCATTGAATTATATTTTGTTAAATCTAGGTTTATTGATGTGGGTTTCATGGTCTAGGGTTTTCACATGATATCTATGATCCATATTTCTCCTTGTCTTTTGGATCTAGTACTATTATCGGAAATTCCAAGTGTTTGAGGTAGGTGGTTTTATGAAAATCATTTATTTTATAAACCATGCATTCTATATTATTTTAATTTGACTTTCTAAATTGTTTAATATAATGACTTAAGATTCTTGAAATGTGATAGTTTAATCATCTTTGTAAAATGGATTTACTATTTGTTATTGATGATGAAAATGAATTTAAAAGCATGTTTCATTACAAATTTGTTTGTTTAATTATTGGTGTGTGATATTCCCTTGAAATGATTTGAAACTATGAAAGTAAAGCCACCAAGTGTGGATTGTTTTTGAAATTAAGCATCCATGTGTGGGTAGTTTGTGAAATTGAAAGCCTCTAAGTGTGGAATATAGAATATGGAAACGTATGGTACTTAGTAAGAGGATAGAATGGGACAAGCACACTTGTATGGTTTGTAGTTACCTAGAATGGATTTATTTTACAAATCTAACTAAAATTTATTATGATAAGGGGTTCACTTATCAGGGTGTTTCCCTTATCCCTAGTACCATGTAATTGGGATATGTGTACACTTAGTTCTTGGATAACTTAGGTGTGAGAATTATAGATAGCATTGACCTAATATACCCTAATACTAGTTTCCAAGTAGCTTTGTTTTAATATAGTTATCCATGCATGCTTTGAGAAAAGGTTTGATCAAATTTTATTTGAAAAGAAAATGGTTTATTTATTTATTAATGGTTTACAAACTACTATGAAAGGGTGAATTTAAATATTTTGATGAAAATTGTGTAAAGATATATTTTATGAATTTATTTTCTTTAAATGATAATAAATGGTTTATTTATTAGAAAATGATTATTAAAAACTTAGTGGGATCCAAATGGTCTTGTATTTCTCACACTATGATCATACTATTGGGTGTGTGTAGATCTTATTTAATCTGATGTAGGTAAAGTAAAGTAACCTCATAGAGGCATCGAGTATCTATGTTATAAAGTTGTGGAAGTTTGGTGATCACATGTTGTGATGTTGTCCCTCATATCACTTGGATATGGGTTATTATTGGTCTCATCTAATTTAGTTTACCTATTTTTGGATTAGAACTTTTTCCTTTTAATTTTTATATTCCACTGTTTGGATTTTTATTATAATTTTTACTTCCATTTATCTATACCATCTATTGATCATTTGTTTTATTGTGGAAGAAATCATTCCCCAAGGTAGTTGTTGATACCTAGGCACTTTTTCTAACCTTTATTGACTAGGAATGACCTTCAGTTATTTCCATGGTCTAGCTCCGGTGTCCAGTTCTGGGATGACTCAAGTCAAGTCCTGAAAAATTGGTATTAAAGGTTGTTTATTTCTCATGGTATTCGGTATTATTTTCTTTAGATGTTTTGGTAAAACTAATACAGGATTTTTAGGGGTATGTTATGAGCAAGTATCTAACCAGCTCTCATAATAATGAGTCTTTAGTTACCATCAGATGTATGGAAATGTTTCTCTTAGGTTTATTTTGAATCTTATCTCATTTATTTTATTATGTTCTATTGATTCAATCTTATATTTCTTACTTATATAATTTTTTCTCTCCTTTATTTGATGTAGTACCATGCCCCCCAAAAGGATTCCTAGAGTTCCTTGGGAGGGTGTTGTGGATGATGTTCTATGAGAAAACCCTCCAGTCCATCATAATCTTATTAAGGTGGTAGTGGAAGTTGTCCATGCTATGGAATAGGGTGTTTTCACAGCACCAGCTCAAGATAGAGAAGTGGAAACAAGTAATGGAGGAGATATAGATTGATATAAAGAGTTTATCCACCATAAATCACAGTCCTTCCTTGCAACAAATGATCCTCGGGAAGTGGAGGAATATTTATGGAGAATCAATTTTTTTTTTGAATTTATGGAAACTATAAATTCAATTAAGGTGACATGTGATGCCATTAAGCTTTAAGGACCTTATAGGAGATAGTGGGACATAGCTGGTTAGTAATAATGGTATAAAACTTTGGATTGGAAATACTTCAAGACCATATTTTCCCAGCAATTTTTCCCTGAATCATTGATCATGTCTAAATTTATAGATTTTCTCACCTTCTAATAAGGTGATAAGTCTATAACATAGTATGCTAACCATTTTTCTAAGTTGATATTTTTTTATCATGAGTTGGTATAGAATGATAAGTTAAAGGCTCAAAGGTTCCATATGGGCTTCCAATTAGATATTCATTATCTGGTTTTCATGTTAAATATGACCAATTATGTTGAATTTGTTTACAAATCTATCTTGGTAGGGATTGGTTAGGAGAAAAATTCAATTTTGGTTGGAATTTACAAGCCCAGCAGTAAGTACAGTACAACTGAAAAGCTAGTACAACTATAGTAAATTAAAACAGCAACTACTGATTCGTCCTCCGGGAATCTCACCTGAAGGGTGGGTACAGATGGCCTCCTCAGCACCTCGGGTCCGTCCTTCTACTCCGTGTATGCCTCGCCAAGTGGTCCACCTCCAAGTACTGTCCAACTCTATAAGTCTCTACCTCGATCACTATTGTCCGTCGTCTGCATCCAACACAACGTAGTGCAGGCATAGCCCATGTAGGGGTGAGTATACGATACTCAGTAGGGACCTCAAGAACCCCGAAGGTCTCCCAAAATACATGAAGGATAAACCATAAAATAATCATATGATCACGAAGTATCAAACAACTCTACTTAGGTATATGACCATACATATACCTAAGTTATCAATCACAGTTCAGCTCCAACTCTCGAGCCCAAGCACAACCCAGTCCACACATAAAAGAATTCAATAACATCGATGATAATAATTGAAAGTCAAAACTTAGCTCACATAGTTATACAAATTTCTTATAGTGATAGAGATGATTATATGTAGTCACTGATTCATCTAAGTTGTCGGAACCACATAGGATACTAGAACAGCTAAGCTGTCAGACCCACATAGGATACAAGACCAGCTACTCTGTCAGACCCACTCAGGATACAAGAACAGAATTCAAAACTGTTGGACTCACATAGGATACAAGAACAGTAGTCATCGTTGTCGAACCCACGGAGGATTTCAGTACAGTAGTCTTCGTCGTCGAACCCACAGAGGATTCTAGTATGGTAGTCGTCACAGTCGCAGCCAGCTCTAGGGTTTCCGCACACAGCACGCTCGATTCCTGGAGTGTCCGCTCCTCAAGTCAAAGGTCGATACATCAACTATCACAAAGTCTTGAGTTTTTGTACCCAGAAGTTCCGTCTCGTCAAAAGAAACCCAACACGATAGACGGCGCGTCAATCGGACGCCCGGTCTGAGAGTTATTGCTTTTCCATTCCAGGGGCCCGGTTGAAATTACGTTCATTACAAACCCAGACATTTTCCAAATTCATCCAAAACTCACTTAGAGTATTGAAAGAGGATCGTCTCGTCACGAGGATCCCATTGCCGCAGACGGCACATCGATCGGACGCGCAGTCTTTGAGTTATTCACGTTTAAGTGAAACGGGCTAGGCCCGTCAAGCCCAACGGGCTGGCGGGTCGGACCGACCCATCTTGGAGAGTTCGACCCGGCTGGGGGGTTGGCCCAGCCTGATGGGGTGCGGCCCGGCCCGTGGATGGCCGAACGGTGTGGGGGGGTGCGGCCCCCAGGTTTTCTGAAACGGTGGCGCCGAGCGGCGTCACCCTTCTGCCTGGTTGGCCGAAGCCGGCTGGTCTTCTCCAGCGCAAGCAGCCTACACAGCGGGACAATATCCTCCCATGTGGCACCTTCAGGTGTCGCGGCTTCCTTCAACCTGGCTGGTTCGCCCGCCGAAGCGGCCCGTGGAGCACGGGTCGCGGTTCCTCCGCAGCGCGGCTCCAAGAGGCACTACGGTTCCTTCATCCCGGCCAGGTTTAGCCGGCCAGTTCTTCTTCGTCCGAACGGCCCGCGAATGCATTCCGTGGTTCCTCTACAGCGCGGCTCCAAGAGGCATCGTGGTTCCTTCAGCCTGGCCAGCTTTATCCGGCCTGATCTTCTTCGTCTGAGTGGCCCGTGAATGCGGGCAGCGGTTTCCTCCACGCGGCCGTTACGTGGCCACCATCTCCGATCGCCACTGCCAAAATAAACAAGAAATTTTCAGAGGGTCATCGGGCCATGTTTATTCGGCCCGTGCCCTCAGCGTTGGGTGATATCAAATGGCCATATAGGATCACTTGCATTAATCAATGACAAGAGTATAATTTTATTAAACAAAAAATTATAAAAAACCCCCTACCTAGATTCAAGGTACGTTGCACGTCGACCTTCCACGGAATATGGTGTCGCGGAATTCGGACATTGCAGAATACGGATGTCAATTCTGTTGACGTTGGGGTGCGTCAAAAGAGGAAGTGTCGTGGAAGAAGTTATTCATGTTCTTCTTTGGAGATGTTGAAGTTCCACCAAGAGTTTTCTCCCAAAGTCTCTCCACAAATATTTTCCAAGGAAAATATATTAATAGGCTTCCCCCAAAATTATAATCCTTCCATGCATTTCAAATTAATTCAAAATAACTCATGACACCTCAAAATAATTAATAAAGGAATTAATTATTCTTGAGTTGGAAACATTAAGAGGGGAAAGTGGAAAGGCTCCACTTAAAGTGGGAGTTCAAAAGTTAAGAGAGAGGTTTAAGGGAGTTAAAGGGGGAGTTGAGGGGTTAGGATCATGTGGGCCCCACACACATTATTCTCCCATGGGAGGTTATGTGGGATGTGGGCCCCACCTCCAACTCCACCTTGGAGGAAATAACCACCCCTTAACAATAAAATTGTGTACACAACAATTTTATTTAATTTATCATAAAACCCCAAAAAAATAACTTCCATCCTGCATAAAATGAAACTACAGTAAAGGTAACCTTAAGAGAATACTGGAACTGTGAGTTCATCGGTGTCCTCAGATTTTAATTCTGAGTACCGGTTCAAAAGATAGAAAAAAATGCATTACGTTTACTGAACGTACCTGAAAAAAACTTCAGAAATTGATTCCGGGCACACCGGGCCTTGGAATCAGGTGCCGTTAGTAACTGTGGACTCGTAAAATTCCAAATAATTTAAGAAAATAAAAATTCCTTGAAATTTCTGGGTCTTTACATTACCCCCACCTTAGGTCTTTACATCCCTATAAAGCTACAACACATGCTAGGAAAACAAATGGGGGTACTGAGCATGAATCTGAGCCTCCTGCTCCCATGTGCTCTCCTGGAGGTTCTCGTGCTGCCAGCGAATGCGTACCAGAGGAATTGACCATCCACGTAGGACTCACTCCTGTTGATCCCCGATCTCTAATGGGACCTCCGTGAAAGTTGCCCCGTCATCGATTTCCAGCTCCCCGTGATCGATGATGTGGGTCGGGTCATGCACGTATCTCCTCGGCTGAGATATGTGGAAGACTTCATGCACCCGGTGCAACTAAGGTGGAAGGGTCAGGTGGTAAGCCACCTATCCTACTCTGCTGAGGACCTAAAAAGGTCCGATGAATCATGGAGATAACTTTCCACCCCAGAAAAATCTCTGTAGACCTTGTCGAGGTGAGACCCGTAAAAAAATTTGGTCGTCATCCTCGAACTCCAGTGGTCTCCGTCTCCTATCAGCATAGGATTCTCTCTGCTCTATGTAGTCTTTATCCACTCCTGGATGATCTACACCTTCTCCATCGTAGCCTGCATCATCTCTGGTCCTATAAGTGCTAACTCCCCTGGGTTTTTCCTGCACAGAGGTGATCTGCAAGGTCGGACATACAGTGCCTCGTAAGGTTCCATACCAATGGTGGAGTGGTAGTTGTTGTTGTACACAAACTCCACCATGGGTAAGTGATCCTCCTAGCTGTGACCAAATTCAAGAACACATGCATGAAGCATGTCCCCGAGAGTCTGAATGGTCTTCTTAGTCTGGCCATCTATCTGAGGATGGAAGGTAGTGCTCAAGTGAAGCTGCGTCCCAAAAGCCTGATGTAATCCCTTCCATAGCCGGGAAGTGAAACGAGCATCTCGATTGGAGATGATAGTCAATGGCACACCATAGAGCCATACGATCTTCTGAATGTAGAGGCGTCCTAAGCTCTCTACTGGTCCCTCCTCTCTGATCGGTAGGAAGTGGACCGACTTGGTGAGTCGATCTATGATTACCCAGATAGAGTCATTTCCTCTGGATGTATGTGGAAGCCCCTCCATAAAATCCATGGATATCCCATCCCACTTCCACTCTGGGACCTCTAAGGGATGAACTAAGCCTGCTGGAACCTGGTGCTCTGCCTTCACTTGCTCACAAGTGAGGCATCGTGAGGAAAACTCTTCTATAGCCTTCTTCATACCCGGCCACCAGTGCTACCGTATGAGGTCCTGATACATCTTCACCACTACTGGATTTACCACTAGAGGGTAAGTGTGTAACTCCCTCAACACCTCCTTTTTTAATGCAACTGGTACCATGGTACATTCTCTAAAGAGTATGAAATGCTCCCCACCTTCAGAAAATCCATCAGGTGCATGTCCTATGGATATCTAAGCACGTCGCACCTCGCAGTCAACATCCCCACGATGTGACTCTCTGACCTACTGTAGAAGTGGAGGAGTGACTGTGAGAGACTGTATAAAGGATTCTCCATCTCTATCCACAAAGGATATCTACAATGCGGACAGCTGCTCTGTCACCTCTCCTAGCAGCTGAATTCTTGATCTTCTGCTGATATCATCTGCTACAAAGTTCCCCTTCCTAGGAGTATAGAATATCTCAAATTCATTTTCCTAGAGGAACTAGAGCCATCGCCTCTATCTCAGGTTCAGGTCCTTCTGTGAGAAGATGTACCTGAGACTCTGGTGGTCAGAGTAGACTATAAAAAGCTCTCCCATCAGATAGTGCCGCCATATCTTCAAGGAGAAGACCACTGCTACTAACTCC